>CM072813.1:52984038-54184038 GCA_036937905.1 Salvia rosmarinus
GGAATTTAATTTCCTATTATTATTTTATATAATTTCACTATTATAATTATTAAAATCAATTTAATTATTAAAATTGATAATTCCACTAATGAAATTAAAACCCTAAGTTTTATAACTATGTTTTCACATGAAATGATCCATTAAATTATCTATGGTATCTAAACTTTATAATATGATATATAGGATTTATTAATTAGAAATCAGTTTTAATCATATAAATCGAATTGTCAGTTTTATATAAATTTAAACCTATTTTCAAATTAGGTTTTATTCATAAAATTAGTATAATTTTATCCTATGCTATTATTTAATATTCTAAATCTATATTATGATTATATATGTATATTTGACAAAATTAGAGTATCAATAATAGGTGTAATTTATTTTAATTCCTATTTTCCCAATTAATTTCGGTAATTTCAAATTATGTATAGTTGTGATTTAATTATTTTAATGGCATGTATTATATATCTATGAACTATGTATGATTAATATCATGTATTAACATGAACAAAATAAAATTAAACCTCCCACCCTAAACACCCTAATAAGCACCCACCTATAACAGCTTCTTTCTACCCAATCATGGCTTACTCTTTCTCTAGCCTAATCGATCACTAATACTCCATCATTTGGCTAGATTTTGGTCAGATTTGGCAAAATCGAGAGAGAGAGTATGCGATAAGTGACTCTTCCTTCACCCCACTTCATCATAACTCCCACCCAAATTTTGAACCAAATTCCCATCTCTCCATTTCACGTAAAAATCGAGGCCTCCCCCATTATTTTCGAAAGCATCTCTTTCTTCCATTTCTTCTCAAACCTCATACTATCATATTCTTTGTGATTCATACCATTCTCAAGGTAAAACAAACATAGACTCGATTTTCATCCTCCTTTATTCAAAAACATTCATGTTATTATATGGTGTACAACATATATATATATCTATGTATGTTTAAATGTTCTTGAGCATAGTAATGTGTTCTTGATGATTTAATTTAAAAATATATGAAATGTATGCTTAGATAATCATATGTTGTGTATTTAATTTGAAAGGATCTAGCATGCTTATATTATTTTCAACTCATAGATTATTTGGTTATAATTTTTAAAGCTTAAAATGAAATGTTGACGACCGATTTTTTAACTTTTTATGATGAATATATGATCGTATGTTATGATTTAAACCTATGGTATGATTATTACAAATTTTGAAAACCCTAGCTGATTTTTAGGAAACCTGAGCTTACTTAATAATATTTGGTATAATTTTATTTAAGCTTGTAATAACATATTAAGCTTTAAGATTGTTATAGTTCTATGATTTGATTAGAATTTTGAAAACCAATTGCTTAATATTTAAAATTACCGGAGCATTAGAACATTTGTTGATGTATGATTTTATTTTGAACATGCAATGGTGTTTTAATAGCTTTAGTATATTATTTATACATTGTGTGAATTAATTAGAATTTTAGAAATCAAATACTCATTTAAATCAAATAAGCCGTGAGCTATGTGCTCTAAGGTGATGATTTAATTAGTTTTGATATATTATGATGTTATATTACTATACTATAGTGTATAAACATAGTATATAATTTTCGAATTTTTGAAAATCCAAATACTAATTTTAATCAAAAGCCAGAGCATTACAAGCTCTATGGTGATGATTCAAATTATTTTGGTTGATGTTATGATGTTACAATGTTATAATATAATGTTTAATGATGTTGGAATTTATTTAAATTTTAGAAATTGTTTGCTATTATTCGGAATTATCATATTACCGTGATAATTGCTATATATTTTGTGAAATAAATGGTTATGGTGAACTATGGGTTATATGTGATGTATATATGATGTTGGATATTATAAAGTATATATCAATTTTGGGAATTTTGGATGATTATTCCTATTTATTGAATTCGTAAAATATATATGTATATATATAAATAAATAGAAAATGTATATGAATTTCATAAATTCATATTCTGGACCATAGTGTATAATAATCACTATATTAATTTAGAAAATTTCAAAGGTCATTTACGATTTTTAATTAATTATCGAATTTCGATAATTAATAAGGATTTTAAAACTTTTTAAAAAAAGCTTTATTAAGAGAATATTTCTAAAATAATATTCTGGACAGTTTTAAATTTTAAAAATTTTATAAACATAGATTGCTATGTTTGAGACAAACGCTCATTTTATAACGCTTTTAAAACCAAAATACGATTTTATTTATAAAAGAGGTATTAAAATGCTAAAATATTATAAGTCCTCGATTTACAAGATAAATCGAAGAATAGGACTTACGCTTTCAAATCGATCAAATTCGTTTATAAAACAAAATAAGAAATTACTATTATTAAAGTCAAAATCGCCGACTTTGTCGATATGTCGACTTGCCGACTTTCAAGTCAAACGCACGATTATACTTTATAATAGTCAAGATCGGTAAGATATACTAATTGAGTATGATAATTATTAGTAAGAAAGATTTCACAAATGAAACCATATATCGAAAACGCACTTATACGCTGAACGATCTCGCAACGAGAACAAGTCAATCGATACGCAGTTAGAGACGTATCAATTCACATGAATTACCACATCGATATGAAATATCAAGTTTATCATTAGTTTTGAAAGTCTCGAAGACTGAGCGACGCATTAAAACCTCGCCGAAGCGTGACGCAAACGCAATGACGGATTTTGACGAACGAACAACCTAGACTTTACAATCGAACCATAGTCCAGTGGGCTTCCTTCTATTTAAATGGGCCTTTTCACCCCACAAAAATTCTTTATCGTTATTTCAAATGAATTTACTTTACAAACTTATCCTACAACCGCTTATCAAATTTCAACCATTACACCGCCAAAATATTTCGCTTTGTGTAGGATCCTATCCATATGCCCGGTAGGCGTGGAGATGGTTGAACTATTATATCAATTGTTGTGGTAGCACCAACCTTTTAATGTCGTCCCGCGTCGGATGATAAAGCCCGCCAGGATTGGCGTGAAGGTGGAACTATACCGTTATAACATATGCTTGCAGAGCGATCGATACGTGCACGGATTACGGTTACGCACGGCCAGACGGGAGGCCTCCTCTCGACGCTTATTTATTTATTATTATATCAGGACTATGAGATACGGACCATACACACCAAGAAAATGCTCGCCGAGCTATGTTTACGAATCGAATGATTTGGTAAGACAGGCATTTTAACTAAAACCTCGCGACTTACCCATATTGGCGCAGAATCCAAACTCTATCAAATGTTTTGGCATGAGTCCACACTAGTGCAATTTCTTGTACTTAGCCCCGCATGTTTGTTTTAAACGTGCGTCGAGCTTTGATGGCGATGACGGGAAGTGAGGAGTCCAAGGTCCTCGACCGATTTACTAATTTGTGGTTATACCGAACGCATATCGTCATATGTATTCACACACTTTCCGCCGCTATACTCAACCTTTATTTATGCTTAGTATTACAAACTATTGAGGCCATCGGATCGTGGCCAAGTTTTGGGGTCCGGTGGCCAAACCTTTTCAAAACAATTACGACATCATCTCATCTGCTCAAGCATGTTAGCTTATTTTTACGCATCTTATTTTATCCATGTAACCCAAAGTACTACTCAGTATCACCTCCAACCGGTTGGTCTCGAATGGGTCGTGAGTAGGGTATCGAGCTTTGTCTTTGAAACCCAAACCTTTTATTCTAAGTCTAGATCGAACACGACTTCTAGAAACCAACCGACCTCTCAACACTCCATCACATCGAGCTCAACCGGAAAGAGGTATCATTCTTCTCAAACATCATGAAATGAAAATTCATGATGAACAATTGAGACTTTTAGAAGATTCGATATTATGAAAATTTTTATGATGAAATGAAGTGAGCAAGAAAATTTTCCAAATACTTTGAGTGAACTAATCTATACTTAAGTATTGATACGAAAGTACATGGTGGTACAGTCTGAATGATCAACATGGGATATGAATCCATTTTGATATGCATATAAGTTGATCATGATTGCTATTTGAAATCGATTTCCAAAATTTCAAAAAACTACTCTTCCACTTTCAAAATTTTATTTATGATGAATGATATGTTATCAAACTAACTTAGACTCTAGAGCATGTTCACGATCGTGAAAGAACATAGAAGTACTAACTTTTCCCTATGCAAACAAAAGAACGAAGGGAATGAAAGTAACGATACCCTGGGCACGACGACGGAAGAGCGCGAGAAGGATGAACGAGGACGACCTCAACCTTTAAGTCGAATCGACGCCGCCACTCATCACTACTTCGACAGTGAGCATCAACACAAAATGGATGCCACTTACGGCTTCAGGATGTTCAGCCTCACTTAAGAACCTGAAATGGTAGACAATAGTCGACATACGTCCGATTGACATTTTGGCACGATCGCGCAAATTTTCTACCACTGCGCAGTAGATTTGTTTTAGCTAGATCTCTCGTTAGACTGATTTACGCATGGTTTTCACCTCGCACTACTAACGCACTGATCTTCATTTGTTATGAAGAACAGAATCCTAATTCTGCCTCAGAATACGATAGAGTCTGTTGAACTCTAGCTTAGTGTTTGAATAAGACAAGGATCTCTAGCGTATATTAAGATGTTGTGCTATATGTATACGTGTAAGACTAAGAAGGTAAGTTGTGAGTTTTGTGATGTTGCCTCACCTATAGATTGCTTAGACCTATCTAGTTGCTTCATCGCTTAGTATCCTTCTCGCTTTCACGAACGATAGTCGACTTAGTTAGTTTTATCGTGAGATGGAGTGGACGATATGCTCAGGAGGAGGATTGACCACCCACCCGAGGAGTGAGGTGAGTATATATCGCTGACGTAACTGGGAAACACTGTGAGTCTATATTATTCCGCCTGAGACGCCTGAGCTCATCGGCGCGACGACATGATGGCATCACAGAGACCTCAGCGATACTCCCTGTCACCGGATGGTTATGCCTCGAGAGTATCGGGATTACATCTCACTGGCGATGCAGCTACCTGGGGGATCTCGCCTGTGTTCGAAGTCACCGACTTACGTGAATAGATTTACGGGCAGCACCGGGACCCTACTCCTCCCCGGAGTATATGGCGGGACGAGTCGCCGAGTGGCTTACTGAGGTTCCGGGAGTGACCATGACCCCCGGCACTCCTGACGGGGGCGCTCGCAGAGAGGCGACGAGCCTGGGAGAGCCCGGTTCCACCCCACTGGACACCCCGCCGCCACCGTACCACCTCCGATCCACCATGCCCAAGTACGAAGAGCCTTCACTGACAAGACGGAGAGTATCGATGCCTTCCGGATATGACCCACCGAGTATGTTATAACCGATCCGCCCACTCACGAGCCTGGGAACGGGACCACCGCTTTACCCCAGCGAATACCGATGATGGAAAGCATGGACCGACCATCCGTGGGACTACCCGTGACATCGACAATAAGATGATTCGATAGGAGAAGACCCCTAAAGACACTAGGGAAAACTCGGAACATTAGCGAGTCTTAATTAGAATTTGTTTTGTTATGTTCATGTGTGCTAGCTCCTTTTTCTTTTGTTGCACCTGTCAAACTCAAATCTCTTTTCGCCCGGATTCTATGTTTCTCGCTATTTGTTTTCGAACACCGCCTCGTAGATCTTCTATATATATCATGACCCTTGGCCTTTTTGCATTGTTATGTTATGGTAAGAATGATTTCTATTTATATCGCTTCAAGATGAAGCAAACACTAATTGTATGTTGAAGTGCTAAAAGAATAAGTGCCTAACGACACTGTCTTATAGTAGATGCCTCCGAGAAGAACCGTGAGCAAGAACCCGAGGTCGAGTAAGGCAGAGTAGGGGTAGATCCCAGCAAGAGCTAAGAAATCCCAACCACCACCTCCACCTACAACCCGATGCACGAATCGAAGAATATGTTTCTAAGATTAACCTCCTGCTTCAACCGAAAGGAAGCCCTCAAGGTCGAACAACGGGTCTGGCTATCGAACGGATTTTACCTTCTTAAGATGCACGCCAAGAAAGGTCTGTCAGTTACTTCCAACCGGTCGACCAACCGACTTCCGTGAGGCCGAAGAAGACTTTACAGCAAATACCTGAGGAATTCTCGGGAGGATTTCAAAAGAGACAGATGAAAAGTACATATCCTCCAAAGCTATAGGAAGAGGCAGTGAATTTTTCCGCTAAACAAGAAGAAATTATCCAGATCGACTATCGATCGCATTTTCCGCGAGACGCAAGATATGCACCGATCTGTAGACACCGACTTGAAAATGTCGAAAGTTCTGCTGGCTAAGAACTGAGATACGATGTCTCTTGCCACCATGGAGACCTTCTTAATCGAAGCTCTCGCACGAGCTTTAGATATGAGGCGCCACTGACCAGAATAAGTGCGGCCTCAACAGACACTGGCACGGATAAGGAAGCGGAACTCGAGCCCAACCGCTAAATAACAACCGGAAACTACGGAGAAGAAGTCACAAGCGACCGTGCAAGGAAACCCGAGAAGTGACAAAGTAGGAAGAAAGAGATATGCTCCACCGCAAGGGACCACAGACACAAGGGCACCAATGCCCTAGATGCCATAGAGCACAAGTGCATACGCAAACGTGGTAAGTCGTTACAATCGAATAAGGCATTACGCCAACAATCGCTCAGATGTCACGCTCGGATGAAGGCCGAACCAACCGGCAATGCTCACCATATGAGGCTATACCAATCAACCACCGCATTAGCCCAATCAACCCCAAAGAACTCAAAGGCAAACACCCCACCTCAACAACAACAAATCCAACAACAAGAATAATGGCAATACCAGAAGAATAAACTCAAACACAACACCTAACAACAACAAAGAATAACAGAGGCAACAGACATCAACGCCAAAGAATAAAGATAGCGTAACAATCACGAATCACTGATACCAATAGTCACTGACCGCTCAAAGAGCTCACGCCCACAAGGAGGCGAATCTAAAACAAGAAACTTGGCGGTATGGAGTCCTTCTCAACCCACCATAGTAATCGCTCGACACGGTGCTCAGATTCTTTTATTGCAAAATCACGCAAATGCCGGGCCAGGTCTGAAAGATCAAGCCGTGATATGAGAATCTCATCGCTTATAGGAGGATTACGACTCTACACCACTTTTGCTCGAACCTAGTCGACATTAGGATCACTTAAGGTTCGCGCAACGATCTAAACATAATACCCATGGACGATGTAGATAATCCAGGAATCGGACTGTTAGCTAAGAATCATTCCACGATTCTCTCTGTAAGGAAAGGAAAATTTCGCTTCACTTCTCCGAGTAGCTACGATTCACGGATTAATAAGAAGAGTGCCGATAATCAAGACTACAAGCTGGGAGGATGATGAACCGTAAGGATGCCTGCATTCCTGCTTATTGAACGAAGGATAAACCCGGCACGGTAGAAGAATCAAGTCTGCTCCAAGAAGTTTTCGTACGATTTCAAAATCTACCGTGACTACCTCCCGATGACAACTAGAGTTTACCATCGACTGGAGCCCGTGATCAGCCCAGGTCGGCGCCTATAGGATGGCCCCAAAGGAGCTAGAAGAGTCAAAGATCCAAATCCAAGAGCTTTGGATCTAGTGATTCATTAGCCGAGTGTTTCACCCGGGAGCCTGCTTTGCTTTGTTAAGAAAAGGATGGTTCTTGAGGACGTGCATCGATTATAGAAAGCTAAATAAGACGACACTAAAGAACAAATACCTTTACCTGCATTGATGACCGCTTGATCAATTGCGAGGAGCGGTGTATTCTAAAATTGATCTTAAGTCGATACCACCGACCTGAAAATACGTCAGATGTACCAAGACGATTCAACCGATGTCGGCCACTATGAGTTCATAGTTATGCCATTCAGATTAACCAATGCACCAGCCGATTCATGGACCTATGAACGTAGTATTTCATCCATTGATAAATTGTTTGGTCTTCATAGATGACTATCCTTATTATCTCAAAGAACGAAGAGGCATATGAACATCTAGACGGTTTCGCAAACCTCGAGAAATGAAAGCACTTTGCTAAGTTTAGCAATGAGTTTTATAAGGAAGATGTTCCTGACACATCGTGGTACAAGGCATAAAAGTAGATCCAATTAAAGTAGCAGGCAGAATGGAAATCACCAAAAACACAAAGACGAAATTAGAAGTTTCAGATTAGTGGACTATAGGAAGATTCATCAAGGATTCTCCAAAGATTGCAAGGCCAATAACCCGACCACTCTCGAAGGGAATCAAGTTCAATCTGACGATGAGTGAGATCGAAGTCCAGATACTCAAGGAAAAATCGACACAAGCACCAATTCTAGCAATCCGGGATAAGGGTATGAGTACTATACCGACGATCTAAGACTGGGCTGAGCATGGTTTGATGCAAGAAGGTAAAGTGATAGCTAGCATCCCGACAACTCAGCCCCACGACGAACTACCCAACCCACCATTTGGAATTAGCAAATGTAGTTCATGCACTAAAATATGGAGACACCATCTCACGAGATGCGAGATCTTCACTGATCAAGAGTTTCAATTTCTCGAACAAAGATCTGAATATGAGACAAAGAAGATGGCTTGAATTCGTAAAAGATTACGATCGTGGTATTAACTATCACCCGCAAAGGCATAGTAGCCGACGCTGAGTCGTAAAGAGCCATACCGAAGTTAGGACTGCTTTAACAAGAGGAAAAACTCGTCAAGAGTTTGGGAGAATGAGATTAAATGGTGAACCACCAGACAATCAGAGTCAGATCGCCAGCTCACACCGACATCCGATCTAAGAAAAGAATTGTCAAGAGACAAAGGATGGAGGAAAAGTTGGAAAAGATCCGAAAGACTAAGGTCTTGAAGGATTCAAGAATTTCCAAGAGCACCGATAACGCCTTATTATTCAAGGTAGGATATGCTCCCATTGACGCGAGCCGTAACTAAATCATGAGTGAGGCTCACGATACACCCTACACCGCCCACCTGTGCAAAGACAAAAATGTACCAGACCAAGGAAAATTTTTCAGTGAAGGCATGAAACGAGACATAGCTTTTCAAGAACGCCTTGTTTGTCAACAAGTGAAGCGCCTACACCAACGCTCCCACGGGAAGTTACAACCGCTAGAAATCCTCGAATGGAAATGGGAAGATATAACGATGGATTTCAGCAAGCTTACCCAAATCGAGAGGTAAACACGACCATATGGGTAATTGTGAGATAGACTTACCAAAAGTGCTCACTTTCACCTATTCAAAGCACTTATGGATTCGATAAGTCGCCCACCGACGTTAAGGAAATTATACGACTACATGGAGGCCAAATCTATTACCTCCGATCGAGACTCCAAGTTCACATCCGATTTGGATTAGCTTGCAGCGAGAACTGGGCACGAGATTAAATCAAGACACTTTCCACCCACAAACGATGGACAATCGAAAGAACGATCCAAACGCAAGATATGCTTAGAACTCAGAGTATCGATCGAGGCAAATGGAAGATATTTTACCGATCAATTTGCTACAACAACAGCTAGTCGATCGACGGCATGGCTCCACAAGCTTTCAGATGGCAAGAAGTAGATCACCACTTTATCGATGAAGTCACAGAGAAAAGTCATAGGCCTCGATGCGGCAAGATGATCGAATCGCTCGACAAATTAGACGAGGATAAAAGAGGCTCAGAGCAGAAATCTTACCGATACGCTGAGATCCGAGCTACAATTTGAGGATGGAGACAAAGTCTTTCTAAGGTCTCCATCAAAAGGGATTGTCGTGTTGGCCTAAAAGGAAGAGACCTCGCTTTATAGACCATGAGATCCTAGAAGGATAGGTCCAAGGCTATAGTCGCTTCCGCCAAACCTAGGGAATGTCCATAATGTTTTTCACGCCCCGCACCTACGAAAATACGCTCACGCACCAAAGCACGGATTCATCAAGACGACGTGATCCCGTCGATTTACATGAGCTATGAAGGAAGAACCCGCCATTACACTGACCACAAAGTTCAAAGAACCACGAGCAAGTCGATCCTAGTCAAAGGTCAGTCAGACACCACGCAAGATAGGAACGCCACGGGAGCTGAAGAAGCAATGAGAGAAAAATAATCCATTATTTTTCTAGAGGTATACAAATTTCGGACGTAAATTTTTCGAAGGGGTGGAATGTAATATTCCAAAGAAACGAATATACGACATTGTTCAAACCCGTAATGTGGTTTTCACGATATTATCTTTTTACACATCGAATCCTCGTGATTTTCGATACTATATCGTTATGATTTAATTCTTTCATAATTCACTAAGGATTGTGAATTTAAAGGATAAATATTACGAAATGATTCTAATATATTTTAACGCGACACGCATCGAACGCCGCCTTTTCATGAAATTTTCCGAGAAGGAAGCTTGGAATTAATTTCCATCTTACTTCCTTTATTAAAAGGAATATATTTATTTAGTAACAGAACTTATCACACCATTTTGAGATGAGTCGATTTTGAACGCTTTGAGACGTTAACGTTCAACGCCTGAGACGCTTGTAAAATGAGTTTAATGCTCGTGAAATTATAATAATTAATTTCCTATTATTATTTTATATAATTCAGTATTAATGTAATTATTAAAATCAATATTAGTTATTAAAATTGATAATTCACTAATGGAAATTTCAAAACCCTAGTTTATAAACTATGGTTTTGGCCATGAAATGATACCATTAAATTATCCATATGGTATCTAAACTTTATAATATGATATATGATGAGTGTTATTAAGTTATGAAATCAGTTTTGTAGACCATAAATCGATATCAGCATTTTTATAAATTGCAAACCCTATTTTCAAATTTGTGTTTTATTGCATAATAATGTAATAATTTTATCCTATGTATATTATTTAATATTAAATCATATATTTGATGTAATATGTATATGATCGAAATCATGAGTATCAATAATAGTGTAATTAGTATTTTAATCCTATTTTTCCCATTATTGTCTATATTTTCAAAATGTGTAAGTTGTGATTTAATTATTTTATGGTTCAGATTATATATCATAATGATCTATGTGATTAATAATATGTATTATGAACAAAAATAAATCCCCTAAATCCCACCCCATCAAACACCCTCATAAAGCATGCACGCCACCTTTCCTATTACACAAGCATGGATACCTTTTTCTATCGCCTCAAATATCACCCTTTACTCTAAATCAATGATCATCATTCACATATTGCTCATATCGCGTTTGCAAAACGAGAGAGAGAGATGATAGGGGACTCTTCCCACTTAACACCCCACTTTCATCATACACCCCACCCAAAATTTTGAACTCAAATTTTCACCCATTTTCCTCTCCCATTAGCAGTAAAAATTCGAGAGCCTCTCCCCTTATTTTCGAAAGCCATCTCTATTCTTCTCATTTTCATTCCAAACCTGATACTATATTTTCTGGATTCCATAGCTATTTCAGTAAACTAAACCATAGCTTCGATTTTCTACCTTCCTTATTCAAAAAATCGAGCATGCTTATATATGTGTGCATAAAGTATTATATATGATCTTATGTATGTTTTAAATTCTTGAGATAGCCTGAATGTTGTTTTTGATGATTTATTTGAAAAATATATGAAATGTATGCTTAGATAATCATATGTATGTGTATATATTAATATTGAAACGATCTGCTGCTATATATTATTTTCAAACTATAGGATTATATTTTATAGTTTTAAAATGGTTAAAATGAATGGTAGTGACCGATCATGTTTTAATCATTTTAATGATGAAATATGATCTATGTTATGATTTAAGACTATGGTATGTTAATTAAAATTTTGGAAACCCTAGCTATTATTTCATGAATGCCGTGAGCTTTTATAAATTTTGGTTAATTTATTTAATATATAATACATATTAGTGCTTTAAATCGTTATAGTTCTATGATTTGATTAGAATTTTGAAAACCAATTGCTTTTTTAATTAAATTACCGTGAGTTTATAACATTTGTTGATGTATGATTTTATTTTTGAACATGCAATGGTGTTTTAATACTTTAGTATATTATTTATGACATTTGTAATTAATTAGAATTTTGGAAATCAAATACTATTTAAATAAATCAAAAGCCGTGAGCTTGTTGCTCAAGGTGATGATTTAATTAGTTTTGATAAATATTATGATGTTATATTACTATACTATAGTGTATAAACATAGTATATAATTATTGAATTTTGAAAATCAAATAACTATTTTGAATCCAAAAGCCGAGCTATTGAGTTCTCATATGGTGATGATTAAAATTTTTGGTTGATGTTATGATGTTACAATGTTATAATATAATGTTTAATGATGTTGGAATTTATTTAGAATTTTTAGAAATTATTTGTTAATTATTCGCAATTATCAAGTATTACCGTGAATAATTGCTATAATTTTTAAATGAATGGTTATGTGAACTATAGGTTATATATATGTATATATGATGTTGGATATTATACAAGTATATATCAATTTTGGGAATTTTGATATTATTCTATTTATTGAATTTCGTAAATATATATATGTATATATATAAATAAATAGCAATAATAAATGAATTTTATAAATTCATATTCTGGACCATAGTGTATAATAATGCACTATATTAATTTAGAAAATTTTCAAAGGTCATTTATATTTTTAAATTAATTATCGAAATTATGATAATTAATAAGGATTTTAAAACTTTTAAAAACAGTTTATTAATGAAATATTTGCTAAATTAATATTCTAGACAGTTTTTAAATTTTACAAAATTTTATAAACATAGATTGTATGTTTGAGACAAACGCTCATTTTAAACGCTTTAAAACCAAAATACGATTTTATTTATAAAAAGGGTTATTAAAATGCTAAAATATTTATAAGCCTGATTTACAGATAAATCAAAATAGGACTTTACGCTTTCAAATCGATCAAACTCGATTTATAAAACAAAATAGTAAGATACTATTTTAAAAGTCAAAATCGCCGACTTTGTCGATCAATGTCGACTTCGCCGACTTTCAAGTCAAACGCACGATTATACATTTATAAATAGGTCAGATATGTAAGATATACTAATTGAGTATGAATTATTAGTAAGAAAAGATTTCACAAATGAAACCATATATCGAAAACGCATTATATCGCCGAACGATCTCAGAACGAGAACAAGTCAATCGTGACACGCAGTTAGAGACGTATCAATTCACTATGAATTACCACATCGATAAGAAATATCAAGTTTATCATAGCTTTTGAAAGTCTCGAGAGACTGAGCGACGCACTAAAACCTCGCCAGTAGGGACGCAAACGCAATGACGGATTTTCGACGAACGAACAACCAGACTTTTACAACGAACCATAGTCCAAAGTGGGCTTCCTATCTTTAAATGCGGGCCTTTTCACCCCACTAAAACGTAATTCTTTATCGTTATTTTCAAATGATTTATTTACAAAGACTTATCCTACAAACGCTTAACAAATGTTTTACCGCACACCGCCAAAAATATTTCGCTTGTATGGATCCTATCTCTATCGCCCGGAGGCTATGGAGATGGTTCAACTATTATATCAATTGTTGTGGTAGCACCCAACCTTTTAATGTCGCGTCCCGTCGGATGATAAATGCCCGCCAGATCAGCGCGGTCGAACTATACTGGTATAACATATGCTTGCAGAGCGACCGTATACGACGGATTACGGCCTCAAGGCCATAGACGGGAGGCCTCCTCTCGACGCTTATTTATTTATTATTTGTATCGCGACTATGAGATACGGACCATACACACCAAGAAAATACCGCCGTGCTATGTTTATTTAACCGAATGATTTGTAAGACAAGCATTTTAACTAAAACCCCGCGACTTACTCGATATGGCAGAATCCAAATATTATCAAATGTTTTGACGAGTCCACCGAGTGCAATTTCTTTCACCGCATGTTTCTTTTAAATGCGCAGCCGAGCCTGAGTGAGACGGGAAGGTTGAGGAGTCCAAAGGTCCTCGACCGATTTACTAATTTGTGGGTTATACCAACGCATATCGCCACATATGTATTCACACACCTCTCCCGCTATACTCTACCTTTATTTATCGCTTCATATTAAAACCATCGAGGCCCATCGATCAAGCCAAGTTTTGGGGTCCATGGCTCAAACCTTTTCAAAACAAATAACATCACTCATATTCTGCTCAAGCATGTTAGTTATTTTATGCATCTTTTTACCCATGTAACCCTAAAATACTACTCCTAAGATTATACCCTCCAATCCGTCGTCTGAATGGGTCGGACAATTTATTTTATCAGATAATATCATAATATGATCTAAAATGATGTTTTAGACATAGTATGATTTTATAGAATTTTGGAACAAGAGCACATAAAACGATAAGAATTTATAATAATCGAAAAGTCAAAATGTGACTTTCATCATTCAAAGTCAAAATTGTTGACTTGGCATTGGTCAAAATAGTCTGACAAAATCATCAAGGTCAACGGCACGCACCGATAATACGTGATCAATGCGACGAAGACGCTTAGTAATAATGTCTACTTACGCTACGTAAGCATATTAAAACGCAATTATATACCAAAAAGATGAATATCTCTTATAAGTTAAGAAATTTCAAATCGACATCAATCGATTAAGAAACGCCAAAATAAGTCCGACTTAGCATTTTATTCGATACGGAGAACGTTAGTATAAGTTCGCCTCTATCGAACGCGACCAACGATTAAAAATAATTCCCTACGTCTGACAGCGCGACGACGCCGACGCAGAAAGGACCATAGCTAGACCTACGTACGAACAGGGGCTTTACCGAAAACCTTTATTTACAATGCTTTCAAAACGATGCGCTATTTACAAAGTCATGCTGAAAATGATTACGAACCATATTAGTTACACGCCCAAAATATTTATGTTTTAACGATGGATCCTATCATGTTGTGGGCGAGCCAACGATATGTGAATCCGCCATCGGGTCGCCCCAATTTATTTTAAATCGACATCGGATCTTAAGTCGCAGATGTAATCTCGATAAGATTAACGCAGACACCGCTTTGTGACCGCGAGCCGTTAGCAACATCATCGCCGATATGGATCCTAGCCGGAACCCGACTATGTGATGGGAGCCGTTATGAACATCTTCGCCGATCACGGCGCCTGTAGGAGGGGCCTACTTACGACGTGAGATCACTTACGAGACGAAAGTCATGAATTATTATGTGGACGATATGGATCATAGTATGAAACATGCCCGCGCAGCTAATCTTTCGAGAAATGATAAAGTATTTTGGTATTCACGAGTTATTTCAATTAAACACTGTTATACTTACACGGTAATTTTATGAAATGATTTCGCATGAGTCCACTATGCAACTTGACTTACCCCGCATGTTTGTTTTAAACGCGTGCGAAGTCACTGGACGGACAGTGTCGAAATGAGTTTTGTGTTAATAGTTCACCTCGTATATCGCCTTATATGCATTCACATGCTTTCCACTGCTCAAAACACTTTATTATATTTTTCGATATTACTTACGCTACTCCGCATCACGATCTTTTGTTAATGGTCCGTCTAGGTCATATTATGAAACCGCTGTGGTTTATCTATAAAAGTTCGACATCTCGGTTTGTTGGTCATTATGTTCTTAATCCTCGCTAGTTGATGACATTCCCGCCTAATCCAGATTGGAAGCGCGGGTCTCCAGCTGGTATCGTGAGCAGTCGCTTTTGAACCCTAAAACCTTCTTTTCAAAAGTTAAGTCTAGATCGAGTCACTCAGACTTCTAGAAATCAGTCGACGTGCTCAACACTCCATCACATCAAGCTCAACCGAAAAGAGTAAATTATTTTTCGCTTTGAGTTTGAAAGTCGAAAGTCAAACAAAGAAGGTCGTGATAGTTTTGGAACGATTCAAAAGAATTTTTAATGTTTTAGTAAAAGTTGACAATTTTATGTCAAAGGTGATCCGATAATGGGTTATCGCGGTATGAGACCATTTTACTAAGAATGAGTAATAGTTGACACGATAATGTCAAAAGTGATGTTCGAGTTGTTGAAAAGCATGAATGCGTAAATTATGTTATGATTTTCAAATATTTATTCAAAGTATTATCGCCATTTTGAAAATGGGTATGTTATTCCCACAAGAACATAGATGCTCTAAGAAGCATGCTCACCTGAACATAGAAGTGAATTCTAGGAGCTTGATCCCTTATAGAACAATAGTGAGGTTCGATTACTAACAAACGAAAAGTCGATTGGAAACAAACTCAAGTTTTCAACAAAAGCTGATAAAGCAAGAAAAGGATCAAAGGTAAGCGATGGGTTCGATAAGGACCAGAGAAAGCTAAACAAATTTTGATGAAAATCTCGCAGCAGGGCACGAGCTCACAATCGTCCGAGGGGAAGTAATCATGACAATCGCAGCAGAAAACTGCACTGCGCAAGTTTTTGTTTTGACCCATTCTCATTCGTTTGAACTCCGTTTGCAAACGGTTTTCACCATACTCTTATCTCAACGAACTTCAGTTCATATGAAGGACAGAAATCCTGAATCCTTCTCCAGAATTCGTGAGGAACAGTTGAAGTTAGACTGAAAATTTTTGCTGAAAATAGAGAACTTAAGAAGTTGAAAGTAGAAATTCCATAAGTATAATTGGATGAAGAATGAACATAGGATCTTTGATAAACATTTATCCGCTTTCGATGTGTTTGCTTTATCCGCTAATGATATATTCTATTCTTTATTTGCTTATCGATATAGATCGACTTACGCCAGTATTATCTCGTGATAGATGGCACCGTTATTACTCTCGCGGCGGACGATGCCGAGATTCACCGTGAGAAGTCCTTCGCCTCATCGCATATATAGCATGAATCCGGGCGACAGCCTAGAGAGTTTCCTACGAGTTATCTACGCTATGGATGGACGCCCATGAGTACGGGTGGCAGACGGATAGACGATCAAGCGGTTACTCACCATCCGCCATTGATCGGGAAGACTACTAAGAAATATCAGGGCTATATCTATCGTCGGTGCATCGACTATGACCTGATTGAGATTTGCCGGAGTTCACACCATCTCAATATGTTACAACAGATATAGGCTGCACCAAGAGGCCCTATCTCGCCACCAGGAGTATACTGCGGATGCGACACGCCGTAATGGTTGACACGAAGTTCCTCGAGTGGTCAACCCCGCAGGCTGCTGTTCATGGAAGTGAGATCGACCGAGCAAGGACGAGGCATCGCGACCCGTGTCATCGGGGCGCTCTTCCACCCATGACGCTCGGACATCCAACGCGACCAGCACCACCGCCCACCACCAATGACGCACCGACTACGCAGAGGACATACATGGAAGATACACCATCAAGAAGGTTATGTTCCTGCTGTGTATGCCATTGGGGATGAGAGGCTGGACCGTCACAGGCGTGCTCAGAGGAAAGTCGAGGAGGAACCGAGGACCGTGAAGAAGAAGATCCCGAGGCGATCCAAGCGAGGACTAAACTGCACGGACGAACCATGGAGACGTGAATGTAAACATGGACGAAGACGGATATTAGTATACGTATATGTAGTATGTAGTAGTAATGTTAACTAAGTTATAAAACATAGTATTTTGAGACGCCTTATAACTGTATGTAGTCGACAAGAGTATAATGAAGCAAAGTGTGTACTTAGTTTTCTTGCGCTTAATGTCTGTAAGTAATAGTCCTTCGAGGCAAAGTTTTCAATATATATGACGACCCAAGAATGGTTTATGAACATCAAGTTGTGCGAAAGAATGATGACTACTTAAGTTGTTTTATGATACGATTTTATAAAGATGTTACGATATTCAACGCAATGAACATTATTCAAATACTAATTACATTTTATTAATGTAACGCCGCCCAGACGCTGCACCCAGCTGGAAGTGAGAGGTGGAAGAGGAAGAGGCAGGTAGAGGCAGATACCACTGGGCAAGTGAGGAGATCCATTACACACCCACCTACCGAATCAGAGTAGAAGAACTCTTTAGGCGTAACCCGCCTCCTTCAATGGTAAAGGAAGCCCCGAGGACGCCGTACATGGGTCGTATATTGAACGAATTTTCGACTTTCTTGCACTATACGCAAGAGAGGTTATCTTGCGAACTTTCCAACTCACCGGACCGGCCGATTTCGTGGGAAGCGAGGAGAAGACACCACCCAACAAATGGAATACTTTACCCGACGACTTCAAGACGGAAATGTATGATAAGTACATTCCCAAAAGCTATCGGAACAAGAAGGAGATCAATTTTTCACCCTCAGGTTAGAGACGTGGTCAACGAGTACGACCGAACGCTGCGTGATATGCTAGATACCGGCATATAGTGAACACCGATACGAAATGTCGTAAAAATTCAAGATGATTAAGACATGAAATAAGGAGTCAGTGTCACGCGACTTAACTTAGGGAGGCTCTTAGTAGGCATTAGACATGAGGCGGCAATGCTCAGAGAAATCAGACCGCCTACCACCAAAATGCTCGTGACAAAGGAAAGCGTTAAATGGGAAGGAGGTCCCAATAACAATAACCCCCAACCAAGCGAGGATTCAATAATAAACAAGAGGCCAGGCAGTAATAACGGTCCATTGGGCAAGGTTGAGGAGACCAGATATACTCCACCTACCAAGAGATGGTAAGGATTCACCATGCCACAAATGCAACAAAAGGCACATCGGGTATGTATGGCTAGGAATCCCATTTGCTTTAAGTATGAGCGAGCCACTATGCGAATGAATGCCCCGATCCGCCAGATAACCATGGAAGGCGTCAATAAACAAGCCCCGCCCAACCTAGCAATTCAAGACCAACTCACCACAAAGAAGAAGAATAGCAGCCGATGCAAGCCACAGAGAAAGAAGCAATGCTGGCAAAGAATAAAGAATCAACAGAGGTAAGCACCTCGTCGCTCAGCAACCAATTACCAGCCGTAGCCTATGCGCTACATAAAGGCCGAACGAAGCGTAATCAGGTATGGATTACTTGCAATATGCCTATTATACTGCTCGACAACGGGCTCGTGATTCTTTCATTTCAAAAGCACGCTGATATGTTAGAACTTAACTCAAGAAACAAATCAGAAATAGAATTCATCACCTATGGAGGTATTATAATCGTTACATGTGTCTTGAACTTAGAATCGAACTTAGGCTCATAAGGTTCTAGCAAATAACTTAACGTAATACCTATGTGGTAGATATAATCCTAGGAATGGATTGGTGGTCGAGAACCATTCCACGATCTTATGCAGAGAGAAGAATTTCGGCAACCACCGAAAAGAAGCTTACTTAATTTCTATGATTAGTACGAAAGAAAATCCCAATAATATCCGCACTCCAAGCCCGGAGAATGATGATCAACGAGAATGTCAAGCATTCCTTGTGTATCTAAATGGAGAGGAAAGACGGAAGAAGGATCAAGACGAGAAATTGTTCGGGAATTTGCACGCCTTCCCGAGACATTACGCGACTACCCCGCATAGGCAAGCTAGAGTTCATAATTGATCCGGAGCCCCGATCACCCCAGATCAAAAGCGCCTACGTAATGGCACCCAAGGAACTCAAGAGTTGAAAATCCAAATTCAAGAGTTATCGACTTAGGTTTCATAAGCGCCAAGGTTTCACCATGGGAGCACCATCCTATTTGTCAAGAAAAGGATGGTTCATTAAGAATGTGCATCGCATTACGAGAATTAAACAAATTGACGCTTAAGAACAAATATCCGCTACCAATGATAGACGATTTGTTCGACCAATTGGCAAGTGCGATTCTCAAAAATCGATCTTAAATCAAGCTACCATCACAAAGGTACGATCGAGGTATATCTAAGACGGCATTCGAACAAGGTATGGCCACTACGAGTTTGTAGTAGTGCTGCTCGGACTAACAAACGCACCGCCAGATTATGGATCTTATGAACAGAGTGTTCCATCCATACTGGATAAGTTTGTCTTTAGCCTTTATAGATGATATTCTCATCATTCAAAAAGAACATGGCGAACATAGGAGCACTGAGAACAAGTGTTACGCACTCTACGAGTTGAACAACTTTATGCTAAATCAGCAAGTGTGAATTTTCGCTTAAAGAAGTGATATTCCTCGACACATCAGGTCGGGCGGAAGGAATAAAAGTCTGATCCCCAAAGGTCGAGGTAGGCAAGGACTGGAAAGCACACCACTCAAAACGAACCGAGTTTCCTAGATTAGCACGTACTATAGAGATTCATTGAAGGATTCTCCAAGATAGCAAGACCAATGACATGCCTATCCGGGGATCAAATTCACTACGACGACGAGTGTGGCAGAAGTTTCCAAACGTTAAAGAGAACGACTAGTGCACCGCATTGCAGTCCCTGCATTCAAACAAGGAATATGTTATCTATACCGATGCTTCCAAAATGGACTTGGTTGTATTGATGCAAGAAGGAAAGGTAATAGCCACGATCACGACAACTTAGACCACATGAATGAACCACCCGACTCATGACTGAATCGGCACAAAGTGGTTCACGATTAAAGATTTGGAGACATCATCTTACGGGTAGAGTGAAATCTTATATCGACCACAAAAGTTTAAAATACTTTTTCGAGCAAAAATCTACATCGAGACAAAGAAGATGGCCGATTAGTAAAAGACTACGATGCTGGCATAAACTATCATCCGAAAAGCACATATGGCCGATGCCTCGAAATGAAGGTCAATCAAAACTGATGTCTCTCGACAACGAAGGAAAACTCATCAAGAGTTTGAGAAAATGTCAATAGAGATAGTCGAACCACCAAGGACAATCGTGGATAATGTGCTACACTTACTATGATGTCCGACGCTTAAGAATAAAATCATAGAAGAACAAAGAAAGATAGGAACTAGAAAGATAAGGACTAAGAGAGAGTATAATGTAAGGTTTCAAGGAAGCAATGATAACGCTATATTGTTTGAGGAAAGGCTATGTATTCCAAACAATGACGAGCTGTAAATGAAATCATGAGTGAAGCTCATGATACTCCTTATACCGCCCATCCGTGCAAGTATTAAATGCACCAAGACCACGAGGAAAATTCGTGGGAAGGAATGGAGGAGATATAGCTCATTCTGTCGAACGCTTGTCTTTACTTGTCAACAAGTAAAGGCATTACATCAAAGGCCATATGGAAAGCTGCAACCTTGGAGATACCCGAATGGAAGTGGACGACATAGCTATGATTTTGTAACGTTTACCCAAGTCACAAAAGGGAAACATCGCTATACGGTAGTAGTGATCGCCTTACAAAGTGTGCTCACCTACCAATACGTAATCACCTATGGGTCCGGAGTTAGCTCATCTATATGTGAAGGAAATTGTACGTCTGCATGGAGTACCAAAATCTATCACTCGATAGAGATCAAGTTTTCTTCGAGGTTTCGTAGCTTACAAAAGAATGGGAACGGTTCAATTTCAAAGACAACTTTTCATCCACAAACAGATGGCCAATCGAACGAACATCCAAACGCTAGAGGATATGTTGAGAACGGTAGGTCGGATCGAGGCGCAACTGGGAACAAGTTTTACCACTTATCGAGTTCGCACAATAATAGTATCGCTAGAATCAACATGGCCCCATATGAAGCATTATATGGAGAAAATGTCGATCGCCACTTTACCTGGATGAAGTTGTGAAAGAAAATCTTAGGCCCGATACACATGAGGAAATGATTGAAATTAGCCAAATAAGACAAAGAATAAAAGAAGCTGTGATAAAGTAAATCATATGCCGATACTCGAGATCCGAGCTAGAATTGAACCTGAGACAAGTGTTTTCTTAAAACCCTCCTCCCAAAGGCATTGTAAGATTTGGGGAAAGGGAAAGTGAAACCACGATTTATAGTGACCTTACGAGATCCTTGAGAAAATAGGCCCCGAGCTATGAGATTAGAGCTACCACCAAGCTCGTAATGTCTATAATGTGTTTCACGTGTCTCAACCGAGGAAATACATGTATGATCCAAACACGTAATACATCAATGACGGTCTTAAATCCGATATGAGCTACGAGAGGAACCGTGGCTATTTTAGACCATAAAGTTCAACGCTTGAGAAACAAATCAATCCCAATAAGGAAAGCCCCATGAGCACATTACGTGAATCGGAAGTTTACGTCGGAACTCGAGGACGCCTAAAGAGCGATACCGAACTCTCTTTGAGGTATGCAAATTTCGAGGACAAATTTTTTTTAAGGGGTAGAATGTAATATCCCGTAATTTAATATGTGATTACGATAATTAATTACGTTAAGATTATTGATTCAATAATTAAAATCTTAATTAGTCAACTCGACTTTGACCAAGCATAATCGATAATTTCACGAGATTCATCGAGCCTTAGTGAATTAAGGAATATAATTTTCAATATTCCTTCGAACGTAACTTTCTAACGTCAATAAATTCGACGCTCACGCCTTACAAGATAATTAAGGCTTGTTAATTTCAAATTCTATTATTATAGGATAAATAAAGTTGTAACAAACTTATTTTGAACATTTTAGAGATAATTGCTTATGAGAATTTAGAGACGCTTCAAACGCTCACGCTAGGACGATGCGATAACTTTAGATATGATCTCTGAATTATAAAATTCAAATTCCTAGATTATTTATTATATAAGGCATTATTTATCATAAAATAATGCTAGAAAATTCAAAGAATGCAATGTACCTTATATAGGGTTTCGAAACCCTAAGTATTTAAATTAGGTTTTATGATTCTAAATTGTTTTAAATACTTTCCTATGATTAAAATTATTATCTAAGGCATATAATATGTCATATAAATGTGTAGTAGCTATCTTATACAAAGAAATAAAATGTTGGGCATGTCCTTAATGATTTTCTAAAATCTGGGTTTTAAAGTATGATTTAATATTTTATTTTTATCTAATTAATGATATATGATAATTATTATATTATTATGATGTCATTATGATAAAATGAGGGTAATACAAGTTGCACAAGTAGTGCACTTGTGTACATAAGCGTAAAACTTAGCCAATTTTTTAATGATTTTACGTAATATTATTATCTTATAATTAATAAATAAATATGAGTTGATCCTATCTTATTCTAGGTGTAAAGTAGTAGTAGTTAACAATTAAAACAAGTAATCTTATGCTCATTTATGGTTGAGAGAAATGTTGAAAAATGGTTTGAAAAATATTTAATTTCATACTATATAATAAGACATTCAGATAGTCAAATAATCGACTTTTCAAATTCACTTTATACATATTAATAATATGTTAATAATATAGTATATAATATAAAAATTAAATAAAATTTAGCCAATAATATATATGTTGGCTAGAATTGCAAAATTGAAGAAAATGTGATTAGTTCTTTATTTTCAATATGAAATAAATTAATAATTAATTATAATATAGTATAATTAATGTATAATATAGTAATAAAATACAAATCAACTCTAGCTATTCATTATAGCCACACACACACAACTTGTTAAAGTGTTGATTTTAATTAAAATATCATGCAATGTATTTAATTAAATGATAAGAGATATGATTGAGTCAGATATGACAAGAATTAAAAATTTTGTCTCTTACCTTATGGAGGTGCGAAAATGTCACAAAATTAAGTCTAGTCATGTATTAGAATTTTTCATGTAATAATGTGCTACAACTCAGATAACTCTATAAATTAGGCAGCACAACACTCTCCCATTTTGCACCCCCATTTTCAAACATAGAGAGAAATTTTAGAAGTGTTCTTCAATTTTAAACCCAAACCTAGATCATATAAGCCTTCAACAATAAAATCAAACCGATTAAAAGGTTAGAAATTTTACGAGCTTCGATTACATGCTAGAATTTTCGATTTTCATCCGTTAGAATTTATGTTATGATCTTAGTTTATATACATGATTTTAAAACTATAGATCTTGTGCTAAAATGTTTAGATATCATGTTTATACTATGTTATTAAGCATGTATATTAATTATATCATGAAATTAAACATGCTATCAAATTAAAAGTTTGGACCAAAACTTGTGGTTAGTATATGTTGGTGATTTTGATTTTAATTGTCTGATTTGAGTATGGAATCATAATCTATAGATTAATTATGCTTATGTGAATTTATTTAGAATTTTTGAAAACTATAGCTTATATATTTATTAATACCGAAAATATATATAAATGATAAAGTTGTTGTGATATAATTCATGTTTAAGTTATAATAGCATATCAAGTGCGTAGATTCATAATATATGGTCGGGAATTTATCAAATTTATAAATATTATTTCGATCTAAGTCAAAATTTAGGTTGACTTAGGTAAATTTTATTCAATAAGTCATAATAAATAACAATTATGTTGTAATAAGCATAATTGAGTGATTAATCGAGATATGATTTTATCGAATTTTAAAAATCATTCACGGGTTATTTATAAAGCATCAAAACTATAGTATAATAACTAAGGTGTATAAATTTTATTCGACTAAGGTAATTACATATTATTAATCACATGATAAAATAGTGTAACATGTGAATTTATAAGCATTTTGCACAGTCTAAGTTTATTTAATTAGAATACAAAACTTTATATTATGCATTAATGTTATAAATTTATTTTATCAAGAATAATATCATAATATGATCTAAATGATGTTTTAGACATATATGATTTTATAGGAATTTTGGAACAAGAATTGCACATAAAAGATAATTTCATAATAATCGAAAAGTCAAATGTTGACTTTTTCATCGACCAAAGTCAAAATTGTTGACTTTTGGTCGACTTGTCAAAATAGTTGACCAAAATCGTCACCAAGGTCAACGGCACGCAACCGGAACACGTGATCAACGCGACGAAGACGCTTAGTAATAATGCTACTTACGCTACGTAAGTACATTAAAACGCACATTATATACTAAAAAGATGAATATCTCTATAAGTTAAGAAATTTCACAATCGACATCAATCGATTAAGAACGCCAATAAGTCCGACGTTACCTTATTCGACACGAGAACGTTAGTACTAAGTTCGCCTCATCGAACGACCAACGATCTCAAAAATAATTCCTACGCGGTAGCGACACGGACTGAGCCGACGCAGGAAAGGACCATAGTTAAGAGACCTACGATCACGAAACGGGCTTTACTCAAAACCCTTTATTTACAATGCTTTCAAAACGTATTATTTACAAAGCTTCAATGAAAATGATATGAATCGTTATTAAGTTATACGCCCAAAATATTTTTTAACGTAGGATCCTATCATGTTGTCGGCGCAGCCACGACGTATGTGAATCGCTTATCGGGTCGCCCCAATTTATTTTAAATCGACATCGATCTTAAGTCGAGGCGTAACTCGACCAAGATTAACGGTACACCGCTTCATGATCTGACGACGTTAGCAACATCATCGCCCACTACGGATCCTAGCGATTAGAACCCCGACTATGTGATGAGCCGTTAAGCAACATCTTCGCCGATCACGCGCTTCAGGATGAGCCTACTGCTGCACGTGAGATCGTCTTATAGATGAGTTATGAATTATTATGTGGACGATATGGATCATACGTAATGTAAAATGCCCTCAGAGCGTAATCTTTTCGAGAAATGATAAAGATTTTGGTATTCACGAGTTATTTCAATTAAAACCTCGTGTTATACTTACGGCGCGTAATTTTATGAAATGATTCGCACGAGTCCACTAAGTGCACATGTACTTCAGCCCGCATGTTTGTTTTAAACGGCGAGCGAAATACGGACGGACAAGTGTTGAGCAAAATGAGTTTTTGTCGTAATAGTTCACCTTGACGATATCGCCTTATACGCATTCACATGCTCACTCTCAAAACACTTTATTATATTTTGATATTACTTACGCTACCTCCGCATCCCAATCTTTTGTTAATGGTCCTGCGTGGTCTAGTTTAGGAAACCGCTGTGTGTTTATCTATAAAAGTTCGACATCTCGGTTTGTTGGTCATTATGTTCTTAATCCTCGCTAGTTGACGATGCCCCTGCCTAACTGATTTTGAAAGGCGGGTCGTCACACACCCGCATCCGCGCTGATCCGCATCCGCGCCGGGGTGCCGCGGTTATTTAGTGGCGCCGCGCATCCGGCGCTCGGCGCTCCCGGGCCGCGCCACGCTAAGTTTAGAGACGCTGGCCCCGGCCGGAAGGCCCGGTGGCCAAGCTGTTGAAGAAGTTCAGAGCGCGCTCGGCTCGGTAGCGCCCGGGCACGGGCGCGGTTGAAGAAGTTCAAGAGTCGCTCGGCGCGCGCGCCCGGCACCGCGCCGGTTGAAGTAAGTCTGCAGAGTGGCCGCGCTCCCATCGGGCTTACGCCCCGGCCGCTCGCTTTATCACGCAGTCCGACGCCGAGGTATGCGGCCCTGCCGGGTGCCATTATTTCGCCTGGTTTTAAGACCCCTCGGGTCCGCTGACTCGCTCGCGGAATGAAAATTCGCACCTATATATATATGTTTTAAAACGCGGAAACCCTACATCTTTTACATTCAGTTTTTCTTTCTAGTTCCTTTAAATTCTCCCCAAGCGATCGCTCATCATATTGTTTTCCAAGTATTTCATCGCAATCCGATTGATTCAAGATTGATCAAGAAATTCATCAACCATTTATTCGATTGTAAAGATTATTATTCGATTTTTCTTCCATTCGATTGTCGGATAATGATTTCTATCGATTTTAATTGTTCAATCGTAGAGTATAAATGAACCAATTCCTTTTAGTGGTTCATGATTCAAATCGATTGATTGATGATTTGTTTGATCGAGAATACCAATCTGAAACCTAGGGTTTATTGTCTGAGTGATTGATCTCTATCGAATTATTTATGTTTCGTGTATTATCGAGATAGATACGCGTATGATATGAATTGGTAATCGATAATCACTATTTTAATAGTTTATGTTTCGTGTATTATCTGAGAGAGATACGCTGCATCATAGAATAGATCGATTAGAGGTTACCTAAACCGGGACTCTAATAGTTTATATATTTGTGAAATTTGATAACCATGGTTTAATCCACGAACTGAAAGTCGAGTGTTCGATCGAGGTTCAATATCGCATTAATAGGTGATTTTCGATCAAGCGATAAATCGATTAATAGCTGTAACCCTAATACCCTAGTTTATCTCACATTCTCAAGAATTCTGCTGCATCGAACCGCAACGCTGGTTCGAGTCGTATTGTTTAATTTCATGTTAATCTTAGTTAAGTTCAACCCCAAATCAAGTTTAGATTTAGATTTATTCTTTATCTTAGCACATCATAAGCCCCTAAGTCTTCCTCGAGATTCGACTTGGCCACCTTACCACGCTTATAGGACCTCATATGCGAATGAACTACTAGAACAATTTGGTATGAACAAATTCGCCTGTCGGAAGCTTAGCATTTTGATTGTGTTATTTTCCCACCTATCTTCTATTTTCGTCTAAATTCTTCCCCAGTTGCGCTGCTCCGCTTTTCTGTCTTGTGTTTGTGTATGCTAGGTCGTCAAGTCTCAAAAGGAAGCTGGCACCAGTTCTATAACATCTGTGGTAGAGAATTTAATCAACTCGGAAGGAAGAAAGCTGTCCAGAAGCGAAAGTGAGGAAGAACAATGAGTTACGGAAGTCGAGTAGATCTCCGGGTGAGCCCATGAAGGGAAACCCGAGGATGCGTGATTTGGTCGACCCATCGGGTGACAACGCACAGATAGTCCTCAGATCCGCCCAGAATACGAGTCTGAAGCCCATTCACTTCAACCCGCTCTGCCATTCTACGATGCCTCAGCGAGGATGCCAACTTCATCCGGAGTTCTTCGCAGCGTTCCACTTTTCCACCGAACGGGCTTACCGGGAGATACCGAGAATGAGGTGTTTTCCCACACCCGAAAGAAGAGCCAAGACATGGTCGATGTCTCTACAACGTTCATCGACGAGTTGGCAAGTCGTATGATAAATTCATGGGAAAGTACTACTCGAACAAAAGACACAAGAGTCGAGGGCTCGGATAGCCACTCTCAAGTTCGTACGGCTCTAGAACCCATGACGTGGTACGGGATCGATTCAGTCGTTTACAAGCAGAAGGTCCGATCACCATTACCCACCGAGCTTCTCAACCGCTTTTCTATGATGGATCGACAATGGACTATACATGATAGATAATGCGGCCGGAGGAGACATTGGAAACACATGCGATGAGAAGTGAGATTCTCGAGACGCAGCGCAAACTCGCAGCGAAGGGCAGATTTAAGACCCGCAAAGAAGAAAAGAGATTACACCCAATTATGAAGCTTGACATAACAATTGGTGGAGCTCACTCGCCAAGTTCAACTAATGAGGGGATGAATTCAACCACCACCCCAATTCCAACAAAGCAAGAAGTGATGTCGATGGAACGATTATGGTAAAGCTTGACATGGGGCTACATGCCAACGAGCCAATGAGATGGCATATGAGGAAGCGCAAGTGAATGCAATGCAAGGGTTCCAAAGAAGTGGTTCCAAAGAGGCAATCGCAAGGGTATCAACCGAGGCCTAAATACGATCCTTTTCCAATTCATACAATCCAGCCGGAGAGATCATCCAACCTCCGAGTCGAATCAAGAGGATCTAGTCAAGGAGCTCGCCTGCAAAAGAACCTCCTCAGCTAGTTAAGGCTCACCAGCAGAAGAAGAAGAATCAACAATTGCGTAGCCACCTCCACAAACCCAATAGCAATGGTGTTCTGAGGCTCAACACTTAAGATTTCTACACACTTTCATTCGTGCAAGTCATCGAGATTTGAGTCGTGGAAGCATCAATGAGAGGATAGAGACTCGTAGGACAGCTGGTTGGGACCGCAGAATCATGCACAACAAGGACAAAAGGGAAATGTTCTAGTCAACTGAGAAGATCACATCTCATAGTTCTAGGGAGAAAACACCGAAATAAAGTGGAAATTCCACTTGAGGAACCGTAATTGACTAAGGTGACTAAGGAAGTGCAAAAGGAGAGCGCAGAGAAGGAAAGAAGAGACATCCGAGGCTTCACAAAGCCGAGACTGCAGAACTTCTCCAATTCCCTTCCGAGCAGATTGAGAAGTGAAAAGAAGGATCGCAGCCTAGAGTTCTACAAGATGCTATCTAAAGTGAATGTGAACTCTTCCTCGACGTTATTCAAACGTCCTTATGTCAAGTCTCTTTAAAGAGTTAACATCAAGAAGGTAAGTTTGTAGACGTTATGAGAAGCTGATTGACAGTTCCAAACGTTATTTTTCAGATCAATCACACCAAAGCAACGCGATCCGTGAAGCTTTGTGATAAAGATTGCTTTGGGAAATGGAAGAAGCTTCACAGCATGCGACTCTAATTTGGTGCGTATAAATTTAAGCCTTACTCGATTTTGAGCAACTCTAATTGGGGAATTAAAACCCACTCGCATGTGTTTACAGCTAGTTCGATAGATCAATTGCTATCCTAGGGGATTATCGAGGACATATTAGTTAGATGGGGGGTTGATCATTCCCGTTGATTTTGTTGTTCTAGATTGGGTGACATTAAAGAAAATGGCAGAGAGACACAATTTTTAGGAAGGCCTTTATGGCTACTACCAACACTTTGATTGATGTTAAAATGGGTATAAAATGACAAAGGTTGAGAAACCCGTGTATTTTCTCGTAGAGATAGCACTATAGTACCATTCATGTGATTGATAATTGTTCTTACATAGATGCTATGATTGCTTGGTGGTCATGACATGTATGTGCTGAAGATCGATAGAAACTTTCTCGCGGTGTTGATGACGATGGACGAAGAGGTTCGTTCAAGAGCGATGTCTGGAGGAAACCGGAAGATAGAAATGGAAAGATTACTCGCAAGGAACCAGACTCAAAGAGTCGCCCGAGCATCTCAAATATGTCTACCTGAAAAGGGAGAGAAGTGCATAATCTTTGCGAAGTTAAGCGAAGGGCAACAACCTCATGAGGTGCTAAGAAGGAATAAACGAGTCTCGAGAGTATGTCCGATATTCGAGGATAAGCTCAAAGAATGTGCATGCATCGATAGTATCTGAAGACGGGCTAGCTAATCTCGGGAAGGACAACTGAGGTTCAATCTTAACCTTATGGAGGTAGTCAAGAAGGAGATTCAAAGCTCCTGCAGGGACTCATCTACCCCGCAGCATACTACTGGTCATCCACCACGCTGGTACCCAAGAAAGGTGGTATAACCGCGAAGAATGAGAGAGGAGTGCGGCTCAAGCGATCACTACCATCGGATGGAGGACGTGCATCGACTACGAAAGTTCAATGCTACCACTAGAAAGGATCATTTTTCTTCCATTTATCGATCAAATGTTAGAAGCTAGTCGACACGAATACTACATTTTTTCGATGGTCCGTCGGTTATTATCGTAGAATCGCCCGGAGGATCAAGCCAAAACAACTTTCACTTGTCCGCTCGGGCACTTTCGCGGGGACATGCCGACTGTCCGTTGTGCCGCCCGAACATTTTAAGTGCCGTATGCTTCTATCTTTTCGTAAATGATTGTAATTTATGAGGTTTTTATGATGATTTCTTTATGGATTATCTTTTCATGATTGTCTTTAGAAGTTAGATGTGGTTCTCAATCGTCATGTATTGAATGCACCTACATCGAGTCGGGAAAGAGTCATATGTGACGTGTGGATCATGACTAGGCATGTGATATCCAAAAAGGGATTCAAGTTGATAAAGCAAAATTGATGTAATTGAAAAATTGCCCACCAATTGATGTCGAGGAATTAGAAGTTCTTAGGGCACCAGGATTTTATAGGTGATTTATTAATGATTTTTCTAAAATAAGTCAACCTGGTAAACCGCTCCCAAGATGTTCAATTTCTATTGATAAAGTCTGCCGACAAGCTCAATACTCAAGAAAACTATCTCGCACCCATCAGAAGTGCCCTGCATTGGTCATTACCCTTCGAGATTCGTGATGCATCAACACGCAGCAGGAGCCGCCCTGGTCAACGATGATAAAATGTTGCTGTGATTTACTAGCACGCTTAACTCTTAATTCTCAGCAAGCAAATTACGACTACGTAAAAGGAGCTAGGCGGGTTTTGCTTTACAAGTTTAGGTCTTATATTCTAGGATCTAAAACAATTATACAATGATCAGCAGTTTTCGAACTGAGTCAAAACCTCGTGCCAAACCTAGATCGATTAGGTGGATTTTGTTGCCGCAAGAATTTGATTGAGATTGACGAAGCAGTGAGAATGCAGAGCGGTTTTATCTCGCCTTCCCTTTAGCTCCCAAGCGATTACTTGACATCAACTGCATTAGTGACGAGTTTCCTTTGAGCATGCATTCTGAGACTTCGTTATTCCGTCGTATGCTCGACATATGTAATTATTCTTCAAGTGGAAAATTAGCTCTTCTCAGAAGAAAAGGTTTTTGTGCTACAGAATTACTATTGGATGATCCACATCTTTTCGCCTGTAAGACGAGGTTATGAGACGATTCAACAAGAAGAAGCCAATGAGATCCCGACGCCAGGTCATGCTCGAACTGGAGGACATTTTGGGGTCGAAGATCGCTTTTAAGGTTCTTCAATCCGATTTTATCGTCAATAATCTTTAGGACACATAATCTTCGTAGATGATGATAGGGTCAACCAGGGGTGACAGAGTTAGAAATGAATGCCTAATACTAATCTACCCGCTGAGATTTTGACGGGGGCTGATTTTATGGGTCCGTTCAAAGTCTTCGGATTTGAGTATATTCTTCTGTCAGAGATTAGTGTCCAAAGGGTGGAAGCGATTCCTACCCGGACAGTGATGCTAATATCTCATCAAGTTTAGCAGATAATATTCTTTGCGTGTTGATTCGAAGCTATAATAGCGATGGGGAAAACATCAGAATAAATCTTGAAAATCATGAAGAAGAATGAGTTTCCACAGTTGCACACGTCATCCTCAAACCGTAAGCGAACGCAACATAGTCGAAAAGTTCGTCCGAAAAGATTGGGCAACTAAATCGAACGAGGCTCGGCATATCGAATCACCATACAAACCGCTTTTAGGACGAGCCCTTAAGATGGTTCATGGTAAGTGTCATCTTCCGTGAGATGAACATAAAGCATAATGGGCGATAGGAATGTGAATTGGATTTGTCCTCAGTCGAAAAGAGCGAACTTTACAGCTTGTCCGAGCTTGAAGAACTCGACGGGGATTATATCTACCGAGCGATGGGCAGCCATGACTTGGTGGGAGATTTGCCCCATTCAGTAAGTCACCGACTTACGTGTATAAGATTTACGGGCAGCACCGAGAGGACCCTACCTTCCTCCCCGAGCGACACCGGCGGGACGAGTCGCCAGAGTGGCTATACACGGAGGTTCCGGGCAGATCGACCCGCCAGTGCCTCCATTCCTTCGACGAGGGCAGCCCGCCGCTTGGAGGGCAAGACGCCCTGAGCCTCGGGAGCCTGTGTTCCTCCTTTACCCATCGGACACCCAGACGCCCACCGATACCACCTCCACCGCCATGGCCGCACCCGCATCGCCAGCCGAGCATTTTCGCCAGACGGCGCAGATGAGAGTGATAGACGCATCGGATGGTTATAGCCCGATCCGCTATACCTACAGCCCGATCCGCCACGACTATGAGCTATATGGCGATGACGACTTCAACCCCACGCGGGACATACCGATGGTGGAAGGTGATGGAGCAGGACCATCTAGGGGACTACCCCGCATGAAAATTTCCGACGACGAGGACGACTCCGGAGGTTATGGAAGATCCCGAGGAGGACGAGCAAGGAGGATGCATGATGCATAACCGGATTTAGCTAAAGAGATTTTGTTATGTTTAAACTTCCGTCTTCCTTTTTCTATGTTCGGTTTTAGACGGAACTAGAAACCTCGACTTTTGGAAGGCCAAAGGGCCGGACTTATGTTTTCTTTATAAACTTTGTAAGTTGAACATCCCGCCATGGCGTAAATTTTGATATATATATACATGACCCCGATAGGCTTTTATGGAAAATTATGTTTGTTAAGGTGAAATATTTTGTTTAGAATCGCTTACAAGAAGGCCATGATAGTATAGTGTATGTTGAGTTATGGAAAGAATAAGTGTCCGATAATTACCTGTTTATAGCAAGATGCCTCCGAGAAGAAATCCGAGCGAACCCGAGGTCAAGGTCGGGAAGGCCTAGATGGCGGGTAGAATTTCAACAAGAAGTTCGAGGACATTCCCCAACCACCACCTCCACCTCAACCCGATCGCAGGATCAAGAGTTGTTTCGAGACGAACCCACCTACTTTTAACGGGAAGGGTAACCTCAAGAAGCGGAACAATGGGTCCGAACCATCGACGGATTTTGAGTTTCTACGATTCACGACACGTGAGCGATCGTCCCGTGTTGCTTTCCAATTAAACGGACCCGCAGATGGCGGGCGGAGGCCAGAAAAGACCTTTACTACCGAAAGCAACTAGAGGAGTTCTCATGGAGACTTCAAGAGGAACCGATGAGAAATACATCCCAAAAGCTATAAGAGAGAAAGGAGGTGAATTTTTCCCAATAAACAAGAAAGGTTGCCTACGATCGACTATGATCGCGTCATGAGATGTCGAGATATGCACCAGAGCAGTGTGGACACCGACTTGAAAATGTCGGAAAAGTTTAGGTCGACCGAGGATGGAGATACGGATGTCTCCATGGAGACCTAACTTACATCAAGCTCTTCGCGAGCTGATATTGAGGCAATGTCCGAAGATAGGCCGCGGCTCGCCGCATACACAATGCTACTGACAGAGGAAAAGGGAAGTGGGAACCCAATCGCGGCAATCATAGCAGGGAGGCTATGAGAACGCAGCACAAGCGACCGGCAAGGAACCGGGCGCAATGTGGCGTAATCGAAGAGAGCAATTATGCTCCACCGGCAAGGGATCGCAGAATGATAAGGGCACCTCCATGCCCTAGATGCCATAGAACGCACAAGGGAGTGTGCACGAAAACGTGGTGAGCTGTTACGCGGGGCAAAGGGCATTACGCCAACAATCGCCCAATGTCACGCTCGATATAAGGCCAACCAACTGGCAATGTCCACCACTAAGGGCTATAGAGCTCCAACCCCACCCTCCGCACGCTCCACCCCAACCTCAAGAACTCTAATGGCAACAACCCCAAGAAGTGGTGCAAAGAACCACAATGACAAGAACCCAACAAGAACCCTCAAGAATAAAGAAGGCAGCCACCACCAACAACAGAGGCGGCAACATCATGACAACGCCAAAGAAGAAGAAGAATAGCCAGCAAGAACCATCGAATCAAGAAGGACCAATACCACGCCAAATGGCTCAAAGTTAGAGCTTACGCCTACACCGGATGCAAACGAGCAAAACCAGGAAACCTCGGCGGTATGGGAGTTCTTCTCAACATACTTGTTATAGTATTGTTCGACACGGGTGCCAGATTCTTTTATAGCAAAATCATGAGAAATGCCGGGCCTTAGTCCGAAAAGTCGCCGTGATATGAGAATCTCATCACCTATAGGAGGGATTATGACTCACACACACTCGATCGAACCTAGAATTGACACTAGGGTCACTTGAGGTTCCGCCAGCAATCTAAACATAATACCCATGGACGATTGATAAACGCCATTTTACACGCTTATTGTTGATAATTAAAGATGAGTTTTATCATTTAATGTGCTTACATATCGATTCTTAATGTTTTATCTATTTCTAGAAGATATCGCTTGGGTGTTCCTTTGATGTTTTGTAGGTTATATGATGATAATCAAGCAAGGAACCAAGACGAGCCAAAATGCACTTCAGCCAGCTTAGCGACCAAATTTAGCGGTCGCTAGGTCGGCCGCTAGCAAGCCGAGAGCCCGCAGAGAGAGGGTCATGAGTCGCGGGCGCGAGCAAACACGCCCAGCCGAGAAGCTATCAGACGATTTCGCGCTGTTAATCCACCGCCAGCCGTGCCGCGAGGCTACCTTGGCGAAGCGAGAGCAGAGACCGTGATCGCCCTTTTCACACGTAAAGGTGTAAGTATAGGTGTTTAAGCATCGTATCCACGTAGATTGTATCACGAAAACATGAAGCTAGCTCAACGACAATTCATCATTATCCAAGCACGTAATTTGGGTTGAAGGTTTAAGGCTTCTAAATCAATCCAAAGCAAAGGGAACCAAGCGTAAATATAAATAAAGCAATAAAATCACGAAGATAACTATGAAGAAAGACTAACCTTGTGGATGCACCAATCCTATCCACAACGATGTTTATCCCGCTTATTATTAACCGCTTTAATCCGCATAAGACGGAAGATCACATATATAACCAACAACTTCGCCACGATAATTGCGGCTTGATTACTAATTTTCCCTATCACGCTTACGCTCTAGAGGAAAATAAGCAACCCAAAAGGATCACTAAGAATATGCTTCCTACGAATGTCCTATCTCGCCACGACTCAAGGCTCATTCGTATCATGCATTCGATAACGATCGACAATTAATACAAGCTACGTAATTAACCGACAACTAGATATGCATCAAGATTGATCGAAATCAACACATATAAATAAGCACAATCGAATCATGAATCAATGCCTCGAAGGTAAATAACAATAGCAGTAACTCACAACATATGGATCGAATCATGCAAACCCTGTGATTAGAACTTAGAACCAGCCGCATATAATAAATGGAATGAAATACGATTTAACCATAAAACGGAAATGAGCTTGTATACAATGTTTCTATTACCACTATTACAATCTCCTATCGATTTGAATACTTGATTGCATATATCGTGTCCCCTTATCTCATATATAAGTTAGATCATACGATGTGTAGAAGATCACGAGTAAGTCGTATGATTGGTCAAGCTTTAATGAGATATAAAAGTTTCACACCGAGACGACTTGAGGACGAGTTGTCGGTATAGGCTGCGGTATAGATAAGAAGTGACTTGACTTGGTTGCTTGTCTATCTTTGATGCGTCTCGGCGTATTGAAGGATCACGGTGAGATGAGTTCTTCTATCGACCGTAGTGAAGAACCTAGATCTCGGTGACTTCACGATGATCTAAATCTCGATAAGGTATTAGGTGAGTATGAGTTCTTGACCATCACTTTGACTTGTTATGGGTGAGGTTATATGTTCTAACCCAATATTCTCCGCATCTTGGGTGGTGGCGGTGCTTGTATGTCATGCTAGTTATCTCAGACGAGTCACCGTATCCGCTTAGGATGATGACGCCCCTTAAGGAACTCAAAGGTTTATTGTACTAAACCCCGCAGTTGAGTTAGCTCAAGTACAATAATAAGGTTGAGTGGTACTACTTAAGGAATTAAAGTTATTAATTATTTTAAGCAGTCAGAATGCTATAAATAATTAATGGACGTTCGATATCTTAAATACGGGATTCGTAATGTCTAAGTGCAAGCCCGACTCAACTTCGGTAATAAAGGGGTAAGTCAGCATTTATTCTCTAGTGGCATGAATAAATGTTTATAAATTAATTTATGTTCTGGGCTGAACATATGATAATTAATTTATTTGAGGCCCATCTTTATTCCTTGCAATTGATCCCTGGGCTGGCCCATCCAGTTCGTAAGCTAGGAAAATCGGCGCCTCCCTCCTCTTATGGTAAGGATTTGATTCTCTTTATCCTATAAGGATATTATTATATTTATGGGATATGCATGGATCCTTTCCTTATGGGATTATGGTAATGCATTATAAATATAAGGTAAGAGATAGAATCAAGGTCAATCCTCAATATTTTACCTAATATTTTCGAGAATCCCATTCTTCTTGGGAGTGATTTTCGAAAACCATTAGAGAGAAAAGGAGTGATTTTCCAAAGCATTCTCCATAGATCGTCCTCACTCGACGTTGGAGATTGGGCAACCGGATACGATCCGTAAGATCAAAGCACGAGTGTCGATCCGCTCATTCCGCTCGACCACCTCGAGCGCATCCAAAGGTAAATACGAGAAAACCCTACGTGTTGCAATTAATTAAATAGACGCATGCTAGGAATATAATCAATGTATGGTGAATTAAATATCCAAGATAGATCCTCGGGCGGGGCTAAACCTAGTTTTCCTACACTGGTATCGAGCACGGGATCGAATCTTGGCTCTGTTGGATTAATTCAAGTTTGATTATTACGCGCGCTTAATTAATTGTTGGATCCGCTGTTCATCGTGGCTCGTTTTGTTTTTGTTGGGTTTTGTTTTCACCACGAGAAAATCCGTGGTTAGATTAGATTTATTTTTACGTAAATCTTATCCGTAAAAGAAGAACGAAGAAGAAAGCACGAAGAAAGAGATGACAAAGGACGTCGGAAACACAGGCGCACGGTCGGACGGCGTGCGGGCGGCGCGGCTGGCGTGCGGCGCTTCGCGATCACGTCGCCAGATGCGTGCGCGTGTTTTCGGCGGCGGACGGACGGGCGGGCGTGGTGCGCGCGACATGAGCGCGGGCGGCGGGCGCGCGACTGCGCGCGGGAGCCTCGGCGGCGCTCGGCAAATACCGCCGGAAACCTCAGCGCGTCTCGGCGGTGCGGGCGGCGCGGCGCGCGAATCACGCGAGCCTCGGCGGCGCTCGGCGGCCTCGGCGCGAGACGCAGCGCTGGAACCTCAAAGAGCGCGGGCGTGCTCGGTGGCAGGCGGCGCGTGCGCGCGTTTTCACGCGAAGCCACAGCGCGCTCGACGATGCGGCACGACTCATCTCTCGTAGGGCGGCGGTGCTCGGCGACGCGCTCGGCTCGGCGGCGGCGTGCGCATCGCGCGGCGCGGCGGCGCACACCCTTGGTGGCACTCGGTAGCTCGGCGCGTCTTCTCGGCGGGAGGCGGCGGCTGGGTCGCCGCGAATGAGGCGGCGGCGGCAGAAAGCTGGCGCGCATGGGCTTTGCCCTGGCGCTGCCCAACCACTGTTCGACCCGCCCGTTTGTTCTGGGTCGACCCGACCCGGGTTCGGCCCTGACCCGTTTTTCAGCCCAGATCCGATTTTTCGACCCGGTTCGGCCCGTTCCTTTGTTCCGGCCCGAATCCATTTTTGACGAATCCGGTCCGTGCCCGTGCACGCGAGGCCCGTTTTCAATGTTTAATTCTGTACTTTGCTATTCTATGTAATAGATTAGGCAAGAAAGTGCAGGTTCCACGTGTGGGCCACGATGAACGTTTTATTTTATTTTTTATCGTTCATTGCATGTCGTGGATGTTTAAATTATGCAGTAGCATGCTATGTATGTTTAAATTACGTTGACAAACCTTTAAGTGTTTTACGTATTTAAGTGCGCATAGTAAGCATGCTAGGTTTATCGTGTTTTCAAGCATATTTTAGAATTCTGCGAGCATGTTTTACATGTTGAGTTCTATAGACAAGCATGCTAGGATTACGTGATCTGCATGGACAAACCTTTTGAACAAAAAGACTAAGCAAGCAACCCGACATATAAATTTTCCAAATTAAAATGTCAAGACCTCCACCTTTTAATCTCTAAACAAAGTGATACGCACTGTGAGTAAACGTCCACACGCGTGGCTTGCTTGCACTGTTTATCATAAGTTTGTTAGATGAGATTTCTAAATAAAACATTTTAAATCTATTGAGAAGTGGGAGTTTCATATGTAAACGTCCACACGCGTGGCTTGCATGTGCGATTTTCATAAGTTCTCTAGAGATAGATATAAAATGAGATAACAAAAGAATTTGAATTGGAAGCGGTATGGTCCGAGTGAGTATGCCAATTCTAAGAATTCATTTTCATTGTTAAAATGTGGTCATTGCTTAGACATCACCTCGAGTACAACTTCCCGCGAAGTCCCTTCTTGCGATAGTGATGTGGTCTAGTAAGGTCCAATCGTTAATTTCATTTGTCATAAGGTTAAGTTGACATGGATTGAAATTAAACGACTAAAAGGTATATTTTAGTCTGGTCGAGGGGTTCATGTGTAAACGTCCACACGCGTGGCTTGCATGTGGGATTCCTTGGGCGATTGGAGGTTTCAATTAATATTCTTTTATCAAAAGGTTACAATATTATTGTTACGAATTATGTGCGATCGTATACTTATGTGTTTTTCATTATCGTTTCAGATATGTCTCTAACACCGATTATCAATATGCTCGCACAAAATCCCCTATCCGGTCCAAATTTTATCGAGTGGAAACAAAACTTGGAATATGTTCTTATCGCTGAAGAACACATGTTTGTTCTCACTACTCCTAAACCCGATGCCTTATCGATGCATCGACCGACGATGAGCGGAGAGTCAAGCAGACTTTGGAATAAGTCAAACAATATGGCTAAATGCTATATGATGACTACTATGTCCAAAGGCTTGCAGCTGCAGCATCAGTCGATGGTAGACGCGACTGATATTTGGTCAAGTCTCGAGAGTAAGTTTGGACAGTCGGATCGGACAGTCCGCTTCCACACAATGAGAGAAATCTTGGCGTGTAAGATGGAAGAAGGAAGTTCGGTCCATGAACATGTCTCCCACATGACTCATCTCATGGATAGTCTTGATCAGTTGGGAGGAGGTATTGACGGCGAAGCCAAGGTCGATATCATCCTCAATACACTGCCCAAGTCTTTTGAGAACTTTCGCGTGAATGCGATCATGAGCAAGACCGAGTATACACTTAGTCAGTTGCTTAATGATCTCGTAGCTGCGGAAGGAGTTATGGGAAAAGGAGCACATGCTCTTGCTAGCACATCTAAGGGCCCAAATTTTCCGTTGCAAAATGGAAAAGAAAAAGGGGCACCAAAGGTGGTAGAGGCAAGGGAAGAAGTGGGAGTAATGGGAGCAAGAACATGGTCGCCACCGGAGGCTTGAAGAAGCCAAAGGAGAAGGCAAGTGCTTCAAGTGCGGTAAGACGGGCATTGGAAGGCTAAGTGCCCTATGCTCAAGGCTCAAGTACGCCGCTTGCTTTAGTAACGAAACATGTTTAGCTACTTGTTCTACCCATTCTTGGGTAGTAGACACGAATCGATCGGTCATGTTTGTTACACCTTGCGGGGTTCCCGCGACAAGGAGCTAGCTAATGGCGAAATAACGATCTCCATGGGCAACGCGCAAAAGTCGAGGCGCTTGCGGTTGGAGATGTTTCTTTGTGTTTTGGGACAACAGTTTTAGTTTTGAAAGACGTTTTATATGTGCCGGATTTTCGGTGAACCTTGTTTCTGCTTTGAAATTATTTTCTCATGGATATTCAGTTATTTTTGATAGTGGTGTTTCTATCATAAGAAATGACGAAGTTATCTGGTGTTGGCACTTTATATAATTCGCTTTATACTATTTCTGCAAAACATAATACCTATAACTATGTTGCATCTTCTACAAACCCTAAAAGGAAAATTTTCTTCAAGAAGATTACACCACTTTTCTCTGGCATCTTAGATTAGGTCACATCAATCTAAATAGGATCCAAAGACTGGCTAAGAATGGAGTATTGGGTAAGCTCACGGTTACTCCGCTCCCAATCTGTGAATCTCAGATAGAAGGTAAGATGTCGACCGCACCTTCAAAGCGAAGGGTTATAGAGCCAAAGAAATATTGGAGTTAGTCCATTCGACTGTGTGGACCGATGTCCACACAAGCTCGTGGAGGGTACAGTATTTTGTCACTTTCATTGGACGACACTCAAGGTACGGATACGTATACCGCTTCACCGCAAGTCTCGAATGCTTTGAGAAATTCAAAGAATTTAAGGCGGAAGTGGAGACGAAGCTAGGTAAGAGTATCAAGTCATCTGCGATCCGATCGCGGTGGCGAATACCTCGATAACGAGTTTATGGACTATCTAGTGAAGTGTGGGATTACATCCCAACAAGATTTCACCGGGCACACCACAAAGAAAATGGTGTGTCGAGCGAAGAAATATGACTCTTTTGAAATGGTTAGATCTATGATGAGTTATGCTACATTGCCTATTTCGCTTACGGGGTATGCCTTAGAAACGGTGCATACTTGCTGAATCTAGTACCATCCAAGTCGACCGAAAAGACCCTTTCGAGTTGTGGTTTGGGCGCAAGCCCGCTTTAAACCACATAAGGATATGGGGCGATCCGGCTGCGTCTTTGAACAAGAAGGCGACAAGTTGGAGGCTAGATCCGACGCAAGGTCGTTTATTGGCTATCCTAGAGGAACGAAGGTGGTTTATTCTATAGTCCTAAGGATCAGAAGGTCATTATTAGCACTAATGCTCGATTCTTAGAAGAGGACTACATGAAAAATCATAAATCCAAAGTTGAAATCATTCTTCAAGAATTAGAAGATGATCGTATTCCACCACCGATTAGGCCAAAGGTACGAGATGTCGAGTCTAGTGGGAGGGATCGACACCAGATACTTCAAGAAATTGAAGTGGGTCGAGTTCCACTGGAGATACCGACCGTACAATTGGTACCTACCCAGCATGTTGTGCAAGATAGAGAACCACAAGTTTCTGCACCCACCGTTGCCATAGTGCCTGTAGAACCTCGTCGTAGTGGGAGGGTTGTTCGTCAACCCGAGCGATTTATGTTCGTGGGAGAATCTTCGGATTTAGTCCCAGGAAACGAACAGGCAATAATCGACCCATGGACATACAAGGAGGCGATACAAGACATTGATGCAAGATCATGGCACACCGCTATGGACTTAGAAATGGAGTCCATAACGGCTATGGATGTATATGAAAAGACACCTCTACCAGATGGCAAGGAAGCCATAGGTAGTAAGTGGATATACAAAAGGAAGAGAGATTCCGATGGAGAGGTTTCGGCTTTTAAAGCCAGGCTTGTGGCGAAAGGGTACACTCAGATTGAGGGCATCGATTTCGATGAGACCTTTTCGCCTGTTGCAATGCTCAAGTCCATCAGAATTCTTCTGGCCATAGCAGCCCACTTGAACATAGAGGTTTGGCAAATGGATGTTAAAACCGCTTTTCTAAACGGTTACCTTGAGGAAGGTAGAGACATCTATAAGCATCAACCCGAAGGTTATGTGGTAAAGGGTGAAGAGCATCTAGTATGGAAGCTTAAGAAGTCCATTTATGGACTTAAGCGAACCTCCGATCATGGAACTTACGCTTTGACGAGGTGGTAAAGTCCCATGGATTTACACAGTTGCTAGCGAGAGTTGTGTGTCGGTTAGATGTTAACGGTGATGTGGTATTTCTTGCACTTTATGTAGATGGCATTCTTCTAGTTGGCAACAACGTGAAGTCGTTATCGACGTAAAGAGTTGGTTATCCGATCGCTTTCAAATGAAAGACTTAGGAGATGCAGCGACATTCTTGGGATAAAGGTTTACCGAGATCGCAAGAAGAAAATGTTGAGCTTATCTCGGGCGCCTTACATTGATCTTGTGATTACTCGTTTTAGTATGCGCACCGCCAAGAAAGGATTGCTACCTTCGGACATGGCGTTCCTTTATCTAAAGACGCAACACCTATGACCGCAAGGAGATAGAGGAAATGAGATAAGTTCCTACGCTTTCGCCGTAGGAAGTCTCATGTACGCAATGCTATGCACGAGGCCCGATATCTGCTATGCGGTAGGCATAGTAGCTAGATATCAGTCTAACCCTGGACAAGCTCATTGGACTGCAGTAAAGCATATACTCAAGTACCTGAAAAGGACTCGAGATTATAGGCTAGTTTACCATGCAGATAGTCTAATGCATTTGGGTTATACAGACTTGGATTTCCAAGCTAACCGTGATGAGAAAAAGTCTACCTCGGGCTATGTGTTTACCTTGGGAGGTGGAGCCGTATCCTAGCGGAGTGCAAAGCAGCGATGCATTGCGGACTCTACCATGGAAGCCGAATATGTAGCCGCTTCAGAGGCTTCTAAAGAGGCTGTATGGTTCAAGAACTACCTCATGGATCTAGATGTGGTACGTGGTTTGCCCAAGAGTATCATAGTTTACTGTGATAACTCAGGTGCAGTGGCAAACTCGAAGGAAGCACGGACCCACAAGGCGACCAAACCCATAGAGAGAAAGTACCATGTCATACGAGAAATCGTTAGACGAGGTGACGTGCTGATTGAGAAGATTGCTACGACGGATAACCTAGCGGATCCATTCACGAAGAGCCTGCCGCAAAAAGTCTACGACGGACACGTTAGAGGACTTGGATTACGCTTGATGGCACCCACTTAGAAAGGAAACTTTTGTATAAGTGGGAGAAGCAAAGTGATGGTTTTGTTTGTAATAGCTAGTAGAGAGACACATTGTATACTAAAAGTTTGCTTTAGTATAAGTGGGAGATTGTTGGTTTGTATCTTGAAAGCGCTTTGGTTGAGCTTGTATACAATGTTTCCTCGTACCACTATTACAATCTCCTATCCGATTTGAATACTTGATTGCATATATCCGTGTCCCTTATCTCATATATAAGTTAGATCATACGATGTGTAGAAGATCACGTAAGTCCGTATGATTGGTCAAGTGAATGAGATATAAAAGTTTCACAACCGAGACGACTTGAGGACGAGTTGTCGGTATAGGCCGCGGTATAGATAAGAAGTGACTTGACTTGGTTGCTTGTCTATGCCGGTGCGCCTCGACGTATTGAAGGATCACGATGAGATGAGTTCTTCTATCTGACCGTAGTGAAGAACCTAGATCTCGGTGACTTACGATGATCTAAATCTCGATAAGGTATTAGGTGAGTATGAGTTACTGACCATCACTTTGACTTGTTATGGGTGAGGGTTATATGTTCTAACCCAATATTCTCCGCATCTTGGGTGGTGGCAGTGCTTGTATGTCATGCTAGTTATCTCAGACGAGTCACCGTATCCGTTTAGGATGATGACGTCCCCTTAAGGAGCTCAAAAGGTTTATTGTACTAAACCCTGCAGGTTGAGTTAGCTCAAGTACAATAATAAGGTTGAGTGGTACTACTTAAGGAATTAAAGTTATTAATTATTTTAAGCAGTCAGAATGCTATAAATAATTAATGGACGTTCGATATCTTAAATACGGGGATTCGTAATGTCTAAGTGCAAACCCGACTCAACTTCGGTAATAAAGGGGTAAGTCAGCATTTATTCTCTAGTGGCATGAATAAATGTTTATAAATTAATTTATGTTACGGTGAACATATGATAATTAATTTATTTGAGGCCCATCTTTATTCCTTGCAATTGATCCTCAGGCTGGCCCATCCAGTTCGTAAGCTAGGAAAATCGCGCCCCTCCTCTTATGGTAAGGATTTGATTCTCTTTATCCTATAAGGATATTATTATATTTATGGGATATGCATGGATCCTTTCCTTATGGGATTATGGTAATGCATTATAAATATAAGGTAAGAGATAGAATCAAGGTCAATCCTCAATATTTTACCTAATATTTTCGAGAATCCCATTCTTCTTGGGAGTGATTTTCGAAAACCATTAGAGAGAAAAGGAGTGATTTTCTGAAGCATTCTCCATAGATCGTCCTCACTCGACGTTGGAGATTGGGCAACCGGGATACAGTCCAGAAGATCAAAGCACGAGTATCGATCCGTTCATTCCGTTCGACCCCGACAGATCCAAAGGTAAACACGAGAAAACCCCTACGTGTTGCAATTAATTAAATAGACGCATGCTAGGAATATAATCAATGTATGGTGAATTAAATATCCAAGATAGATCCTCGGGGCGAGGGCTAAACCTAGTTTTCCCTACAGAGAACTCTTCCAGTTGCTCAGCAGTAAACGTCTTTTTCCTGGCCTCCCACCAGAAGTCCGCTGGTCCATTTAATTGGAAAGTCACACAGGACAGTCTCTCCTGTGCTGTACATCTCAAAAAGTTGAATATTCGTTCAATGGTTCTCACCCATTGCTCGGCTTCTTCCGAGTTGCCTTTCCCGTTAAAGACAGGAGGGTTCTGCTTTAAAAATAATTCCTCGATCCTACGATAGGGTTGAGGTGGGGGTGGTGGGGGTATGTCTTCGGCTTCTTGCTCCGAAATTCTACCTCGTCCCCTGGGTCTTCCCCGACCTCGACCTCTGGGTGCTTGCTCCGGATTTCTTCTCGGAGGCATGCTGCTATAGAAAACATATAACCGTTAATCACTTGTCTCCTTCATATCTTAACATACATAGGATTTTCATACCCTCTTCGCAAAACGATTTCAAAACAAAACAACTCATCCTTAACATAGACAATTTGTCGCAAAAGCCCACTTGGGTCAAATATATAGATAGGTAATCAAGGTCTGCCAAAAGCACGACGTTCAATCATCAAAAACCACAATAAAACCAAATCAGCAAGGTTTCCGGCCCACACGGTCTTCCAAAAAAAAAAATATCGAGCTCTAGATCCATCAGTACCGAAATATAAAAAGGAAAAGCTAGCACATGCTAGTCATAACAAAAATTTCAATTAAAAAGGTCGTCCAACGTCTTCACGGGCTCCTTCCTACTCCACGTCTTCCTCGGGGTCTTCCTCCTCTTCGGAATCGTCTTCTCCACCCGAATCGTCCTCACGAGATCGTACCCTGGACGGTCCTGCACCGTTGGTTTCCATCATCGGTATGTCGCGCAGGGGTCCGAAGTTATCCGCGCCGTACAAGTCGTAGTTGTGGCGGATCGGGCTGTAGCTTCCTCGGATCGGGTCATAGGCATCGAAGGCATCTGATATGCTCATCCGCGCTGTCCGGTGGAAGGGCTCTTCCTCTTCCGGTGGTGGCGGATCGGACGCAGGCGTTAGGGGCGGTAGTGGCGGACGTACTGGGTGTCCAGAAACTGCTGGTGGAAAGATGGGCTCTCCCAGAGCTCTAGGGCGTCTTTGCCTCATCCACCGGTGCGATCGCCTCATCTATCCGGTACAGGGGTTTCACCGGATCGACCTGTCTCGGAACCTCAAGGTATAGCCACTCTGGCGACTCATCACGCCAAGTGTACTCCCGTGGAGGGAGATAGGGTCCCATAGGTGCGGCTCAGTAATATCAGATACGTAAGTCAGATGACTCACGAACCTGGACAGATCCCCAATTAAATCATAGCCTCGGGGCACACGATAAATGTAATCTCCCGATACCTCTCGGGCATAACCATCCCATGTACAAGGGAGTATAGCTAGGAGTCGCTAATGCCATCATAGTCGGTTCGCCATAGGCTCGGCGTTCCTCCACACCAAGGTAATATGCCGTAAACTTCGCCTAGGTCTTCTCCACAAGACATCCAACATTCCCGATAGGTGCGCATCAGCTCCTCGGGTGTGGCATGAGATCCTACCCTCCTCCTAGCGATATAGCACATCTCCTCCATCTGTCACGATCAAAACTAACATAAGTCAACTATCGTCATCTCAAAAGCAAAAAGGATAACTTAAACATAACGAGAAGCAACTAGGTTGGAACTAAACAGTCTATAAGGTAGGTAACATCATAAGGTACAACACATATCAAAACTTACCTTCTTAGTCTTACCCAAACGTATACATATAGACCAATAACATCTTAATATATATATGCTACGAGATCCTTGTATTATACCAAACACTTAAACTAGAGTTCAACAGACTCTATCATATTCTGGAGACAGAATTAGGGATTCTGTTCTTCATAATAAATGAAGATCAGTGCGTTAGGAGTACGCAGGTGAAAACCATGCGTAAATCGGAGTCCTAACGAAAGAGATCTAGCTAAAACAAATGTACTGCGCAGTGCAGGAAATTTGCGCGATCGTGCTAAAAATGTAAATCGAGACGTATGTCGACGTATTACGTCTACCATATCCATGTCTTTAGGTTGAGGCTAAACATTCTGAAGCCGTAATTGAGGTCCACGTCATGATTCGTGTCGACGGTCACTCATGTCGAAGTGGTGATGAAAGGTCGACGTCGTTCTTCTTCAAGGTTGAGATCGTCCTCGTTCATCCTTCTCGCTCGTCTTTCGTTGTTCGAGCTCGAGGATATCGTCACCTTCATTCTTCCTAACGTTCTTTGTTCTCGTAAGGGCAAAAGAAGTTCATACTTCTATGTTCTTTCACGATACGTGAGCATGCTCCTTAGGGTCTAGGTTCTCCTCGTGATAACATATCATTCATCACAAACGAAATTTTGAAGATTGGAAAATAAAGTCTCATTTGAGAATTTGGAAATACGATTTCAAAATGACAATCATGGTCAACTCATATACATATCAAAAATGAATTCATTCATTCCATGTTGATCATTCAACTAGTACCACCATGTACTTTCATCTCAATACTTGAGTACTTGCATCAGTTCAACTCAAGGTTTTTAGAAAAAAAAAAAAATTCTTGCTCAACTTTCATTTCATCATCAACCTCACAATATCATATCCTTTCCTCCAAGGATAACCCTTTCAATTTCTTTCAAAAGTTCTTCCAACTCGCTCAAAACTTTTTCATTTCATGAGTTTGAGAAAGAAATCAGTTACCTTTTTCCCCGGTTGAGCTCGATGTGATGGAGTGTTGAGGGGAGTCAGTAGGTTACTAGAAGTCCAATGACTCGATCTAGACTTAGAATTTAAAAGGATTTGGGTTTTCAAAGAGTAAAGCGCTCTGATACCACTCCTGTCACGACCCCACTCCGGACGACCCGGACTGGAGGGCGACTAATACTAGGAGTAGTATTTTAGGGGTTACACGGCTAAGATAAAGATACATAATAACAATAAACTAGCATGCTCGAACATGATATAATGATATAATAAGAATAATCTAGCATGCTTGATCATAACATAAGATGATGTCATAACGATTCAAAAGGGTTAGGCCATCGGACCCAAAGACTTAACAGTAGTCCGATGGACCTCAATAATTCATGTTGCATTATCCTCCCACAATCCAAAGATATAAATGACCTGAGAGACCTTAACAATTCATACCAAAACATAAAGTAAATGAATTCAGAGTTTAGCAGCGGAAAGTGTGTGAATACATATATGATGATATGCATTCAGGTGAAAACCACAAATTGAAAAAAACTGGGTCAAGGACACCGACTCCTCAACACTTTCCCTATCACCATCATGACTCAACTGCACATTTAAAACAAACATGCGGGGCTAAGTACAAGAAATTGCACTCGGTGGACTCATGCCGAAAACATTTGATAATAATTGAATTACGCTGCCAATATCAAGGTAAGTCACAAGGGTTTTAGATGAGAATGCCTTGTGCTTACTAAAACATTTTCAGTTCGTAAACATCGCTCGGCCGAGCATTTTCTTAGTGTGTATGATCCGTATCCCATAGTCACAATTCATAACAATATCAAAGATCAAACGTCGAGAGGGAGGCCTCCCTTCTACGATGCCGTGACCGGCCGTAATCCCGTCTGACACGATCGCTCTCACAAGCATATGTTGACATAGCATATAGTTCCAACCTTCACGCCAATCCTAGCCAGGTATTTATCATCCGGCACAGGACCCGACATTAATAAAAGGTTGGGCGCGACCCAACAAATGACATAACATGTCATAATATAGTTTCAACCATCGCCACAGCCCTACCCGGGCATAACAGATAGGATCCATACACAAAATGAATATTTTGGCGGTGTAATGCAAGAAACATTTGTCAGCAACAGTAGAATAAGCATTGTAAATAAACTCATTTTGGAATAACAGTAAAGTCACATCTTGTTTGAAAAGTAAGCCCACCTGGACTATGGTTTGCTGTAAACTGAGTCCTAGGTTTGTTTGCACGTCAGTGTCCGGTCGTCGCGTTTGCGTCCACACTTTACTGGCGAGGTTTTAGTGCGTCGCTCGAGTCTCGAGACTTTCAAAATCTAAGATAAACTTCGATATCTTATATCGAGTTGAACTGAATTCCTTAATGAATTCAATACGCTTTCAAATACGTATATAATTTGAATTGTTCTCGTCCTTCGAGATACGTTCAATTATATCGTCTTAATTCTTCCGGTTTAGACGTTCAACGTATTATAAGTACGTTTCTCGATATATGGATTTCATTTATGAAATCTTTTCTTACTAATGAGGTATCATACTCAATTAGTATATCTTACGCGTACTGGCGTATTTATCAATCGTATAATCGTACGTTGGACTTTAAAAGTCAACGAATTCAACATTGGTTAATAAAGTCAACAATTTTGACTTTCAAATAGTAATTTCTTTCTATTTTATTTTATAAATCGAATTTGATCGATTTGAAATCGTAAAGTCCTATTTCTCGATTTATCACGTAAATCAAATGACTTATAAATAATTTTCGTAATTATTAATCCTTTTAATATTTAAAACGTATATTTTCGATTTAAAAACGTTACAAAATAAACGTTTGTCTCAAACATAGTAATCTATGTTTATAAAATTCAAATATGTCTAAAATAATTATTAGACATATATTTTATTAATAAACTGAATTAAAAAGGATTTAAAATCCTTATAAATAATCGAAATATTCTCGGTAATTATATAAAATTACCAAATGATTTTCCAAAAAAATTCTAAATTAATATAGTGTATTATTATACACTATGGTCCAGAATAAGAACTAATATCATCCATATGATATTGTTCCCCATTTATTAATATATATACATATATATATAATTCGGTAATTTTCGAAAATTAGTAATAATTGTCCAAAAATTTCCAAAATTGATATACACATAGTATAATGTCCCAAAATTAATATATGTCACAATTATAACCTATAGTCCATCATAACCATTCATTCATCAATAGATAATTTCAAATTGCATTCGGTAATTATAAGATAATTACCAAATAATTATCAAACAATTTCTAAAAATTCCAAATAATTCATAACATGATTAAACATTATATTATAACATTGTAACATCACAACATCAACCAAAAACATTTGAATCATCACCATATGGAGCTCAATAGCTCTCGGTTTTTTTTGATTAAATGTAGTAATTGGTTTTCAAAAATTTCAACAATTATATACTATGCTTATACACTATAGTACAACAATATAACATCATAATATTTATCAAAACTAATTAAATCATCACCTTCAAGAGCTTGAAGCTCACGGTTCATTTGATTTAATTTAGCATTTGATCTCCAAAAATTCCAACAAAATCATACAATACATAAACAATATACTAAAGTATTAATACACCATTGCATGATTAAAATAAAAATCACACATCAACATTCATGTTCATATAGTTCTCGGTCATTTCAAAAATCATAGCATATGGTTTTCAAAAATTCTAAATAAATCATAGAACATGTAATCAAGGTTCTAGAGCATTAATATGTCATTGCATGTTCAAAAATAAAATCATACACCAAGGTACATACATATATTGTAATATTCCAAAGAAACGAACGTACAATTACGGTACTTTAAACCCGTGAATTAAGGTTTTGCCGTATATTTTTTTTTATGACATCGAATATTGTGATTTCGATTCAGTATTATCATAACGAATTCCTTTCAATATTCACTGAGGATTGTGAATTAAGGAATTGTATTATTGCGAAATGATTCGTCAATATATTTTAACGTCGAACGCGTATCGAACGTCAGTATTTTATGAAATTTTCTGAGCAGTAAAGCTTGGAATTAATTTCCATCTTAATTCCTATATTAAATGGAATATATTTATAAAGTAAGTACGAGCTTACTGCGACCATTTTGAGATGAGTCGATTTTGAATGTTTAGAGACGTTTTGAACGTCAACGTCTAGAGACGTTTTGAAAATGAGTTAATGCTCAGGAAATCATTATAATTAATTTCCTATTATTATCTTATATAATTACAGTATTATTAATTATTAAAATTGAATTTTTATCTATTTAAATTCGATATTTTGGAAATGGGTTTTTCGAAAACCCTAATTGCTTAAACTATGTTTTTTCACATGAAATGATACCATTAAATTATCCTATGGTATCTAACATATATGTTACGATATATATGAATATTATCAAGCACCCCACAATAATTTTATCTCATTATACACTCTCATTTCATTTTGAGAACTCATTTCTCACTTTTTATCTCTCGATAATTCAATTAATGGTTATATAATGGTTTAATAATTTTAATGGCTTGTATTATATATCTATGATCTTGTATTAATTATATCATGTATTAAGGAGTGTAACAAAATTAAATCTCCATTTCCTTTTCCTCTAGCCTAATGATCACCTTTCACTCCATCATTTGCTGCAGATTTTATCCCATTTTGGGCAAAAAAAAATCGAGAGCTTCCTCCATTCTTCCTAAAAAATTTCTTCACTCTCCATTCTCCATTCATCACTCAACTTTGATACCTACATTGTTCTTGTGAAACATATTCTATTCCAAAGGTAAACTAAAGACTACATTTCGATTTTCCTCTCGCATTGGTTCGAAAATGTCGAGCCTATACATATGTGTATATATATGTTCGAATATTTATGTATGTGTATATATGTGTTCTAAATGCTCATATTTCGAAGTATTGTGGTATATATGTGGCTTGATGATTTTATTTCGAAGATATGTGGGAATATATGCTAAAATAAACATATGATGTTGTATATTAAATTTTTAGGAATGGATCTAACATATATATAGTGTTTTCGAAACTTTGAGCATATTTAAATAATTTTCGAAAGCTTTATAAAATAATATGATGATAACCGATTGCTTCTTGGTTAGTTTGGGAATGGATTATTGTTCTATATCATGTTTCGAGTTCATATGTATTATTTGAAAAAATTTGGAAAACCCTAGGCTATTTCTTCAAAAATGCCGTGAGATATATATGAACATACCTTGGTGTATAAAGTTTTATTTCAAGCATCCAATGACATATTAATGCTTTAGGACCTTGATTATATGCTCTATGATTTTTTTAGAATTTTTGAAAAACATATGCTCAATATTTGATTATTACCGTGAGCTTATGAATATGTATGTTGGTGTATGATTTTTATTTTGAACATCCAATGGTGTATTAATGCTTTAATGTATTAAAAATGTGATGTATGATTTTATTGGAATTTTTGGAGATCAAATGCTATATTAAATCAAATAATACCGTGAGCTACCATACTCTTGAAGGTGATGATTTAATTAGTTTTGATAAATGTTATGATGTATTATTGTTATACTATAATATATAAGCATAGTGAATAATTGTTATAATTTTTGGAAATCAAATACCTATTTAAATAAAAAAAACCGAGAGCACCTATGTGCATAAGGTGATGATTTAATTGGTTTTTGATGATTAAATAATGTTATATTATTGTACTATAGTATATAATCATAGTATATAATTGTTGGAATTTTTGAAAATAAATTGCCTATGGAAATCGAAAAAGCCGAGAGCTTACAAGCTCATTTAAAAATGAAGTAGAAGAACCCAGATTCCAAATGAACAAATTCAAACTTGAAAATTTCTTATTCTCGAATGGTGACGATTTCAATTGGTTTGGTTAATATTATGATATTACAATGTTATAATATAATGTTTAATCATGTTATGATTTAATTAGAATTTTTGGGAATTATTTGATAATTGTTTGGTATTTATTCGAAATTACCGTGAATAATGTGAGTTTATTCATGAATGAATGGTTATGATGGACTATAGGTTATATTTGTGATATATATTGATATTGGGATATTATACTAAGTGTATATCAATTTCGGGAATTTTAGGATAATTGTTCCATATTTAATGGAATTACCGTAGCATATATATATATATATATATATATATATATGTTAATAAATGACAAACAATATCATATGAATGTTACTAATTCATATTCTGGACCATAGTGTATAATAATACACTATATTAATTTAGAAAAAATTTGAAAATCATTTGGTAAATTTTATATAATTACCGAGAATATTTCGATTATTTATAAGGATTTTAAATCCTTATTAATTCAGTTTATAAATAAAATATGTCTAATAATTATTTTAGACATACTCGAATTTTGTAAAATTTCATAAACATAAATTACTATGTTCGAGACAAACGTTTATTTAATAACGTTTTAAATCGAAAATACGCATTTTTAATTACAAAAAGGATTAATAAATGCGAAATTATTTATAAGTCCTTTGATTTATGTGATAAATCAAGAAATAGGACTTTACGAGTTTTAATCGATCGAAATTCGATTTATAAAATAAAATGGTAAGAAATTACTATTTGAAAGTCAAAATTGTCGACTTTGTCGACGATGTCGACTTCGTTGACTTTTAAAGTCAAACGACGATTATCGTTCGATAAATACGCCAATACGCGTAAGATGTACTAATTGAGTATAATACCTCATTAGTAAGAAAAGATTTCACAAAGGAACCTTATATCGAGAAACGTGTTTATACGTTGAACGTTAAACCGAATAGTTAAACGATCTCGAGAACGAGAACAATTCAATTGAATAACGATTTTAAAGCGTATTGAATTCATTGAGGAATTCGGTTTACATCGATATAAGATATCGAAGTTTATCTTAGACTTTGAAAGTCTCGAGAGACTCGAGCGACGCACTAAAACCTCGCCAGAAAGGAGGGACGCAAACGCGGCGACCGGATCTTGACGTGCAAACAAACCTAGGACTCGCCATTGACGAACCATAGTCCGGTGGGCTTACTTTTCAAACAAGATGTGACTTTATCGTTATTCCAAATGAGTTTATTTACAATGCTTATTCTACAACCGCTGACAAATGTTTATCGACACCGCCAAAATATTCTGCTTTGTATGGATCCTATCTGTTATGCCCGGTAGGGCTGGGCGATGGTTGGAACTATATTATGACAGGTTATGTCATTTGTTGGGTCGCGCCAACCTTTTTTAATGTCGGGTCCCGTGTCGGATGATAAATGCCCGGCTAGGATCGGCGTGAGGTTGGAACTATATGCTATGTTAACATATGCTTGTGAGTGACTATGTGTGTCAGACGGATTACGGCCGTCACGGCGTCGTGAAGGAGGCCTCCTCTCGACGCTTGATCTTTGATATTGTTATGAATGTGACCATGGATACGGATCATACACACCAAGAAAAATGTCGGCGGCGACTTTTACGAACCGAATGTTTTAGTAAGACAAGGCATTTCATTAAAACCCTCGCGACTTACCTCGATATCGGCGGCAGAATTCAAATATTATCAAATGTTTTCGACATGAGACCACCGAGTGCAATTTCATGTACTTAGCCCCGCATGTTTGTTTTAAATGTGCAGTTGAGCTCGATGGTGATGATGGAGGATGTGTTGAGGTCCAAAGTCCTCGATCGCTTATTTAGATTTTGGTTTTCACCTTGAATACATATCATCACATATGTATTCACACACTTTCCGCTGCTAAACTCTGAACTCTTTTACATTATGTCATGAACTATTGAGGTCCATCAGATCATGGTAAGTCTTTGGATCTGATGGGCTAAGCCTTTTGAATTATTGGGTTATCACCTTATTTTATAATCGATATGTATCTCTATCTTAGTCTGTTTATCCTATAATACTATTCCTAGTATTAGTCACCCTCTAGTGTGGGCTACATCCAGAGTGGGGGCGTGACAGAGTGGTATCAGAGCACTGTTGCTCTTTGAAAACCCGAATCCTTTTTAAATTCTAAGTGTAGATCGAGTCACTGGACTTCTAGTAACCTACTGACTCCCCTCAACACTCCATCACATCGAGCTCAACCGAAAAAGTAATCGATTTCTTTCTCAAACTCATGAAATGAAAAGTTTTGAGCAAGTTGGAAGAACTTTGAAAGAAATTGAAAGGGTTATCCTTGGAGGAAAGGATATGATATTATGAGGTTGATAATGAAATGAAAGTTGAGCAAGAATTTTTTTTCCAAAAACCTTGAGTTGAACTGATGCAAGTACTCAAGTATTGAGATGAAAGTACATGGTGGTACTAGTTGAATGATCAACATGGAATGAATGAATTCATTTTTGATATGTATATGAGTTGACTATGATTGTCATTTTAAACCGTATTTCCAAATTCTCAAATGAGACTTTATTTCCAATCTTCAAAATTTTGTTTATGATGAACGATATGTTATCACGAGACGAACCTAGACTCTAAGGAGCATGCTCACGTATCGTGAAAGAACATAGAAGTATGAACTTCTTTGCCCTTACGAGAACAAAGAACGTTAGGAAGAATGAAAGTGATGATAGCCTTGAGCCCGAACGACGAAAGACGGCGAGAAGGATGAACGAGGACGATCTCAACCTCAAGATGAACGACGCCGACATTACATCACCGCTCGACATGAGCGACCGTCGACATAGGTTATGAAGTGGACATCAATTACGACTTCAGAATGTTCAGCCTCAACATAAGGACGTGGATGTGGTAGACGATTACATCGACATACGTCTCGAATTTCATTTTTGGCACGATCGTGCAAATTTCCTGCACTGCACAGTAAATTTGTTTTAGCTAGATCTCTTTCGTTAGGACTCCGATTTACGCATGGTTTTCACCTGCGTAATCCTAACGCACTGATCTTCATTTGTTATGAAGAACAGAATCCCTAATTCTGTCTCCAGAATACGATAGAGTCTGTTGAACTTTAGTTCAAGTGTTTGGTATAAGACAAGGATCTCGTAGCATATATATATTAAGATGTTATTGGTCTATATGTATACGATGGGTAAGACTAAGAAGGTAAGTTGTGATATGTGTTGTACCTTATGATGTTGCCTACGTTATAGATTGCTTAGTTATAACCTAATTGCTTCTCGTTATGCTTAAGTTATCCTTGTCTGCTTTTGAGATGACGATAGTTGACTTATGTTAGTTTTGATCGTGACGGATGGAGGATGAGATACATCGCCGGAGGAGGATTGGACCACACCCGACCCCGAGGAGGTGATGTGCATTTATCGCTCCAGCTGGATGTGCACTGGAGAGGACTTGGGCGAGTTTCTGGCGTACTATCTCCGCCTTTGGAGACGCCCGAGCCCATGGTGCTACTGACTATGATGGCATCAGACGTCTCCTAGCCATACTCCCTTGTGATTGGGAGGACTATGCCCGGGAAGTATCAGGGGATTATATCTACCGGGCGATGGGCAGCTATGACTTGGTGGAAGATTTGCCCAGATTAGTAAGTCACCTGACTTACGTGTACAGCATTTACGGGGCAGCACCGAGAGGACCCTACCTTCCTCCCTGAGAGTACACCTGGCGGGATGAGTCGCCAGAGTGGCTATACACGGAGGTTCCGAGGCAGATCGACCCAGTCGTGCCTCCATTCCTTTTTGACGAGGGCAGGCCCGCCCGCTTGGAGAGGCCAGGACGCCCTAGAGCCTTGGGAGAGCCTGTGTTCCTCCTCACCGCTGGACACCCGTACGTCCACCGATACCACCTCCACCACCTATGGATGCACCCGTACCGCCAGTCGAGCATTTCCGCCAGACGGCGCGGATGAGAGTGATAGACGCACCGGATGGTTATAGCCCGATCCGCTATACCTACAGCCCGATCCGCCACGACTATGAGCTATATGGCGATGATGACTTCAACCCCATGCGGGACATACCGATGGTGGAAGGTGATGGAGCAGGACCATCTACGGGACTACCCCGCATGGACATTTCTGACAGCGAGGACGACTCCGAGGAAGAGGGAGATCCCGAGGAGGACGAGCAGTGGGAGGATGCATGATGCAGACACCGGATTTAGCTTAAAGAGATTTTTGTTATGTTTAAACTTCCGTTGTCTTCCTTTTTCTATGTTTGGTTTTAGATGGAACTAGAAACCTTGACTTTTGGAAGGCCGTGTGGGCCGGGATTTATGTTTTCCTTATAACCTTTGGTGTTGAACATCCTGCCTATGGCAGAAATTTTTGGATTTATATATACATGACCGATAGGGCTTTTATGGCAAATTATGTTTGTTAAGGGTTATATTTTATCTAGAATCGTTTCTGATGAGGGCATGATAGTATTGTGTATGTTGAGTTATGGAATGAATAAGTGTCGATAATTACATGCTTATACCAAAGATGCCTCCGAGAAGAAATCCGGAGCAGGAACCCAGAGGTCGAGGTCGGGGAAGGCCTAGAGGAAGGGGTAGAATTCCTGAACAAGAAGCTGAGGACATTCCCCAACCACCACCTCCACCTCAACCCGATCGTAGGATCGAAGAGTTGTTTCTAAGAAAGAACCCACCTACTTTTAACGGGAAGGGTAACCCCGAAGATGCGGAACAATGGGTCCGAACCATTGAACGGATCTTTAATTTTCTACGATGCACGACACAGGAGCGACTGTCCTGTGTTGCTTTCCAATTAAATGGACTGCAGATTTCTAGTGGGAGGCCAGGAAAAAGACCTTCTGCTGGGCAACTAGAAGAGTTCTCGTGGGAGGACTTCAAGAGGGAACTGTATGAGAAATACATCCCCAAAAGCTATAAGAAGAGAAAGGAGCAGGAATTTTTCCTGCTGAAACAAGAAAGGTTGTCTGTGACCGACTATGATCGCGCTTTCTGCGAGATGTCGAGATATGCACCAGAGCAGGTGGACACCGACTTGAAAATGTCGAAAAAATTTAGGTCAGGACTGAGGATGGAGATACGGATGTCTCTTGCCAGCCATGGAGACCTAACTTACACTCTAGCTCTTGCACGAGCTTTAGATATTGAGGCAGCAATGTCCGAAGATAGGTCAGTGTCGGCTCAGACACATAACTCGACGGACAAAGGAAAGGGAAGTGGGAACCCAATCGCGGCAATCATAGCAGGGGAGGCTATGAGAACGCAAGCCACAAGCGACCCTGGCAAGGAACCGGGGCGCAGCCAGGGCAGAACTGGAAGAGAGCAGCTTATGCTCCACCGGCAAGGGGATCGCAGGAACAGATAAGGGCACCTCCATGCCCTAGATGCCATAGAACGCACAAGGGAGTGTGCACGGCAAATGTGGTGAGCTGTTACAAGTGCGGGGCAAAAGGGCATTACGCCAACAATTGCCCAGTGTCACGTTCGGATATAAGGCCGAACCAACCTGGCAATGTCCAGCCACTAAGGGCTATACAGCTCCAACCCCACCTCATAGCGGTTCCATTTCAACCTCGGCAACTCCGGTGGCAACAACCCCAGGCAAGTGGTGCGGCAACCACAATGGCGGCGAATTTCAACAAAGAACCCTCAACAACAGGGCGGCAACCATCATGACAACGCCAAAGAAGAAGCGGCGCGGCGGCGGCGTCGAATCAGCAAGGATCAGCGCCCCGTCAGCCTCAGTCGGCTCAGGCTAGAGCTTACGCTCTACACCGGAGGCAGAACGAGCAAAACCAGGGAAACCTGGCAGGTATGGGAGTTCTTCTCAACATGCCTGTTATAGTATTGTTCGATACGGGTGCTTCGCATTCTTTTATAGCAAAATCATGCGTAGAAATGCTGGGCCTTAGGTCTGAAAAGTCAAGCCAGGATATGAGAATCTCATCGCCTATAGGAGGGATTATGACTGTTACACACTTTTGCCCGAACCTAGAATTGACACTAGGGTCACTTAAGGTTCTGGCTAACAATCTGAACATAATACCCATGGACGATGTAGACTTAATCCTAGGAATGGACTGGTTAGCTAAGAATCATTCCACGATTCTATGTAAGGAAAGGAAAATTTCGTTTCACTTTCCTGGACAAGAAGCCACGCATTTCCACGGGATCAGCATGGGAAGAAGAATCCCGATTGTATCAGCACTACAGGCGAGGAGGATGATGAACCAGAAAGGATGCCATGCATTCCTTGTTTATTTGAACGGAGAGGATAAACCCGAAGCGCGGGTAGAAGACATAGAAGTTGTCCAAGAATTTTCGGACGTATTTCCCGAAAATCTACCAGGACTTCCTCCTGATAGACAACTAGAGTTTACCATCGACTTGGAGCCGTGATCAGCCCCAAAGTCGGCGCGCTTCTGAAATGGCCCCAAAGGAATTAGAAGAGCTGAAAATCCAAATCCAAGAGCTTTTGGATCTAGGTTTCATTAGGCCTAGTGTTTCACCTTGGGGAGCGCCTATTTTATTCGTTAAGAAAAAGGATGGTTCTTTGAGGATGTGCATCGATTATCTAGAGCTGAATAAGATGACACTAAAGAACAAATATCCTTTACGCAGAATTGATGACCTGTTTAATCAATTGCGAGGAGCAGGTGTATTCTCGAAAATTGATCTCAAGTCAGGCTACCATCAGCTGAAAATACGGTCTGAAGATGTACCTAAGACTGCATTCCGAACCAGATATGGCCACTATGAGTTCATAGTTATGCCATTCGGATTAACCAATGCACCAGCCGTATTCATGGATCTTATGAACAGGGTATTTCACCCATTTTTGGATAAATTTGTTTTGGTCTTCATAGATGATATCCTTATTTATTCAAAGAAGGAAGAGGATCATAGAGAACATCTAAGAACGGTTTTGCAAACCTTGAGAGATGAAAGACTCTTTGCTAAGTTTAGCAAATGTGAGTTTTGGCTGAAGGAAGTTATGTTCCTTGGACACATCGTGTCTGCAGAAGGTATAAAAGTAGATCCAGCCAAAGTAGAGGCCGTGCAGGAATGGAAATCACCAAAGACTCAGCACGAGATTAGAAGTTTCCTAGGATTAGCTTGTTACTATAGGAGATTCATCGAAGGATTCTCCAAAATTGCAAAGCCAATAACCCAGCTACTCCGGAAAGGAATCAAGTTCAATTGGACTGAGGAATGTGAGATGAGTTTTCAAGAACTCAAGAAAAGATTAACCAGTGCACCAGTGCTAGCAGTTCCAGAAGCGGACAAGGAATACATAGTTTATACCGATGCTTCTAAGACCGGATGGGTCAGGTCTTGATGCGAGAAAGGAAAGTGATAGCATATGCATCCCGACAACTCGGACCCATGAACCGAACTACCCAACCCACGATTTGGAATTAGCAGTTGTAGTTCATGCACTAAAAATTTGGAGACACCATCTCTATGGTGTGAGATGTGAGATCTTCACGGATCATAAAAGTTTGAAGTACTTCTTCGAACAAAGAGATTTAAATATGAGACAAAGAAGATGGCTCGAGCTTGTAAAAGATTACGACTGTGGTATTAACTATCATCCGGGTAAGGCGAATGTAGTAGCTGACGCTTTAAGTCGTAAGAGCCATACCAAGCTAGGATGTCTCTTTGTACAAGAGGAAAAACTCGTTGAAGAGTTTGGAAGAATGAGGATTGAACTGGTTGAGCCACCTGAGACAATTGTGAGCTGTATCGCAACACTCACACTAACATCTGATCTAAGAAAAATGATTGTCGAAAGACAAAAGATGGAGGAAAAGTTAGAAAAGATCAGACAAAGGGTAAGGTCTGAAGGATTTAAGAATTTCTAAGAGGCGTGACATATATGCTCACGGTAATTTCCAAAATAAAAGCTAGGGTTTTTTTTTTTCAAAAATTCTAAATAATATACCTTGGTCTTAAATCATATCATAGAGCAATAATCCATCATAAAATAATTAAAGAGCATTCGGTTCTCATGAACATTGTTATATACATTTTCAAAAATTATTTCATCATATACTATAGTTCGAAAATCATATGTATATACTAGTTACATTCGAAAATTCCATATACCAAGTCATATGTTCATTCAAGCATATATTCTCATGTTTTTGTAAATAAAAACATCATGAACAAAATATAAACCCATATTTCATGCTCAAGAACATTAAACATATATATATACATACATATAATTTTCGAAACACACACATACACAATATGAACATGCTCGATTTTTTTTTTGTACAATGAACATGTAAAAATCGATACTAGGGTCCTTTGTTTACCTTGAGAATGGTATGGAATCACAAGAACAATAGAGATATCAAGCTTTGTGAAGAAATGGAGAAGGGAGAAGAAGAAATATTTTCGAAAATATGAGAGGGTGCTCTCGGTTTTTGGCTGAGTTTGGGAGAGAGTGGAGAGAATTTTTGGTGTTCAAAATTTTGAGAGGAGTAGAATGAATGAAATGAAGGTAATCCTCCCCCTATACTCTCCCTCTCTCTCTCGTCGACTCTCCCTCTCCCACACACAATAATAATTAAAATCTGCAGCACATTGGGAGTGGGATTAGTGATGATTGAAGAGTGTTTAAGGAGCTCTTCATGCATTGGTGGAAAAGAAAAGGAATCCCATGCTTGTCTCTAGAGTGTACCGGCGAGAATTAGGGTGTAGGGGTGTGATTTAATTTTTGTTACACATTAATACAATGTATTAATCATATTATAGGTCATAGATATATAATACATGTCATAAAAATAATTAAATCACAACATAGTGCAAATATTCGAAATTACCGATAAAAATAGGTGAAAAATTATAAATCACACCATTAAATATTAAACAAGGCATTTTCGTCCCAAATACACTTATATATATCATAATATATGATTTAGATAATAAATAATAGCATAGGATAAAATAATAGCACATTTCATGCAATCAAAACCCTAATTTCGAAAATTAGGGTTTCAAAATTATTAAATACACAATACCGAGTTTTAATGCTCAAAAATTAATTTTAATGCTTAATAATATCCATATATATCATAACATATAGTTTAGATACCATAGGATAATTTAATGGTATCATTTCATGTGTTAAAACCATAATTTGCAAATTAGGGTTTTCGAAACATTAAACTCGAAATTATCGAGTTTTAACCCTTTGGTTAAAGATTTAAAAACTTAATAATATTCTAATTATATAAAATAATCCTAGGAAATTAATTATCATAATTTCCGGATCATTAAACTCATTTTTCAAAACGTCTCTAGACGTTGACGTTCAAAATCGACTCATCTCAAAATGGTCGTAGTAAGTTCATACTTACTTTATAAATAAAATTCCATTTAATAAAGGAATTAATATGGAAATTAATTCCAAGCTTTACAGCTCAGAAATTCCCATAAAATACAGACGTTCGATACGCGTTCGACGTTAAAAAAAAAATAAGCTGTCGAATTACTTCGCGATATTCGATTCTTGAATTCACAGTCCTTAGTGAATATAAAAAGGAATTCATTATTAGGGTACTGAATCGAAATTACAATATTCGATGTCGTACTGAAATAGAATACGTCTGAAGCCCTAATATACGGGTTTAAAATACCGTAATCGTATGTTCGTTTCTTTGGAATATTACAAGAAGTCTAGTGACTCAATCTAGACTTAACTCTGAAAAGAGGTTTTGGATTCAAAGAGCGAACGGCTCTGATACCACTTTGTAACAGCCCATAAATCCTAAGTACGATTTAGCAAGGGCTAATACTTGGAATAATAATCAAGGAAGCTTTAACCAATATATATACAAGAACTCATATGTTCTGGAAGTATTCAACTAATCAACATCATAAAATAAATTAATTCAATTGCAGCGGAAAAATGTGTGAATACACATATGACGATGTGTATTCAGTTTCTAATATATCGTATTCAAAAGGGTTCACCGCTCCGACATCTCCATCCATCATCCGCTCAACCCGCACATTTAAAACAAACATGCGGTGAGTACAAGATTGCACTCGATGGCTCATGCCAAAATAATATATCAAGTTTAAATTACTCGCCCATCACAAGAATACACGAGGTTTTAATTTGAAATACTCGCGCTACTAAATAATTTCTTTCATTTTCCATAAAGATTAAATGCGGCGGACATTTTTCCATGTATGTATGATCCATATCCACCACAATAATTCATTCCACAACAATTCCCGCGCTGGAGAGGAGGCCTCCTCTCACAGACACCGTGAGCGGCCGAGTACCCTTCAAAGACACAAATCACAAAATAATCGGTGCACAAAATCCGGGCCATCTCAAAGACAGATACTGAATTCTCCATCATCCTTGGGGGTACTTCCAAGAATACGAATTCAAGCATGTCATAAAGTGGGAGCTACCCAACATTATGCATCAACAATCATGAATTGGATACATACATAAAACATAAACATTTTGGGCAGGTAATTAAATAAATCATTTCATAAATATTTGCTTGCAATAAAGCATCATAAATAAATCATTTGGTAAATTCTACCAGTTTGAGTATAGTAAAGCCCACCTTTACTTTTGAACTTCGATTATCGATACGCGTGTTCTTCTCTGGTTGCGTGTGAGCCTTCACGTCCCACCTTTACGCAAAAATTTACGTTTAGCACGTTGGCACGCTTTTCGAGATTTTCAAAGTTCATTCAACTTTGATAAATAATATAATAATTCGAAGTCTTAATAAATCTTAATACGTTGTTTCAACGCGTATTTCAATAAAATAATTCTCGTACTTCGAGAGAGACGTAATATGATCTACAGTCTCATTTTAACCTTTTAGGTTAAATAATTAACGTATAATAACGTTATTAAATAAAATAATTTCAATTATGAAATCTTTTCTCACAAATGAGATATTCAGATAAAAGTAATACGTTTTTCACGTATTAGCATATTTAACGAACGTATTTCGTACGTTAATTTCGAAAGTCAACCATTTTGACTTTTCATTATAAATCTTCAATAAAACATATTTTAATGAATAAAATCAATATAAATCGATTTTTAATCTATTTCTTTTCATAAAGATTTAATCCTCGATTTTTCACGTAAATCGATAAACTTGATTAATATTTTCTTTCAATATTAATCTTTTAATACCTTAAGCATTATTTTATGCTTTTAACGTTATTTAATATAACGTTTCATCGTACACATAATATACTATGTTTAATAATCCTCAAAAATTCAATTATGTCTAATATAATTTTTAGACATATAATAATTTATTATTCTTAATTAAAAAGGAATTAAAATTCCTTATTTAAAACATATAGCTCACGGCTATATCAAAATTTTTCCAAACTTGTTCCAAAAATTCCTCTAAATTCATATAGTGTATTATTTTACACTATGATCATTAATATGTATTAATATCACTATAGAAAAATTTGGAACACACCTATATATACTATAGGCTCACGGTTTTATCACAAATAAATCCAATAAATTTTCAAAAATTCTAATTATTATACACAAGCCTCCAATATTAATATATATCATAATTATAACCTAAGGTTCAATAAAATCAAACAAAACATCATAGAATCAACATAAGTAGCTCACGGCTACTTTGGTATTTCAAACCAAATAATTTTTATAAAATCCTATAAAATTACACTATGCTTATATGCTATCATATAGCACTAATACATCACAAATTCATGTAATAACACAATATAAACCATAATTCCTATAGCTCTAGGTCTCGGCACTTTTGAAAATATTTAGCTATATATGTCTAAAAATTCTAATAAATTCCTACAACACCTAATCAATACCCTAGATCAATAATATGCTATTATATCAAGCATATAAAAATTATACACCATAGTTCAAGGCTTGTTCATTTTCTAGCTTCAAAATTACACCAATGGTTTCCAAAAATTCTCAAATTAATACCATGCACTCCTACAACACTATAGATCAATAATCCAACCTTAAAACATACCTAGCAATTTTCGAGCATCACTAGAATAATTTAAATAAATTGCTAAGCTTAGGAAATAAATAATCTATGCACATATTAACATATGTAACATAATTTCTAAGCTTATAACATGCTAACATGATTTATTGCATAAATAATACATGCTAAAAATAATAATTTAAACCGTAGGATTATTGAAAAAGATAGGTTTTATCGAAGCTTGTTCGATATCTAACCTCGTTATCGGAGTCGATCGGTTGTAGGATAGATCAAACTCAAACAAAAGGAGAGAATTGAAGAAGGAAAAATATTTGGTTTTCTTACTGGGAGTCTACGGCAGAAAGGAAAATGGAATGAGAAAGATAGTGTGAAGTGTGTTTTGTGGTTTAAACCAAATATATATACTTAAGCAAAAATGATAAATGAAACAATCACACACACAATTCTTGTAGACTCTCGGCTCTCTCTCACAGAAACAAAACAAATGAAATAATTTTAGTCAAATGATGATTATGTCACTAAAAAAAATCTCTTACACGTTACTTACTTCATGGAAGCTTTAATAAAGGCATCTTGAAATAAACAATCTAAATTCTTTGTCTCATGTGTATTAGCCGTCGGCTACAGTACAAAAGGGAGAAACAATTTTCAGATTTTACAAGTATTATGCATGTGTATATTTGTACACTTTATCCCAAAAATTGCACACTCAAGTGTATAAAATCAAGACTCAATTTTGTGCACAATGGGTCAAAATAGACGGCTATTATATAAATACATTGCTAGTGTATTTTCATCTACACATTTTAATAGGTAAGTGTGTATTAATACTACACTTAAGAAATAACACAAATTGGATGATCAAAAATTAAATAATCCCACGTTATATACATATAGGAATTCACGGCACTTTTGAAATATTAATGCCCAAAAATTCATTTTCATGCTATAAGTAGATATATAGCATAATATATATATCCTAAATGATAATTTATATCATAGAAAATTTATTGGAATCAATCCATAGGTAGAAAACCCTAATTCTCGATTTAGGGTTTTCGAGAATCTTAATAATCAAAAATATAATTCCAAAATTTTCTAGCATTATTTCAATGCTAAATAATATTCTAATTATATAAAATAATCATAGGAATTTAAATATCATAATTCCTTGATCGCTAGACTTGATTCTCAAGTCCTCACTAAACGTTAACGTTTGAAACGTCTCAAAACGTTAATTATCGACTCATTTCAAAATGGTCGTAATAAAGCTGATTATGGCTTTATCAAATAATTCCAATAATAATGGAATTAAATTCTAAGCTTAAAAACTTAGAAAATATCACGAGCATTAAAAATATCGATACGTAATCGACGTAGAAATAATACTGTTGAAATACGTTACATATTCGTATTTCTCAATTCACATTCATCTGTGAATAATACATAGGAATTTATTATTCCAACAATAATCGAAATCATTATTCGATATATTAATAATCAAATTATCATAATAATACTCTAATTTACGAAATTAATATCGTAATTAGGCGTTTAAATAATCGGGGTATTACAATTATCCTTCATAACTTTCATCTCTTTGGAAACATCATTTTCCATTTTCAAATTTTTCATTTCAAAACTTTGAGAAAGAATCATTTACTTTCGAACTTTTCATTTTCAAAACTGAGAAAATCATTTACTAAGTGCATATCAAATCTTTTAAGTTTTCCTTGAATATGCAGTCCCATACCTGCATATTCTTGGAATCCTTTAAGCTTTCCTTGAATATGCAGTCCCATACCTGCATATTCTTGGAAGCTTTCTTATTTTAAACCTTTTGCGAAGAAAATCATTTACCTCATTCCAGTTGAGCTTGATGTGATGGAGTGTTGAGAATAGTCAGCTGACCTCTAAAAGTCTAGTGACTCAATCTAGACTTAACTTTGAAAGGAAGTTTTGGATTCAAAGAGCGAACCGCTCTGATACCACTTTGTAACAGCCCTCTAATCCTAAAGACGGATTAACGAGGACTAATACTTGGAACAGTAATCAAGGGACATGAAAGACAATTAATCATAGACTTGTGGGACATAATTCAAGTAAACTAAGAGGCTTCAACCATTAAATACAAGACACACATAATTTACATATAGAAAGAGACCTACAGATCCTTAACAAAAGATTCAAATGATCTGAAGGAATTCAACTGTCGACATCAAAACATAACTTAGTTCTATCGCAGCGGAAAAGCATGTGAATACACATATGACGATGTGTAGTCAAGGTTTCTAACATATCATTATCAAAAGGGGTTCTGACTGCTCAACACACCTCCATCTATCATCTGCTCAACCTGCACATTTAAAAACAAACATGCAGGGTTGAGTACAAAAATGCACTCAGTGGACTTATGACAAAAATATTTTACCATCTTTAAATTACACTGCCGCATCATGGTAAGACACAAGGGTTTTATTTGAAAGGCCTTGTGCTTACTAAAACATTTCATCATTTTCATAAATCATCGCTTGGCCAAGCATTTTTCCTTGTATGTATGATCCATATCCCTTTCCTTTCATTTCTCATATAACATCATCATAAACTCATCTCACAAAATCATCTCGCGCCGTGGAGGAGGCCTCCTCCCACGGACGCCGTGACCGGCCGAGAACCCTTTCAGCACACAGTCACCAAATAGTGCACAAAAATCCTTACCACTCCGGCACAGGATACGAATTCTCAATCATCCTTGCGGGTACTAACAAGGATACGAATTCAAACATTTCATAAGTTGGGAGCTACCCAACATCATTCACAATTCGTTCATGGATAGGGTACATACATAAAACATAAACATCTGGGCAGGTAATTAAATAAATCATTTCATCATCATTTCTTGCAAATAAGCATCGTAAATAAATCATTTGGTAAGCATTTTATCTTTTTTGAGTATAGTAAAGCCCACCTGATACGTAAGCTTTCTTAATTAGTTTTCTTTCTACGCCAACGATCACGTCCGTGTCCCACCTTTACGTAAGAAACTAATTTAGTACGTCGGTCATGTTTTTCGAAAATGTCAAAGTCTAACAAACTTTGATAACTTTCTATAATAATACTTCGCATCTTTTAACTAAATTAGTACACCGTTTCATCGCATACGTTAACTAATAATTTCTCGTTCTTCGATAGAGATGTAATATAATCTACGGTCTCATATTAACCATTTAGATTAAACGTCGAACTCATACTAACGTCTTTCGATAAAATGATTTCAATTATGAAATCGTTTTCTCACAAAAGAGATATTCTTATAAATTTAATACGTTTTACACGTATTAGTGTACTTATTCAACGTATATCAATAACATTGATCACATACTAACGTATTTCATACGTTTAGTCTTGAGTCAACAATTTTGACTTTTCTTAACATATTTTCAAAATTATTCACATATATGTTAACAAACTTTCATCTAAATCGATTTTCAATCGATTTCTTATCATATAATCACAAATCTCGATTTTTTACGTTAATCAATAAACATGATCAATACTTTACTCAAGTATGATCTAACTTGTACCTTACATATTATTTTTCACATCTAACGTTATTTAATATAACGTTTTGTCGTAAACATAGTATACTATGTTTCTAAAATCCCATAAATTCATAGTAGGTCTAAAATATATTCTAAGCATATAATATGTGATTTTTCTTAATAAAATTAATTTAAAACGCTTAAATCTCTTACTTAAGCTTTCGGTCATCATTGATATAATTATCAAAACTCTTCCAAAAATTCTTATAAAATCACAAAATACTCTATATTATCATAGGATCATTAATATGTATTAACATTAGCTATAGGAAAATTGGACATCACTTTCCTATTCTTTATAGTTCTCGATTTTTTCACAAATATATCCAAACATTTTTCTAAAAATTCAATAAATTCTCACAACACTTAATCATCATCCTATATCATTAATATAACATAATATCAAACATCTACAATTCACACATCAATGTATCAACCTTATACCTCTCGAAATTTTTAAACATGAACAACTCATTTTCTAAAAAAAATCTAATAAATTAATCACATGCTTCAAATATATCATAGATCCATAATATGCTTTTACATTTAGCATTAAAACAAGCATACATCACAAACCCATTGCATGATTCTCTAGGTATTTTCCAAAAATCTTCTCCAATAGTTTTTTTTCTTCATATACTTAAACAATAATAATACACCAACATATTATTTCCACATCAATTTCAGTAATTTTAAATAAATTGCATACAATTTCCAAAAATTCCTAATAAATCACAATGAGTTTCATTACTAACATATATCATTAATCCATCAATACTTGAACCTTAAGATTTTTGATCATAATTATAAAAATCATAGCATGCTTAGCTTTTAATTAAAACAATACATATGCTTATACTTAACATACTAAACATAATTAGTAAACAACTAATCATGATAATATAATTCCTCATATTTGTAGCATTAAGAACATAAGCATATATAATAAAATCTAACGGTTGGAAATCGAAAATTTTAACGTATAAATAAAGCTCGTTCGATTCCTAACCTTTTAACCGGCTTTGATTTTTGGTGCAAGGATTTTTGTATCAAGGTTTGGTGAAGAAAAAGGAAGAACACTCTTTGTTTTTTTTCCTCTCAAAAGCTCACGGCAGTGATGAAGAAATGAGATGATTGTTTTGTTTTAAAAGTCTATCACTTAATACACATAGGCTAAAGGAATAAATCAACTAATACACTAAATTCTTTGTCATACATCTCACGGTCACAACATACACAAAGCAAGACAAAAATTATTTAGTGACTCACTCAATGCTATGTCATCACTTACACCATTAGTAGATGCACATCACACTCAAAATTTTAATTGAAACAAAATCCTCACTTTTTGTTCAAAGGATGCGTCGGCCATCTTGAGTTCCCAAGGAATGAGCTTTTAAATTTTCTTGTCTTATACACCCTACAAAATATCCTACACAATTACACATGCAAGCCTTTTATTAATTTGGTGACTCACTTCACTTTAATACATCACTCTTTGTTATAGTAAATAACCCATCACACCCAATTAATTAAAGGAACAAAATCTTCACTTTGGATCACAACATGCACGTCGGTCACTTGAAGCCAAGGGAGGAGCTTTTAATTTTGTCTTATACTAGATATAATATCTTGCACATTAACTACACTCAAGTCATCAAGTCAAAGAAGAGTTCCAAAACTTCTTCTTTCCTCATTTTGGTCCATATCACACGGCAATCACAAACCTATTCATCCCAACTTGATTCCTTTAATTAACTATCTTGTTTCATGTGTAGAAAATATCCCACTAATACATTTATTACTTATATGACATAAAGATAACAAAAATTTCAATTCATTTGGTCTTACATGTACACACTCACGGCACCTTCACATTCTAAGTGCTAAACATTTTATTTTCTTGCTATTTATAGTTATATAACATAATATATGTCTTAGATGATAAATTAAATCATAGGACAAATTATTAAAATGATTCATGTGTCAAAACCCTAATTTTCGAAATTAGGGTTTTCGAAAATTGCTAGCTTATCCAATAATTATTCCTTAATTCTCTAGCATTATTTTAATGATAAATAATGCTCTTATTACATAAAATAATCATAGGAATTTAAATATTATAATTCCTTGATCATTAGACTCAGTTTTCGATTCGTCTCTAAACGTTGACGTTCAAAACGTCTCAAAACGTTAATAACCGAGTCATCTCAAGATGTTCGTAATAAAGTCATAATCACTTTATTAGTTCATTTCATTCATAATGAAATTTAATTCTAAGCTTCGTCACTTAGAAAAATAATAACGTAATATTAACAATTGATATTCTATCGACGTTAGAATAATACTATCGAAGGAATAGTATAACCTACATTCCTTAATTAACTAATCATTAGTGAATATTACATAAGAATCTTCGTATCATAATTGATCGAAATCAATCTTCGATAATTTACTATTTCAATTATCGAGACGAAACCCTAATTTACGATTTTTATTATCGTAATTAAGCTTTAAAACTTCGGGGTATTACATCTGCAGAGCAAAACTAGCATGAAATCGAATTTGTTATTTTGTCTAATATTATAAATTATAAGAATATTTAAGAGATTACTATTTGATTGAATTTCTCTATTTAGTTTTATAATGATAGATTTGAGAGAATACAATTTCTTATGTGGAGAACATATTTTTTATTGTTGAATAGCAAAGTGGATACATGGAAAGTACATATATATATTATTTGAAAAACAAGAAAATAGAAGATATGAATGGAATATAAACACTTAAAAAGTGTTTGGTATGATGGAACATAATAGAGGTAATGAAATTGCGATATGAATGAAAACCATGAATTGAAAATATGCTAAAAGACTTTGAAAATAAACTTTGAAAAATATACTAAACTCCACCTATTGGACATTAATCTATATAAAAATTTAAAATCAATGTATATTTTCTCATCCAACAATTATTTTACACCCTAATTTAATCTGACCAATTAATTAATTAATTGGCCAAAAAAATAATTTTGAAAGTTTAATTTGCTTAAGATTACTTTAGTCAATAATATTTAAGTTTGTCAAATAATGCGAGTCCATATAGGTTAGAACAATGAATTAGCAACTTGCTATTTCTAATCAGACTCAAACCTATATAAATAGTTGTCTGTATTTTTTTATCACACAATTCACAATTCTCTTACACTATCAATTTAATTTCGTCAATTAATTAATTAGTTGGTCAAATAAATAATTATATATGTTTATTGAGAAATTTTATTTAATTTTGCTAATATTATTTTTATTTTTTTCATGAGACTTTACCAATTCAAGACAAAAATAAAATTATATATTTTTTATAGTTTTTTAAAAAAAATTTGAATCTAGCATCAATTTCTCATAAACTTCACAAATTGAAAATCTAAAATAAATGGATATATTTTGTATAATTTTTATAAATAAATTTTGATACTCATATTGATTTTTCGTGAGATTTCACAAATTGATAATTTTTTAAAATAAATAGTAATGATCAAATTTTCATTGATAGGATAACAAATAATTATATATATATATATATATATATATATATATATATTTAAATCAATATATAATAGGTTTAGTGAGACTTAGTGCCACCTCATCCTTATATCTTATGTGGCACAATCAAATTCCCCCATTCTTATTTATCTAAATTTTCTATATAATGTCTTTTAAATCATAATTCTAATTATACTAAAATTATCTTATCCCACATTGATTTCTAATCATACTTCACAATTTGAACAACTTATATATATATATATATATATATATATATATATATATATATATAGGGTTGGGTTCCCGTAGTACCCGGTCCCCATATAGTATGTAGTACTCAATCTAGACCACACATTTTGAGCACATGGTTTGCACCACAAGTCGACACATGGCACTCATTTTCTTTCTTTTCTTTTAATTTTCGCAAGGAAAAATAGGAAGAAATCAAATCAACCTTCTTCTCCTCCTCCTTGGTGGCAACAGGCGGCGAGAGAGACGGCCAGCAACAACAGAGGACGACGGCGGCGACCAAATAACATCAACAATATAAACAAACAACAACAAACAATAGATTTTGAAAGAAAGAAAAAGAAGAAAAAAATTGAAAACAAAATTGATGGATTTTGAGAAAAAATAGAAGATAAATTTGATAGATGATTGAAGAATCGAGAAATATGATGGCTATGGCGGTGGTTCACGGCGAATTCACCGGTAATCAGCGAAAGAGACGACGGAATTGACATAGAAGGATGAATGAGAGATTTTCTGTCGAAACCATAAAAATGCATTGAACAAAACATGAAACTGCATTGAACAAAACATGAAAATGCATTGAATAAAACATAAAACTGCATGTTGCATCAAAACACAAACATGCATTGAACAAAGCACGTTCATGCATTGAACAAAGCACGTCCATGCATTGATCAAAACATGTCAATGCATTGAACAAAACGTAAAAATGCAGGCCAACGGGCGCTGGAGCGAAGGCCGGAGCCTTGAAACCACGAGCGCACTGCATGCCATGCGCGCGAAGCGCACACTAGCACGCCCGCTACCGGACGCGAGCTTCAATCGCATGCATTATTGTGTTCAATCGCATGCATTTTTGTTCATTTGAATGCATTATTCGATTCAACTAAATGCATAGTTTGTTTTCGCAATCACATAACAAATCAAATTACTAATCTACCCTTAATGAAGTGAAAATCAGCGAAATTAAGCTTAAAAGTCGAAAAATCTCAACAATAGGATTTATGAGATGAATGGATGAGATTGAGTATTACATACTATCTGGGCTTGGGTACTATATGATATATCCTCTATATATATATATATATATATATATATATATATGGAATGAATCAAATGAGAATTCTAATTTTTTTGAGAACTAAGAACTAATGTAGTCCATTCATTTTTATAATCTAATGGTCAAAATTAAGTATAGTAGTTTATTATCCTCATATTTTTATGATAATCGTTTAGCCCTAAAATCAAGAGATTTTATATATTGAATTTCATAATAATTCTCAGATGCACAATTACTACGATTACATACAAAAAACCATGAATTACATGAACATAACAATGAATTAGAATGTATAGCATGCACAAGAACTACGATTACATGAACAACAATATGAATTATATGAAAAATGAAGAATAAAATGTGAAATATCCAAATAGCAAAAATTTAGGGATTTGACTATTTTTATCATTAAATAATTATGAGTCGTCTGATCTTATTTAATCTAACGATGGTTATTGGTTCGTAGTTCTTATCTAAGAGGTGGTTCTCTCTATAACCAACATATATATATATATATATACTTAGAATCAATGTGTATTTTTTCATCCTATAATTATTTTACACCACTAATTTAATTTGGATAATTAATTAATTAATTAGGTGGCCAAATAAATAGTTATATTTTTAAATTTTAAACTATTCATTTATCGCCACCTTATGGATGAATAATGGATTTAATTTACATGGTTCAATTTGACTATATATCATGATCGATTCAAAGATTATACATGTGATATAATCTCACGTCTAATTATATACTCCCTCTGTCCCATTTAAAATGTCTCACTTTCCTTTTTGGGTTGTCCCATTACAAATGTCTCATTCTATTTTAAGAAATAATTATCCCTTAAAAAAGTGTGGACCCTATCCACTTTTTAACACTTTAACTATTTTATACATTTCTCCTAAATACTCGTGCCCAAAAGAAATGTGACACTTTAAGCGGGACGGAGGGAGTATAATATAAATAGACTTAGATATATAAATACATTTTAAATCACTTTAAAAAGTTTAAAGTAATTGCGACCATTAATCTTCAAGCCTACATTTAATTTTCATCACATTTTAAATGTTTAGTTATTTTCACCATTTTTAATATTTTCACAAGTAGTGGTGCTCGATTTTTTTTAATAATATGTACTATTAGTATTTACTTTTATAATATTTGGGTATTATTATACGGGTTTTGATAATTAGCATGTATTTTATATGTGAATATTTTATTTTTTATAACCATATATACAAAGTATTGTAATTTCCCATCGAATTTTGATGGGTTACACGATAGTTATTTTTAATAGATTTGCATCGATTTGTTTGCTGCATTATTTTTCAAAGTTATTTTTTATTTTACAATTCTTTAACAACATCTTTACGTGCATTATTTATTGGACATGTTTTTTTTCAACTTTTCACGTGCATATTGTTTGGCTGCATTTTTTTTCTCTCTTTTTTTTTTTTTGCACAACCTCTTTACATGCATAATTTGTTGTACATAATTTTTAAAACTTTTTACTTATTTTATTCATTCTTTATTTTTTCGCTTTACAAATTTTGTAAATATTACAAATTCAAAACTTATATGTCATTATAATAAATATTTTTTATATCTTAGTTAAAATATGAACTATGTAATATAATTTTTTTTCTTAAGAAACTCTAACTTTTGGCCTTTACATTTTTCATGGCTTTTCTATCAAATGCTCTCAAGACATGAATAAAATATGCTTAAAAATGTATGTTAAGGTTGTGTTTAAAGTTTGGAAATTTTTGGAGCATGTTTGATATTTTTTGATTTTGTTAGATTTTTTTATAGAAGATAAAGCATGCTTTTGTGAATGTTAGTTTATATTGTTGTTTGTTGATGGGTTAGGAGCATATAGAATAAAGATGAGAATTTTTGAAATATTTCTTTATGTTTTTTTTAGAGGGCCGAAGCCTCTATATGAATTTTGAGGTTTATTTTGATTTTATTTGTTGAAAAATAGTTGAGATATAGTGTTTAATATATGATATGAACATCATATATTAATCTTGAAATTATTGAAACACTTACTCCTATTTTTCTTAAAAGGGCCGAAATATATATATAAATTTTTAGGTTTATTTTGATTTTATTTGTTGAAAAATCGTTGAGATATTGTGTTTAATATATGATATTCATATCATATATTAATCTTGAAATTATTGAAACACTTATCCTATTTTTTTCAAAAGGACCGAAACATATATTGAATTTTTAGGCCATTGTCTGATTTTATTTGTTGAAAATTAGTTGAGATATAGTGTTTAATATATGATATGAACATCATATATTAATCTTGAAATTATTGAAACACATCTCCCATTTTCTTCAAAAAGGCCGAACACTATACATGTATTTTAAGGTTTATTTTGATTTTTATTTGTTGAAAATAATATGATATATGATGTTTAGAAATAATATGAATCTATTATGTCTTGTTGGGAATTTATTGAACACATATACAATATATGTGAGGACAAAAAAAATTCCAAGCATTTAGTTCATATTATAAATATTTAGTTGATGTTTAAAGTTAATATTCCATGTTTATTGCATATTATAAATATGTTGTGAAGTGGGTAGAATTTATTGAGCCTAAATACATACATAGTGTAATTATCGAAAATTATACTAAATATTTAAGCATGTATTTTATTTTTAATATATGATATGAAATGATATTTCATGTTTAGTATATGATATAAGCATGATATGATTTTTGTGGAATTTATTGAACACAAATGTTCAATTATTCAAAATTACCGAAAATAATGTCTTATTTTAACTCATGATTTAAATTTTAATTGATGATATTGAGTTGGTAATTAAATTCTATTATATGATCGGAGTATAACATGAATTTATTTGATACTTATGCTAATTTTTGCTAATTACCGAAAATATAGCAAACTGATTAAGTATGAGTTTGATTTTAATTGTAAATGATGCTATCATGGTTCATCTATAAATTCAGAATGAATGGTATGTGATTATGATGAATAAATGGAACACTCGTGCATACATACACAATGGTGGTGTATTATGCTAGAAATTAAAGTTTTCTAATGCTTTATTATGGTATATGTTGTGTATAATGTTGTATGGTTATATTTATGTTATGCTTTCAAACAAAACATCAAACGTAAACAACATAGTACTTGATGATGTACGAGAATACAAAAGAAATCGATAAATTTCGACAACTTAAGAATGAATTAAAGAGAATCGAAGTTAGCCACAAATTAGAGTTTTCTATTAACAATAGGACACTCAAACGCGAGTTCCTAAGTTATAGAAACCAAAAGCCGACTTACAAACGTAATACTCGACAACGACAACCTAATATGATATTAGATTGAGCGTTAAGACAACTCGATACGAATAGCGATTATATAACTTACATAATCTCCGACGAGTTACGAGAAACAAATAATGTCGAAAAGTGTAAGCTAAGATTCAAACATAAAATGTCGATCCTTAGATCCTAAAGGTCGAGTTAGTATTCACAAAGAACTTCATTAATCTTTAAGTATTTACTTACGTGATAGTATGGGATAACTTGAATCATAAGTCAAGACTCCCCTTTATTCGTCGTGTTAATACGACAAGCCGTCAAGCATAACATGCTAGGACGTAACTATGATTGTTATGTCCAGCTAGTGGCTTGAGAATATCCTAACATAGCAATAATAACTTGAATACTAACAATCTATAACGTAATAATGTTTAGAAAAATATTAAGATTAGAGTCGAGGTTAGACTCGGAGTATAGGACTCATAAGTTGAGGTTCATCTATGAATGATGAAGGAATATAGTTTGTGAGTTGAAAATGTAAGATAATAGAAATTATCTTAAAACCATCATATGAAATCACAAAGAAATCCTAATTGGGAATTTAAGTCATAATTTATAAACGGCCCTCGATCAATAGAAGGAATCTAAGAAAAGCTATTTTCTTATGAAGGACCTGTTCGTACGTAGTTACCGAGGAAGGATAACCACACCCTACTTTGCTTAGAACGTATAGCTCAGGACTAGTAGGTGGGCTCTCTTGAAACAAAATATTATGCATACCTCAAAGCATGATTTGCAAAAACTTTATGAAATATTATTGCATGAACTGTTATTGACTGTCAAATGTTTATGTTTTGTTGTGATCCTATCTGAGATTGGTATATTCAATGTGGTATGAGAATGAGTTGGTCGACCAACGTTAAAAAATGGTAACGATCGGATCCGACTTAGTCAAGGACTAACTCAGACTGTGTACACGTATGACTGTGTGTTAAGGTTAACTACCTCGACCGGTCACGGTGACTATGTGTAGGTGGCCACCTACATTCCTCACTTTAATATGTTTATGCATAACACACTTCAACTAACCTTCTATCTTCAATATCTTTACATATTCTCAAACTTTCATTAGAGATTAAATAGTAAGTAGTCAACATACTTTTAAGTAAATGAATTCATCTCATTCTTAGTCATATTTGTCTTTACAATCCATGTTCAAGTATAATAAATTTATAATTAATTACGCATTGCTTAACTAAAATATAAACCCATACATAAGCTTCTACTTTCACATATTAGCTCCACCATTTCCAAATGAGCTACATTAGTCTTCATTTATATAATAACCTCATAAACCACAATATTTACAATAAATAACATTCAAACTTTGATTCCCTTTCTCTCAATTTTTTTTCGAAAAATGCATATGTATACTAGACTAAATTTTTCTTCAATTTTCTTGTTAATTTATATTTAATTATCATTTATCAACCTCAAACAACAATGATCATTTCATAATTTAGCTTTAACATGAATATAACACTTATGTATATAAACTAATTTTTTTCTACATTTTGCATAGGTGTTTAGAAAATTCCAAATAAATTACCTTATGCTTAAATCATCATAATAAACTCATATATCAATTTAATTGAAGAGAATAAAATCAAATAAAAATGTTCCAAATTTTGAATTTTTTAAAATTTCAACATAATTTCCTAATTTATTTGTAATAAATTTTCTCTCAAATCCTATGTTTAAACAAACTCAATTACATGATTATAAGCTATTTTCATGCATATCATCTCTCTAAATAAATTTCATAAACTAGATTTTCTTATCCCTATTTTTAGTTTCACAATTATTCATATTTAATTCATTATTCATGCAATATTCCATCAAATATAGCCAAAATATAAACAATATCACCATATATCACTTAAAATATCAACTTCACATCATCAATATTTTCACAAATTTTTTCAATAATAATCAAGCTTATAAACATGATAAAAGATAGCAAAATACCTTCTTCTCAACTTAAGATTTGATTTGAAGGTGAAATTTGCTCTTGAAATGAGATTGAACAAGAAAAATTTTGTGGGTGTGTTGGGTGTGTGTGTCGCCGATTTGGGAGGTGAAGTGGGAGATGGTGAATAGTAATGGGTTATGTGTTAGTAATTAATTCACTAATTTTTATTTTATTTTTGCTTTTTCTTTAATTGGGTGATTATTCACCAATTTTCTAGAAATTCCCTTTTCTATTTCTATTTTCCATTTTCTTTAATAGTGACCAATAATCACTTTCTAGAAACTTAATACTGGTTTTCATTCTATCAGTATAAATAATACGGATTACTACATAAATTACAGTATTAAATACTAATATTGTAAATAAATACTATTAAATTTCTCTTACTCATATAATTTATTTCTCTCTTTTCTTAAGAAATTAGAAATATTAAAATCACGACTTCTTTGCTAATTAAATTTATAAATTTTAAAATAATACATGGTGCATTTATAATAGCAAAATTTCAAAAATTACTATTATTATTTTATATATTTGATCATTAAGATCAAATATGAAATCTCCATAAAAATCCTAATCTTCTATGATAATTTATTCTCTTCTCAAATTCTAATACTTACTTTCTCATTGCAATCTATTTTACTAATTATAATTGAATAAATTCTAATATAATCATTACTATTTATTTTCTTCTTTCTTAAGGATGCAATGCCATATTTAATCCTTAATCCTTAATTAATTACCATAATCCTTCATTAATCACTATTTAAAAGTTAGGGATATTACAACTTTGCCATTCTATTCGATTTTTCCCATTTCTCGTGCTCCTTGCACTCCTCATCGGTAGATGAGTCGTCTAGGGGTGTTGGACGAGGTGTAGTGAGTACAAAAAAATTTTCTTCGGCAGTAAGAACAATCTCAATATTTCGTTTCCACTCGATAAAATTTGAACCAGATAGAGGATTTTGTGCGAGCATATTGATAATCAGTGTAAGAGATATATCCGAAAAGTAATGTGAAACACATAACTATACGATCGCACATAATTCGTAACAATAATATTGTAATCTTTTGATAAAACAATATTAATTGAAACCTCCAATCGCCCAAGGAATCCCACATGCAAGCCACGCCAGGACGCTTACACACGAACCCTCGATCGGACTAAAATATACCTTTAGTCGTTTAATTTCAATCCATGTCAACTTATCCTTATGATAAATGAAATTAATGATTGGACTTTACTAGACCACATCACTATCGCAAGAAGGGACTTCATGGGAAGTTGTACTTGAGGTGATGCCGAAGCAATGACCATAATTTTGACAGCGGAAAATGAATTCTTAGAATTAGCATACTCATTCGGACCATTCTACTTCCAATTCAAATTCTTTTTTTATCCCATTTTAAATCTATCTCTAGAGAACTTATGAAAATCGCACATGCAAGCCACGCGTGTGGATGTTTACACATGAAACTCCCACTTCTCAATAGATTAAAATGTTTTATTTAGAAATCTCATCTAACAAACTTATGATAAATAGTGCAAGCAAGCCACGCGTGTGGACGTTTACTCACAGTGCGCACTACTTTGTTTAGAAACCAAAATGTGGAGGTCTTGACATCTTTAATTTAATAATTAATACGTCCGATTACTTGCTTAGTCTTTTGTTTCAAAAGGTTTGTTCATGCAGATCAAGTAGTCCTAGCATGCTTTCTCTAGAACTCAACATGTAAAACATGCTCGCAGAATTCTAAAACATGCTCCAATACGCGATAAACATAGCATGCTTGCTATCTGCATTCAATCACGAAAACACATGAGATGTTTATCTACGTAATTAAACATACATAGTGTAATATCCCAAAGTTTTAAAGCTTAATTACGATAATAAAAATAGTAAATTAGGGTTTCATCTCGATAATTGAAATAATAATTTATCGAAGTTGATTTCGACTATCTATGATACGAGGAATCTTATATCATATTCACTAATGATTAGTGAATTAAGGGAAAATAGTTTATATTATTCCTTCGAAAGCATTACTCTAACGTCGATTAAATGTCGATAGTTAGTTTTACGTTATTTTCTAAGTGACAAAGCTTAGAATTAAATTTACTTATTAACGAAATGAATGAATAAAGCGATTACGACTTTATTATGAACATTTTGAGATGACTCAATTATTAACGCTTTGAAACGTTTCGAATGTCGACGTTTAGAGACGATTCGAAAATTTAGTCTAACGATTGAGGAATTATATTATTTAAATTCCTATGATTATTTTATTGTAATAAGAGCATTATTTTTATATAATCCTCTATAAAAATAATGCTAGAGGATTAAGGAATAAAGATTGAATAATGTAAGCCTATTTTCGGATTAGGGTTCGAAAATTAGGGTTTGTGACATGGAATAATTTTAATTATTTTTCCTATGATTTAATTTATCATCTAGGACATATAATATGTCACATAGCTATATATTAGCTATATGTTGCAAGAAAATAAAATGTGTAACAATTTATATGTCCAAGTATCGAAAATTGTACTTAGTAGTGTGAAATGAATTAAATTGCTATCCAATTGATGATGTTATGTAATAATTATGTTAATGAGATATTTTTAAGAGATAAGCCTAGGTGTTTTATCATGTTTTGCAAGTGGGATAATTTTTGTCTATTATGGCCGAAATTTTTGAATAAATTGATGAAGAAAAATAGAAAATTCAAGGCTTTTAATTGTGAAAGTGATGTCTTGATAGTGATACATCAATTCTTGTATTTTAGCACATGGAATTAAAATATCATCTCCTATGATAGGTAATGACCGAAAATTTTAAGATTTATTAAGGTGTGAACAAGTGTGAACATAAATAAATATCATGTGTATATTTTTGACTTTTCAAAGTTGATATTTTCCTAAAGTATTAGTATTGGATAAATTGATAATGACACATATGATTCATGAATATTAGTGTAAGACAAATAAAATTCATCTCTTTATTTTTAGAGATAATGATACATATATACATATGTATTAAGTGATGAATTTTCTTCAATTTTGATAATAATGAGAATGAAAGTGATATGTATTGATCATGAGATAAGATGATGTATTGAAGCATGAAAAAATATAAATTTTGTCCTATACTACATAAGGTGGCGAAAATGTATATATGTGTGCAAAATGTCAATTTTCTTTATTTCATGATAATGATTGTTGCTCTTTGAAATTAACATATTTTAACTCTTATATGATGTAATATGATGTTTAATGAAGTGAATTATTAAAAACACAAGTGGGAAGAATTATTTTCTTGTGTTGGCCGAAACCTATTGAATAAATGAAAAATTGTTCAATTTTTGAAATTGTTGTAAAGTGTATTAATTAAGTAATAAGGCATGACATAATAAAGTATGTTATGATTAAAATTAAAATTTGTCTCTAGTATAGCACAAGTGGACCGAAAAGAAAAGTGAGGATAATGTGCAAAGTGTATTAGTGTAATGATGTTAGATATTTTTGCACAAGTGGACATTAGTTTTATTATGTGATAAGCTTCACTCTCTCTCACTTTTTAACACTTAGAACCGAAAGCATAGAGAGGAAAGAAAAGAGAGTTCATCAAATTTTTTCTCAAATTTTAGGTAGAAAACGTTTGCCGTCGAAAATCGACACCGATTAAAAGGTTAGAAATCGTACGAGCTTTGGTTGTTTATTAAATATGTTTATATGATGTATATGAGCATATATTATGAATTTAGTACAAAGTTAAGCATGCTATGAAATTTCATGTTGTGACCGAAAGCTTATGATGTTCATAAGTTGATGGAAATGATTTTTAATTGTTGTTTTGAGCATGGATTAATGATTTATGATAATAAATAAGCTTATATGAATTTATTTAGAATTTTTGGAAAACATTAGTATATAATTGTGAAATTACCGAAAATTATATGGAAATATTATGATGGTATATAATTCATAGTTGAATGATATTATAGCATATTATTGATGTAGATTCATAATAAAGTGTTGTATGAATTTATTAGAATTTTAGAAAATTTTTATACCTAAGTCAAAATTTTCGAAACATATGGTTCTAGGGTAAGTTGATGTATGATTTGTGAAAGTTGGAAATTATGTCATAAGTGATGATACATGATGATGATTATGTGTTGTGTGATTTAATTGAAATTTTTGAAAAATGTTTGTTAAGTGTATCAAAAATTTCGAGAATCATAAAGTATAAAATTATGATGTATAATTTTGCTATGACTAATGTTATCACATATTATGGATCCTATTATAATATAGCATGTTATGTGAATTTATGAGATTTTATGCAAAAGTTTTGAAAAATAATTCAAAGGGACCGAAAATGCATAAGGAGGAAAATAAAAGTTTTAAATTTATTTTATCATGTATAATCACTTATTATGTTCTAAAAATATGTTTTAGACATACTATGAATTTATATGATTTTTAAAACAAGGTATACTACGTTATGTCGAAACGTTATGTTAAATGACGTAAGATGTGAAAAATGATATGTATTGTACAAGTTAGGTCATGCTTAAGTATAAAATCGAACATGATTGTTGATTTACGTGAAAAATCGAGACTTATGATAATATGATTAGAAATCGATTGAAAATCGATTTATATGTAAATTGATAGATATATATATGAATAATTCGAATTATATGTTATTGAAAGTCAAAATCGTTGACTAAAGTCTAAGCCTATGAAATATGTTAGTACGTGAACAATGTTATGTTGTACGTTTAATAGAAATGAGGTTTGTATTGAATAAATACAAAGACGTGTAAGACGTACTAGAAATACTAGAATATCTCTTTTATAAGAAATGATTTCATAATTGAAATCATTTTATCGAAAAACGTTAGTATAAGTTTGACGTTTGACCTAAAAGATTTATATGTGGTCTTGAATCATATTTCGTCTCTATTGAAATACGAAAAGTTATAAGTTAAAATGTTCGATGAAAAGACATACTAAGTTGGTTAAAAGATACGAAGTATTGTTTTAGAAGGTTATCGAAATTATTAGACTTTAACGTTCTTGAAAAATGTGACCGACGTACTAAATTAGTTTCTTACGTAAAGGTGGAACACGACGTGATCGTTGACGCTAAAGAAAGTCTAATTAAGAAGCATACGTACCAGGTGGGCTTCTTTTACTCAAAATGACAAACGCTTTATTTATGATGCATTCTTCAAAATGAAAAGTATTTATTTACGATGCTTTCTCTTGAGAAATGATGATGAAATGATGTTATTTAATTACCTGCCCAAATGTTTATGTTTTTATGTATGGATCCTATCTATGAATGATGATGAATGTTGTTGGTTCGCTACCAACGTGTGAATGAAAATCGAATTCGGATCCCGTGCTAGATGAAGAATTCATAGCCTGGATTAACGTGTACACTTAAGGGTGACTGTGTGCTGAAAGGACAATTCTCGGCCGGTCACAGCGACGTAGAAGGAGGCCTCCTTCTACGGCGTTAATGATGATGTTATATGAGAAATGAAAGGATACGGATCATACATAAAAAGAGAAAATGCCTGGCCAGGCGATGTCTTGAGAAATGATGAATGTTTTAGTAAGCACAAGGCCTTTTCAAATAAAACCCTTGTGTCTTACTGTGATGGGGTAGTGTAATTTAAAGATGATAAAATGTTTTTGGCATGAGTCCACTGAGTGCAATCTTGTACTCAGCCTTGCATGTTTGTTTTTAAATGTGCAGGTTGAGCTGGTGATGCGATGGAGAAATGTTGAGCAATAGGAATCCTTGTTACTGAAAGTTAATATCTTGATTAATTGCACATCGTCATATGTGTATTTCACATGTTTTCCGCTGCAAGATCTTTAAGTTATGTATTTTAGTCCAAAAGTATTTTTGATATATGTATCACAGTTCAATGTTCAATGGTCTTTTCCGTTTATAAATTCCTATTTAAAGTAATAGTCTTTGCTAATCCGTACTTAGGATTAAGGGGCTGTTACAAAGTGGTATCAGAGCAGTTCGCTCTTTGAATCCAAAACTTCCTTTCAAAGTTAAGTCTAGATTGAGTCATTAGACTTCTAGAGGTCAGCTGACTATGCTCAACATTCCATCACATCAAACTCAACCGGAATGAGGTAAATGATTTCTCCTCAAAAGTTTTGAAATGAAAAGTTTGAAAGTGAAAAAGGATTGAAATGATTTTTTCAAAAATATATGAAAGTTATGAAAAGGTTGAGAATGAAAGTTATGAAAGATGATTGATATGATGTTATAAGTTATGAAAAGAAAGGAGATATGAGAAAGATGATGACAATGATATGTCAAAATTGAAATGTTTGAATTCATGGAATTCAATGAAGATTTATTGTTATAAATAAGTTATGTTATTAATGTTTGAAAATGATTGAAAATGGACATTGATATGTCAAAGATGATATGTTGAATTTTTGAAATTCAAAGAAATACATGAGTACAAACGAGCTATGTTATGAATATTTGAATTTTTTTTTTAAATCTCAAAGTTGATTATGATGATGGGTATGTTATCCCAAAAGTACGTAGACTGTTTAAGACGTATGATCCCTTTTGCGAAAGAACATAGAAAGATGGATTATGAGAATTTTATTCCATCCTAAGAGCAAAAGTGAGGATGGAAATAAGAACAAAAGAGAGATCGAAATGAGAATTTCGAATCGAAAGACGAGAAGAAAATCAAAGGGCAGAAATGGAAATGATGTCGAGATGATGAATGTCACTATGCGATAAGTGACATGAGTATAGTCTGTTCCTTTGGATGTTCACGCGCGACGGAACTCCAAATCGACTATGACTTTTTCGTTAAAAACGAAATAGAAATGTGATCAAAGAATCAATTAATGTTAGTATTATGATTTTTACAAAATGATGAGACCACGATGTGGTAGAAATTGTTGAAGGCAAATTGAGAAATGGGGTTTTTAGTGGTATGAGTAAAGTTTTGAATGTAGGATAGTATGTTGATAAACCTTACAATTTATGATAACTTAGTACGAGTTATAGGAGGTTTCAAATTCTATTCATTAACCAATTTCTGTCATTGAGTTTAACTTTATGACCTAGTTCCAATTGAGAAATCACTTGAGTTTCTCACTTTTTCTGAAAGAAATTTACAACCCGAAAATTTATAAAGTGTCCTTTGAAACCAAGCCCTTATGTGACTGAGAAAGTATTTGTGTAGTAGCCCGAAAATTTTATAGTAATTAATAAAGTTTAATTAAGGATTATTAAAGGCTTAAAAGCTATTTAAGCCTTAAGAATTCATAAAATTCAATATATTAGAATATTAATCGACATGAGTTCGATTAATTTAAGACTTGAATATATATAATAGGGGAAATTATAGATATTTATTAGAAATGAGTTTAATTGGGATAAAAAGTGAATTATGTGTGATAATTGAATGATTAGTGTATATTTGCATGAAAAATACTATTTATTTGAAATTAAGCTATCAAATGCTTTAATTATTTTTATTTGGATATTTTAGTATAAAATGAGAGAAATTATTATTCAAGGTATTAAATTATGTGAATAAATTTATTTTAGCAATAATTAGTGATTAATGAATTTATTTATGCTATTTTCGAAAAATTGAAGAAGCTTAATTGGAATGAATTGATTTTTATTAAATAAAAGGATTTAAATTATACAATATGTATCTAAATTAAATTATGAATCTAAGTTGCATTACATCTTATAAATTGTTATAGATAAAATTTTATTTAATTAAATAAGTTAGAATATATGTATTAGCAAAAATTGAGGTGCAATTATAATTTTATAGAAATAAGTGCATAATTACTATGGAATTTGTTCTAAATTCAAATTAAATGTAAATAAAGAATCTAGAAACCTAGCCTAAGAAATAAATCATCTTCTTCCCTATTTTCCTCCAAAATACATGACACACACACACTTCACACACACTAAAAATTTCATCTACACTTTTACCACACAATTAGACTTGGAATTAAAGGGGAATTAATCCTAGCAAGGTAAATACTTCATTTGATCAATAATTTTATTGTTTAAATTTCAAAATAGCATGTTCTATCCTATAGAATTTTCGAAAATTTTAAAGTTTTAGCTATGGATGATTTGTTTAATTTTTGTTACATGTATTGATTTAATTATGATTATGGAGCATGAATAACATATGCTATGGATTTAAATTCCTTAAATTCATGAAATTCAAAATTAAAGTTTGATCATGAAACCCTAATTTTTGAATATGATTCCTATGTTATGAATTGATTGAATTAAGTTTAGATATATGTTTAAATATGCTTATAAACATCATATGATCAAAGAAATAAAAAGTTAAATCATGCATGTGTAAGACTTGAAATTTTCGAAAATTTCATGTAGTATGAACTTAATGATTTTGATTTTACTTGATCAATTTAACTTGATATTTATGCTTAGGGATATTAATAATGTATAAATTAAATTTATAGGAATTTAATTTAATCATATGCATTATGTCCACATTTTCGAAAATAAAGGGGACATTAGGAACAATGATTTCTTGATTTTATTTGATGTATTTGAGTTGATATTTGAGATCTATAATAAAAATAAGGTCTAAGTAGAATTTATGGGAATTTTTGGACATATATATCAAAGGTTATAAAAATTAAAGTTTAGGTTGAAAGTTATGTTCATATGTGATATAATTGATCTATAATTGAATGGATCATGAATTAATGATCAATGATGTTAATTTAGCATAATTATGTGATATTGGATAGTTAATGGGCTGTAGATGTTCAAAATGTCAAAATATATATACATAACTAGTTAATCGCCTTAGGCGATTAATGTTGGAATTGATAATATTAATCTTGTTGTTAAAGTCTTGAATGTATGTTTGATCATATAATGATGATATTGAGGAGTTTGGGATGAAACTGGAGTGGTTTGGTGTATTTGGGTCGTATATATTCTAGACGTTACTCTGCCAAAATTTCGGTAGAAATAGACATTAATAAGACATGTTAGATGTTAATTGATAGTTATCAATATATAGTTAAGTTGGTAAGAAATATTTCTAAGATTTATCATAATTCTATGTTTTAAGGATCAAGCAAGGGGACCAGAGAAGTAAAAGACGAAGAATCGAACCAGTTGGATTAAACGCCACGAGGTGGGTAATGCATTACGAACTTTATTTTGAAGTAAAACCCATGATATGTTATGAGCTTGATTTCTTGTGAAAGCATTTGATCACCACATGATAATTATGCTAAATGTTTTACCACATTGTGGGTATGACGGCAATTACCTATCTGCGGTAGGAAGATGTTAATTACTGTGCACAGGTAGATGGCTGTGAGCTTGCAAATGTAAGCCGCCATGGTATTGGGGATGAGGCATACTTCCCTTTACCATATGACGTAGATAGGGTATGACCGTAGTTGCTATCCTTCGGGACCAACTCGGGTATGTTATGCCGATATGTTTCAAAATAAAGTGTGGTGATATGTTATTATGTGAAAGTTTTCTTATGAATCACTAATTAAATTGCCTTATAAACTGCTATTTGTAAGAATGGTTTCTTGAATAAAATATTTAAACTTTGAATATTATATCGGCATTATCCACCGGGTACTTTCTGGTACTCATGCCCTCCAAATGTGTAACAGCCCTAAATCCTAAGTACGGATTAACGAGGACTAATACTTGGAATAGTAATCAAGGAATAGGGAAGACAATTAATCATAGAATTTTGGGACTAAATTCAAGTAAACTACGAATCTTTATCCTTTATATTCAAGACTACATAATTTACATGTGAAGAGAGATCTACAAATCCTTAACAAAAGATTCAAATGATCAGAAGGAATTCAACTGTCAACATCAAAAGATAAACTTAATATTCTATCGCAGCGAAAAAGCATGGAATACACATATGACGATGTGTAGTCAAGGTCTAACATATCATTATCAAAAGGGGTTCGACTGCTCAACACGTCTCCATCCATCATCTGCTCAACCTGCATATTTAAAAACAAACATGCAGGGCTGAGTACAAGAATGCACTCAGTGGACTCATGCCAAAACATTTATCAGTTTAAATCACACTGCCCATCACAGTAACACACGAGGTTTTAATTGAAATGCTCGTGCTTACTAAATATTTTCTATCATTTTCCATAAACGTCGCTTGGCCAAGCATTTTCATTGTATGTATGATCCACATCCCTTTCGTTTCTCATATCACATCATCAATAACTCATCTCATAAAATCCATCTTGCGCCGGAGAGGAGGCCTCCTCTCACGGACGCCGTGACCGGCAGAGCACCCTTTCAGCACACAGTCACAAAAATAGTGCACAAAATCCTTGCCACTCCGGCACAGGATACGAATTCTCAATCATCCTTGTGGGTACTTACAAGGATACGAATTCAATCATTTCATAAATTGGGAGCTACCCAACAACATTCACAATTCGATCATGGATAAGATACATACATAAAACACAAACATTTAGGCAGGTAATTAAATAAATCATTTCATCATCATTTATTGCGAATAAGCATCGTAAATAAATCATTTGGTAGACATTTGATCCTTTTGAGTAGAGTAAAGCCCACCTGGACTGTAAATTTTCTTAGTTCGGTTTCTTGCTTCGCCAATTGATCACGTCCGCGTCCAACCTTTACGTAAAAACTACTTTAGTACATTGGTCACGTTTTTCGAGATTTCCAAAGTTTAAATAAACTTTGATAACTTATAAAGTAATAACTCGAATTCCAACCTAATTTTAATACGTCGTTTCAACGCGTATCTTAACTAAATATTTCTCGTACTTCGATAGAGACGAGATATGATCTACTATCTCATTTTAACCATTTAGGTTAAACGTTAAACGTATTCTAACGTTTTTCAATAAAATGATTTCAATCATGAAATCTTTTCTCACCAATGAGATATTCTTATAAAATTAATACGTTTTACACGTATTAGTGTATTTACTCAACATATTTAATACGTTCAATCTTAAGTCAACGTTTTGACTTTTCTTATCATATTTTATAACGAATTTCTATATAAATCGATTTTCAATCGATTTCTTTTCATAAAACCCTAATTCTTGATTTTTCACACTAATCAATAAACTTGATTAATATTTTTCTTTAATATGAATTAACTTATTCATTATTTATTATTTTTCATTTCTAACGTTATTTAATATAACATTTCGCCGTAACATAGTATACTAGGTTTATAAAATCCCATAAATACTTAATATGTCTAAAATAATTTCTAGACATATAATGTATTATTGTTCTTGATAAAAAGGATTTAAAACCCTTAAATATAACACTTCACAACTCACGGTTTCTGTGAATAAAATTCTTAAACCTTTCCAAAAATTTCTCTAAATTCATATTGTACTCTATATTATCATAGGATCATCAATATGTATTAACACTAGCTATAGAAAAATTGGACATCACCTAATTCCACACTATAGCTCACGGTTTTCATACTTTAATATATCAAATATTTTTCTAAATTTCTTATAAATTCTCACCACACTTAATCACTACCATGTATCACTAATACATCATAATAATCCATAATTATAACTTATACCTCAATGTTCAACTTCTTAAGCCTCTCGAAATTTATTTCCAAACATGAACAACCATTTTCAAAAATTCTAGTAAAATCCCATAACACCTAATTAAGGCCATACAACATTAATAAGCCATAATATCCCTTAAACATATTTTGTACATTAACATGTAAACATCTAACAATTTCGGTAATTATGAATTAATTACTAACAATTTCCAAAAATTTCTAAATAATCACTATGAACTCCATTATCAAGATATATCACTAATCCATCAACAAATGTACTTCAAGAATTTTCGATCATCACTATTAATTTCATAATATGCTTAACTTGCAATTAATTCATCATAAATGAAGCATATACACTATACTAAACATTATTAATGAACAACTTAGCATGATAGCATAATTTTTCATAATTTTTCACATTATGAACCTAAGCATATATATATAAATCTAACCGTTAGAAATCGAAAATCTTAAAATATAAACGAAGTTTGTTCGATTCCTAACCTCTTTACCGCTTTGATTTTTGATGTCAAGGATTTATATCAAGGTTTTGGTGAAGGACAATCAAGAACACACTTGTTTCTTTTCTCAAAAGCTACGGCAATTGAGGGTTTGGGAAGAGAAGTGTTGTTTTGTTCTATCTAAAATTACTTAAGTACTAAAGTAAATGAATTAAAAGTCTTCACACATTTTCTTCTACTCACTCTCGGTCACACACCACCATAAAAGCAAGACACATTTTTTTTATTCTTGTGACACATCATTTTAATACATCACCCTAGTAAAGCACTTACACATTTTGAACAAAACAAAATGAATCCTACACTTTGTATCACAAGTGGACGTCGGCCATCACCTTTTTCACAAGGAGAAGCTCTTTTAATTTTTGTCTTATACTACAAATCTAATGTCTACACATTGCCAAATACAACTAAAGTCAAGCTTAAGAGTTCCAAAAATCCTTCTCACTTCAACTCTTCTCACTTTACACGGTCATGACTTATTCATGAGACATCCACTTGATTCTCTTGGTTTGTGTGTGTAATATATATATCCTACTACTTCATTTTTGTACATCATTGACGCAACATGTTAAAAACTCAAATCATTGAACCTATATAATATAAGCTCACGACAATTTGCTTCCCAAAGCTAAATATTAAATTTTATTGCATTTAATAGCTATATGACATAATATATGTCTTAGATGATAAATTATATCATAGGAAAAATAATTAAAAAGATTTATGCGTCAAAACCTTAATTTTCGAAATTAGGGTTTTCGAAAATTGCACATTTTATTCCATAACTATTCCTTAATTCTCTAGCATTATTTTAATGCTAAATAATACTCTTATTACATAAAATAATCATAGGAATTTAAATATTATAATTCCTTGATCATTAGACTAAATTTTCTAATCGTCTCTAAACGTTGACGTTTGAAACGTCTCAAAACGTCCATAATCGACCCATCTCAAAATGGTCGTAATAAAGTCGTAATCACTTTATTAATTTATTTAATTAATAAGGGAATTTAATTCTATGCTTCGTCATTAGAAAAATTCACGTAATATTAATCTTCGATATTCAATCGACGTTAAAATATTACTGCCGAAAGAATTTTATAAATATTTTCCTTGATTCACTAATCATTAGTGAATATAATATAATAATTCATTATCATAAATAATCGAAATTCATATTCGAATAGTTATTATTTGATTATCGAGACGAAACCCTAATTTACGAATTTTAATTATCGTAATTAGGCTTTAAATCTTCGGGGTATTACATTCCACCCCCCTTAAAAGAAATTTCGTCCCGAAATTTGCATCCCGCATAAAGTATGGGGTATCTTTGCATCATAACATTTTTAATTTTCCACGTGATTCCCTTTTGTCCATGGTTTCTCCATTGGCTTTTCATTAAAGACCCAAACTCGATTCTTAATCGACGAATCTTACGATCAAAATGTCGTAGATTTTTCATCGCAACTCATATTTGAGTTAAGGATCACGACATTATGATGCGTTATGTGATTTGGGTCATATTCGTATTTCTTTTACTGGGACACGTGGAAAGATTTTGTACATTCCCCAAATTTGGTGAAAGTACCAATCTATAGGCTACTGGGCCCATCATTTCTAGGATCTCGTAAGGTCCTATAAAACGTGATCTCAATATTCCTTTTACCTTGAACTTTATAATTTTCCTCGATGGAGAAATCTTAAGGAACTTTATTTTCGCATTCAAAATGCAGTTCGAATCTACGCGTATCAGCGTAAGACTTTTGTCTGTCATGAGCTTCTCTTATTCTTTGCCCCCTTTGACAGATATCTTAATCATTTCATTTACATTGTCAGGACCTTATACTCTCTCTCACCTACTTTATTATAATAAAGTGGTGGTCGATACTTATTTCCACATAATGCCTCATATAGCTATATTGATCGTTGTTTGACAGCTATGGTCGTACGTGAACTTAACAAGTGGTACGACATGTTCCCACTTGCACCTTGATTTAACATTAATGTTCTCATCGTATCCTTAAACATTCGTATTGTCCTTTTGATCGTCCATCTGTCCGTGAGTGGACATCTATGTTAAGGTTCAATCTCGTGTCTAACTCCCTTTTGGTGAGCTAGTTAAAATCTAGGGGTAAACTTGGAGTCTCTATCTGAAACGATAGGTTTTGGGTATCCTCTGTAAGTATACGATTTCCTTTACGTACGACTGAGCTGACTCATCAGATCTACGAGTCATCTGAATAGGCAGAGATGAACACATTTGGTGAATCAATCCACTACTATCCATATAGCAGTGTTACCTCTTTATGACTTTGGCAAAACCCGTCATAAAGTCCATTGCTATGTCATTCCATTTTCATTTGTGTATCTCTAGAGATTATAACTTCTTATAAGGCCATTGATACAATGCCTTCACTTATTGATAACCGAGACAACGCTCGACAATGTGGTTATATCTCATTTCATTCCTTACTATCTAACTTTTCTCGTAAATCATCAAAATCTTAATGTTGCCTGGGTGGGCGGTATGAGGAATATCATGAGCTTCACTCATGATTTTATTTCTAAGCTTATTATTGCTTGAAATATATATATAATCCTTCCTTAGACAATATGACATTGTCCGGCGCTTCTTTAAAAATTCTTCAGCCCTTCGTTCCTCTTCTTAGCTCGTATTCTTTCATATCTTTCATCTTTCCTTTATTATTTTATTATCCCTTTTCTCGAATCTGACGTAATCATGAGTGTGGCAATACGGCTCATGGTTGATCTTGGCATCTCGACTATTTCCAGTCATGAGTTGGGTAATTCTATTCATGTGGCCTAAGTCATTGTGATGCGTAAGCTATTGTCTTTCTCATATTAATACATGACCTTACATTTATTGGTCCATGTAAATTCGATTCCTTTTTAGGGTATCCAGACATCGGCCTTGCTATCTTAGAAAATTCTTAATGAATCTCCGATAATAGTCAATTTACCTAAGAAATTCCTGATCTCCTTTTAGGTCATTGACGACTTCCATTCTTACTCACTTTGATTCCTACTGAAGACACAGCGTGTCTGAGGAATATTCTTTCTTTAAGCCGAAAATCACAATACTTAACTTAGCAAAATTGTTCGGCTCTAGATGTCCGTAAGACACCCTCCGATGTTCTTTATGTTCTTTCTCGCTCTTCGTATGGGTAAGAACATCATTCGTAAGGATTAAGACTAAATTGTCTAAGTACGTGTGGAACACTCGATTTTTGAGGTTCATGTACAGGGCTGGTACATTAGTTAGTCCGAATGGCATGACTATTATCTCATAGTAACCATATCTTATTCGGAACAATTCATTTTCGTATATCAGATACCATTATACGAAAACCATGTAACATATACCATCAAAATGCCTCAATGAGGACTTTCCATACATTAATTACGAGGGTCGGTCTTTCAAGCTGACTGATTACATGGCGTCTAGTCCTTTTTACATCCAAAATTTTGACACCACTTCAACATATTCACAAAATATTCCATACTACGCTTATTTACACATTCTAACCATACCATTTACACATGATCCACTATCTACATATAAGTCTCATATTATTATAGGATTTTATGTCTCTGAGTGGCCTTCGTCGGAATCGTACCCCTCATTTGGAAACTTGCCTTTCTCCAGGTACGTTTTTGCCTCATTCCTCCGACGATCTATCTCCTTCAGAGAGCCAGGGGTCAAACTGCTCACTGTTTCTTCTTCAGTACCAGGAGTTTGTGTTGCTTTTATCAAAAAGTAAGGTTGAGTTGGTAGCGGTAATTCTCCTAATCCGCGAGGGCGGTAAGATCATGTCCTTTGGCCATTCTCATCCCTTTCAGGTATAATTGATGGCACAGGACGTGGGGCGGCGTTTGGAACATCAGGGTATAACCATTCCTTTATACCATGTTGTGTAACTTGCCGGGGACCAGGACAAGTGCTCGTAGGTGCCGTTCCAAAGCATTATATGTACACTTGAGCCGGTTGATAAATCCTGGTAAGTCTGCCCAGGCCTTGGAATTTTCTACATGTATCATATACTCTCTTGATACATTTTTCGCAAAATTCTGCCAATCTGTTGGCAAACGACGGATAAGTTGTTGGATACCATTCTCATCCTTCACTCCATAGTTACGAGCATCCTTCCAAATGTGCAGAAATTCCTCCAAAAATTGTCCTAAATCCATGCCCAGTTTATAATAAAAGAGTCGATAAGCCCGTGTGAGTTCGAAGCTTGTAGGTCTTGTGGTTAACTTTTTATCTGTAATACTCCCTTTTCCTGCCATCTGTAAATAGATATTTTTAGATAAGTCAGACTTAAGTTAAAGCAATAGGGGAGATTTAAACAAGAAGGGTCTCTTAAAGAATTAAACACTTTAAGCCATGAACTTGTAAACAACTTACAACATGCTCATAGACCCTTATCTTATTCCTCATTTAATATTTCACATCTCCATTCATACATTGCTCTAAATTAATTCGTGTAAGCAATAGTGGATCCAAAAATCCCGTCGCGTAGAATTTCAAATGGTGAGACTATGTCCATGTCTCTAATCACATAAGTGATATCCATTTCCGAAACTTCTGTTTCTATAATCATATCTACGTTCCTCATAGACGTTATGATCCAAATTATTTGTTAGAACCTTAGGCGATCCTAGGTCCAATTCTAAGTTTGAACAACACTTGTGACGGCCATTATTCTCATGTAGGTGAAGAGATTTTCATTTCTTGATTCATTTCCTGAGTTGGGTTCTATCGTTTTTACACATACTTGTGCAATGCTAGAGTGTAAAGCACCTATATCGAACAAAATATTATAGGTATTCTTAGAAATTTTTCTCATACCTATTAGGCCTTCTTGGTTTTTGTTCGTTCTGTTTTCGGTGCGAATTATAGGCTCTGTCTACGGTGTCCCTGTCTATTCAAGTAAGCATCTATATCATACATCATTGTCCTTTCCTTGGGACATTATGTTCCCTTGCTATGGCCTTCTGTTACTTCGTTCACCATATCCTTCTCGGATATCAGTACAGTTATGCTTTTATCAATAGCATTTTGCGGTTGGATCTACATCAACCTATCTTTGAGATTGATATTTCGATAATTAAATCTTATCGTAGAGATTGTGATGTATTTGATACGATCATTCATTCCTAATTCAGTATGAATGATTCAATTCCCTTTTTCACTTTATCGATCTTAGGAATATATCTCTCATATATCATTTCTTTAAACTCTTTTCAAGGGAAATCCTTATACCGACATTTTGCGCCATCATTTGTAATATCCTTTTAGGATATACATCATTTCTTCTTTAATCTTTATTGATCCATCATGCAATTTCGCATAGGATAAAATCCTTTGTCCACTAGGACGTATTATACTTTTGCCTTGACGTCAGACATTTTTACCATTTTCTCGACATTCAATGATTTCTCCATTTCAATGTTAGAGATATTTAATATCCCACTTTATTGATCGTCACAAAAGTATGAGGGATAAGCTTTACAATTAGATTCACCTTAAGATCCTTCCATGTGATCTTTTCATTTGTTCTCTTGAATACATTTCCTTTGCAAAGTCTATAGGAGCTATATTGCTTGTTAATTACTACGGCACACAAGTCAAGTGTTTTTGTGTCAAAATAACGTAGAGTACTAAGATTCATTTCAAATAATGAATCTATTTCTTAATCTGTTTCTTTACTTCAAGGGAATTACCTTACTTATCGAAGTCATAATGTTTCTGAAGCTTATACCATATTGTGGAATATCTCATAATTGTATAGTTCGTAATTTCTTCTGCTATTCATGACTTTCGTCCATTTTTCTTGAGCATGGTTGTAATATCCCGAAGAATTAAAGGCCTAATTACGATATTTAAATTCGTAAATTAGGGTTACGCCGAAATAATTGAATTAATAATTTATCGAATAATGATTTCGATTAATTATGAGGTAATGAATTCCTAATTTATATTCACAAAGAATTGTGAATTAAGGAATAAAACCTTATAAAATGTTTCGACAAAGATAATTTTAACGTCGATCGAGTATCGATAGTTAAAATTTTGAGAAATTTTCTAAGCAATGAAGTTAGAATTTAATTATTCCATTATTAATGGAATAATTAAATAAAGTAACTACGACTTTATTACGACCATTTTGGGATGAGTCGATAGTTAACGCTTTGAGACGCTTCAAACGTTAACGCTAGAGATGAATAGAAAATGAGATTAATGATCAAGGAATTATAGTATTCAAATTCCTATGATTATTATATGTAATTAGAGTATTATTTAGCATTAAAACAATGCTAGAATATTAAGGATTAATTATTGGACAATGCACTAATTTTCAAAACCTAATTCAAAATTAGGGTTTACTGCATGATATGATACCAATAATTTTTCCTATGATATAATTTATCATCTAAAACATATATTATGATATATATCTATAATTAACATGAAAATCAAAAGTTAGCACTTAAGAAAGGAAAAGTGCCGTGAGCTATTTAGTGTGGCATGATTTACGTGAATTTTGGTTACACTTTGCAATAATATGTGATCAAGTAATACAAGTGTGATATATTTACACTCTTACCAAGTAAAATGTATAGATCAAACAAGTGGGATCAAGTAGTGTGAGAGTAGCCGATTTCTTTGACTTCATCCAACACTTTGATGATGTATTTTACATTTGGGAATGTGTATAATAATTAAATACATGGTATTAACACTAGAATAAAATTTCTTCTCTTGGAACACAAGAGTGACCGACGGCTCTTAGTTCTCCAATTCAAAGGATTGAGATATTTCTTTGTTTGGTTCAAGAAAGGAATGGTGTAAGAAATAATTAATACCATGACATAGGAATAATGAGTCACCATTTTGATTCATGTATAATGCTTGTGTGTGTGATTGGCGACGCAATTCTTCAGCCAAGACAAGGAATTAAATTGATTTATCCAAGAAAACTTTATACATAGTAAGTATAGTGATGTATTCACTGGTGACTCACCAAGCTTTATTGAAAAGGGCTCTAAATTTGTGTCTTGCTTTTGTGAGTGAAGGACCGAGAGAGAGTGAGAGAAGTGAGGAATTTTTAATTCAATTACTTAAGTAGTGTATAACTTAAAAACACTTTCATCTCTTCACAAAAAATTGCAACATTACCGAGAGCAAAAGAGAGAAAAACTTGAGAGTATTCTTCTTCTATTCTTCACAAAAGCTTGAGCTCTAATCCTTGCACAATTAATCCAAACCGTTAAAGAGGTTAGATATCGAACGAGCTTCGATTATACATTAAGTTTTTAAATTTTCGATGGTTCGATTTAATTTTTGAAGCATGGTGTTAATTATGAAATTATGCTAAGCAATGATGTTGTTCATGAATAATATGTATAAGGATGATCTATAAGCATATAGTATGTTTAGAATTGATTTTAACATGCTATGAATTTGTATCATGTGTATCGAATTTTCATAAATGATTTAAGGATGGATTAATGAGATATGATGTTATAAAAGCTTATGGTGATTTATTGGGAATTTAAAAAATCCTATGCTATAGTTTGAAAACTACCAAAATGAAAGAAAATGCTAAGTTAATGTACAATTTTGTTTGAGAAATGTAATAGCATAATGATGATCTAGAGTATTGATTATGCATTACATGAATTAACTAGGATTTTTGAAGATGAAATGCTCAATTTATTTTAAAATAACCGAGAGCTTCATGTTGGTTATTAAGCATGATTTAGTTAATTCTAGTATGATATTAGGATGATATATTGTTATACTTTAGTGTATAAGCATAATATAATTTAATTGGAATTTTATAAAATGTTTGGTATGAAGATTGGAGGAACGAAACCTTTGAACACATATACCTTGATATAGAAATGAAATATATTGGACTATAGGTTACAAATATGTTATAAATTAATGTTGGGGCCTTGTATAAATTAACTAGAATTTTAGAAAATTTATTGGACAAAATTTGAGACAAAACCGTGACCTATAGGAATAAAGTTGGTGATGTCCAATTTTCCTATAGTTAATATTAATTCACATTAGTGATACTATGATAAAATAGTACACTATATGAATTTAGAAGAATTTTTGGAAGAAGAATGAAAATATAAGCTTAAAATCAAAAGCTTATATATACATATATTAAGGATTTTAAATCCTTAATATCAAGAAAAATAATACATTATATGTCTAGAAATTAATTTAGACATATTAAGAATTTATGAAATTTTATAAACATAGAATACTATGTTTATGACGAAACGTTATATTAAATAACGTTAGAAATGAAAAATAATGTTTAAAGAATAAGTTAATTAATATTTAAGAAAAATATTAATGAAGTTTATCGATTTACGTGAAAAATCGAGAATTAAGACTTTATGAAAAGAAATCGATTGAAAATCGATTTATATTGAATTTAGATATTAAAATATGAATTATTAATGAATTTAATAAAGAAAAGTCAAAATGTTGACTTTTGAAATCAACGTATGAAATACGTTCGAAAAATACGCTAATACGTGTAAAACGTATTATTTATATAAGGAAATCTCATTAGTGAGAAAGGATTTCATAATTGAAATCCTTGCATCGAAAAACGTGTAAATACGCTAAACGTTTAACCTAAAAGGTTAAAATGAAATAGTTGAACATATCTCGAAGTACGAGAAATGTTTAGTTCAAAATACGCGATTGAACGGCGTATTGAATTCGTTAAGGAATTCAAATTATATTAGAATAAATTATCAAAGTTTATTCTAAACTTTGAAAATCTCGAAAACGCGACCAACGTATCGCTTTTACGTAAAGGTGTAGAAACGCGACGACTGACTTGTGAAGAAGAATCAAAATTTGACGATCAAGGAGTCCGGTGGGCTTTACTATACTCTTAAATGATAAAATCTTGAACAAATGATTTTATTTACGATGTTTATATCAAAGATGATGATAAAATGTTTATGAAATTACACACAAAAATGTTTATGTTTTATGTATGAATCCTATCCATGAATTGAATGAATGTTGTTGGGTCATTCCCAACTTATAAATGAAATCGAATTCGGATCCTATGCCAAGGCTTATACCGGCTAGGTTAACGTGTACCTGAAAATAGTGACCGTGGGGCTGTAAGGACAATGCACGCGGTCGGTCACGGCGGCGTAGAGGAGGCCTCCTTCTACTGGCGTAAATGTTAATGTTATAATGAGATTAAGGACATGGATCATACATGCAAGTAAAATGCTTGGCCAAGCAATGATGTTTATGAACTGATGAAAATGATTTAGTAAGCATAAGGCATTTCAAGTAAAACCCTTATGTCTTACCATGAAGTGGCAGTGTAATTTAAATACGATAAAATGTTTTGGCATGAGTCCACTGAGTGCATTCTTGTACTCAGCCCTGCATGTTTGTTTTTAAATGTGCAGGTTGAGCTGTTGATGATGATGATGGAGGGTGTTGAGAAGTCTGAATGCTTTTTGAATGTTAAGTTAGAAACCTTGGGTACACGTCGTCATACGTGTATTCACATGCCTTCCGCTGTGTTTTGAACAATGTCTACTTTTGAATATTATGTTTATGTCTGAATATTAACAGTTGAAGTCCTTCAGATCGTTGGTATTCTTTTGGATCTGTTGGCCTAGCCTTTCCTGTACATTATGTTATTAATGTATATAATGGTTGAATCGTCTTATTTTACGTGTTATATGTCTTGAATTAGGCTTTCATGAACCCTAATCACTGTTCCTAGTATTAGTCCTCTTTAATCCATCTTAAGGATTATGGGGACATTAGAGTGGTATCGGAGCGGTTAAGCTTTTGATCCAAAACCTTCTTTCAAGTTGAGTCTAAATTGAGTCACTAGACTTCTAGAAATCAACGACTATACTCAACACTCCATCACATCCATTCAACCGGACGAGGTAAATGATTTCCTTCTCAAATTCTTGAAATGAAAAGTTTAATGATGAACAGATTGGAATCATTTTGAAGGAAAATGAAAGAAATGTTATGATGTTCGATTGAAAAATAAGTTACGAGAAAGAAATTGTCAAAACTTATTTTCATTGAAATTAATAAAAGTCATCCAAATGATTGGGAAGACTATATGATTAAAGTTGAAAATGAAACGAAGTTCATGCAGGGTGACCATGTTTGAAATGAATACCTATGTTCGATAATGAGCATTAGGTGCCACAAATGAAATGTTGAATTTGAAATTCAATTAATACATGCTTTAATAAGTTATATTATGAAATTGGATAAAACTTTCAAGATTTCATAATCCAATTTGTTCAAATTTCAAGATTTCGTATAATGAATAAATACGCTTGAAACGGACGTAAATGACCAATGTTGAAATAATGGATTCTTTGGAATTCAAAGAAATATGCATGTATGAATGAACTGTGTTCTCATTCTTTGAAACTTTAGTTTCAATTTTCAAGATTGATTATGACGAATGATATGTCATCACAAGAAGAACATAGACTACATAAGAAGCATGATCACATATTGCAAAAGAACATAGAAGTACGAACTTCTTTCACGTACAAGAACAAAAAGGAGGACGTGAACAACGAAAGTAACGATAGCCTCGAGCTTCGAAGGCAAAAGACGAATGCGAAAGACGATTAGGACCTCAACGTTTGAAACGAACGACGTCGATGCCATCATTACGACTTCGGCATGTGCGACTTATCTTCGACTTCGGCGTGTGCGACTCATCCTCAATCTCGGCATGTGCGAACTCGACTTCGACCTCGGCATGTGCGAACTTGACTTCGACCTCGGCATGTCCGACTTCGACTTCCACTTCGGCATGTGCGATCGTCGACTTTGACTTTGGAAGTCCATAACATCGACTTCGATATATCGACCGTGGTAGCTTGTACTACCTCGGTATCGGCAACGGCATGCACGACCTCGGTGTCGGCATCGCCAACAATCTTGGTGCGAGCGCGCGAAATTTTTCTGCATTGCGCAGTGATTTTGTTTTAGCTCGTTCTCTTCGCCTGAACTCCAGATTACGTACGGTTTTCGCCTGCATACTCGTAACACACTGAAATTCATTTGTTATGAAGGACTGAACCCCTGTTTCTATCTCCAGAATTCACGAGAGTCTATAGAATTTTAGTTCGAGTTTTACTTAGTACAAAGACCTTATAGTACAACATAGACTTTAGAACGCTGCTAGATAATAAGTTTCCTAGTAGAATAAGAGAGTTACGACGATATGTACATGAAAACATTTCCTTATAACATTTATCTGTTTATCAGATGTGTTTGAATTGTTATCCGCCTTATAGATTGTCCGGTTTATCCTAGCCGCTAATGATGCGTTTAAGTGTATCTTATCATTTATCGGATAATGTTTAGTTTGACTTACGCTAGTTTTGTCTGTGGCGATGGAGGAGATGCGGTATCTTTGCTAGGAGGAGGCTAGGACCACACGCCACGCCCGAGGAAGTAGTTCGTGCTTATCGGGAGTATTGGATGTATTACGGCGACGACTTGGGAGAGTTCTTGATGCAATACCGCGGACATTGGAGGATGCACGAGTATATGGTGTGACGGATTTCGATGGCGCCAGCGCTCTTGACCCGACTTCGCATTTGATGGGAAGATTATGGTCGAAAGTGTCCGTGATTACATTTACCGAGTGGGCGGAGACTACGACTGATCATGACCTACCGCGATTCATCACCCATCTTAGTTATGTCTTCAGATCACTGAGCCGCCCCAAGAGGACCTTACCTCCTCCGGGAGTATACATGGCGTGATGACACGCCGGGTGGCTTTACACAGAGGTTCCGAGGTGTTAATCTGTGGTTCCCCAGATCTTTTGATGAGGCGCATCTTGCCCAAGTGGATAGGGCGGCGCGACCGATTGCACTCGAGCGCTGCTTTTCCACCGTTGTCTTTGACATCCTCACGCCCACCACTCCCGCCCCTACCACCGATGGCGCTCCACCACCTCCAAAGAGAGCCCTATCGCCAGACAATGAGGATGAGAGTGTCGGACACTCGGGATGCCTCACACCCCCGCACGTGTTAGTTACAATCCGAGCGCGAGGATTATGGCCCGATCGCGACATCCATGCGATCGGAGAGGATGGAGCAGACCATCCAGGTTCGTGCACGGAGGACGACTGATGAGGAAGAAGATCCCGATGAGGATGAGGAAGAGTGAGAGAGTTCGACATTAAGAGCGGAGACGTGTATGGTGTAGTATGTATATAGTGTGGTTGCTTATGTTTATAGTGGAAGTGAAAACTTAGTGTTTTGTAATGACATGTAAGTCAGTATGTATGTAACTTCCTTCTCGAGAACTCGCTTGCGTAACACCTTTCTTATGGCAAAATTTTCGATGTATATATATGACCACGAATGGGCTTTGCGGCAAAAAGGTGTATGACAAAGATGAAATGTTTTATTAAAGTCGCTTTACAATAAGATTGTATGATGATTTTATGTATGTTTAAATTGTGAAAATAATGAGTTTTAATTGAATGTCTTATATAATGAATGCCTCCTAGAAGAGATCCGTAACAAGGGATTAGAGGTAGAGGAAGAGCAAGGGAAGAGGAAGGGAAGAGGTAGAATCCACCAAGAACCGTAAATTATACCTCAACCACCCCACCTCCACCGATCGTAGGATAGAGGAACTCTTTCTAAGGCGTAACCTCCTGCCTTTAATGGGAAAGGAACCGATGAGGCGTAACAATGGATAAGGGCAATGGAACGGATTTTGACTTTCTACGATGCACAGACAGAGCGATCGTCGTGCATTACCTTTCACCGTTGACTCGCCGACTTCTGGTGGGAAGCCAGAAGAAAGATTTTCACACCAGAGCAAATGGGCGAGTTTACTTGGGAAGACTTCAAGAGGGAGATGTATGAAAAATACATTCCGAAAAATTATAGAAAAAGGAAAGAGAACGAATTCTTCGTTTTAAAGCAAGAGAAGATGTCAAGAATCGACTATGATCGCATCTTTTGCGACATGTCGGGTATGCACCGATCAGTGAACACGAACCTGAAGATGTCGTAGAAGTTTAGGTCGGTCTAAGGCGAGATCGGGATGTCTCTCTAGCCATGGAGACTTGACCTATACCGAGGCTCTTGGGCGAGCCTTAGATATAGAGCGCAAGAATGCCGATGATAAGTCAACATCACTCGCACCCGTAATACGAGATAGAGGTAAAAGAAGTGGGAACCAAACTTTGGTAGCAATAATCGGGAAATGCCGATAATGTGAACAAACGGCAATGGCAAGGAATGTGGCGCCTCAGATGTGGATGGAAGAGGCCGATCTTTTCCTCCCAGTGAGAGGTCCACAAGAGCGGTTTGTGGCTCTACCTTGTCCAGTGCGGAAAATGCACAAGGAATGTGCATGGCGGGCGGGAACTGCTTTTAAGTGCGGTGTGAAAGGACATTACGCTAACAATTGCCCTGGACACGCCCGAAAGCAGTGGTAAGGCCGAATCAGCCCGCAATGCCCAACCACTGTGGCTATTCGGCCTCGCCCAACCTCAAAGAACAAGTACAGCAACCCCAAAGAATGAGGCGGCAACCACAACGACGACGTCAAGAAGAAGAACGCCAAGAATAAAGCGGCCGCAACAACAGCAATGTAATCAACAGGACAAGCGCCCGTCGCCTCAAACCAGCCAGTGCTAGAGCGTATGCTCTACATAGGAGGCAGAATCTAATGTAACTGTGAAACTCGGCGGTATGGGAATTCTTCTCAACACGCCTGTTATATTGTTGTTCGACACGGTGCTTCACATTCCTTTATATCAAGAACATGTGTTGATATGTTTGAACTTAGATCCGAGAAGGCCAACAGACATGAGAATCTCTTCACCTATAGGTGGGATTACGATCATACGCATTTTTGCTCGAACTCAGAGTTGAACTTAGATCACTTAAGGTTCGGCGAACAATTTGAACATAATACCCATGGGTGACGTAGATATAATTTTAGGAATGGATTGGTTAGCTACAAACCATTCCACGATTCTTTGCAAAGAGAGGAAAATTTCATTTCATTTTCCTGGACAAGAAGCTACTCATTTCCATGGAATCAGCATGGGGAAGAAAGTCCCGATTATATCAGCATTGAAGGCGAGAAGAATGATAACCAGGAAAGGATGCCACGCGTATCTTGTTTACTTGAACGGGGAGGATCAAACGGAAATGAAGGCTGAAGATGTAGAAATTGTTTGTGAATTCCCAGATGTTTTCACGAAAATCTACCGTGATTACCTCCGATGACAATGAATTCACCATCGACTGGAACCCGGATCGGCTCCAAAGTCAAGGCCCCTTATAGAATGGCTTCAAGGAACTAGAAGAATTGAAGATCCAAACCAAGAGCTTTTGGACCTAGGTTTTATCGCACCTAGCGTTTCACTTGGGGAGCTCCTCGCTCTATTTGTCAAAAAGAAAGACGGTTCCTTGAGAACGTGTATAGATTATCGGGAACCGAATAAGACGATGAAGAATAAATATCCTTTGCCAAGGATAGATGACCGTTTGATAAATTACGAGGAGCGAGTGTATTCTCAAGATTGACCTCAAGTCGTTATCACCAACTCAAAGTACGGCCGGAAGATGTATCCAAGACTGCATTCCGGACGAGGTATGGCCATTATGAATTCATAGTTGTGCCGTTCGGATTGACAAATGCACCAGCCGTATTTATGGACCTTATGAACAGAGTGTTTCATCCATACTTAGATAAATTGTTTTGGTCTTTATAGATGATATTCTCATCTATTCAAAGAATGAAGAACACCATAAGAATCATCTAAGAACGGTGTTGCAATCCTTGAGAATGAACGACTTTTGCTAAGTTTAGCAAATGCGAGTTTTAATTTGAAGGAAGTAATGTTCCTTGGACACATTGTGTCTGTGAAGGAATTAAAGTAGATCCACCAAGGTAGAAGTCATGACAGAATGGAAATCGCCAGGACCGAACGAGATCGAAGTTTCTCGACTAGCCGGTTATTATAGGAGATTTATCGAGGATTCTCCAAAATTGCAAGGCCAATAACCCACTACTCAAGGAAATCAAGTTCAAATGGATCAAGAATGAGGCGAATTTTGTAAGCTTAAGGAAAAAGCGACAAGTCGCGCCAAGCTAGCGCCCAAGCAGATAAAGAATATGTAGTTTATACCGATGCTTCTAAGAACGGATCGGGTTGTGTCTGATGCGAGAAGGAAAAGTGATAGCTTATGCATCCCGACAACTCGCACTACATGAACCGAACTACCCAACTCATGACACGGAACTAGCCGCAGTGGTTCATGCGCTGAAAATTTGGAGACACCATCTCTATGGAGTGAGATGTGAGATCTTCTGCACTATAAGAGTTTGAAGTACTTTTTCGAGCGCAGAGATCTAAACATGAGGCGTAGAAGATGGCTCGAATCGGTGAAGGATTACGACGTGGTATTAATTATCACCCGTAAAGCGAATGTAGTAGGCGATGCCCTAAGTCGAAAAGTCGACTAAATTGGGATGTCTCCTTACAAACGAAAAGAAACTCGTTGAAGAGTTTGAGAAATGAAGATAGAAATGGTTGAAAGTCCGAGACGATCATGAGTCAGTATTGCTACACTCACCTCGACGTCGACTTAAGAAAAAGAATCATAGAAGGACAAAGGATGGAGGAAAAGTTAGAAAAGCAAGAGCCAAAGTAAGGATCAAGGACTAAAGAATTTTCAAGAAGCACCAGATAATGCTTTATTATTTGAAGGAAGATTATGTGTTCCGCATAACAACGATCTTGAAATGAAATCATGAGTGAAGCTCATGACACACCTTATACTGACCACCCAGCAAAGACGAAAATGTATCAAGACTTAAGAAAAGGTTCGGTGGGAAGGTATGAAACGAGACGTAGCCTCTTTTGTAGGCGTTGTCTTGTTTGCCAACAGTGAAAGCATTGCACCAACGCCCTACGGAAGTTGCAACCCTCAGGAATACCCGAATGGAAGTGGGATGAGATAGCGATGGATTTCGTTACGGGTCTACCAAAGTCGAAAAAGGAAACACCGCCATCCGGGTAGTTGTTGATAGCTCACAAATGCGCGCATTTTACGCCAATTCGGATCACTCATGGATCGATAAGTTAGCCCGCTTGTACGTAAAAGAAATTATACGACTTCATGGAGTGCCAAAATCTATCACGTCCGATAGAGACTCCAAGTTCACTTGAGATTCGGGTTAGCTTGCAAAAGAATTAGCACTAAGTTGAATTTCAAAGACAAGATTTCACCCACGCATCGATGGTCAATCGTAGCGACGATCTGACACTAGAAGATATGCTAAGAACGATGAGTGTTGGATCGGGGTGCAAAGTGGGAAGATGTTTTACCCTTATCAATTTGCTTACAATAATAGTTACCAAGCGACGATTAATATGGCCCCACACGAAGCCTCAGATGGAAAGAAATGTAGATCACCGCTTTATTGGGATGAAGTGGGTGAAAGAAGAGTCGTAGGGCTCAAGCAATAAGTGAAATGATTGAAATCGTCGGACAAATTAGGCAAAGAATAAAGGAAGCTCAAGATAGATGTAAGTCGCACGATACGCTGAGATCCGAGCTATATTTTGAGAATGAGATAAAGTCTTTCTCAAAGTCTCTCATCAAAGGGATTATAAGGTTTGGAGTAAAGGAAAACTAAGACCCGCTTTATAGACCTTATGAAATCTTAGAAAGGATAGGCCCGAGAGCTTATAGGTCGGCTCTTCCGCCAAGTCGGGAATGTACACAACGTGTTTCACGTGTCACAATTAAGAAAATACGTGCACGATCCAAAACACGTGATCCATCAAGACGACGTGATCCTCAATCCAGATATGAGCTATGAAGAAGAACCTCGACGATTCTAGACCGTAAAGTTCAAGAATTACGAAACAAGTCCATTCCGCTACCAAAGTGTTGTGGAGACATCATGGACGAAAGAGGCCACGTGGGAGCTTGAGGAAGCTATGAAAGAACGATACCGGATTTTTCTAAGGTATGCAAATTTCGGACGAAATTTCTTTTAAGGGGTAGAATGTAATATCCAGAAGAATTAAAGGCCTAATTACGATATTTAAATTGTAAATTAGGGTTCTGTGAATAATTGAATTAATAATTTATCGAATAATGATTTCGATTAATTATGAGGTAATGAATTCTAATTTATATTCACAAAGAATTGTGAATTAAGGAATAAAACCTTATAAAATGTTTCGGCAAGATAATTTTAACGCCGATCGAGTATCGATAGTTAAAATTTTGAGAAATTTTCTAGCGAATGAAGTTTAGAATTTAATTATTCCATTATTAATGGAATAATTAAATAAAGTAACTACGACTTTATTACGACCATTTTGGGATGAGTCGATAGTTAACGTTTTGAGACGTTTCAAACGTTAACGTTTAGAGATGAATAGAAAAATGAGATTAATGATCAAGGAATTATAGTATTCAAATTCCTATGATTATTATATGTAATTAGAGTATTATTTAGCATTAAAACAATGCTAGAATATTAAGGATTAATTATTGGACAATGCACTAATTTTCGAAAACCTAATTCGAAAATTAGGGTTTACTTGCATGATATGATACCAATAATTTTTCCTATGATATAATTTATCATCTAAAACATATATTATGATATATATCTATAATTAACATGAAAATCAAAAGTTAGCACTTAAGAAATGAAAAGTGCTGAGCTATTTAGTGTGGCATGATTTACGTGAATTTTGGTTACACTTTGCAATAATATGTGATCAAGTAATACAAGTGTGATATATTTACACTCTTACCAAGTAAAATGTATAGATCAAACAAGTGGGATCAAGTAGTGTGAGAGTAGCCGATTTCTTTGACTTCATCCAACACTTTGATGATGTATTTTACATTTGGGAATGTGTATAATAATTAAATACATGGTATTAACACTAGAATAAAATTTCTTCTCTTGGAACACAAGAGTGACCGACGGCTCTTAGTTCTCCAATTCAAAGGATTGAGATATTTCTTTGTTTGGTTCAAGAAAGGAATGGTAAGAAATAATTAATACCATGACATAGGAATAATGAGTCACCATTTTGATTCATGTATAATGCTTGTGTGTGTGATTGGACGCAATTCTTCACCAAGACAAGGAATTAAATTGATTTATCCAAGAAAACTTTATACATAGTAAGTATAGTGATGTATTCACTTGGTGACTCACCAAGCTTTATTGAAAAGGGCTCTAAATTTGTGTCTTGCTTTTGTGAGTGAAGGACCGAGAGAGAGTGAGAGAAGTGAGGAATTTTAATTCAATTACTTAAGTAGTGTATAACTTAAAACACTTTCATCTCTTCACAAAAAATTGCAACATTACCGAGAGCAAAAGAGAGAAAAACTTGAGAGTATTCTTCTTCTATTCTTCACAAAAGCTTGAGCTCTAATCCTTGCACAATTAATCCAAACCGTTAAAGAGGTTAGATATCGAACGAGCTTCGATTATACATTAAGTTTTTAAATTTTCGATGGTTCGATTTAATTTTTGAAGCATGGTGTTAATTATGAAATTATGCTAAGCAATGATGTTGTTCATGAATAATATGTATAAGGATGATCTATAAGCATATAGTATGTTTAGAATTGATTTTAACATGCTATGAATTTGTATCATGTGTCGAATTTTTCATAAATGATCGGATTAATGAGATATGATGTTATAAAAGCTTATAGTGATTTATTGGGAATTTAAAAAATCCTATGCTATAGTTTGAAAACTACCAAAATGAAAGAAAATGCTAAGTTAATGTACAATTTTGTTTGAGAAATGTAATAGATAATGATGATCTAGAGTATTGATTATGCATTACATGAATTAACTAGGATTTTTGAAGATGAAATGCTCAATTTATTTTAAAATAACCGAGAGCTTCATGTTGGTTATTAAGCATGATTTAGTTAATTCTAGTATGATATTAGGATGATATATTGTTATACTATAGTGTATAAGCATAATATAATTTAATTGGAATTTTATAAAAATGTTTGGTATGAAGATTGGAGGAACCGAAACCTTTGAACACATATACCTTGATATAGAAATGAAATATATTGGACTATAGGTTACAAATATGTTATAAATTAATGTTGGGGCCTTGTATAAATTAACTAGAATTTTAGAAAATTTATTGGACAAAATTTGAGACAAAACCGTGACCTATAGGAATAAAGTTGGTGATGTCCAATTTTCCTATAGTTAATATTAATTCACATTAGTGATACTATGATAAAATAGTACACTATATGAATTTAGAAGAATTTTGGAAGAAGAATGAAAATATGCTTAAAATCAAAAGCTTATATATATATATTAAGGATTTTAAATCCTTAATATCAAGAAAATAATACATTATATGTCTAGAAATTAATTTAGACATATTAAGAATTTATGAAATTTTATAAACATAGAATATTATGTTTATGACTAAACGTTATATTAAATAACGTTAGAAATGAAAAATAATGTTTAAAGAATAAGTTAATTAATATTTAAGAAAATATTAATGAAGTTTATCGATTTACGTGAAAAATCGAGAATTAAGACTTTATGAAAGAAATCGATTGAAAATCGATTTATATTGAATTTAGATATTAAAATATGAATTATTAATGAATTTAATAAAGAAAAGTCAAAATGTTGACTTTTGAAATCAACGTATGAAATACGTTCGAAAAATACGCTAATACGTAAAACGTATTATTTATATAAAAACTCATTAGTGAGAAAGGATTTCATAATTGAAATCCTTGCATCGAAAAAACGTGTAAATACGCTAAACGTTTAACCTAAAAGGTTAAAATGAAATAGTTGAACATATCTCGAAGTACGAGAAATGTTTAGTTCAAAATACGTGATTGAACGGCGATTGAATTGCTAAGAATTCAAATTATATTAGAATAAATTATCAAAGTTTATTCTAAACTTTGAAAATCTCAAAACGCGACCAACGATCGCTTTTACGTAAAGGTGTAGAAGGCGTACGACGACTGGACGCGAAGAAGAATCGAAAATTTGACGATCAAGGAGTCCGTGGGCTTTACTATACTCTTAAATGATAAAATGTGAACAAATGATTTTATTTACGATGTTTATATCAAAGATGATGATAAAATGTTTATGAAATTACCTGCCAAAAATGTTTATGTTTTATGTATGAATCCTATCCATGAATTGAATGAATGTTGTTGGGTCATTCCCAACTTATAAATGAAATCGAATTCGGATCCTATGCCGGAAGGCTTATACCGCTAGGTTAACGTGTACCTGAAAATAGTGACCGTGGGAGCTGTAAGGACAATGCACGGCCGGTCACGGCGACGTAGAGGGAGGCCTCCTTCTACGGCGTAAATGTTAATGTTATAATGAGATTAAGGACATGGATCATACATGCAAGTAAAATGCTTGGCCAAGCAATGATGTTTATGAACTGATGAAAATGATTTAGTAAGCATAAGGCATTTCAAGTAAAACCCTTATGTCTTACCATGAAGTGGCAGTGTAATTTAAATACGATAAAATGTTTTGGCATGAGTCCACCGAGTGCATTCTTGTACTCGACCGCATGTTTGTTTTAAATGTGCGGTTGAGTGATGATGATGATGATGGAGGTGTTGAGAAGTCAATGCTTTTTGAATGTTAAGTTAGAAACCTTGGGTACACGTCATTATACGTGTATTCACATGCCTTCACCGTGTTTTGAACAATGTCTACTTTTGAATATTATGTTTATGTCTCGAATATTAACAGTTGAAGTCCTTCGATCGTTGGTATTCTTTTGGATCCGTTGGCTAGCCTTTCACGTACATTATGTTATTAATGTATATAATGGTTGAATCGCCTTATTTTACGTGTTATATGTCTTGAATTAGCTTTCATGAACCCTAATCACTGTTCCTAGTATTAGTCCTCTTTAATCCGTCTTAAGGATTATGGGGCTGTTACAATGGTATCTGAAAGTAATCTTACTTTCATTATACTTCGGTTCCCACTTTCAGGACTAGAACCGTCATTATTGTCATATAGCTTGGTAAGGTAGTACATTTGTACACCATAACTCAATTTCCAAGCATCTCATTACCATGCCTTCTCCATTCTTGATTTACATGCTAGGGCTATCCTAGCTGTTCACATATCTCAATGATTATGATTTCTCAAACTCACTATCATTGGTCTAACCAAGTCTCAATTACTTGGAATCGATTATGTTCAAGCATAATCTCATTGATAGGGTATAAAGCGAGAGATTTGTTAACTGAGATGCTATCATTTCTTTACATATATATCCTTTGAAAAGAATATTGTGCATCCCCATTCTTTAAATATATCCAACCTACTAATGAGGTTTTAAGGACAAACAACTATCTTAAAGATAAGTTGTAATCTCTCTCGTTATGACATATTAAGGGGAAATTTATATCTCAAGGATATCATATACTTTTCTTTGCTTTTACTCTTGCATTCAATGCTAAAGAGTATCTCATTCATAACTTTATTATCATAATAGTCACATGAAGGTATAACTTCATTGTTATCAATCTTTGAAAAGCCCATCAAGGGTCATTGCATCGATGTGCATCATAGGGGACAATATATCTATATCACGTCCCCATGAGATCTTCCTTACATCATTACTTCTTGATGTCTATCACTTTACTGATCTGAAACTTTTAGGTGACCAAAATAAGTCAACCTATATCCCACTTACTGGTTTCACAGATCGAAGAAAATTCATCATGACAAACTTACCAGAGGTATGAATTCACAATCAAAATAACATCTTTTAATGATTGAATCAATATACTCTTTGGATCAATAATTGGGATCTAGGTCCAAGACCGAATGACGACTCATCGAGATTTCTTTGGTCATATGGGCTGGCTAGACCCGTCACAATTATATTCTCAATCACACAAGGCTTGGTTTTAAAAGGACACTTTATAATTCTTTGGGTTATAAATTTCCTTCAGAAAAAGTGAGAAACTCAAATGATTTCTCAATTGGGAGTAGGTCATAGAGTTAAACTTAATGACAAAAATTGGGTAATGAAATTGAATTTGAAACCTCATATACTCATAATAGGTCATCATCAAAGGTTCTCATGTATGTCATAGGTCTATTTGTACTACTGGGAATCATATCTTCTAGTAACTTTCTAAGATTCTTATCATACTGTAAAGTTCCCATTCTATATAAATCATAAAACTAACTTTAACTGATTCTCGTAAATTCTGGAGAAGGAATCAGGGATTTGTTCCTTCATAAGAAATAAATTACGTCACGATAGGAGTACGTGGGCAAAACCGTGTAAATCGGGGTTCAAACAAAGGAGAACGAATCAAAACAAAAATACTGTGCAGTGCAGAAAAGCCCGTGCCGAAGTCATTCTTGTTTTGAAAACTCACATTGTTTTCGTTTAATCTTGCGTTCGTTCCTGTACCCATCTTTTGCTTCCGATCTCGAGTCAAACTTTACTCATATCATTGAACTAACTTTTTGATTTATCTCTTCAACAATTTTCTACCACCTCGTGGCCTCTTCTCTTGTAAACATTTACAATACTTGAATCAATTCATTCTTTGATCTCATTTCTATTTCGTTTTCAACGAAAAAGTCATAGTCGACTTGGAGTTCCGTCATGCATGAACGTCCAAATAAAAAGACTATACTCATGTCACTTATCGCATAGTGACATTTATTATCTTGGCATCATTTCCATTCTTGCTCGCAAAATTTCTTTTCATCATTCATTTCGAGATTCTCATTTCGATCTCGCTTTTGTTCTTAGGATGGAATAAAATTCTCATAATTCATCCTCCTATGTTCTTTCGCAATGGGATCATGCATCTTAAACAGTCTACGTTCTTTTGGGGATAACATACCCATCATCATTAACAACTTTGAGATTTGACATAAAATTTCAAATATTCATAGCATAGCTCATTGTACGCATGTACTTCTTTGAATTTCAAAAATTCAACATAACATATTTGACATATAATGTCAATTTTTGAGCAATTTCAATCATTAATAATAATAAATCTTTATTGAATTCCATGAATTCAAACATTTCATTTATTGACACATCTTCGTCAATACTTTCTCGTATGACATTATCATACATTATAATATGTTGGTAGCGAACCAACAACTTCCTTATCATCACAACATCCTCCTCATAAACATCATCAACAATCCTCCTCATAAACATCATCAACTATCATATGTTGGTAGCGAACCAACAACTTTTTCTCATCATTTCACCCATCTCCTCTTTACAACATAAAACTTCATTTGCAACATTTGCAACAACTTTCACTTTCAATCAATTCTCATAATTTTCATTTCACTTGAAAAATTATTACAGAACTTTGAGAAAGAATCATTTACTTAGTAAAAATCAAATCCTGTAAGTTTTCCTTAAATATGCACTTCCATACCTGCATATTGTTGGAATCCTTTGAGCTTCCTTAAATATGCAGTCTCATACCTGCATATTGTGGGAATCTCTCTTTTTGAAAAAATCATTTTCATCCTTTTTCACTTTCAACTTTTCATTTCAAAATTTTGAAGAGAAATCATTTACCTCATTCTGGTTGAGCTTGATGTGATGGAGTGTTGAGCATAGTCAGCTGATCTCTAGAAGTCTAGCGACTCAATCTAGACTTAACTTTGAAAGGAGGTTTTGGATTCAAAGAGCGAACTGCTCTGATACCACTTTGTAACAGCCCTAAATCCTAAGTACGGATTAACGAGAACTAATACTTGGAACAGTAATCAAGGAATAGGGAAGACAATTAATCATAGAATTTTGGGACTAAATTCAAGTAAACTACGAATCTTTATCCTTTATATTCAAGACTACATAATTTACATGTGAAGAGAGATCTACAAATCCTTAACAAAAGATTCAAATGATCAGAAGGAATTCAACTGTCAACATCAAAAGATAAACTTAATATTCTATCGTAGCGGAAAAGCATGTGAATACACATATGACGATGTGTAGTCAAGGTTTCTAACATATCATTATCAAAGGGGTTCGATCGCTCAACACGCTCCATCCATCATCCGCTCAACTCGCACATTTAAAACAAACTGCGTGCGGTGAGTACAAGAATGCACTCGGTGGACTCATGCCAAAACATTTATCAGTTTAAATCACACTGCCCATCACAGTAACACACGAGGTTTTAATTGAAATGCTCGTGCTTACTAAATATTTTCTATCATTTTCCATAAACGTCGCTTGGCCAAGCATTTTCATTGTATGTATGATCCATATCCCTTTCGTTTCTCATATCACATCATCAATAACTCATCTCATAAAATCCATCTTGCGCCGGAGAGGAGGCCTCCTCTCACGGACGCCGTGACCGCCGAGCACCCTTTCAAAGACACAATACAAAATAGTGCACAAAATCCTCGCCACTCCGGCACAGGATACGAATTCTCAATCATCCTTGTGGGTATTTACAAGGATACGAATTCAATCATTTCATAAATTGGGAGCTACCCAACAACATTCACAATTCGATCATGGATAGGATACATACATAAAACACAAACATTTAGGCAGGTAATTAAATAAATCATTTCATCATCATTTATTGCGAATAAGCATCGTAAATAAATCATTTGGTAGACATTTGATCCTTTTGAGTAGAGTAAAGCCCACCTGGACTGTAAATTTTCTTAGTTCGATTTCTTGCTTCGCCAATTGATCACGTCCGAGTCCAACCTTTACGTAAAAACTACTTTAGTACGTTGGTCACATTTTTCGAGATTTCCAAAGTTTAAATAAACTTTGATAACTTATAAAGTAATAACTCGAATTCCAACCTAATTTTAATACGTCGTTTCAACGCGTATCTTAACTAAATATTTCTCGTACTTCGATAGAGACGAGATATGATCTACTATCTCATTTTAACCATTTAGGTTAAACGTTAAACGTATTCTAACGTTTTTCGATAAAATGATTTCAATCATGAAATCTTTTCTCACCAATGAGATATTCTTATAAAATTAATACGTTTTACACGTATTAGTGTATTTACTCAACGTATTTAATACGTTCAATCTTAAGTCAACGTTTTGACTTTTCTTATCATATTTTATAACGAATTTCTATATAAATCGATTTTCAATCGATTTCTTTTCATAAAACCCTAATTCTCGATTTTTCACGCTAATCAATAAACTTGATTAATATTTTTCTTTAATATGAATTAACTTATTCATTATTTATTATTTTTCATTTCTAACGTTATTTAATATAACGTTTCGCCGTAACATAGTATACTATGTTTATAAAATCCCATAAATACTTAATATGTCTAAAATAATTTCTAGACATATAATGTATTATTTTTCTTGATAAAAAGGATTTAAAACCCTTAAATATAATACTTCACAACTCACGGTTTTTGTGAATAAAATTCTTAAACCTTTCCAAAATTTCTATATTCATATTGTACTTATATTATCATAGATCATCAATATGTATTAACACTAGCTATAGAAAAATTGGACATCACCTAATTCCACACTATAGCTCACGGTTTTCATACTTTATTATAGCAAATATTTTTCTAAATTTCTTATAAATTCTCACCACACTTAATCACTACCATGTATCACTAATACATCATAATAATCCACAATTATAACTTATACCTCAATGTACAACTTCTTAAGCCTCTCGAAATTTATTTCCAAACATGAACAACCATTTTCAAAAATTCTAGTAAAATCCCATAACACCTAATTAAGGCCATACAACATTAATAAGACATAATATCCCTTAAAATATTTTGTACATTAACATGTAAACATCTAACAATTTCGGTAATTCTGAATTAATTACTAACAATTTCCAAAAATTTCTAAATAATCACTATGAACTCCATTATCAAGATATATCATTAATCCATCAACAAATGTACTTCAAGAATTTTCGATCATCACTATTAATTTCATAATATGCTTAACTTGCAATTAATTCATCATAAATGAAGCATATACACTATACTAAACATTATTAATGAACAACTTAGCATGATAGCATAATTTTTCATAATTTTTCACATTATGAACCTAAGCATATATATAAATCTAACCGTTAGAAATCAAAAATCTTAAAATATAAACGAAGTTTGTTCGATTCCTAACCCCTTTACCGGCTTTGATTTTTGATGTCAAGGATTTATATCAAGGTTTTTGGTGAAGGACAATCGAAGAACACACTTGTTTCTTTTCTCAAAAGCTACGGTAGTTGAGGGGTTTGGGAAGAGAAGTGTTGTTTTGTTCTATCTAAAAATTACTTAAGTACTAAAGTAAATGAATTAAAAGTCTTCACACATTTTCTTCTACTCACTCTCGGTCACACACCACCATAAAAGCAAGACACATTTTTTTTTATTCTTGTGACACATCATTTTAATACATCACCCTAGTAAAAGCACTTACACATTTTGAACAAAACAAAATGAATCCTACACTTTGTATCACAAGTGGACGTCGGCCATCACCTTTTTCACAAGGAGAAGCTCTTTTAATTTTTGTCTTATACTACAAATCTAATGTCTACACATTGCCAAATACAACTAAAGTCAAGCTTAAGAGTTCCAAAAATCCTTCTCACTTCAACTCTTCTCACTTTACACGGTCATGACTTATTCATGAGACATCCACTTGATTCTCTTGGTTTGTGTGTGTAATATATATATCCTACTACTTCATTTTTGTACATCATTGACACAACATGTAAAAAACTCAAATCATTGAACCTATATAATATAAGCTCACGACAATTTGCTTCCCAAAGCTAAATATTAAATTTTATTGCATTTAATAGCTATATGACATAATAATGTCTTAGATGATAAATTATATCATAGGAAAAATAATTAAAAAGATTTATGCGTCAAAACCTTAATTTTCGAAATTAGGGTTTTCGAAAATTGCACATTTTATTCCATAACTATTCCTTAATTCTCTAGCATTATTTTAATGCTAAATAATACTCTTATTACATAAAATAATCATAGGAATTTAAATATTATAATTCCTTGATCATTAGACTAAATTTTCTAATCGTCTCTTAACGTTGACATTTGAAACGTCTCAAAACGTCCATAATCGACCCATCTCAAAATGGTCATAATAAAGTCGTAATCACTTTATTAATTTATTTAATTAGTAAGGGAATTTAATTCTAAGCTTCGTCATTAGAAAAATTCACGTAATATTAACCTTCGATATTCAATCGACGTTAAAATATTACTGCCGAAAGAATTTTATAAATATTTTCCTTGATTCACTAATCATTAGTGAATATAATATAATATTTCATTATCATAAATAATCGAAATTCATATTCGAATAGTTATTATTTGATTATCGAGACGAAACCCTAATTTACGAATTTTAATTATCGTAATTAGGCTTTAAATCTTCGGGGTATTACAAAATGTTTTTATTATGCAGGTTGAGTATGAAGAAGATGTGGCAGGGAAACTGAGCTGAAATATCGTTTTGATCTGTATACTTTGTTTGGTTATGTCTCGAATATCTTGTCTTCATACATGATATTCATCGATCTTCCGCTTTGGAACCTCAAACTTTGAAACCGTATTTTGATAAACCGTAAATATTTTGAAACTTTGATGTATATAATTTGAGGTCAGTGCTCTCATTTGTGATTATATTGTTGTTGGATATTTTCGAGTGCGGGTTGGCTTATTCCATTTTCAAACGTTATCTCGTCTGCTTGTTTCAAAACTAATCCTCTTAATCACTCATTTTGGAAAGATTATCGTTAATTAAACCAGTCATGGCTTGATTATTTAGTTAAATAAGTAATTAAATAGTCGGGTCGTGACAGAGTGGTATCAGAGCATTTGTTCGCTTTGATCCCGTAAAATTTTCTTTCCTTGAGCCAACCTTTCTTGAAAATTTCTGATTCATTGGTAAAGGCTCAGTGTTCCGGTCCATCTCTTCAGCTCAACCAGGTAAGGTAAGATGAGAATGTTGTGCATATATGAACAAAATGTGATCATGTTGAATTTTTTATATAGTACGTATGAATATAGATGATATGATGTGTTATTCTAATCAGTATAGAAATGATATCTGATTATAGGATGCCAAGGATAAAATCCACCGCTCGAAAGAATGTCGGGAATAGACTGCCAGGCTTAGGAGATATCAATAAGTTTTATGCGCTACGAATGAGACCAGAACAGGACATGCCGTTCTTCTTTCATCACTTTAAAGTTATGTGGCGATCGGTTTTGAAGTGTGGAACGACCGAGCTTGACGGGTTACTTCAACTGGTGCAAGCTTTGCCTCCCGATCGGAGGATGGGCATCCGAAATAGCTTTTGATTACGTGCATCCCGACATGGAGTGTAGAATCACCGGTAATCTTAAGTTCATAAGAATTATTAAAGACCAATCCGGACGGGAAAATCCTCCACTCATTCCTACCGTCCCTTTGATTATTTTATCCCTACAGTTCATCAAATCTTAGATGATATCCTCGATCCAAAAAGTAAAAGAATTAAACCTATATCTCATGAGCTTGTTAGAGCCCGTCCCTAAATATGAGTATTGTGATGATGATGATACTACTGCTTCCTCGGATCTCGGTGGACCTTGGATGACCTAGATTTATTTGATCAACCATTTGCACTGAAAACTCCTTCACCACCCCTATCTCCTCTTCCTGAAATTCCACTTATAATGTCTTCCACTGAGGTAGAGAATGAGTTTAATCAGCAATCGGTTGTTGGCACTTCTAGCTTACAACCTTTGTCTTCTAATGACATGCCTTCGTTGTCGGATCCATCCTTCTCTTGCCGGAGAGCCCGTTAATTAAATGCATTGATCATACATCCGCCTCACGAAGAAGAAGATCCGTAAGAAGATGTAGATGGTTAAGGAGAAATTGGGTTAACTAATTAAGAAAGTAGGCGGAGCTACCAGCCTGTACATATGAAACTAACCTATGTGTGTAAAAGTCCTCGATGAGGCAATTTTCTTGTAAATTATAAATTGTTTTGTTATCTTTGATGTGATAAATAGTTATGCCTCTATCTTTTGTTGATGATTATATCTTGTTGCTGTTGCATGTTAAAATTCCTTTCTTTTGTTGATATTTTATTTACTGTTGTGAAAATAATAAATTTCTTTTGAAGCAAAATGCCTCCTCGAAGAAGAAACCAGAACATGGAAGAAAGAGCAAGTCAAATCACTCCGCAAAACTTTCCTGAACAAAACCTTTATGATCGTGAACCCTCTCCCCCGAATAGAAAAATAGCCGAACTTTTTCTTCGTCAGAACCCACCTAACTTCACAGGGGCTGGTAGTCCCGCCGAAGCAGAAGAGTGGGTAAGGACTGTGGAGAGAATCTTTAAATTCTTGGAATGTAGCGATCAGGAATGCTTGTTATGTATAAACTTTCTTATGAAAGGACCCGCAGACTTTTGGTGGGAGGCCAGACAGAAAACTCTCACTCCAGAACAAATGGCGAACTTTACTGGGAATGCTTTAAGGAAGAATCAGATGCTAAGTTCATTCCTCGAAGTTATAGGAAGCAGAAAGAGATGGAATTCATGAATTTAAAACAAGGGAATAGAAGTGTGGCTGAGTATGATCGGGAATTCTGCACATTATCCCGATATGCACCTTACAAGGTAGAAACAGATGAAAGAATGGCTGAAATGTTTCGCTCTGGATTACGACCTGAAATCCAAATTATTTTAGCTGCTCAACCGCCCATGTCTTACGCAGAAACTCTTAACCGTGCGTTAGACATGGAAATGGAGATACAAGCAGAGAAGAATGCTACCGAGTCAAATACGGGTGTACCACAAGGAACTGTACCATCAAGATCCTCTCAAATGGAACAAAGATATAAAGGAAAAAGAAAATGGGAGATGCGAGGAAATCCAAACAAAAGGCCGTTTCAGAGGCAGGGACCGACGGCGTCGAGATCATTCCGACCACCGACTACTGGACAACCATTCTTTTCTCCGAATCAGATAAGACCACCCATGTGCCCACAAAGCAACCGTACATATTTCGATTTATGTAGGAGTGGGAGCAATACTTGCTATTCATGCGACAAGATGGTCACTTTGCTTCCGCTTGTCCATATAGATGTAATGTGGCGGGAGAGAAAGAGGAAATCTTCTCGACCCATTTAGACTGTGAAAGCAATGACAGGATATCCACAATTACCTCGTTATCAACTTCCTCCACCACCAGTGATTGCAACCACAGAGACTTCAGCTCAGGAGGCGTCATCTCAATCTCTACAAGTTCAACCTCAACATCAGCAGGCGTATGCTTTAAAACAGAAGTAACCAGAAAAGAGTATGGGAAACCTAACAGGTATGGCCCAGTTAAAAGGTGTACCTGTTATAGTTTTGTTTGATACGGGAGCATCGCATTCTTTCATTTCTACCGCATGTGTAGATAATCTTGAACTTCCGTAGAATCATCCAAGTAGGTTTCAAAGTGCTTACTCCAATAGGTGGGCGACGAGTTGATAAAGTATGTCCTATCTTAGAATTCGAGTTAGGATCACTTCAGCTTAAAAGTCAATCATTACGCCTTTATGCATGTGGGATGTAGATATTATCTTGGGTATGGATTGGTTAGCGAGAATTTTGCAACGATTCGCCAGAACAACGAGAAATTACGCTTCAACCACCGTGAAAAGAACCCACGTGCTTTTATGGGATCGATGAGAGAAGAAGAAGGGTGCTATGATATCGCCTTTGCGGCGTAAAAGTTGATAAGATGTAACTAAAATCATGCCTATCTTGTATGCCTAAGCAAGGAAGACAAGAAGAATAAGAAGATTGATGATGTGCCAGTTGTTCGAGAATATCTAGATGTGTTTCCAGAAAAGTTACCAGGTGTACCGCCGATCGACAATTGGATTTCGCAATCGACCTCGAGCCAGGATCTGCGCCAATTTCCAAAGCACCGTGTCGTATGGCACCTAAGGAATTACAAGAATTGAAAGTCCAATTACAAGAACTTTGGACTTAGGATTCATTCGACCAAGCGTATCACCTTGGGGCGCTTGATGTTATTTGTCAAAAGAAGGATGACACCTTAAGGATGTGCATTGACTACCGAGAGTTGAACAAGGTGACGTTGAAGAACAAATACCCTCTTCCTAGAATTGATGATTTATTCGACCAATTGAAAGGAGCTAGGGTATTTTCGAAGATTGATTTGAGATCGGGTTATCATCAAGTGAAAATCAAACCCGAGGATATACCTAAACCGCTTTTAGGACCCGATACGGACACTACGAATTTGTAGTGATGCCGCTTGGACTAACCAATGCTCCAATGTATTCATGGACCTCATGAATCACGTATTCCATGAATATCTTGATAAATTCAGATCGGTGTTTATCGATGATATTCGATCTATTCAAGAGCGAACAAGAACACGGCGCATTTGAGAACCGTGTTGGAAAAACTAAGGATGCAACGATTATATGCCAAGTTTAGCAAATGCGACTTCTGGCTAAAAGAAGTCAATTTCTTGGGGCATATAGTTTCAGCTGAAGGAATTAAAGTGGATCCTGCCAAGGTCCAAGCGGTACAGGAGTGGAAATCACCTAAGACTCAGAATGAGATTCGTAGTTTTCTAGGCTTAGCCGGATATTATAGAAGATTCATCAAGGATTTTCTAAAATTGCTAAGCCAATGACGCAATTGTCAAGAAGAAGGGTAAAATTTCAATGGACCCCGGAATGCGAAGACAGCTTCAAGAACTTAAAGAAAGATTGACCAACGCCCTATCCTAACTATACCGATCCAGAAAGATTATACCATATACGGATGCGCCGAGAAATGGAATAGGATGCGTTTTAATGCAAGAAGGAAAGGTCGTCGATACGCTTCCTTACGCTTGAAGATTCACGAACACAACTATCCCACTCATGATCCGGAACTCGCAATGGTGGTTCATGCTTTAAAAACTGGAGACATTATTTATACGGGTCAAGATGCGAGATTTTCACGGATCACAAAAGTTTGAAGTATTTCTTTGAACAAAAAGATTTGAATATGCGTCAACGAAGATGGCTCGAGTTGGTCAAAGATTACGACTGTGAGATTAAGTATCATCCAGGAAAAGCCAATGTCGTTGCACGCCCTGAGTAGGAAAATTCAGGAGAGATTAGGAACTCTTTTAACAAACCAAGAAGAATTATTAAAAGAGTTCGAGAGAATGAAATTGGAAACAGTGTTACCTCCTTAGAACATTCAAGGAATTGTGGCGTCGTTAGTGGTACTTCCGATTTGAGAACTCAGACATCAAAGCACAAAGAAAAGATAAACAACTCAAATTCGGCAAAGATTCGAATGGGAAATTTTCCTGAATATCATGAAGCTGGGGATAATGCAATTATGCTTGGTAATCGCATATACGTACCTAACGATACAGAGTTGAAAAATGAAATTATGAATGAAGCTCATAAGGTTCCATACGCGGCACATCCCGGAAGTACGAAGATGTACCAGGATCTTAAACAAAAGTTCGTGTGGACGGGGATGAAACAAGACATTGCCTCCTACGTCGAACGGTGTTTAGCGTGCCAACAAGTAAAAGCTTTGCATCAAAGACCATACGGAAAGTTACAGCCTCTTGAAGTGCCTGAATGGAAATGGGATCACATCGCTATGGATTTTGTAATTGGTTTACCCAAGTCTAGACGAGGAAATACGGCCATATGGGTAATCATTGATCGATTAACCAAGAGCGCTCATTTCATTCCAATTCCGATAACGTATGGAGCAGATAAGTTGGCACAGATTTATGTTCGGGAAATTGTTCGGCTACATGGAGTGCCGATCTCAATCACCTCAGATCGTGATGCCAAATTCACCTCGGTTCGACTACTTTTCAAAAGAATTGGGTACTGATTAAATTTTAGAACCGCTTTTCATCCGCAGACAGACGGTCGACCGAGAGAACAATTCAAACTCGGAGGATATGCTCGTAATAAAGGTGCTTGATCGGGAGACCAATGGGAACAAGTTCTACCATTGATCGAATTTGCTTACAACAACGCTTATCAAGCTACAATCGGCACGGCTCTCACGAAGCACTTTATGGCAAGAAATGCGGATCACCTCTCAGATTGGGATGAAGTGGGAGAACGAAAGATTCTCGCCCTCAAGCAATTGAAGAAATGGTCCAAATTGTACGACAGATAAGACAATGAATGAAAGAAGCTCAAGACCGACAAAAGTCCTACGCTGACAATCGCCGTACAGAATTGAAGTTTGAAATAGGGGACAAGGTCTTTCTTAAAGTTTCCCCAACCAAAGGAGTTCACCGTTTTGGAATAAAAGGGAAACTTAAACCCAGATTTCTTGGACCTTACGAGATATTAGAACGGATTGGACCTGTAGCTTATAGGTTAGCGTTGCCTCCAAACTTCGCTAACGTGCATGATATTTTCCACGTGTCTCAGCTTAGAAAATATGTGTATGACCCACAACACATTCTTCATCATGATGAAATAGTTCCCGATGCTGAGTTAAGCTATGAGGAAGAGCCTGAAAGTATTCTGGACCTCAAAGAATAGAAGTTAAGAAATAAAGTTATTCCTTTAGTAAAAGTTCAATGGAAACATCATGGTCCGTAAGAAGAATATGAGAACCGGAAGATCAAATGAGAGAAAAGTACCCGACTTGTTTAATGATACGAAAATTTCTGGGACTAAATTTCTTTAAGGGAGGAATGTAGTAGCCGAAAATTTTATAGTAATTAATAAAGTTTAATTATATTATTAAAGGCTTAAAAGCTATTTAAGCCTTAAGAATTCATAAAATTCAATATATTAGAATATTAATCGATATGAGTTCGATTAATTTAAGACTTGAATATATATAATAGGGGAAAATATAGAGATTTATTAGAAATGAGTTTAATTGGGATAAAAAGTGAATTATGTGTGATAATTGAATTATTAGTGTATATTTGCATGAAAAATACTATTTATTTGAAATTAAGCTATCAAATGCTTTAATTATTTTTATTTGGATATTTTAGTATAAATGAGAGAAATTATTATTCAAGGTATTAAATTATGTGAATAAATTTATTTTTGCAATAATTAGTGATTAATGAATTTATTTATGCTATTTTCGAAAAATTGAAGAAGCTTAATTGGAATGAATTGATTTTTATTAAATAAAGGGATTTAAATTATACAATATGTATCTAAATTAATTACGAATCTAAGTTGCATTACATCTTATAAATTGTTATAGATAAAATTTTATTTAATTAAATAAGTTAGAATATATGTATTAGCAAAAATTGAGGTGCAATTATAATTTTATAGAAATAAGTCCATAATTACTGTGGAATTTGTTCTAAATTCAAATTAAATGTAAATAAAGAATCTAGAAACCTAGCCTAAGAAATAAATCATCTTCTTCCCTATTTTCCTCCAAAATACACGACACACACACACTTCACACACACTAAAAATTTCATCTACACTTTTACCACACAATTAGACTTGGAATTAAAGTGGAATTAATCCTAGCAAGGTAAATACTTTATTTGATCAATAATTTTATTGTTTAAATTTCAAAATAGCATGTTCTATCCTATAGAATTTTCGAAAATTTTAAAGTTTTAGCTATGGATGATTTGTTTAATTTTTGTTAAATGTATTGATTTAATTATGATTATGGAGCATGAATAACATATGCTATGGATTTAAATTCCTTAAATTCATGAAATTCCAAAATTAAAGTTTGATCATGAAACCCTAATTTTTGAATATGATTCCTATGTTATGAATTGATTGAATTAAGTTTAGATATATGTTTAAATATGATTATAAACATCATATGATCAAAGAAATAAAAAGTTAAATCATGCATGTGTAAGACTTGAAATTTTCGAAAATTTCATGTAGTATGAACTTAATGATTTTGATTTTACTTGATCAATTTAACTTGATATTTATGTTTAGGATATTAATAATGTATAAAATGAATTTATAGAATTTAATTTAATCATACGCATTATGTCCACATTTTCAAAATAAAGGGACATTAGGAACAGTGATTTCTTGATTTTATTTGATGTATTTGAGTTGATATTTGAGATCTATAATAAAATAAGGTCTAAGTAGAATTTATGGGAATTTTGGACATAGATATCAAAGGTTATAAAATTAAAGTTTAGGTTGAAAGTTATGTTCATATGTGATATAATTGATCTATAATTGAATGGATCATGAATTAATGATCAATGATGTTAATTTAGCATAATTATGTGATATTGATAATTAATGGGCTGTAGATGTTCAAAATGTCAAAATATATATACATAACTAGTTAATCGCCTTAGGCGATTAATGTTGGAATTGATAATATTAATCTTGTTGTTAAAGTCTTGAATGTATGTTTGATCATATAATGATGATATTGAGGAGTTTGGGATGAAACTGGAGTGGTTTGGTGTATTTGGGTCGTATATATTCTAGACGTTACTTTGCCAAAATTTCGTTAGAAATAGACATTAATAAGACATGTTAGATGTTAATTGATAGTTATCAATATATAGTTAAGTTGGTAAGAAATATTTCTAAGATTTATCATAATTCTATGTTTTAAGGATCAAGCAAGGGACCGGAGAAGTAAAAGACGAAGAATCGAACCACTGGATTAAACGGCGCGAGGTGGGTAATGCATTCTGAACTTTATTTTGAAGTAAAACCCATGATATGTTATGAGCTTGATTTCTTGTGAAAGCATTTGATCACCACATGATAATTATGCTAAATGTTTTACCACATTGTGGGTGTGACGGCAATTACCTATCTGCGGTAGGAAGATGTTAATTACTGTGCACAGGTAGATGGCTGTGAGCTTGCAAATGTAAGCCGGCCATGGTATTGGGGAGGAGGCCTACTTCCCTTTACCGTATGACGTAGATAGGGTATGACCGTAATTGCTATCCTTCGGGACAAACTCGGGTATGTTATGCCGGTATGTTTCAAAATAAAGTGTGGTGATATGTTATTATGTGAAAGTTTTCTTATGAATCACTAATTAAATTGCCTTATAAACTGCTATTTGTAAGAAAGGTTTCTTGAATAAAATATTTAAACTTTGAATATTATATCGGCATTATCCATTGGGTACTTTTTGGTACTCATGCCCTCCAAATGTTTTTATTATGCAGGTTGAGTATGAAGAAGATGTGGCAAGGAAACTGAGCTGAAATATCGTTTTGATCTTTACACTTTGTTTGTTATGTCTCGAATATCATGTCTTCATACATGATATTCATTGATCTTCCGCCGGAACCTCAAACTTTGAAACCGTACTTTTGATAAACCGTAAATATTTTGAAACTTTGATGTATATAATTTGAGGTTGTGCTCTCATTTGTGATTATATTGTTGTTGGATATTTTCTGAGTGCAGGTTGGCTTATTCCATTTTCAAACGTTATACTGTCCGTTTGTTTCCAAAACTAATCCTCTTAATCACTCATTTTTGGAAAGATTATCGTTAATTAAACCAGTCATGGCTTGATTATTTAGTTAAATAAGTAATTAAATAGTCGGGTCGTGACAATTTGTGACGGGTCTGGCCAGCCCATATGACCAAAGTAATCTCAGTAGTTGTCATTCTGGTCTTCGGACCCTATATCCCAATTATTCAGTTCAAAGAGCATATTGATTCAAACCTTGGAAGTTGTCATGATGAATTTTCTCAATCTGTGAAACCAATAAGTATGATGTAGGTTGACTTATTTTGTCACCTAAAATTTTCAGATCAGTAAAGTGATAGACATCAAGTAGTTATGATGTAAAGAATTTTCTCGGTGAGACGAGATATATTTTCCCATATGATACACATGGATGTGATGACCCTTGATGGGCATTTCAAAAACTGATAACAGTGAAGTTATACCTCCATGTGACTGTTATGATAATGAAAGTTATGAACGAGATACTCTTTAGCATTGAGTGCAAGAGTAGAAGTAAAGAAAAGTATATGATATCCGTGGAATATAACTTCCTCTTATTATGTCATAATAAGAAAGATTTCAACTTATCTTTAAGATAGTTGTTTGTCCTAAAAAAACCTTGTTAGTAGGTTGGACATGTCTAAAGAATGGAGATGCACAATATTCTTTTCAAATGATAGGTAAAGAAATGATATCATCTCAGTTAACAAATCTCTCGCTTTATACCTCAACTAATAAGATTATGCTTGAGCAGAATTGATTCCAAGTAACTGAGACTTTGGTTAAACCAATGATAGTGAGATTGATGGATCATAAATATTAAGAAGGATGAACAGCTAGGTCATTCCTAGTGTCTAAACCAAGTATGGGAAAGACAACCTGAAGTCAAGACAAGGTAACGAAGCATTAGTACTTGGAACTTAAATTATGGTGTACAAATGTACTACCTCACCAAGCTATATGACAACAATGACGGTTCTAACCCTGAATGTGAGAACCAAAGTATAATGAAAGTAATATTACTTTCCGATATCATGCTCAAGAAAAAGGGACAAAAGTTGAGAATAGCTTAAAAATTACGAGCTATACAATTATGAGATAGCCCAGGATATGAAATAAGTTTTAGAAACAGTCTGACTACGATAAGTATGGTTACTCCTTTGAAGCAAAGAAGCGGATTAAGAAGTAGATTCATATTTGAAATGATCCTTAGTACTCTAAGTTACATGGACACACAAAACGCTTATCTTGTGTGTATTTTAGACAGTAACAAACAAGATACCTTATAAAAACGATTGCGAAGGACATACATCTAAGAAAACAAAGGAAGAGATTCACATGGAAGGACTTTAAGGTGAATCTAATTGGAAAGTTTATCCCTCATACTTTTGTGATAATCAATAAAGTAGAATATTAGGTATCTCCGACATTGAAATGAAGCGATCATAGAATGTTAAGAAGATGGTAAAGAAATATGACGTCAAGGCAAATGTATGATACGTCCCCAGTGGACAAAGGATTTAATCCTATGCGAAAACACTTGATGAATCAATAAAGATTAAAAGGAAATGATGTATATCCAAAAAGGATATTACTAATGATGTCGCTACAAATGCTAGTATAAGGATTCATCTTGAAAGGATTATGAAGTAAGAATATAAGAAAGATATATTCTTAAGAGTAATAGAGAGCTGCATCATTCATACTGGAATAAGAACGAATGATAGTGACAGATACATTACGATTTTTACGACAAGATTAGACTATTAAGATAACAATACCAAAGAATAGACTGATGTAGACTTAGCCGTAAAATGCAATTTATAAAGGAATAACTGTACTGACGCCCGAGAAGGACATGGTGAATAAGGTAATAAGAGGCCATAGAAAGGAAACATGATGCCACAAGGGCAAGGACAAGGATAAATGAGATAAATGTTTACTTGAACAGACGGGAACACCGCAGGCTAGAGCCTGTAATCCACATCGGAAATCAGAACGAACAAATCAAGAAATGAAAATCTCTTCACCTATAGGGGGAATTATGGCCGCCACAGGTGTTGCTCAAACCTAAAATTGAACCTAGGCTCGCTTAAGGTTCTAACAAATAATCTGGATCATAATACTTATGTGGAACGTATATATAATTCTAGAAATGTAAGCTTCGGAAACAGATATCACTCACGTGATTAGTAACATGGGCATAGTCTCTTCATATGAAATTCTACGCGATGGGATTTTCGGATCCACTATTGCTTACACGAATTAATTTAGAGCGATATAAAAATGGAGGTGTAAATGCTAAATGAGGAATAAGATAAGTGTCTATGAGTTGTGTTGTAAGTTGTTTACAAGTTTATGGTTTAAAGTGTTTAGTTCTTTAGGAAATCCTTCTTGTTTAAATTTCCTCGATTGCTTTAGTTCAAGTCTAGCTTACCAATAACTATCTGTTTACAAATGGCAGGAAAATGGAGTATTACGGGTAAAAGGTTAACCACAAGGCCTACAAGCCTAGAGCTCACACGGGAATATCGACTCTTTTATTATAAACTAGGCACTAATTTAGGACAGTTCTTGATGGAATTCTTGTATCTTTGGATGGATGCTCGTAACTATGGAGTGACGGATGAGGATGGTATCCAACGACTTATTCGTCGCTTGCCAACAGACTGGCAGGAGTATGCAAAAGAAGTATCAAGAGAATATATTGTCCATGTAGAAAATTCCAAGGTCGTGGCAGATTTACCAGGATTTGTCAGCCAGCTCAAGCATACGTATGACGAGTATGGAGCAGCACCTATGAGAACTTGTCTTGGTCCCAGGCAAGATACACGGCATGATACAAATGAAAGGTTGTACCCTGATTTTCCAAACATCGCCCCGCGTCCTGTTCCGTTGATTATACCTGAGAGAGACGAGAATGGCCAAAAGACAGGATCTTACCGCCTTAGAGGATTAGGAGAACTACCGCTACCAACTCAACCTTAGTTTGAGATAAAAGCAACACAAACTTCTAGTATTGAAGAAGAAACAGGGAGCAGTGTGACCCCTGGCTCCTTGAAGGAGTTAGATCATCTGTTATATGAGGCAAAAACGTACCTAGAGACAGGCAATTTTCCAAGTGAGAGTACGATTCCGACGAAGGGCACTCAGAGACATAGAATCCTAGGGTAATATGAAACTTATATGTAGATAGTGGATCATGTTGTAGATGGTATGGTTAGAATGTATAAAATAAACGTAGTTTGGTAATATCTTATTGTTAATATGTTGAAGTGGTGTCAAAATTTTGGTGTAGATAGAACAGGACGCCATGTAATTAGTCGGCTTAATAGACCGATCCTCGTAATTAATATGTGGAAAGTCCTCGTTGAGGCATTTTGATGGTATATGTTACATGGTTTTGTAGAATGGTATCTGGTGTACGAAAACAAACTTTTTTTTTCGAACAAGATATGGTTGTTATGAATTTATAGTTATGCCATTCAGACTAACTAATGCACCACTATGTCCTCGATCGTCACGACCCATTCCGGACCAACCCGGTTGGAGGCGACTAGTACTAGGAGTAGTACTCTAGGAGTTACATGAATAAAATAGAGTGCGTGAAAATAAGCTAACATGCTTGAGCAGTAATCGAGATGATGTTATATTGTTTTGAAAAGGTTTAGGCCATCGGACCCCAAAACTTGGCACAGTCCGATGGGCCTTAATAGTTAAAACATAAAGCGTAAATAAGGGAGTTGAGTGTAGCGGCGGAAAGTGTGTGAATACATATATGACGATATGCATTCAGGTATAAACCACAAATTGATTAAACCGGTCGAGGACCTTTGGACTCCTCAACACTTTCCCATCATCACCATCAAAGCTCGAACTGCACATTTAAAACAAACATGCGGGGCTAAGTACATGAAATTGCACTTAGTGGACTCGTGCGAAAACATTTGATAAATTTTGGATTCTGCCCAATATCGAGTAAGTCGCGAGGTTTTAGTTAAAATGCCTTGTCTTACCAAATCATTTTCGGTTAAATAAACATAGCTCGGCGGGCATTTTCTTGGTGTGTATGGTCCGTATCTCATAGTCACATACATAATAATAATAATAATAAGCGTCGAGAGGAGGCCTCCCATCTACGACGCCGTGACCGGCCGTAATCCGTCTGACCTGCGGTCGCTCTGCGCAAGCGTATGTTATAACACGTATAGTTCCAACCTTCACGCCATCTAGCGGGCATTTATCATCGACACGGGACCCGACATTAAAAAGGTTGGGTGCTACCACAACAATTGATATAATAGTTCGAACCATCTCCACAATTTCTACCCGGCATAACAGATAGGATCCATACACAAGCGAAATATTTTGGCGGTGTAATGCGATAAAACATTTGATAAGCAGTTTGTAGTATAAGTCTTTGTAAATAAATTCATTTGGTATGTGATAAAGTCATATTTTGAAGATAAGAAACCCACATTTTGAGGTAAGAAAGGAAGCCCACGGACTATGGTTCGTTGTAAAGTCTGGAGTTCGTTTGTTCGTCAAAATCCGTCATTGCGTTTGCGTCCCACACCTTTACGAAAAGAGGTTTTAGTGCGTCGCTCAAGTCTTTCGAGACTTTCGAAAACTAAGATAAACTTGATATTTCATATCGATGTAGACTAATTCCTTAGTGAATTCAATCGTCTTTAACTGCGTATACGATTGACTTGTTCTCGTTCTTGAGATCTTTCAGCGTATAAATGCGTTTTTCGATATATGGATTTCATTTGTGAAATCTTTTCTTACTAATGAGGTATCATACTCAATTAGTATATCTTACGCGTCTTGGCGTGTTTATAAGCGTATAATCGTGCGTTTGGCGAAAAGTCAACGAAGTCGGCGTTGATCGACAAAGTCAACGATTTTGACCTTTAATAATAGTAACTTCTTACTATTTTGTTTTATAAATCGAATTTGATCGATTTGAAAACGTAAAGTCCTATTGCTCGATTTATCTTGTAAATCAAGGACTTATGATTATTTTAGTATTTTTAATACCTCTTTTATAAATAAAATCGTATTTTGGTTTTAAAACGTTATAAAATGAGCGTTCGTCTCAAACATAGCGATCTATGTTTATAAAATTTTGTAAAATTTAAAACTGTCCAGAATATCATTTTAGTAAATTTTCATTAATAAACTGTTTTAAAAGGATTTTAAAATCCTTTTATATTATCGATAATTTCGATAATTAGATTAAAAATACTAAATGACCTTTGAAAATTTTTCTAAATTCATATAGTGTATTATTATACACTATAGTCCAGAATATAATTTATGAAATTCATATAATGCTGTTTGCTAATTATTTATATATATACATATATATATTCACGGTAATTCACAATAATAGGAATAATCATCAAAAATTCCCAAAATTGATATATACTTATTATAACATCCCAACATCAGTATATAATAATTATATAACCCATAGTTACTCATAACTATTTATTTCACAAAATGTAACAATATTTACGGTAATACTATGATAATTACCAAATAAATAGCAAACAATTTCTAAAATTCTAAATAAATTCCAACATCAATAAACCTTATATTATAACATTGTAACATCATAACATCAACCAAACTAATTTAAATCGTCACCATATGAGCTTTGCAAGCTCTCGGCTTTTTCGATTTATTTAGTTATTTGATTTTCAAAAATTCCAATAATTATATACTATGTCTATACACTATAGTATATTAATATAACATCATAAAATCATCAAGAACTAATTAAATCATCACCATATAAGCTTGTAAGCTTTCGGTTTATTTGATTTAAATAGGTAATTGATTTCCAAAAATTCTAATTAATTTATACAATGCATAAATAATATACTAAAGCATTAAAACACCATTACATGTTCAAAAATAAAATCATACATCAACAAATATTTTCTTAATGCTCTCGGCCTTAATTAAATTTTAAGCATATGGTTTTCAAAAATTCTAATTAAATCATATAACATATAATCAATACATTAAAGCATTAATATGTCATTATAAGCTTAAAATAAAAATTTATACACCAAGGTATACCTTGAGATAGCTCACGGTATTTTAACAAAAATACCTAGGGTTTTCTAAAAATTTCCAAATCAACACCATGGATTATAAACATGATAATAAACAATAATCCATCACTAAAATATTCAAGAAGCAATCGGTCATCAACATTTTATTTTATACAGTTTTCGAAAATTTATTTCAAACATACTATATGGTTCGAAAATAATATAGCATGCTAGATCCATTCAAAAATCAAATGAACAACAACATAAGATTATCTAAGCATACATTTCATATATTTTTAAAATAAATCATCAAGAACAACATTCTCATGCTCAAGAACATTTAAAACATATATATACATACATATAGCATTCGGTACCCACACACACATACATAAGAACATGTTCGAAAATTTCAGAATAAATGGGATGAAAAATCGTGACTAAGGCCTCATGTTTACCTTAGAAATGATATGGAATCACAAGAACAATATAGTGTAGCTAGTTGGGAGAGGAATAGAGAAGAAAGAAGAAGAACTTTCGAAATTTTGGGGGAGGAAGCTCTCGATTTTCTGCTGGAAATGGAGATGGAGAAGTGTGTTTGGAGTGTTTGAGAAGAGTGAGGGGGATAATGAGTGAAGTGAAGGGAAAATGAAGAGTCTCCCCCATGTATTGCCTCTCAAAACCGGCGCACAACACACCACCAATGGGGATTAATGCAGCCCAATGATGAGGATTAGGATGATCATTAGGCTAGGCAAAAAGGTAAGCCATGCATTGGGTAGAATAAAAGGTGGAGTGTATGCCTTTCCTCTAGGTGTAGCCGTAGCATGGGGGTTTTAAGGGGCTGTTTTAATTTATTGTTACACATAATACATGTATTAATCATAACATAGATCATAGATATATAATACATGTCATAAAAATAATTAAATCCAACTTATAGCAAAGTTTCGAAATTACCGATAATAAAATGGTAAAATAGGAATAAAATACAATTTACACCTATTATTGATACTCATGCTATTTTTGACTCAAATATACATATATACATCATAATATATGATTTAGATATTAAATAATATCATAGGATAAAATTATAGCATTAATTAATGCATATAAAACCACAATTTTAAGACTCGTGTTTGAAAATCACAAAACTGCCATCGATTTTTTTTATGATTTAAAAACTGATTTCATAGCTTAATAACACTCATATATATCATATTATAAAGTTTAGATACCATATGATAATTTAATAGTATCATTTCATGTGATAAAAACCCTTATTTATAAGATTAGGGTTTTCGAAATTTGATTTCGAAATAATCGAGTTTAATAACTCAAATATTGATTTTAATAATCATTAATACTGTAATTATATAAAATAATAATAGGAAATTAATTATTATAATTTCCTGAGCATTAAACTTATTTTTCAAATCGTCTCTAGACGTTGACGTTCAAAACGTCTCAAAACGTTCAAAATCGACTCATCTCAAAATGGTGTGATAAGTTCACACTTACTAAATAAATATATCCCTTTTAATAAAGGAATTAAGATGGAAATTAATTCCAAGCTTCCTTTGCTCGAGAAAATTTCATGAAAAGCGACGTTCGATCTGCGGTTGGCGTTAAAATATATTGACGAATCATTTCGTAATATTCCATTCCTTTAATTCACAATCCTTAGTGAATTATGAAAGGAATTCGCTATAACGATATCGTATCGAAATCACAAGATTTGATGTCGTAAAAAGATCATATACGGTAAAACCCTAATTACGGGTTTAGAAAACCGTAATCGTATATTCGTTTCTTTGGAATATTACATTCCACCCCCCTTACGAAAAATTTCGTCCCGAAATTTGTATACCTTTAGAAAAATAGACCGGGGTATTTTTCTCTCATTGCTTCTTCAAGCTCCCACGTGGCTTCTTCGCGTCTGTGGTGTCTCACAACACTTTGACTAACGGAATCGACTTGCTCGTAGTTCTTTGAACTTTGTGGTCAAGTATGGCTGCGGGTTCTTCCTTATAGCTCATGTCGGCTCGAGGATCACGTCGTCTTGATGAATCACGTGCTTGGTCGTGAACGTATTTTCGTAATTGTGAGACGTGAAAAACATTATGGACATTTCCTAGGTTTGGCGGAAGAGCCAACCTATAAGCTACCGGACCTATCCTTTCTAGGATCTCATAAGGTCCTATGAAACGGGGTCTCAACTTCCCTTTTAGTCCGAACCTGACGATTCCTTTTGATGGAGAGACCTTAAGAAATACTTTGTCTCCATCCTCAAATCGTAGTTCGGATCTACGCGTATCGGTAAGACTTTTACCTATCTGAGCCTCTTTATCCTTAGTTTAATCATCGAGCGATCTCGATCATTTCGTTCACCGCATCGAGCCCTATAACTTTCCTCTCACGACTTCATCCCACCAATAAGCGGTGATCTACACTTTTGCCATCTGAGGCTTCGTATGGGGCCATGCCGATCGTCGCTTGATAAGCTGTTGTTGTAAGCAAATTCAATCGGGTAAAATATCTTCCCATTTTGCACCTCGATCCAAAATTACAGTTCTAAGCATATCTTCTAGCGTTTGAATCGTTCTCTCCGACTGTCCATCGGTTTGTGGGTGGAAAGCTGTACTGAAATTTAATCTCGTACCCAGTTCTCGCTGCAAGCTAATCCAGAATCTGGATGTGAACTTGGAGTCTCGATCGAGGTAATAGATTTTGCACTCCATGTAGTCGTACAATTTCCTTAACGTCTGGTGGGCGACTTATCGGATCCATAAGTGCTTTGAAAAGGTAGAAAGTGAGCACTTTTGGTAAGTCTATCCACAATTACCCATATGGTGTGTTTCCTCTTCTCGATTTGGGTAAGCTTGTAACGAAATCCATCGTTATATCGTCCCACTTCCATTCGGGATTTCAACGGTTGTAACTTCCGTAGGGTCGTTGGTGTAGTGCCTTCACTTGTTGACAAACAAGGCGGCGTTCTCTGAAAGAAGCTATGTCTCGTTTCATGCCTTCCCACCAAAATTTTTCCTTGGATCTGGTACATTTTGTCTTTGCACGGGTGGGCGGTGTAGGGTGTATCGTGAGCCTCACTCATGATTTCGTTACGAAGCTCTGCGTTGTCGAGGCGCATATCCTACCTTCAAACAATAAGGCGTTATCCGGCGCCTCTTGAAATTCTTGAATCCTTGGACCTTAGTCTTTCTCGGATCTTTTCAACTTTTCCTCCATCCTTTGTCTCGACAATTCTTTTCTTAGATCGAGATGTCGGTGTGAGTGTAGCGATCTGACTCACGATTGTCTGGGTGGTTCAACCAGTTCAATCTTCATCTGCCAAACTCTTCAACGAGTTTTCCTCTTGTACAAAGAGACATCCTAACTTGGTATGGCTCTTACGACTCAAGACGTCGGCTACTACATTCGCCTTGCGGGTGATAGTTAATACCACGATCGTAATCTTTTACCGATTCGAAGCCATCTTCTTTGTCTCATATTCGGATCCCTTTGTTCGAAGAAATACTTCAAACTCTTATGATCGGTGAAGATCTCACATCTCACACCGTAGAGATGGTGTCTCCATATTTTCAGTGCATGAACTACAGCTGCTAGTTCCAAATCGTGGGTTGGGTAGTTCAGTTCGTGGGGTCTGAGTTGTCGGGATGCGTAAGCTATTACTTTTCCTTCTTGCATCAAAACACAACCCACCCCGATCTTAGATGTAAATCAGATAGACCACGTACCCCTTGTCCGCTTCTGGGACTGCTAGAACTGGTGCACTGGTCAATTTTTCTTTGAGTATTTGGAAACTCGTCTCGCACTCATCAGTCCAAACGAACTTGATTCCTTTCCGGAGTAGCTGGGTTATTGGCCTTGCAATTTTGGAGAATCCTTCGATGAATCTCCTATAATAACCGGCTAATCTAGGAAACTTCTAATCTCGTCTTTGAGTCTTAGGTGATTTCCATTCTTGCACGGCCTCTACCTTGTTGGATCTACTTTTATGCCTTGAGCAGACACGATGTGTCGAGGAACATAACTTCCTTGACCAAAACTCACATTTGCTAAACTTAGCAAGGAGTCTTTCATTTCTCAAGGTTCGCGAGAACCGTTCTTAGATATTCCTATGATCCTCTTCATTTTCGAGTAAATAAGGATATCATCTATGAAGACCAAAACAAATTTATCCAAAATGGATGAAATACTACATTCATGAGGTCCATGAATACGGTGGTGCATTGGTTAATCCGAATGGCATAACTATGAATTCATAGTGGCCATATCTCGGTTCGAATGCGATCTTAGGTACATCGTCGGACCGTATTTTCAGCTGGTGGTATCGACTTAAGATCAATTTTCGAGAATACACCCGCTCGCAAATTGATCAAACAGGTCATCAGTGCGGGTAAAGGGTATTTGTTCTTTAGTGTCATCTTATTTAGTTCTCTATAATCGATGCACATCCTCAAAGAACCATCCTTTTCTTAACAAATGCGAGCAGGCGCTCCCGGTGAAACACTCGGCTAATAAATCCTAGATCCAAAAGCTCTTGGATTTGGATTTTCAGCTCTTCTAGCTCCTTTGGGGCCATCCTATAGGCGCCGACATCGGGCTGATCACGGCTCCAAGTCGATGGTAAACTCTAGTTGTCTGTCGGGAGGCGGTCTGGTAGATTCTCGGGAAACGTCCGAAAATTCTTGGACAACTTCAATGTCTTCTACCCGTGCTTGGGTTTATCCCTTCGTTCAAATAAGCGAGGAATGCAAGACATCCTTTACGGTTCATCATCCTCCTAGCTTGTAGTCTTGACACTATTGGCACTCTTCTTCCCATCTTGATCCCATGGAAATCGTAGCTTCTTGTCCGGAAAGTGAAGCGAAATTTTCCTTTCCTTACAGAGAATCGTGGAATGATTCTTAGCTAACCATCCATTCCTAGGATTATGTCTACATCGTCCATGGGTATTATGTTTAGATCGTTAGCGAAACCTTAAGTGATCTAATGTCGACTCTAGGTTCGAGCAAAAGTGTGTAACGGTCATAATTCCTCCTATAGGCGATGAGATTCTCATATCTGGCTTGATCTTTCGCACTAAGGCCCGGCATTTCTCGCATGATTTTGCAATAAAAGAATCGAAGCACCGTGTCGAACAATACTATAACGGTGGGTTGAGAAGAACTCCCATACCTGCCAAGTTTCCTTGGTTTTGTTCGTTCTGCCTCTATCACGAGCATAGGCTCGCTGAGCCGGTTTGAGGTGACAGGCGCCGGTCCTTGTTGATTAGGCGGCCGCTTGCACGGCTTTATTCTTCCATTCTTTGGCGTTAGCGCGGTGGTTGCCGCCTTTGTTGTTCTTGTTGTTGTTGGGCGGTGGCTGCCACTTGTGGGCTGCAGGATTTGTTCTTCTTGTTGTTGCCATTATTCTTGTTGTTGGTTTGTTGTTGTTGAGGCTGGGGTGTTTGCCATTGGAGTTCTTTGGGGTTGAAATTGGGGCTAACTGCGGTGGTTGAAGTCAGATAGCCCTCAATGGTGAGCATTGCCGGTTGGTTCGACCTTCCATCCGAGCGTGACATCGAGGCGGTTGTTGGCGTAATGCCCGTTCACCCGCATTTGTAACAGCTTACCACGTTTGCCGTGCACACCCCTTGTGTGCTCTATGGCATCTAGGGCATTGAGGTGCCCTTGGTGATCTGTGGTCCCTTGCCGGTGGAGCATGAGCTGCTCTCTTCCAGCTTTGTCCTTGCTGCGCCGGGTTTCCTTGCCACGGGCGCTTGTGACTTGCTTCTCCGTAGTTTCCGCGGTTGTTATTTCCGCGGTTGGGCTCTGATTCCTTTTCCTCTATCCGATGCCTTTGTCGGTGAGGCGCCACCGACTTATTTTCGGTCATGGCCGCCTCTATATCTAAAGCTCGTGCGAGAGCTTCAGTGTAGGACAGGTCTCCATGGCTGGCAAGAGACATGCGTATCTCCATTCTTAGCCCTGCCCTGAACTTTTCCGACATTTTCAAGTCGGTGTCTACTAGATCCGGCGCATATCTTGACGTCTCGCAGAAAGTGCGATCGTAGTCGATTCTGGATAATTTTCTTGTTTTAGCGGAAAAATTCACCTCTTTTCCCTATAACTTTTGGGGATATACTTTTCATCTGACTCTCTTTTGAAATCCTCCACGAGAATTCCTCATTTTCATTGTGAAAGTTTTCTTCGGCCTCCCACTGTCATTCACCGGTCTAACCACCGGAAAGTAACACACGACTGCCTTTCTTGTGCCGTGCGTCTTAGGAAGGTAAAGATCCGTTCAATAGCCGACCCGTTGTTCGAACTTCTTCCGGTTGCCTTTCCGTTAAAGACAGGAGGTTACGTCTTAAAACATTTCTTCGATCCTGCGATCGGGTTGAGGTGGAGGTGGTGGTTGGGGATTGTCTCCGGCTCTTGTTCGGGATCCTACCCTTCCTCTCGGCCTTCCGTCCTCGACCTCGGGTCCTGCTCGGATTCCTTCTCGGAGGCATCTTGCTATAAGCAGTGTCGTTAGGCACTTATTCTTTTCACAGCTCAACATACACCAACGCTATTATGGCTTTACTGTAAAACGATTCCAGATAGGATATCATTCTTAACAAACATAACTTGCCGCCAAAAGCCCTATTAGGGTCATGTATATATATATCCAAAATTTCTGCCATAGACAGGATGTTCAAAAACAGCGGGTAAACAGAAAACATAAATCCCGGCCCACACGGCCTAAAAAGAGATTTCGAGTTCTAGAACTAAGGTGCAACAAAAGAAAAAGAGAAAAGCTAGCACACACGCTAGACATAACAAAACAAATTCTAATTAAAACGTCGCCTAGTGCCTTCACGAGGTCTTTCCCTATTCCGTGTCTTCCTCAGGGTCTTCCTCCTCCTCCGAATCATCTTCGCTGTCGGAAATGTCCATACGGGGTAGTCCCCTGGATGGTCCGGCTCCATTGCTTTCCACCATCGGTATATCTCGCATGGGGTTAAAAGCGGTGGTCGCGTTCGCCGAGGCTCGTGAGTCGGGCGAATCGGATGTAACATACTCGAGTCGGGTCATAGCACAGGAAGGCATCGATACTCTCATCCGTCTTTGTCAGATGAAAGTGCTCGTTGGTGGTATGGCTGGGACCATAGGTGGTGGAGGTGGTCTTGGTGGACGTGCGGGGTGTCCGCAGTGGGGTGGAAATACCGGCTCTCCCAGAGGCTCAGGGGCGTCTTGCCCCTCTCTAAGCGGCGAGGCCCGCCCTCGTCGAATCGATGCGGAGGTACCACTAGGTCGATCTGCCTCGGAACCTCTGTAAAAGCCACTCTGCGACTCGTCCCGCCAGTATACTCTCGGGGAGGGAGGTAGGGTCCTCTCGGTCTGCCAAGTAAATGCTATATACGTAAGTCGGTGACTCACGAACACAGGCGGATCTCCCACCAAGTCGTAGCTGCCTATCGCCCGGTAGATGTAATCCCCGATATCTCTCGAGCATATCCATCCAGTGCGGGGAGTATCGCTAGAAGGCGCTGGATGCCGTCATAATCGATCACGCCGTGGGCTCGGGCGTCTCTCAAAGACGGAGATAATATGCGAGAACTCACCCAAGTCTTCCCAACGCACATCCAACTGGAGCGATATATACTCACCTCCTCCTCCGGGGTGGGGTGTGGTCCAATCCTCCTCCTCGCGAGATATCTCATTCCCTCCATCTGTCACGATCAAAACTAATATAAGTCAACTATCGTCATCTCAAAAGGCAGGGATATCTTAAACGTAACATGATGCAACTAGATAAGGGTCAAGCAAACTATATGGTAGGCAACATCGTACTGCACAATACTCATCACAACTTACCTTCTTAGTCTTACCCAAACGTATACATAAGCCAACAACATCTTAATACAAGCTATGAGATCCTTATCCTATACCAAACACTCGAACTAGAGTTCAACGGACTCTATCGTATTCTGGAGGCAGAATTAAGGATTCTGTTCTTCATAACAAATGAAGATCAGTGCGTTAGGAGTACGCAGGCGAAAACCATGCGTAAATCGGAGTCCTAACGAGAGAGATCTGACTAAAACAAATTTACTGCGCAGTGTAGGAAATTTGCGCGATCGTGCAAAATTGCAAATTGAGACGTATGTCGACGTAATACGTCTACCATCTTCAGGTCTTTATGTCGAGGCTGATCATTCTGAAGCCGTAAGTGGCGTCCATTTGGTGTTGATGCTCACTCGTGTCGAAGCAGTGATGGAGTGCCGACGTCATTCAGCTTAAAGGTTGAGGTTGTCCTCGTCCATCCTTCTCGCTCGTCTTCCGTCGTCCGTGCTCAAGGGTATCGTTACTTTCACTCTTCCTATTGTTCTTTCGTTCGCATAAGGAAAATAAGTTCGTACTTCTATGTTCTTTCACGATACGTGAACATGCTCCTTAGAGTCTAAGTTCGTCTTATGATAACATATCGTTCATCGTAAATAAAATTTTGAAAGTTGGAAAGATGTTTCAATTGAAAATTTTTGGAAATACGATTTCAACATAGCAATCATAATCAACTTATATGCATATCAAAAATGGATTCATTCATCCCATGTTGATCTTTCAACTAGTACCACCGTGTACTTTCATATCAATACTTGAGTATCGTATTAGTTCAACTAAAAGTATTTTGGAAAAAAAAAAAATTCTTGCTCAACTTTCATTTTCATCATAAAAATTTTCATAATAATCGAATCCTTCAAAAGTCCATCCAATTGTTCAATCATGTAAAAATTTTCATTTCATGAGTTGAAGAAAGGAATGCAGTTACCTCTTTCCCGGTTGAGCTCGATGTGATGGAGTGTTGAGGGGAGTCAGTTGGTTTCTAGAAGTCCAGTGACTCGATCTAGACTTAGAATAAAAGAATTTGGGTTTTCAAAGAGTAAAAGCGCTCTGATACCACTTCTGTCACGACCCCATTCCGGACCAACCCGGATTGGAGGGCGACTAGTACTAGGAGTAGTACTCTAGGGGTTACATGAATAAAATAGAGGTGCGTGAAAATAAGCTAACATGCTTGAACAGAATACGAGATGATGTTATATTGTTTTTGAAAAGGTTTAGGCCATCGGACCCCAAAACTTGGCACAGTCCGATGGGCATTAATAGTTAAAAACATAAAGCGTAAATAAGGGAGTTCGAGTGTAGCGGCGGAAAGTGTGTGAATACATATATGACGATATGCATTCAAGGTATAAACCACAAATTGATTAAACCGGTCGAGGACACCGGACTCTCAACACTTTCCCCATCATCACCATCAAAGCTCAACTGCACATTTAAAACAAACATGCGGGGCTAAGTACATGAAATTGCACTTAGTGGACTCATGCCGAAAACATTTGATAAATTTTGGATTCTGTTGCCAATATCGAGTAAGTCGCGAGGGTTTTAGTTAAAATGCCTTGTGCTTACCAAATCATTCGGTTAAGTAAACATAGCTCGGTAGGGCATTTTCTTGGTGTGTATGGTCCGTATCTCATAGTCACAATACATAATAATAATAAATAATAAGCGTCGAGAGGAGGCCTCCCATCTGACGCCGTGACCGGCCGTAATCCCGTCTGACTGACGATCTCTCTGCAAGCGTATGTTATAACACGGTATAGTTCCAACCTTCACGCCAATCCTAGCTAGGCATTTATCATCCGACACGGGACCCGACATTAAAAAGGTTGGGTGCTACCACAACAATTGATATAATAGTTCCAACCATCTCCACAAATTTACCCGGGCATAACAGATAGGATCCATACACAAAGCGAAATATTTTGGCGGTGTCTGCGGTAAAACATTTGATAAGCGGTTGTAGTATAAGTCTTTGTAAATAAATTCATTTGGTATGACAAGAAAGTCATATTTTGAAGATAAAAAACCCACATTTGAGGTAAGAAAGGAAGCCCACGGACTATGGTTCGTTGTAAAGTCTAGGTTCGTTTGTTCGTCAAAATCCGTCATTGCGTTTGCGTCCACACTTTACGGCGAGGTTTTAGTACGTCGCTCAAGTCTTTCGAGACTTTCGAAAACTAAGATAAACTTGATATTTCATATCGATGTAGTAATTCCTTAGTGAATTGATACGTCTTTAACACGTATCGATTGACTTGTTCTCGTTCTTGAGATCTTTCAGCGTATAAATGCGTTTTCGATATATGGTTTCATTTGTGAAATCTTTTCTTACTAATGATTATCATACTCAATTAGTATATCTTCACGCGTCTTGGCGTATTTATAAGCGTATAATCGTGCGTTTGGCGAAAAGTCAGCGAAGTCGGCGTTGATCGACAAAGTCAGCGATTTTGACCTTTAATAATAGTAACTTCTTACTATTTTGTTTTATAAATCGAATTTGATCGATTTGAAAGCGTAAAGTCCTATTGCTCGATTTATCTTGTAAATCGAGGACTTATGATTATTTTAGTATTTTAATACCTCTTTTATAAATAAAATCGTATTTTGGTTTTTAAAGCGTTATAAAATGAGCGTTAAGTCTCAAACATAGCAGTCTATGTTTATAAAATTTTGTAAAATTTAAAACTGTCCAGAATATCATTTTAGTAAATTTTCATTAATAAACTGTTTTAAAAGGATTTTAAAATCCTTTTATATTATCGATAATTTCGATAATTAGATTAAAAATACTAAATGACCTTTGAAAATTTTTCTAAATTCATATAGTGTATTATTATACACTATAGTCCAGAATATAATTTATGAAATTCATATAATGCTGTTTGCTAATTATTTATATATATACATATATATATTCACGGTAATTCACAATAATAGGGAATAATCATCCAAAAATTCCCAAAATTGATATATACTTATTATAACATCCCAACATCAGTATATAATAATTATATAACCCATAGTTACTCATAACTATTTATTTCACAAAATGTAACAATATTTACGGTAATACTATGATAATTACCAAATAAATAGCAAACAATTTCTAAAAATTCTAAATAAATTCCAACATCAATAAACCTTATATTATAACATTGTAACATCATAACATCAACCAAACTAATTTAAATCGTCACCATATGAGCTTTGCAAGCTCTCGGCTTTTCGATTTATTTAGTTATTTGATTTTCAAAATTCGATAATTATATACTATGTCTATACACTATAGTATATTAATATAACATCATAAAATCATCAAGAACTAATTAAATCATCACCATATAAACATAGCTTTCGGTTTATTTGATTTAAATAGGTAATTGATTTCAAAAATTCTAATTAATTTATACAATGCATAAATAATATACTAAAGCATTAAAACACCATTACATGTTCAAAATAAAATCATACATCAACAAATATTTTCTTAATGCTCTCGGCCTTAATTAAATTTTAAGCATATGGTTTTCAAAATTCTAATTAAATCATATAACATATAATCAATACATTAAAGCATTAATATGTCATTATAAGCTTAAAATAAAATTTATACACCAGGTATACCTTGAGATAGCTCACGGTATTTTAACAAAAATACCTAGGGTTTTCTAAAATTTCCAAATCAACACCATGGATTATAAACATGATAATAAACAATAATCCATCACTAAAATATTCAAAAGCAATCGGTCATCAACATTTTATTTTATACAGTTTTCGAAAATTTATTTCAAACATACTATATGGTTCGAAAATAATATAGCATGCTAGATCCATTCAAAAATCAAATGAACAACAACATAAGATTATCTAAGCATACATTTCATATATTTTTAAAATAAATCATCAAGAACAACATTCTCATGCTCAAGAACATTTAAAACATATATATACATACATATAGCATTCGGTACCCACACACATACATAAGAACATGTTCGAAAATTTCAGAATAAATGGGATGAAAAATCGTGACTAAGGCCTCATGTTTACCTTAGAAATGATATGGAATCACAAGAACAATATAGTGTAGCTAGTTGGGAGAGGAATAGAGAAGAAAGAAGAAGAAGAACTTTCGAAATTTTGGGGGAGGAAGCTCTCGATTTTCTGCTGGAAATGGAGATGGAGAAGTGTGTTTGGAGTGTTTGAGAAGAGTGAGGGGGATAATGAGTGAAGTGAAGGGAAAATGAAGAGTCTCCCCCATGTATTGCCTCTCAAAACCGGCGCACAACACACCACCAATGGGGATTAATGCAGCCCAATGATGAGGATTAGGATGATCATTAGGCTAGGCAAAAAGGTAAGCCATGCATTGGGTAGAATAAAAGGTGGAGTGTATGCCTTTCCTCTAGGTGTAGCCGGCGCATGGGGGGTTTAAGGGGCTGTTTTAATTTATTGTTACACATAATACATGTATTAATCATAACATAGATCATAGATATATAATACATGTCATAAAAATAATTAAATCCAACTTATAGCAAAGTTTCGAAATTACCGATAATAAAATGGTAAAATAGGAATAAAATACAATTTTACACCTATTATTGATACTCATGCTATTTTTGACTCAAATATACATATATACATCATAATATATGATTTAGATATTAAATAATATCATAGGATAAAATTATAGCATTAATTATGCATATAAAACCACAATTTTAAGACTATGTTTGAAAATCACAAAAGCGCCATCGATTTTTTTATGATTTAAAACTGATTTCATAACTTAATAACACTCATATATATCATATTATAAAGTTTAGATACCATATGATAATTTAATAGTATCATTTCATGTGATAAAAACCCTTATTTATAAGATTAGGGTTTTCGAAATTTGATTTCGAAATAATCGAGTTTAATAACTCAAATATTGATTTTAATAATCATTAATACTGTAATTATATAAAATAATAATAGGAAATTAATTATTATAATTTCCTGAGCATTAAACTTATTTTTCAAATCGTCTCTAGACGTTGACGTTCAAAACGTCTCAAAACGTTCAAAATCGACTCATCTCAAAATGGTCGCAGTAAGTTCACACTTACTAAATAAATATATCCCTTTTAATAAAGGAATTAAGATGGAAATTAATTCCAAGCTTCACTGCTCAGAAAATTTCATGAAAAGCCGACGTTCGATACGCGGTTGACGTTAAAATATATTGACGAATCATTTCGTAATATTCCATTCCTTTAATTCACAATCCTTAGTGAATTATGAAAGGAATTCGCTATAACGATATCGTATCGAAATCACAAGATTTGATGTCGTAAAAAGATCATATACGGTAAAACCCTAATTACGGGTTTAGAAAACCGTAATCGTATATTCGTTTCTTTGGAATATTACATTGAACCTCAATAATCGAGTGTTCCACACGTACTAAGGCAAAATTGTCTTAATCTTTATGAATGATGTTCTTATCTATTCGAAGAACGAGGAATAACATAAAGAACATTGGAGGACGGTCTTGCGGACATTTACAGTCGAACATATTTTGCCAAGTTTAGTAAATATGAATTTTGGCTTAAAGAAGTATTATTCCTCAGGCACATTGTGTCTTCAGTAGGAATCAAAGTGGATCCGGTAAAAGTTGAAGCAATGTAAGAATGGAAGTCGTCAATGACCTAAAATGAGACCATGAATTTCTTAGGTTAATTGACTACTATCGGAGATTCATTGAGGATTCCCCAAAAAAAAAAAAAAAACCTCAACAAGAGTTTAAGAAAATGAAAATAAAAATAGTTGAGCAATCAGAGACGAGCATGAGTTATATTGCCACACTCATGGTTACATTTGACTTGAGGAAAAAGGAAAATATACGAAAAGAGAAAGGATGAAGAATTGGAATAGAATACGAGTTAAGATAAGGACTGAAGGGCTGAAGGATTTTAAAGAAACGCCTGGCAATGCCATATTGTTAAAGGAAAGGTTATACATTTCAAGCAATAATGAGCTTAGAAATGAAATCATGAGTGAAGCTCATGATATTCCTTATACCGTCCACCCAGGCAGCACTAAGATGTATCAAGAATATACGAGAAAAGTTTTGATAGGAAGAAATAAAACAAGATATAGCCGCGTTTGTCGAAAGCTGTCTTAATTGCCAACAAGTGAAAGCATTGCACCAACGACCTATGGGAAGTTACAGTCTCTGGAGATACCCAAATGGAAATGGGATGATATAACATTGGATTTTATAACGAATTTACCAAAGTCAAAAGAAGTAACACTGCTATATGGGTAGTAGTGGATCGACGTACCAATTGTGCTCATTTTCTGCCTATTCAGATTCCTCATGAATTTGATAAGTTAACTCAGTTGTACATAAAGAAAATCGTATGTTTACATAGGGTACTAAAATCTATCATATCAGATAGAGATTCCAAGTTACCCTAGAGTTTGGACTAGCTTGCAAAAGAATTAGTCACAAGGTTAAACCTTAGCATAGCTTTCCACTCATAAATAGAATGACAGTTAGAAAGGACAATACGAATGCTTTAGGATATATTGAGGACATTAGTGTTGGATCGAGGTACAAGTTGGAAATGTGTTTTGCCACTTATTGAGTTCACCTACGACAATAGCTGTCAGCGACGATCAATATAGCCCCATATGAGGCATTATATAGAAAGAAGTGTCAATCACCACTCACTGTGATAAAGTAGGTGAGAAGAAAGTTTAAGGGCCTTACACTGTCAGTGAAATGATTGAGATTGTCCACCAAATCAGGCAAAGAATAAAAGAAGCTCAAGATAGACAAAAGTCTTACGCTGATACGTGTAGATATGAGCTGCATTTTGAATGCGGAAATAAAGTTTCTTAAAATTTCTCCATCGAGGAGAAATATAAGGTTCAAAGTACGAGGAATGATGAGATCACGTTTTATAGGACCTTACGAGATCCTAGAAATGATAGGCCTAGTAGCCTATAGATTAGTACTTCCACAAAGTCGGGGGAATGTACATAATGTTTTCCACGTGTCACAGTTAAGAAAATACGTATCTGGTCCAAAACATGTAACCTATCATGATGACGTTATTCTTAAACCAGACATGAGTTATGAAGAAAAATCTACGACTATTTTGATCGTAAGATTAAATGGTTAAGAACCAAGTTCATACCCTTAGTGAAAGTGCAATGGGGAAACCATGGACAAAAAGGAAACCACGTGGAAACTTGAGAATGTTATGATGCTAAGATACCCCATACTTTTTAAGGTATGCAAATTTCAGGAATAAATTTCTTTAAGGGGGGTAGAATGTAATATCCCAAAGTTTTAAAGCTTAATTACGATAATAAAAATCATAAATTAGGGTTTCATCTCGATAATTGAAATAATAATTTATCGAAGTTGATTTCGACTATCTATGATACGAGGAATCTTATATCATATTCACTAATGATTAGTGAATTAAGGGAAAATAGTTTTTATTATTCCTTCGAAAGCATTACTCTAACGTCGATTAAATGTCGATAGTTAGTTTTACGTTATTTTCTAAGTGACAAAGCTTAGAATTAAATTTCCTTATTAACGAAAGGAATGAATAAAGTGATTACGACTTTATTATGAATATTTTGAGATGACTCGATTATTAACGCTTTGAAACGTTTCGAATGTCGACGTTTAGAGACGATTCGAAAACTTAGTCTAACGATTGAGGAATTATATTATTTAAATTCCTATGATTATTTTATTGTAATAAGAGCATTATTTTTATATAATCCTCTATTAAAATAATGCTAGAGGATTAAGGAATAAAGATTGAATAATGTAAGCCTATTTTCGAATTAGGGTTCGAAAATTAGGGTTTGTGACATGGAATAATTTTAATTATTTTTCCTATGATTTAATATATCATCTAGGACTTATAATGTGTCACATAGCTATATATAGCTATATGTTGCAAGAAAATAAAATGTGTAACAATTTATATGTCTAAGTACCGAAAATTGTACTTAGTAGTGTGAAATGAATTAAATTGCTATCCAATTGATGATGTTATGTACTCCCTCTGTTCTATTTAAAATGTCTCACTTTCCTTTTTGGGTTGTCCCATTACAAATGTCTCATTCCATTTTAGGAAATAATTACCCTTTAAAAGTGTGGACCCTACCCACTTTTTAACACTTTAACTACTTTATACCTTTCTCCTAAATACTCGTGTCCAAAATAAAAGGGACACTTTAAACGGGACGGAGGGAGTAATAATTATGTTAATGAGATATTTTTAAGAGATAAGCCTAGGTGTTTTATCATGTTTTGCAAGTGGGATAATTTTTGTCTATTATGGCCGAAATTTTTGAATAAATTGATGAAGAAAAATAGAAAATTCAAGGCTTTTAATTGTGAAAGTGATGTCTTGATAGTGATACATCAATTCTTGTATTTTAGCACATGGAATTAAAATATCATCTCCTATGATATGTAATGACCGAAAATTTTAAGATTTATTAAGATGTGAACAAGTGTGAACATAAATAAATATCATGTGTATATTTTTTACTTTTCAAAGTTGATATTTTCCTAAAGTATTATTATTGGATAAATTGATAATGACACATATGATTCATGAATATTAGTGTAAGACAAATAAAATTCATCTCTTTATTTTTAGAGATAGCCGATACATATATACATATGTATTAAGTGATGAATTTTCTTAAATTTTGATAATAATGAGAATGAAAGTGATATGTATTGATCATGAGATAAGATGATGTATTGAAGCATGAAAAAAATATAAATTTTGTCCTATACTACATAAGGTGGCCGAAAATGTATATATGTGTGCAAAATGTTGAATTTTCTTTATTTCATGATAATGATTGTTGCTCTTTGAAATTAACATATTTTAAACTCTTATATGATGTAATATGATGTTTAATGAAGTGAATTATTAAAAACACAAGTGGGAAGAATTATTTTCTTGTGTTGGCCGAAACCTATTGAATAAATGAAAGAATTGTTCAATTTTTGAAATTGTTGTAAAGTGTATTAATTAAGTAATAAGGCATGACATAATAAAGTATGTTATGATTAAAATTAAAATTTGTCTCTAGTATAGCACAAGTGGACCGGAAAAAAAAATGAGGATAATGTGCAAAGTGTATTAGTGTAATGATGTTAGATATTTTTGCACAAGCTTCACTCTCTCTCACTTTTTAACACTTAGAACCGAAAGCATAGAGAGGAAAGAAAAGAGAGTTCATCAAATTTCTTTCTCAAATTTTAGGTAGAAAACGTTTGCCGTCGAAAATCGACACCGATTAAAAGGTTAGAAATCGTACGAGCTTTGTATACATGCTTAAATTTTCGAAATCCATCCATTAGATCTCATGTTATACACTTATGTTATTTATGATGAAAAGTTTAGAAATGTTGTTATAATGTTTGGTTGTTTATTAAATATGTTTATATGATGTATATGAGCATATATTATGAATTTAGTACAAAGTTAAGCATGCTATGAAATTTCATGTTGTGACCGAAAGCTTATGATGTTCATAAGTTGATGAAAATGATTTTTAATTGTTGTTTTGAGCATGTATTAAAGATTTATGATAATAAATAAGCTTATATGAATTTATTTAGAATTTTTGGAAAACATTAGTATATAATCATGAAATTACCGAAAATTATAAGGAAATATTATGAAGGTATATAATTCATAGTTGAATGATATTATAGCATATTATTGATGTAGATTCATAATAAAGTGTTGTATGAATTTATTGGAATTTTAGAAAAAATTTGTACCTAAGTCAAAATTTTCGAAACATATGGTTCTAGGGTAAGTTGATGTATGATTTGTGAAAGTTGGAAATTATGTCATAAGTGATGATACATGATGATGATTATGTGTTGTGTGATTTAATTGAAATTTTTGAAAAATGTTTGTTAAGTGTATCAAAAATTTCGAGAATCATAAAGTATAAAATTATGATGTATAATTTTGATATGGCTAATGTTATCACATATTATGGATCCTATGATAATATAGCATGTTATGTGAATTTATGAGATTTTATGCAAAAGTTTTGAAAAATAATTCAAAAGGACCGAAAATGCGTAAGGAGGAAAATAAAATTTTTAAATTTATTTTATCATGTATAATCACTTATTATGTTCTAAAAATATGTTTTAGACATACTATGAATTTATATGATTTTTAAAACAAGGTATACTTCGTTATGTCGAAACGTTATGTTAAATGACGTAAGATGTGAAAATTATATGTATTGTACAAGTTAGGTCATGCTTAAGTATAAAATCGAACATGATTGTTGATTTACGTGAAAAATCGAGACTTATGATAATATGATTAGAAATTGATTGAAAATCGATTTATATGTAAATTGATAGATATATATATATATATATATGAATAATTCGAATTATATGTTATTGAAAGTCAAAATCGTTGACTAAAGTCTAAGCGTATGAAATTCGTTAGTACGTGAACAATGTTATGTTGTACGTTTAATAGAAATGAGGTTTGTATTGAATCAATACAAAGACGTGTAAGACGTACTAGAAATACTAGAATATCTCTTTTATAAGAAATGATTTCATAATTGAAATCATTTTATCGAAAAATGTTAGTATAAGTTTGACGTTTGACCTAAAAGATTTATATGAGGTTTTGAATCATATTTCGTCTCTATCGAAATACGAAAAGTTATAAGTTAAAATGTTCGATGAAAAGACATACTAAGTTGGTTAAAAGATACGAAGTATTGTTTTAGAAGGTTATCGAAGATTATTAGACTTTAACGGTCTTGAAAAACGTGACCGACGTACTAAATTAGTTTCTTACGTAAAGGTGGAACGCTACGTAATCGTTGACACTAAAGAAAGTCTAATTAAGAAGCATACGTACCAGGTGGGCTTCTTTTACTCAAAATGACAAATGCTTTATTTATGATGCTTTCTTCAAAATAAAAAGTATTTATTTACGATGCTTTCTCTTGAGAAATGATGATGAAATGATGTTATTTAATTACCTGCCCAAATGTTTATGTTTTTATGTATGGATCCTATCTATGAATGATGATGAATGTTGTTGGTTGGCTACCAAAGTATGAATGAAAATCGAATTCGGATCCTGTGCTAGATGAAGAATTACTTGTCTGGATTAACGTGTACACTTAAGGGTATTTGTGTCTTTGAAAGGACAATTCTCGGCGGTCGCGGCGACGTGAGCGAGGCCTCCTTCTACGGCGTTAATGATGATGTTATATGAGAAATGAAAGGATACATATCATACATACAAAGAGAAAATGCCTGGCCAGGCGATGTCTTGAGAAATGATGAACGTTTTAGTAAGCACAATGCATTTTCAAATAAAACCCTTGTGTCTTACTGTGATGGGACAGTGTAATTTAAAGATGATAAAATGTTTTTGGCATGAGTCCACTGAGTGCAATCTTGTACTCAACCTTGCATGTTTGTTTTTAAATGTGCAGGTTGAGCTGGTGATGCGATGGAGAAGTGTTGAGCAATAGGAATCCTTGTTGCTGAAAGTTAATACCTTGATTGCACATCGTCATATGTGTATTTCACATGTTTTCCGCTGCAAGATCTTTAAGTTATGTATTGTAGTCCAAAAGTATTCTTGATATATGTATCACAGTTCAATGTTCAATGGTCTTTTCCGTTTATAAATTCTTATTTAAAGTAATAGTCCCTGCTAATCCGTACTTAAGATTAAGGGGCTGTTACACATAGCATGCTACTGCATAATTTAAACATCAACGACATGCTTTGAACGATAAAAATAAATAAATTCGTTCATCGCGACTCACTCGTGGATCCTGTACTTCCCTGCTTAATTTATTACATAAATTTACAAAGTACAGTTCTTCAAAAATATCGAAATGGGCCAGGCGTGCACGGGCACGGGCACGGACCAAAAAATTGGATTCGGGCCGAAAATCAAAAACTAGGCTGGAACAGTGAATCGGGTCAGGTCGAGTCGAAAACTGGATCTGGGTAGAAAAACGGATCAGGGCCTCAAACGGGCTGGGTTGGCCATAGATGGGCTGGGCTGCGCTGCTAGGGCATAGCCCATGCGCACGCCCAGCCGCACGCCGTCTCCCTGTATCTAACCTTAGTTCGCACATGAATGAATAAATGAATTATCAGATATGAAACAATGTGGATGAAATAGTCCGGCGGACATTTCAAAAAATGATAAAATATTTTGATAGGCATGGATCTTTTCAACTAAAATCCTCATGCACTATTGTGGGTAGTTTAATGACTTTTAAAAAGAAATGCTTTCGGTAATGTGTCCACTCAGTACTTTTGTACTCAGCCCTGTATTTCGTTTTTGATGTGTAGGTTGAGCATGAGATGACGATGAGTGCAAAGTGGTGCAGAGTGGCAAATGTGTTGTTGTATTTTGAAATGATTTCTAGAACATTGGGCATGCATCGTCATATATATGTCCACACGTTTATTGCTGCCAAACTCTGATATTATTTTGGTGTCTTTTGATTATAACTGCTATTCACTTCCGTATTGAACTTGAGGTCGTACCCCACTCCTTGAATTGTGCCCTGATTGAGTTATATTTGGATATTGAATCTTTTGACAAGTCTTTCTGTGACTTGGGTTTGTATTGAAACAACCTATTCCTTTCATTCATGCATTTACGAGTAGTTTTGATGGTTAATTGTATTGATTTAGCTATGTATGTATTCACTGCATTATCATACCAGCGGCGATCCGTTTAATCCGCACTTCCTCGAGAAGTCGGGTCGTCACAAAATATGACAATTCTACCCCCCTATGAAATAAAATAAATAAAAATAGAAAAAAGTCTGACATGTGTCACTTAGCTAGTGTGTCCACATGAACACAATATGTGATTCAAATTTGATACTATAAATTACCTACAGACATAATACTATAGAATTCAAACCTTTTATATATATATTTTACCATACTAGGTAGAAAGATTGGTAGTAGCAACAGGAAGAATAAGGGACCATTCTTAGAACAATTTTAGGGTGGGGTAAATTTATTGCATAATTGGCTTCCTGCAGGTTGTAGCTAGGTAGTTGTGATTCAATTAACTAGAAACCAAACACTTAATTAATTAGTTAATTAATTAACAATATTATTAAGTCCTTAATAGTAAATGGCAGCCGACCCTTAGCTATTAGTAATGATTATTCAATACAACTTGATAGCTGAATGCGCTACTGACATATACATGTTGTACTGCTTTTCTTCAAATAATCTAAATTTAGCTCAACCCATCCATTTGTGGTTGGTTTAACGGTGGAGTAAGCATCTTTAAATTTAAATATCTTGGAGTTGAATTTCAATAATATTTCTATAAATTTAAATATGTCGCATTTGATGTGCATCAAACATAGTGATTAAGGATTTCGATAAAAACAAACAGAAAAAACAGAAAAAAAGAAGTTGCTTAAAACAGTACAATGTGGTCGAGGAGTCAAAAGGTTAAGTTAGAGATATCAAATCATGTTACTCCCTTCTCATGTAGAAATCAAAAGAATATTCTCAACAAAAATATTAAAAACATATGAAGATATTTTTTTTCAACTGTAGTAGACTATGTGTTGACAGCAAAAGAAAACCTATATATGGAGATTTATTAATTTAAGGATGCGTTCTCTTTATTTCACTACAAAAAAACACATGACAATGACGGAAAAATCCGTCGCAAAACATCAAAAATCCGTCAGAAACCGGATCTGCGACGGATCGTAGACGGATTTTTACCGTCTCTAAAACCTCGTTATTCTGACAACGACGGTAAAAATTCGCCGCAAAATTTTGAACGGACTAGCGACGGACTTATCCGTCGCTGATAGATTAGTCGTTTGACTCGCCGCTTGTTACGTTGAATTAACGACGAAAAGTCCGTCGTAACTAGCGACGAAACAATTCCGCCGCTAAATTATTTGGGTAATTCCGTCGAGATCCGTCGCAAATAACGACGGACTATTTCCGCCGCTATTTAATTCCGTCGTAATTGAGTCTCCGATCCGTCGCAACATCTGCTCGCCGCTCCGTCAGAACTGTCGTGTCGCGACGGATTGTTTCCGCCGCTAACGAGTGGTCCGTCAGAGATCCGTCATTGCACACCACGACCAATTAGATTCTGTTCCGCCTCGTAACCGCCGCAGCTCCGACTTAATTCCGCCTCTATTCCGCCGCTATACTTAAAATATTTCAACAGCCTGTTTCAGATTATGTTTTACCCGTGTTTTTTACCTGTTCAATACATCCACAATCATCACAAATTCATCCACAATCATCACAAATCCAAATCCAAATCCAACAACATCCACAATCATCACAAATCCATCCACAATCCATCCAAATCACAATCCAAATCATCACAAATCCACAATCCAAATCATCACAAATCCACAATCCATCCACAATTATTCAATACATCCACAATCTGATAATTCACAACAACTATTCGATACGGAGTTATAAATCCAAATCAAATTCAACAATTCAACAATCCAAATCCAACAACAACAATTCAACATATCCATAAATGAAGTAAAAACGTAAAGATAGGAATCAAAATGGTGGAGGGGGTGGTCGAGGTCCAGTACCGCTGCTCGAGCCCGATAGGAATCGCTGGAATGCCTCCTGTTGAGCTTCCATCTGAGCTTGAAGACGTTGAAGCATCTGCATGCTCACTCACAGTGCTTGAATCCTCGCCTCGCCTCGCTCACGCATCTCTTTCTCCACCGTAGTTGCTCGGCCATCCGCTCTCTCTCTAACCGCATCCGCTCCTCCATCTCCGCTCAATGCTGCTCGATATCCGTGAGACTCCATACGAGAAGTCGCAGCAGAGCCGGAACTAGAGTCGCTCTCCATGAATGTACGTGAGAGAACCAAGACCAAACAATCTCTTTTCTTCGATGCGGCGCCCGAGGATACCCTTGAGGATCCGAGTCCTATCTACTGGGCTCTCATCTGCCGGCTTGAGTCAAAATCAACTTGGTCCTCCACCGCTCCCCATATTTGCAAGAAAATCGCTTAACTTTCCAAATAGAAGTTATTTTACATCATTACCATATTTAATATTTAATCTACTTACCGCGATGCTACGAGCCTTCCCATCTCAGTATAACTTCCATCGGGAGCGACATGATATTTCTCGAAAACATCCCATCGACCTCGTAAATATCGACTCCACGCTCTCGCCTATTCATTCATTCAAACATTATTAATGCACACGAGGTAAGTAGATTATAAGTATTTGTGTGCATATAATAGAGGTACAGATTGCTACTTAAAAATAAGAAAATTAAACAAGCTTCATTAATGATGTTTTAATCCAATTAGTTTGTATGCCTAATAACTTAGCAATTAATGATTATGATATATGTGAGGCGAAAGCGTAACAACATTAAAACCTAAATTGAATTCAAAAACTAAATACTTACAATGTTTGGTAGCATAATCTAAAGCACATCGAGCCACCCCGTGCTTAACGATCCCCGCCCCTCACCATCCGGCTCACATCCTACTCCTCCTAGCTTTTTCTCGCCTTAGTCCGCACCTCAGTCGATTCCAATAATCCCGCCACGCAGCCAATCCGATCCGGGAATGAATTGAGGTGGCGGCGTCGTCGACTCAGGCTCTCGATCTTATGAATAAGATCCTTATATCTCACCGCCGCCTTTTGGCACCATGCACGGTAGACTACTTCAAGAGACAAAGCGTCGCATCCCAAAGTAAATAATTAAAGCATAAATTTGAAAATGATACATTTGAAATGCACATTCATATATATTTTGAATTACAAAACATCACATATATCGATAACCAATATACATATTATCACAAATATATACATGATGTGTACTAGTGGAACAAAACACAAGAATAAATTAAATTAATTATTATTAGTGTATGATAATATTCTTATCCTTATCCAAATAATAAATTATGAATAAGTTGGAAAGAATAAGGTCAAATATTGGGCATTAACAGCTCGGTTTGGTCATCGACGTTATTGGGCTTTTAACTTAAGCCCAAAAGTCCTACTTCACAACCTGTAAAAAGAAGTTTATGGGCTATTCAATGCTATTGGGCCGACATTTCTTCACACCTCAAATCATACACTCCACTTCTCGATTATAATGCCTTAATATTTTTAAATTTTTATTTTATAGATGCACATGTTATATCTATAAATTAATATACATCTTTAATTATTTTAGAACTACTGTAGTTACTACTCAAATATATATTCTAAGTACCTCAATCTAAAAGGTGCGGACACACTCAAATTCTCAATATTTAAATTATGATATCGCTTACTCCACCAATTAAGCCATCCTCGCAGATTTTTATGTTCAAATAACTCATCAAGCTAAAAGCATAGGAATATTGAATTGATCTAAGAATTATGTAACGAATGATACATATTACTACGTAAAAATAACGATTTAAGATTGGTATCAACCAAAACCATTATATATATTTGAATGCATGCTAAGTGTATTAATGTTAAAAATAAACAATTAACTATCACTTAGTCTGAAATAAACCAATATACTTGAATGTAAATCAATAATACCTGGAAGTCTTGAAAATACACCCGCCTCTGATCCTCAGGGACCAATTTCCAACTGAAACCCCGATGGTTCATGACCTTCTTGAACGACTCAGTGATCACATGTGCAACATCATGCGATGGACATAAAATCCTACAATTGAGTTAAAAATAATATACATTATATTCAAATAAGTACAATTGAGTTAAAAATAATCTAATTAACTATAGGTACCCATTCACAATAGTCAAGGTCTTCTTCCCCATCGCTCGGTCTGCGGCACCCACCGCCGACCCTCTCCTCCACCGATAGTAAGTCCTCCTACCGAGGCGCCAACCCTTCATCCGAGGAGGTAGATGCGAAATATTCCTACGATCACTAGACGGACTCCTCTACCTCGTCCCCGACTTGCCATCCGAAAATAGATTTGATACGTTACTTTAATAATTTTTATTCTTCAAAAGTTATCAATTGTCTTTGAATTTTGTTTCATAGCTATTTGTTTAAACATTGTCATTGAAAAGTTACATCTACAATATCTTTCAAGGTAATTCTTGTTTCTTTTCCTATAAAGCTTTTGACAATAGGATTCATTGAAATGTGTTGTCTTTGCAGAGAAAACTTACTTTCTTATGCTTCGTAATGGTTGTTCAACAGTATTTTGAGCTTATACTTCTAAATTTGCCGGTTTGATGTTGTATTCGTTGATGTGTCCTATTGCATGATAATATTTGAATATTTTGCTTATCACCGATGTGTACACATTCATTATCTAATTGTTATATCTAGGTCGAGTATCCAGGTCCTCGACCATGGTTCGAGGCATCCAAATCAAATCTTAAGGACCAATTGTTATGTTTTGACTTGTAATGCATTAGTAAAGTGGGAGAAGAGGTAATGGTTCGTGAATTGTTGTGCTATCTTGTTATACTCGATAACCGTAATAGAGAGAAGCAATGGTTGTAGCAAAAGATGATCCGCTCGGATGGCAACAAAAAGAAAGAGAGAAAGAGAGAGAGAGAGAGAGAGAGGTCCGAGGTATTGATTATACCTTGAAAAGTCAAATTGCGGGAGAAGTTCATCACCGCAGAAAGATAATCGACCCTATTCATCTCCATCATAATCATCATCATTCAATGTATTATCATTTTCGATTCCGATAATTCATATGAATCGATTCGACAATTCATCATCTTCGATCGATTCAGTCCGCTTCTTCTATGTCCATCAAAGTGCCGTCGGGATGAACTCGTGTCATGTCATCATCAACCACTACACTTGTAATTAAAGGCATTTCATCTTCTTGAAATGGCGAGGTACTATCGAACTAGATGATTCATCCGAGACTTCCACATTAGCTCTCGCTTAATTTTGCATACATCCCACCAATCCTTTGTAGATTGTTTTAAACTCGGATAAGGACAATAGTATACTTGAACGGCTTGTGTGGCAAGGACAAACGGTTCATACTTATTATACCTTCGCCTATAATTCACGAAACCAATTTGTATTCGTGATGCACCGATGTCCCCAATCGTGATGGATCAAACCACTCGCATCTAAACATTGTTACGGTCTTCATAGGTAGCCCATGGTATTCCAACTCACAAACCTCCAATGTCGCCCATAAAAATCGAGTTCATTCTTGTCTCGCACCATAAATTTCACCTTTAATGCACACACCACTGTTCATGGTGGCTCTTTGTGTCCCATGCTCTAACGTGTGAAATTTATACCCATTTATGTAGTACCCTGGATACGCCTTAATCATCGGAGAAGGCCCTTTTGCTAAATCCAATATGAATGGATTGGCGACATTGTTGGTATGGTCTTTGACCTAAATCCAACAAATCAATTAACATCTATCAATCTGACTGATTAAATATTACAAAAGGAGGTTCTGGTTAATGAGATTATATACTCACATATGTATCAAACCAATGTGAGAAGTTTCAGTCGATTTCCTTTTGAATCTCGTAGGAGGAGATGCGTGGATGTAATCTTTTCAAGAAATCGATAAACAAACTTCAAAACAAATAGTTACAATTAGTATTTAAATAGTTATACTAATTGAAAGTTATACAACGTGAAATTATAAATACTTACTTTAAATAGTTCCCCTAAACTTCAACGCAATTCAATAGCACATATAATCGAAAAGATCATACTCACTCGAATCTAGATATCTCTTCGACATTTTTCCAAAAGGCGCCCACCTTTGAATATTGAAAGCATATCCGGGAAGTCTTCATGCCTAATATCTCCCCAACATTATAATTGCGAGGCACATTCTTATGTTTCGCTCTTACGTGACCCTCAAAATAATAAGAACAGAATGTTGATGCTTCTTCTACTAAGTGCGCATTGCAAATAGAACCTCCACTCGAGCTTTATTTCTCACGTTGTTTTTCAACTTACGTAAGTATCTATCAATGTATATAAAAAGATTAATAGTTATATGTGTATATTTATACATATGGACAACAATTGTTAAAGTGAACGTTTTACCTTTCGAATAGATACATCCATCGGTATTGAACGGTCCGCAATACGAGCTTCATCTCGCTAGATGGACCGGTAGATGTTCCATTGAATCAAGAAACTAGGAGGAATATCGCCGAGCTTGCATAAAATGACCGAATATTTTCAAGTTTGCACATGTCCTCAAGTTTGATGTTTCGAGAGGTCAAATCTTTGAAAAATAAACTTAATTCGCTATCGCTTCCAAACATTAGGTGGGAGAAGTTCTCAAATGCGATCGGAGTATACGCATAAAAATATGGCGATGTGACTCTTCATCCCAAACATCTTCAATTTGGTCATGTCTACACATCGCCCATATTTGAAACATACCCGTCTGAAATCTAAGACCTTTCACCCATTCGCACAAGACTTTTTTCATGTTTGTCAAGTGTGTAAGAAGCTTTTGGATACTTGCCTGTCGACTCATTCATCTTCAACTCGGTCTATTGCAAGACAAATTAAGTTCTTCTCTTGATTTGCTCGTATCTTCGTCTTACCCGAATATTCATCACGTTGTTGAACACATTATCAAATACATTCTTCTCTATGTGCATGACATCCAAATTATGTCGAATCAAAAGAGAACTCCAAAGACGGTAAATCCCGAATATACTCCGCCTCCAACCACTACCAAAATATTTGGAAACACTACTATTTATTGCATCACTACCCATTTCACCACCTTCACTAGTCCCATTCCTTCAATCCTAGATAATAGTTCTTCTCCGATAGCGCCAGTGGACTACTAGTAATCACCGTATTCTTTCTCGAATCCTCTTCTATCCCTTCCGAATTGGTGATCGGGTTTAAAACTTTCGATGATTATCAAACCATGACTGCTTACCACTTTTGGTAAAGTAAACGCTCAAGATCCTCCATGCAATGTGGACAAGCTAACCTTCCACCGTATCCATCCGCATAACATAGAGTACGCAGAAAGTCACTAATTGTCCAAAGCAATGCAGACGCATCTGAAAATTTTGTTTCAATGAGACATCATAGGTAAGGACACCGCTTCCCACAAATCTACTAACTCAAATTAATGGTTGCAAGAACACATCAATCTTTTCTTTTGGATTACGTGGCCTGGCACTAGAATTGTGAGAAACATATATTGTTCCTTCATACACATCCATGGAGGAAGATTATAAGGAGTAACTATAACGGTGCCATGAAGAATATTGTTGTCCCGATTGACCAAAAGGTTGGAAACCATCAGTCGAAAGACCCAATCTAACATTACGAATCTCAGATTCAAACAAAGGAAACTTCATGTTCAAATGCTTCCATGCAGGTGTGTCTGCCGGATGGCGCATGACCCCATCATCGACGACGATGCATGCCAACGATATTCTCCGTGTAGCCTCGATGCATACAACCTCGTAGTCGAGGAGTAAGAGGAAAATAATACATCTTCTTACATGGAATTTGTGATTTCTTTGAGTTTGAGATGCTCGATTATTGCTCTTGAAACGTGGATGCTCACAAACTTTACATCTCGTCAATTCCGAATCTTGTCGCCAGTAAATCATGCAATTATGTGGACAACAATCTATCTTGTGCACAGGCAATCCCATGCCACGCAACAATTTCTTCGTGCTGTAGAAGTCATCAGGTACAAGATTACCATCTGGATTTGTCTCTTTCATGAGTTATGTTATTTGATCAAAACCTTTCTCGATATATTATTCTCGCCTTTCCAACTCGTAAGTCGAGCCACAATGACAATTGTGAATGGTTTGAGCAACTCGCCACAACGGTTTATCGACAGTCATTCAACATGTCGTAAAATTTTCGTGCCTCAAAGATTTGGTTCCTCTTCGTGCTCGGCAAAGTTAAACCGAGGACCAGCGGCATCCATTACCATCGTCGTCGACACGCATTTGATTGAGGTTCGGGTGATATTGCATTGTCGGATCTATACTCACATTTGTCTCCCTCGAAAGATCCAAGTGTTATAATTTGGAACAAATCCAAATTTTAAAGCGTGATATCGCACGGTATCTTGTACTTGATAGGGTATATTATTGCACTTCTTACAAGGACACTTGATCTTTTCCCCATCCATGAATGATAGTTGATTACTAGCAAACTCAATGAAGTTTTCAAGTCCGCGAAGAAAATCATGATTTAATCCACCACGAGTACTGCGATGCTTATACATCCATTCACGATTCTGACTCATCACGAGGAAGTGGAAATGAGATTCGTGAAGTGAGAGGCAAATGTTCTGTCATGGGAAATGGGATTACGGAAGTGAGAAGCAAATCTTGGGAGATGAATGTTCGCAAATGTTGGGAGATGAAGTGAGAGGCAAATATTCGAGTACCAACTACTAAGCCCGACTTTAATTTGGTTAATGATTTGGAAGTACATTTGGTTAATGATTTGGAAGTACATTTGTAAGAGGAGATAATTTAGGTGAAAGAGAGATACCGATAACTCTATTTATTGGTAAATAGAGATATCTGACATAATTTTCTAATGTTTGGTTATGTTAGGATAATATTTAGATGCAAAAGACAAGATACTCATATTCATAACAAAAAGGTTCTCACGTTATAGAAATAGAAATGCACGAGACATATACTATATAAAAGTAACACGGATGCATGTCAACATGAAACTAATTTGTAGAGGTATAAAATCGATGCATAAATATAAATCACCAAATAGAAAAAGTTCACACATGATTAGTCTTATTTCTCTTTGATAAAAGTGTAGCAATCACAAAAAATTCGTCTCCTAAACCCTTCACGTGTGGGACATGTGATGTAAATGATCACAACATTAATATATATAGCAATACATATAAATATTAATGGTGTGACCACTTACATCACATGTGAAAGGGTTAGGAGAGGAATTTTTTGTGATTGCTACTCTTTTATCAAAGAGAAATAAGACTAATCATGTGTGAACTTTTTCTATTTTGAAATATGCCATGTTGTCCAGATCTTTTTATCTAGTTTCTATGTATTTATTAAATTTTGTGCCATTTTCTTTTGAAGGTTTTCCACTTGGAAAATATGCATGTATGTCTATACAAGTGTTACTTTTAGTTTTTTTTCTCTCTATCCTTTTATGGGTAGCTGCAAAATGAGAAGTTGTTGAGTTTAATTTGATGACGAGATTGTTATTGATCAAAATATTTTTCATCAAATAGGGGGCCCTATTTTGTTTCTAATTATACACACACACACACACACACATATATATTTGACTTATTTTTATCATAGTGTAGGGGCACGGTTGCTCCTTCTAGGTGCAGATTATTGCCGTACCAAAATTGATTGTATCACTTATTTTGTTTGGTATTCTAATTTGATGAGTATATGCGATCAATTATGCACGTTACCTAATTTGGTTAGTTATAGGGTTGCGGTTCATTTATGTACAATAAAACTATCTACACTAAGCAATACACTATCTTAAACTGTGATCATATAAAGACCGCCGAGTTCAAAATTTTACCTTAATTGATCGACAAGACAGAAATAACATTAGAAATCGGGAAACACTTGAGACATTTACTAGAAAACTATCTACACTAAGCAATACACTATCTTTTTCGACAGTTACTTAAACAACAAATTTGGGACCGTTCAAATCACTTCAATGTTTAGTGCAGTATTCACGGGTACCAAATTTGGTGCAGGTGGATTCCAAGATCTTGTATTTTTATGTTGTTTAAAATAATTATTAATTTTTTTAATTTATTTTTCACTTGATTAATGCATTTTTAAATTATTGATAGTATGAAGTTGGTCTATAATTTGTTGTAGATTATCTTATAAATAAATAAGTAATTTCAATCGTACCATTTTAGTGTACAAACCACCTAGAAGGCTAGAACAGTGCAAACAATGGTAGATGGTCTTAATAGAAGCACTTCTAAAAGATACCTATGCTTTTGCCAACTCTTTTATAAGTATTCTATAACCAATTTTTGCGAATTCCTTTAAACTATGCCTATGAGGAATGATGGTATGTTTTGGGATGCTTTTGATTGGTACATTTGACGCGAATGATAGGAATAGTATCGTTGTCGAAAATAGGGGAAGGAAGAAAATAAGTGAAAGATAATATTTACCAAAAATTTGGGCGTCTTTTATATTTTCTAACTCGACAATAATTAAATTTTAACCCGATCTAAATCATAATTTGAAAATTTACGAGTTGCATATATAAATTCAAAGCGATCCTCGGATCTCAAAAATCCATCAAATACAAGACTATCTACACTAAGCAATACACTAAGCAATACAAGATTTGATAAGAACATAAAATAAATTTTCTCCTCCTATCATCCTATAAAATAAATAGAAGTACGAACATATACTAACAATACACACACAAACACGATGAAGCAATAAGCACTATCTACACTAAGCAACATAAAACAATTAAGTTTTTATTTTCAATTCCCATTTGCATCCGGATTTAGAAGTGCAGAACATATACTAACTATCGATAATCAAATATTCGATAAATAATATGAACATCCATTTGCATCCAATATACCAATACATACCAATACATACCAATATGAACATCCATTTGCATCAAATCATTTAATTATACATCCAATATACCAATATACCAATATATACAAATACATACATATATACTCATAATTCCATATATACAAATACATACATAAATACATACATATATACCAAATGTTATACAAATACATACATAAATACATACATATATACCAATATATAAATCAACAAATACATATATACAAATACATATATACATATATACTCATACTGATGAATATGGCGGCGGCGGGCGGATTGAGCGGCGGCGGCGCGGCATTGGTTGCTATATAGGCGGGCTTGGGCGCGGGCGGGCTTGGGCGCGAGTGGTCGTGCTGGCTGGCTGGGCGGCGGTCGATAAGAATGATAATGACGGATGACAGCGACGGCGGCATGGGCAAGCGAGGGGCTGGTGGGGATGGGGGCGGGGTGGGGATGTAGGGTTTGACACGCGATGAATGAAATTGGGAAGAACGCGTCTGTAATATTAGTTTTTAGCGTCGGATTAGCGACGGATAATTTACGCCGCTATAATTAAAACACTTTAGCGACGCATAACGACGGAATAATGTTAGCGATTTTACATTATCCGTCGTTAGAATATGTGAAAAATTAAAATGGTAAATCCGTTAATATAACGACGGATTCTCGTCGTCGTTAATACTTACCGACGGAATAACGACTCAATATTCCGTCGTAAAATTTATTTAGAATAAATAAAACTAAAAATAATATTAACGACGGAATAAATCCGTCGTAAAAATAATTAAAAATAAATAAATAAAATCCGTTAATTTACTGACGGATCGTGACGGTTATTTAAAGTCTACAATAAAAATAAATAAAAATCGTTAATTTAACGACGAATTTTTCCGTCGTTAAATTCAACGACGGATCAACGACGTATTTTACGACGTTGTATAATTTCGCCGTTAAATACGCCTCAAGTCCGTCGTTATTTTATTTCGTTTGAGTTCCGCCGCTAATCCGTCATTTGGATTACGACCCAAATTTTAACGTCTCTAATCCGTCATTTGTTGCGCGTTTTTTTGTAGTGTTTATGAAAAAAATTATCATAAAATAAGGGGGATAAAAAAAGATGGGACAATATTATTACATTTCAGTAGTCCCTAAATTTTTTATCCCATGTTCTATTGGGTGGAAAACGTGATAAAATGTTATCACATCAATATTTTATATAATATTTATCATGAATTAGAGTGAAAATGGTTGTTCTACTCCTTATTTAAAATAACTTATAAAAATTAATTATAAGCTCCATAAGTTAAAAAAAATCATCAATCACATCTTTTTTTCATGATCTTATAAACAACAATCAATTTATAAAAATAACCATATTACGTCCTATTATTTTCAAAATATACCATCCTTATTTCATTTCTCACTAATTCATAATTCTCTCATTCTAATTCAGTTTTCTCTCTCTAATTTATAATTCTATCATAAATATCTCTAGTTACGATTTTTTCCCTCTCTCTAACTCACAAGTATAGGTGGCAAAATGGACGGATCAGGCGGGGCTGGTCCGAGCCCACCAGGCTTTCCCAAAAAATTGGGTCGGATCGAAAATATATTGGGCCAAAAAAAATTTGTGGTCCAACCAAGCCCAAAATGCCATTTTTTGTACAAATTTTTGGGTTGGGTCGGACCAGTCCGAACCAACTTTTAATAGTTTCTGTCACGTTCCAATTCCCGAGGGAAGGCACGGATGCCGGGGTGTGATTAGGGGTGGGGGTTTAAGAAGGGGGATACATAAAGCATACATAACAAGAAGATATGACCAGAAAATCGAGCAGTATCTCCTCTATAATTAGGACATATCCTGAGGGGGGGGGGGGACAAACAATCCACCAACAGTAACACATCAACAACATAACATCAAATAACATAATCTGGATAGATACTGGTAGCACGGAAGCAAAATACCATTACATCCTGTCATCTAGACCGATCAACCACATAGCATACTCTTATCGAGACTTACAGCTAGAGATGACAATGGATCCCGAATCCGGTCCAGATCCGTGGATCCAGATCAATTTTTCAGGATCTGGATCCTCAAAAATTTGGACCCGATGAATCTGGATCCTACCCCCATATTTCGGATCTGGATCTGAGATTTATTTTTTTAGACTCGGATCCGGTTCAAATCCTGCCGGTAGATCCATTAGTTTTTTTTATATATATATTTATATACATATATATTTATATATATATTATTTTATAATAATTAAATACTCAACCCCAACTTAAAACTCTTTAATTTCATTTTTCAAATTCTCCCAAAATAAATCTACTCCCAATTTCATTTCAAATTCTCCCAATTATGTATCAGTCACTTACACCACCGGCGATCGAGTTGTTTGTTGTTTTCTACCTTATAGTAAATTTGTAACTAACGTATTTCAATATAATGATAATTGTAGAAATTCTAAATAATTGTTATAGTAATATTGTGTATTTGGATTATTATGGTGTTACTGTGAATTATAGTTGATTTAGAATTTATTATAGAAGCGAAAACATATGGATCTGGGTCTAGACCCTGGACCCTGCGGATCTTATGGATCTGGATCTAAGCAAAAAAAATCGGATCTGGATCTGGACCTAGCCAGATCCGATCCAGATCCGACCCATTGCCATTCCTACTAATAGCATAATAATATCATAGCGAACCTTGTTCCCAATCAGAGAGAAAAATAAAGGGACAAGAATACATCAATAACAGAATACATATATATAACGCAGCATCGCGGAAGCAGAAGGCATGAAAGAAACCACAGCTCGATCCCTCAGCGTCGCCCGTCCAGCCCTCTCCCATCTGTGAAAACATTTGAAAAGATTTTGGGGTAAGTACTAGCGCACTCAGCTGGGGTTTTTAACATAAAACAAAATCCATGAAACCGTGTTCAGAGCACTTACCTTAGAATGTTTTAAAAGGTAGACCAACTTCTAAGTAAGCAAAAAGAGATTTTCCTTTTTGATACCTGACCCGTTATTACTGTTACTATTATCATAGAACCACGGCTCAGAACGTATCCCACCAACCCATCACATCTCGGCCCGGAACATATCCAGCCAGCCCACAATATCTCGGCCCAGAACATATCCAGTCAATCGGTACGACGGAACATATCCATAACCACCGGCAAATCGGTGTGGACTTGAGGGTCGTCCCTACGATCAATACTCAAGATGGTGATCAACCCACCGAATAGAGATCGGTGCACAATCACTATAGAACCACATCTCGGAGCAGGGAACAATATTAACTTCGTTAGAACATTTTCACGGCATACATGTTTTTGGTTTTGAAATATCAGAGTAAATAACTCAAAATAAGCATATATAACCCAACCTGAACAGTTGAAAACGTCGACTGAGAGATATCCAGAGATCCAACGACCTCACCGTTCGCACTGGCAGGTACCTGGTAACAAGATGGAACAACTTTTGGAGTTATATCCCACAAAGCAAAGCAACAACATGATCCAAACGGAGATCGAAGCAAAATAAGGGTTTTCGACTTTCTGAACCCACATTTGGCACTCTCCGGGTTTTCAAATCAACTTGATGCAGAAGGAAAATATATTCAGGGCATCAAGAACTATAATAGGGTACTTTCAAAATATGCATGCATGCAAGATGATACAAATCTTAGCAGCGAAGAAGCTTCAAAAATCGATGCCTATCCTCAAATCTAGGATAAACCATCCAAAACCGATGCATGAAAATGGAAACATAAGCAATATTCATAACAAGGAACATGGAATGACAAGCTATGTTAAAAAAGAATAACCCGGGCATGTACTTCATTTAGAAACTCAAAACGATGAAAAATATCCCGGCATATAAAAACATAAAAAACGAATGGAATCGGTACTTTAGTAGAACACATAGCCCGGAACTCAAAACCTAAAGGGCCCATAGCCAAAAGGTGGCCCATCGGCCACCAATCGGCAGCCAACTGGCTTACGGCGGTGATAGCAAGGTGGCGACGGTCTTGGCCAAATAGGCCGGCCTCCGGCCGTTTTCTCATCCCTTCCATTTAGAAACCCGAGTTCTACACTATGCTATCTACTAAAAGACGGAATCAAAACAAGAAAAGGATAAAAATAGAAAAACGGGGCTGCCGGAGAGGGGCTGATCGGCGGTGGTGGCTGGTAGTAGCACAATGGCACTGCCGCCGAACCTCCCCGGCTCGATCCCCACTCCTCCAATGCTTCCGCAGCATACCTGAAGCTGTTCGGCTCATCCGTAAACACAGAGTTGAAAATGAAGGCCCTAACCCTCTATTTATAGGAAAAAGCAGAAAAAGCAGGAGGCTGTGCAAGCATCCTTTTTCGAAAATGCAAAAAGCGATGCAACTTTTGCAAACGGACTCCAAAATCAGCAAACTTGGTACCCATGGACTCGAAATAAATATCGGACACAACGACTATAAATAAGATATACTTTTAAAATACCCATGAAAAGTCCAGTTTTTCGATAACTTCCACAGAGTGCCAAACCTTTGTGGGTGATCGAAAACCTACATGCTTAGTGTCTATGAATTTGTCAAAAGACACTCTTCGCAACGCCTGAGGTTTCGTGACGATCGTATCACCGAAATAAAAGGTCAAATTTTTGCCTTCTCAAAAAATATGCCAAACAAACCTGAAGCTTAGGAAGGATGGGCTATTACATTCCTCCCTCCTTAGAAAAATTTCGTCCCCCGAAATTTCAAGCACGTGGTGGAAACACACTCAGGGTATTGAGCCCTGAACTTGTCTTCCAACTCCCACGTGGCTTCTTCCTCCCAATGATGATTCCACAACACTTTCACCAGCATCTGCTTGTTCCTCAACTTCTTGACTTCCCATTCTAGGATAGCCATTGGTCTCTCCTCGTAACACAAATCCTGAGCAAGGATTACCTGATCATGCTTGATCATGTGTTTTGGGTCGAACACGTACTTTCTCAACTGAGAAACGTGAAACACATCATGCACATCTCCGATGCTAGGTGGCAATGCTAGCCTATAGTCAACGAGGCCTATCCTTTCGAGAACATCAAAAGGTCCAACAAACCTCAGTCGCAACTTACCTCGCTTCCCAAAATAAATGACTCCTCTCTTCGGGAAAACCTTAAGGAAGACGCGATCTCCGACTATGAACTGAAGATCCGTACGACGCTTGTCTACATAGGACTTCTGCTTGTCCCGAGCTTCCTTTATCCCTCACTTGATCTGATCGATAACCTCGACCGTCTGCTGGACCATCTCTGGTCCTAATATCTTTCTCTCGCCCACTTCGTCCCAATAAAGTGACGATCGAAACTTTCTTCCGTATAACGCTTCATATGGAGCCATTCCTATGGTGGCCTGATAACTGTTGTTATAGGCAAACTCCGTCAAAGGTAGTATCTCTTCCAAATTTCCTCCTCTGTCGGCCACGACTGCTCGCAACATATCCTCCAAGACTTGAATCGTCCTTTCTGATTGACCATCTGATTGAGGATGAAAGGTTGTACTGAGATTAAGCTTAGTCCCCATGGCTTCTTTCAGACTCTTCCAAAACCTTGACGTGAACCTCGGGTCATGATCTGACGTAATCAATAACGGCACACCATGTAACCGTACGATCTCTCTGACGTAAAGCTGAGCAAGCTTATCTAACACGTACGTCATCCAAATTGGTAAAAAATGAGCTGACTTCGTCAGTCTGTCGACGACAACCCATATAGCGGTGTTTTCTCACGTTGACCTTGGAAAACTCACCACGAAATCCATACCGATGTGCTCCCATTTCCACTCTGGGATTGGTAGAGGTTGCAAAAAACCCGATGGACGTTGATGCACAGCTTTCACTTGCTGACAAGCCAAACAACGTTCCACAAATACGGCTACATCATTTTTCATCGCTTCCCACCAAAAGTTCCTTTTAAGGTCTTTGTACATTTTGGTGCTTCCTGGATGAGCTGTATATGGTGCCTCATGAGATTCACTCATGATCTTATCTCTCAATTCCCTATTGAGTGGCACACATAACCTTCCTCGAATAATAGTGTGTTGTCCTTCACTTCCGTGAAACCCTTGCTATCTTCTAGCCTCGCTTTCAAACGTATTCCTTCCAGGAACTCGTCTCCTCGCTGCGCGCTCACGATCGCTTCTCTCAGGTCTAGTTTAGCTGTCAGAGCTGCGACGAAACCTTGTACTTATTTCGGCGGATGAATCACTTCTAGGCTGAGCTTCTCGAAATCTCGAATAAGCTCATTCTCTTGCATAAGAAGATATCCCAACTTCACTCTCGACTAGCGACTAAGGGCATCTACCATGATATTAGCCTTTCCTGGGTGATAGCTAATAGAGCAATCATAATCCTTCACTAACTCCAGCCATCTCCTCTGCGTCATGTTCAACTCCTTTTGTTCAAAGAAGTACTTTAGGCTCTTGTGATCCGTGAAGATCTCACACTTGACTCCGTAGAGATAGTGCCTCCAGATCTTCAACGCATGAACGACTGCTGCTAACTCCAGGTCATGAGTTGGGTAGTTCAACTCGTGCGACTTCAACTGACGAGACGCGTAGGTTATAACCTTCCCGTTCTGCATAAGAACACAACCTAATCCGATCTTGGATGCATCGTTGTAGACCACAAAACCATCGTTTCCTTCTGGCACAGCTAACACTGGAGCGGTTGTTAGCTTCTTCTTCAACTCTTGGAAACTTGCTTCACAAGCTTCTGACCATGTGAACTTGATTCCTTTCACGAGTCATGCGTCATCGGCCTCGCCAACTTCGAAAACCCTTCGATGAAACGCCTATAATACCCTCGCCAAGCCTAGAAAGCTTGAACCTCATCGACATTAGTCGAACCTTCCGCCATTTACCGCTTCAACCTTCATCGGGTCGACTTTGATTCCTTCTACAGACACGATATGTCTAAGGAACATCACTTCTTTGAGCCAAAACTCACACTTACTATACTTGGCATACAATCTCTCTACTCGTAACGTTTCCAAAATGATACGGATATGTTCTCCATGCAACTCTGTATTCTTGGAATAGACGAGAATATCATCGATAAAAACCAAGATGAAGCTATCCAGATACTGATAAAAAACTCGATTCATCAGATCCATGAAGACTGCTTGCGCATTGGTCAAACCAAACGGCATCACGATGAACTCGTAGTGTCCATACCTTATCCCGAACGCGGTCTTCGCAACATCCTCCTTCCTGATCTTCAGCTGATGGTAGCCTGACCTCAAATCGATCTTAGAGAAGACACTCGCTCATTTGAGCTGGTCAAACAGATCGTTGATCCTTGGAAGAGGATATATGTTCTTGATCGTCAGCTTATTCAGCTCTCTGTAGTCAATGCATATCCGCATTGACCCATCCTTCTTCTTGACGAACAGAACTAGCGCTCCCCATGGCGACACGCTAGGGTGGATAAAACCTAGATCCAACAACTCTTGCAACTGCTCTTTCAGTTCTTGCAATTATTTAGGTGCCATTCTGTATGGTGCCTTTGATACTGGTGCTGCTCCTGGTTCCAAATCAATAGTGAATTCCACTTGTCTATTAGGCGGCAAGCCTGGAAAGTCCTCTGGAAACATGTCCGGATATTCACACACCACTGGCTCCTCTTGTAACTATTTGCGCTCTTCATCGTGCCATGTCAAACTTACCAAGAAAGTTTGATATCTTCCCTTTCTGATCATCTTCACTGCCTTTAGTGCTGAGATCATCAGCACAAAAACACCCATCCTTATGCCGTGGAAGCAAACTTCCACTCCTTCGGCTGTTTCAAAAGAAACTTATCTCTCGAGACAACGTATAGTTGCCCTGTGCTTTTCCAACCAATCCATGCCAAAGATGACATCGAAATCTTCCATTCCGATGACATGCAAATTGACAAGGACCTTCTGCTTACAGATTTCTACCTCCTGGTTCGGGCAAATCTCTTTTGCCTTTATCACTTTCCCTGATGGGATGCTAATTTCCAGGGTGCTCTGTGATTCCTTGGGTACCAAACCAACCCCTCACATGCAACTCTCGAAACGAAAGAATGTGAGGCTCCTGTATCAAACAAAGTGAAAACGGGTATATCACTTATATGGATTATACCTGCAAGATTTCAGGGAGCTTGTGATGCCTGCTACTGACTCAAGGCATACACTCTGGCTTGCTGTGGCGGCCTTTGGTTTGCTGGCCTCGGATATCCTGCTACTCCGTGGTTCATCCTGGGCGGAGCTTAGTTCTGCCTCTACGGAGCCTGATGCTGTCTCACTGACGGCTGCACCGCTGGTCCTCCTATCGATGGGCAATCTCGAGCGTAATGTCAAGACTTTATACAACTGTAACACTCGACGTTACCTTGCCTGCATTCGCCCAAGTGATTCCTCTGGCATTTCTGGAACCAAGGCTTTTCCGCACCTTGTCCCCACTGCCGCATGGGTTGGAAATTCCTTCCCAATGTTGCTTTTCTCTTTCCTTAATACCCAGATTCCTCGAAATCACTGGACCACCCTGGTTCCCTTGGAACACCTGATTGCCTCTCCCTCGATCTTCCTATTTTCTTTTGCCTCTTCCTCCATCAGCTGGCTGTCCGGGTGGCATCGTTCTCTCCTGGGGCAACATTGACTCAATGTTTAATGCCAGGTTCAAGGACTGAGCGTACGTCAGATCTCCCTGACTGATGAGCAAAATTCCAATCTTTGGTCGGAGTCCTCTTCTAAACCGTCTACCCTGGCAGCCTTAGTGCCGACCAGGTGCGGTGCGTAGCGTAATGCGACAGACGATTGAACGAATGATCGTACTCGGTGACCGTCCTTCTTCCTTGACGAAGATTCCAGAGCTCGTTTTGCATTCTCTATCTATAAACGCCAGGCACGTACTTTTCCATGAGTTCTTCCTTGAAATCTTCCGACGTATACCTTCCCCACTGTCCTGGTGTCAGGGTCCTTCTCACGGATTCCCACCAGAAATCAGCCTCCTCGGTTAGCTGAAAGATCGCACAATTCAGCTTTTCTACTTCTTCACATTCGATGTATTTGAAGATCCTTTCGGTGGATCATATCCAGTTCTCAGCATCGATCGGTTCGCCTAGACCGTCGAATGTAGGGGGATTCTGCCTGCGAAAACTCTCGATCGTATGTCGCTGAACCAAGGGTGGTTCTCGAACTTCTCCCACGTTATTATTCCTCTGGTTCCTTGTTCTCGGCATTCTGTACCGACGTTGAAACGTTAGCATCACGTTCGCATGGATGACCGTATACCATCACACGACATACATCATCACCCATAATCACATATCATCACATATGTCACATATCACGATCACATATAACAATGCAACCCTGTCAACACATCATCGTTATGCATCTCACATAACATCATCACATAAATCACACATCATCACATCATAGCGCAAATCACATATAAGCATAAAACATAAACATCCTGTCATAGACATCGTTAGTATCGGAATTATCCAAGTGTCCATGAAGGACTGTCAAAATACATGATCATAGATATGTCAGTAAAAAAGGTCAGATATGAGCAAAACAATCTGATTCCTGTTGGATTTATATACTGAAAGAAGTTTGGTTGAGCTTGTATACAATGTTTCCTTTTACCACTATTACAATCTCCTATCTGAATTGTTTACTTGATTGCATATGTTTGTCCCTTTATCTCATATATAAGTTAGATCATACAGTGTGTAGTAGATCACAGAAGTCTAGTATGATTGGTCAAGCTTAATGAGATATAAAACGAATCACAACTGAGACAACTTGAGGACGAGTTGTCGGTATAGGCTGCGGTATTGATAAGAAGTGACTTGACTTGGTTGCTTGTCTATACTGGTACGTATCTGACGTATTGATGGATCACAGTGAGATGAGTTCTTCTATCTGGCCATCGTGAAGAACCTAGATCTCGGTGACTTCATGTTGATCTAAACCTCGATAAGGTCTTAGATGTGTATGAGTTGTTGACCATCACTTTGACTTATTATGGGTGGGGGTTACATGAGATAACCCAATATTCTTCGTGATCTTGGGTGGTGGCAAGGCTTGTATGTCATGCTATTTGCCCAGACGAGTCACCGATCCGCTTAGGATGATGACGCCCCTTAAGGAGCTCAAAAGTTTATTGTACTAAACCCTGTAGGTTAAGTTATCTCAAGTACAATAATAAGGTTGAGTGGTACTACTTAAGGAATTAAAGAGATAAATTATTTTAAGCAGTCAGAACGCTGTAAATAATTAATGGACATGCGATATCTTAAATACGAGGATTCGTGAAGTCTAAGTTCAAGCCCGACTCAACTTCGAAAATAAAGGGGTAAGTCAGCATTTATTCTCTAGTGACATGAATAAATATTTATGAATTAATTTATGTTCTGGGCTGAACATAAGATAATTAATTTATTTGAGGCCCATCTTTATTCTTTGCATTTGATCCCTGGGCTGGCCCATCAAGGCCTGGAGCTGCTAAGAAATTCGTCCACCTCATAAAAGTCTCATAGGGATTCTGTTTTGATTCTCTCTATCTGAAAAGATATTATTATATTTATTAGATATGCATAGATCTTATCCATATGAGATCTAGGGTTGCATTATAAATATAAGGAGAGAGAAAATCAAAGTGTGAGGCTATTCATATATTTTGAAATTCTCGAAAATTGTGAAAGAGGAAGAAAGATGAATTTTGCAGTATTCTCCATAGATTGCTCTTACTCAGCATTGGAGTTTTAGCAATCGAGATACAGTCCAGAAGATCAAAGCACGAGTCTTGATCCAATTCCTTGCCCGACAAATTCACAGGTAAACACGAGAAAACACCAACGTGTTGCAATTAATTATATAGATGCATGCTAGGTATATAATCAATGTATGGTGAATTTAACATCCAAGATAGATCCTCGGGAGAGGGTTAAAATCGATTTCCATCAACTCGACATCGCCAAAAGATGTCGCTCGCCTCGTGCGGCGAACTCATGACTATTACTTGCACACATTGACCACCTAGATCACTGTCCTCCATGCCCATCTACCGTTCTCCATTCACGCCATCAATCCCATTCTGTCTCTCCTCCTCATCTTTTTCCCTTCCTATCAGGGATTGAACTCGGGTTGTTGCCTCGGTAAAGTGATCCCGCATGGTAGCAAGCCTCTCTTGTGTATGGCTCTACCCAAAATATGCTCTGATTGCTTGGGTCTCAGGTGGATACTGTTCCTGGGTTCCAGTCTCCGGCGCTTGCCCTTCCTCTATATGTTCGACCTCATCCGAGTCATCTACTATCCGAATTACCAGATCCTCTAAATCATCACTGTCCTCCTCATCCTTTTCTGGGTCTTCCTCCTCCTTAGAATCTCATTCCCGAGTGGCCAACCTGATACTGGCCGGTGGCACTGTAACTCTTATCCTTGGCCTCTTCTCTGCCACTGATGGATCGATCATTTCCTTCACCTGGGAGGGTCCTGCCTCAAAATCATTCCGTGTCCTTCGGAGGGTGATGGTTGTAGATGAAGGGGTAGTGATCGACGTTTCCTGAAGCACTGACGATCGTCTGAGCGATGGCTGCTCTCCCAATGGTATCTCAGGAATATCATCCCTGTCATCGATCTGGATCGGCCCTCGAACATGCCTCGCGATCACTCTTATCTCAGAAGGTATGCCCTGATGATCGATCCACTGCCTCCAAACTTGAGCAGCGAACTCAGTGAAGTCTAGAGTAAGATGTCTGGTAATAGGATCCCTGCGGAACATCACGTACCCTTGCTTTCTTGCCCATAGCTGCCAACCTATTGGCAGTCTCTCCATCATCATGTAATAAGCCTCGTACTCAGTCACCTCCCCACTATCTCTGATCACCTCCCCACTATCTCTGATCTTTCTCCATAGCCCGACAAACCTTCCCAGAAATACTCCCAATGGCTCATGAACGTTCCTGGTACACTCTCTGAACTTACGGATTTGCTCATCCATCCTGTGAGATTTCAACCAACGTTGTCTGAGCCACTGAATATCCATAAACCTACATGATAGTTCATCATAAAACAACAAATATTCATGTTTCCTTTTTCTGCCCCAGTCATCTGGGTAATCATGCCCCAGACACATGTTCACTTTCAACACATCAATATCGATATGGATATTCATAACAATAATCACGCAAGCAAATACATGATTCACTTACAAGCACTCGTTTATCAAAATAAACAAGATTTCAACCAACAAAATATTTCTATGTAAACACATAGATTCATATCATCTATCCGTGATCATATCAATCACATCATATCATATCAATGATTTTCATATCACAGTCGCATAGGCTCTTTCGTTCCATTGATAAATCACTTCCACATCCACATCAACATCCAATCATATCACATCCATATCCACATCACCTCAACATCCACATCATGTTTACATCACGTAAACTCATACCATGCAAGAACACATGAAACCAAGATCACAACACGCTCACATAACCACATAAAGCATCAACAAATAAACACATACCTCACCCCCTTTTTAAAGGAGGTGGCCTGACGGTGAGCTGAGGGTAGCTGTACCTGATGAACAGTTTAGAAAGATAATTTCTAAACACTTGATTTCAAGAATGTACAAGATACAAAGCAAATGAACTGCTTTGATATAAGATAACTACGAAAACTAGGTGCCAATAACATTGCTCTAATTCCAAGCTATCACGCCCCAATTGCCGAGGGAAGGCACGGATGTCAGGGTGTGATTAGGGGTGGGGGTTAATAAACGGGGAAGAAGGGGGGATACATAAAGCATACATAGCAAGAAGATATGACCAGAAAATCGAGCAGCATCTCCCCTATAATTAGGACATATCCTGAAGGGGTGGGTGAACAAACAATCCACCAACAGTAATACATCAACAACATAACATCAAATAACATAATCTAGATAGATATTGGTAGCATGCAAGCAAAATAGCATTACATCCTATCATCAAGACCGTTCAACCACATACCATGCTCTTATCGAGACTCACAGCATAATAATATCATAGCGAACATTGTTCCCAATCAGAGAGCAAAAGAAAGGGAAAAGAATACATCAACAACAGAATACATATATATAACGCAGCATCGCGGAAGCAGAAGGCATAAAAGAAACCGCAGCTCGACCCCTCAGCGTCGCCCGTCCAGCCCTCCTCCATATGTGAAAACATTTGAAAAGATTTTGGGGTGAGTACTAGCGCACTCAATTGGGGTTTTTAACATAAAACAAAATCCATGATACCGTGTTCAGAGCACTTACCTTAGAAGGTTTTAAAACGTTAAATCACTTCTAAGTAAGCAAAAAGAGATTTTCCTTTTTGATACCTGACCCATTATTACTGTTACTCCCATCATAGAACCACGGCTCGGAACGTATCCCGCCAACCCATCCGGAACATATCCAGCCAACCCACAATATCTCGACCCGGAACATATCAAGTTAGTCCACGCCCGGAACATATCCAGCTGGCTAAATCAGTGTGGACTTCAGGGGTCTATCCCCTTCAGAACCATAACCACTTCATTATCAATCCGTGTGGACTTCCGGGGTCTATCCCCTTCAGAACCATAACCACGAGTTGGGGGTCTATCCCCTTACGATCAATACTCAAGATGGTGATAAACCCACCGAATAGAGATCCATGCACAATCACAATAGAACCACATCTCGGAGCTGTTGGATTTGTATATTGGAAGCAGTTGTGGTTGAGCTTGTATACAATGATTCCTGTTACCACTATTACAATCTCCTATCTGAATTGTTTACTTGATTGCATATGTTTGTCCTTTTATCTTATATATAAGTTAGATCATACAGTGTGTAGTAGATCACAGAAGTCTGTATGATTGGTCAAGCTTAATGAGATATAAAAAGAATCACAGCTGAGACAACTTGAGGACGAGTTTTCGGTATAGGCTGCGGTATAGATAAGAAGTGACTTGATTTAGTTGCTTGTCTATACTGGTACGTCTCTGACGTATTGATGGATCACAGTGAGATGAGTTCTGCTATCTGACCATCGAGAAGAACCTATATTTCGGTGACTTTACGTTGATCTTAACCTCGATAAGGTATTAGGTGAGTATGAGTTGTTGACCATCACTTTGACTTGTTATGAGTGAGGGTTACATGAGATAACCCAATATTCTCCACATCTTGGGTAGTGACAGTGTTTGTATGTCATGCTAGTTGCCTGTATCGAGTCACCGTATCCGTTTAGGATGATGACGTCCCCTTAAGGAGCACAAAAGTTTTATTGTACTAAAGCCTGCAGGTTGAGTTATCTCAAGTACAATAATAAGGTAGAGTGGTACTACCTAAGGAATTAAAAAAGATTAATTATTTTAAGTAGTCAGAACGCTGTAAATAATTAATGGACGTATGATATCTTAAATACGGGGATTCGTTAAGTCTAAGTGCAAGCCCGACTCAACTTCGGAAATAAAGGGGTAAGTCAGCATTTATTCTCTAGTGGCATGAATAAATGTTTATAAATTAATTTATGTTCTGGGCTGAACATAAGATAATTAATTTATTTGAGGCCCATCTTTATTCCTTGCATTTGATCCCTGGGCGGGCCCATCCAGGCCTGGAGCTACTTGAAATTTCGTCCATCTCCTTTAGAGTCCCTCTGGGACTCTATTTTGATCCTCTCTATCTGAAGAGATATTATTATATTTATTATATATGCAGAAATCCTATCTACTTAGGATTTAAGGTTGCATTATAAATATAAGATGAGAGAAAATCAAAAGCTAACCTTAAGTGAAATTTTTGAAAACCATACTTCTCATTGTTGGGATTTTCGAAAACTTTTCAAGAAGGAAGAAGGCGAATTTCTGCAGTACTCTCCATAGATTGTCCTCACTCGACATTGGAGATTATGTAATCGGGATACAGTCCAGAAGATCAAAGCACGAGTCTCGATCCAATCTTGCCTGACAAATTCGTAGGAAAACACGAGAAAACACCAACGTGTTGCAATTAATTATATAGGTACATGCTAGGTATTTAATCAATGTATGGTGAATTAAACATCCAAGATAGATCCTCGGGAGAGGGTTAAAATAAGATTTCCCTACAATTGGTATGAGAGCCTGGGATCAGAATCTTGGCTCTGTTGGATTAATTCACGTTTGATTATTACGTGCGCAATTAATTAATTGTAGATTTGTCATTCATCGTGGCTCGTTTTAATTTTTGTCGGATTTCATTTTTTCACCACGAGAAAATCCGTGGTTAGATTAGGATTTTTCTTGTAAATTTAATATGTAAAAGAGAAACGAAGACGAAGAACACGAGGAACAAGACGACGGAGTCCCGTCGCACGGTGCGGCGGGAGGCATGTCGGCAGCACGTCGCGTGACTATGCGCACGACCGTGCCGAAACATGCAGACGGATAGGGGCATGGGGACAAGATCCCTCGGCAGGTCGTGAGATGGCGCACGAACTCAGCGTGCGGGTGCCGTCGTGCGAAGCGCGCGGGCAGGCCCAACGCGCGAGTCCTTCTTGTGATAGTGATGTGGTCTAGTAAGGTCCAATCATTAATTTCATTTGTCATAAGGATAAGTTGACATGGATTGAAATTAAACGACTAAAAGGTATATTTTAGTCTAGTCGGGGGTTCATGTAAACGCCCACACGCGCGGCTTGCATGTGGGATTCCTCGATGATTGGAGGTTTCAATTAATATTGTTTTATCAAAAGGTTACAATATTATTCTTACGAATTATGTGCGATCGTATGCTTATGTGTTTACATTGCTTTTCAGATATGTCTCTTACACCGATTATCAATATGCTCGCACAAAATCCTCTACCCGGTCCAAATTTTATCGAGTGAAAACGAAACATGGAATATGTTCTCATCACTGAAGAACACATGTTTGTTCTCACTACTCCCAAACCCGATGCATTTACTGACTCAACGACGAATGAGCAGCGAGAGTCAAGCAGACTTTGGCATAAGTCAAATAATATGGCTAAATGCTATATGATGACTACTATGTCCAAAGGCTTGCAGCTGCAGCATCAGTCGATCGTAGACGCGACTGAAATATGGTCAAGTCTCGAGAGTAAGTTTGGGCAGTCGAATCGGACAGTCCGCTTCCACACAATGAGAGAAATCTTGGTGTGTAGGATGGAAGAAGAAAGTTCGGTCCATGAACATGTCTCCCACATGACTCATCTCATAGATAGTCTTGATCAGTTAGGAGGACGTATTGACGGCGAAGCCAAGGTCGATATCATCCTTAACACACTGCCCAAGTCTTTTGAGAATTTTCACGTAAACGCGATCATGAGCAAGACCGAGTATACACTTAGTCAGTTGCTAAATGATCTCGTAGCTACGGAATGAGTCATGGGAAAGGGAGCACATGCCCTTGCTAGCACATCTAAGGGCCCCAATTTTCCATTGAAATGTGGAAGAAGAAAAAGGGGTGCCAAAGGTGGTAGAGGCAAGGAAACTAGTTGGAGCAGTGGGAGCAAGAACATGCATGCCACCACAGGCTTGAAAAAGCCAAAGGAGAGAGGCAAGTGCTTCAAGTGCAGTAAGACTGGGCATTGGAAGGCTAAATGCCCTATGCTCAAGGCTAAAGGTACACCATTTGCTTTAGTAACGGAAACATGTTTAGCGACTTGTTCTACTCATTCATGGGTAGTAGATACGGGTGCGACTGATCATGTTTGTTACACCTTGCAGGGTTTCCTACGGACAAGGGAGTTGTTTGATGGCGAGATAACGATCTCCATGGGCAACGTGGCGAAAGTCGAGGCCGTTGCAGTCGGAGATGTTTCTTTATATTTTGATACAACAATTTTAGAATTAAAAGGCGTTTATATGTGCCGGGTCGGGTCGACATCTTTCTTTCTATACAGGATTCGCAGACTGGGAACGGAGTAACTGTAATATTACCCAACGCTCCATTCTTAGCCAGTCTTTGGATCCTATTTAGATTGATGTGACATAATCTAAGATGCCAAAGAAATATGGTGTCATCTAGCGAAGAAGACTTCCTCTTCTTAAGGTTTGATGTAGATGCAACATAATTGAAGGTATTATGCTTGGTAGAAATAGTATAAAGCAAATTATATAAAGTGCCACCACAGATAACTTCGTTATTTCTTATGATAGAAACACCACTATAAAAAACAACTGAATATCCATGTATAAATAGTTTGGAAACCGAAATAAGGTTCCGTCGAAACTCTAGTCCATTCTGACCTGTGTGGACCAATGTCCACAAAAGCTCGTGGAGGGTATGAGTATTTTGTCACTTTCATTAACGATTACTCAAGGTACGGATACATATACCTGCTTCACCGCAAGTCTGAATGCTTTGAGAAATTCAAAGAATTTAAGACGGAAGTGGAGACGAAGCTAGGTAAAAGTATCAAGTCACTGCGGTCTGATCGCGATGGCGAATACCTTAGTAACGAGTTCATGGACTATTTGGTGCAGTGTGGGATTACCTCCCAGCTCACTACACCAGGCACACCACAGCAAAATGGTGTGTCAGAGCGAAGAAATAGGACTCTCTTAGAAATGATTAGATCAATGATGAGTTATGCAACATTGCCTATTTCGCTCGGGGTATGCCTTAGAAACAATGACATACTTGCTAAATCTAGTACCGCCCAAGTCGATCGATAAGACCCTTTCGAAAGTTATGGTTTGGGCGCAAGCTAGTTTAAACCACATAAGGATATGGGGCCCAAAGACATGTGTCGAACAAGAAAGTCGACAAGTTGGAGGCTAGATCTGAAACAAGGCTGTTTATTGGCTATCCTAGAGGAACGAATGGTGGTTATTTCTATCGTCCTAAGGATCAAAAGGTCGTTAATAGCACTAATGCTCGATTCTTAGAAGATGATTTTATGAAAAACCATAAATCCAAAGTTGAAATCATACTTCAAGAATTAGAAGATGATCGTATTCCGCCACCGATGAAACCAAAGGTACGAGATGTTGTGTCTAGTGGGAGGGATCGACACTAAATACTTCAAGAAATTGAAGTGGGTCGAGTTCCACTGGAGATACCGACTGTACAAGTGGATCCTATCCAGCAAGTTGTGCAAGATAGAGAACCACAGGTTACTGCACCCACCGTTGCCATTGTGCCAGTAGTGCCTCGTCGTAGTGGGAGGGTTGTTCGTCAACCCGAGCGATTTATGTTTGTGGGTGAATCTTCGGATTTAGTTCCAGGAAACGAGCAAGCTGTAATCGACCCATGGACATACAGTGAGACGATACAAGACACAGATGCAAAATCATGGCATATCGTTATGGACTTAGAAATTAAGTCCATAACAGCTATGGATGTATACGAAAAGACACCTCTACCAGATGGCAAGGAAGCCATAGGTAGTAAGTGGGTATACAAGAGGAAGAGAGATTCAGATGGAGAGGTTCGGCTTTTAAAGCCAGGCTTATGGCGAAAGGGTACACTCAGATTGAGGGCATCGATTTCGATGAGACCTTTTCGCTTTTAGCAATGCTCAAGTCCATCTGAATTCTTCTGGCCATAGCAGCTCACCTGAACCTTGAGGTTTGGCAAATGGATGTGAAAACCGCTTTTCTAAACGGTTACCTTGAAGAAGGTAGAGACATCTATATGCAGTAACCCAAAGGTTATGTGGTGAAGGGTGAAGAGCATCTAGTATGGAAGCTTAAGAAGTCCATTTATGGACTTAAGCAAGCTTCCCGATCATGGAACTTACGTTTTGATGAGGTGGTAAAGTCTAATGGATTTACCCAGTTGCCTAGCAAAAGTTGTGTGTATCGTTTGGATGTCAACGGTGATGTGATATTTCTTGCACTTTACGTAGATGAAATCCTTCTACTTGGCAACAATGTGAAGCTGTTATCAAACGTAAAGAGTTGGTTATCCGATCAGTTTCAAATGAAAGACATAGGAGATGCATCGTACATTCTTGGGATCAAGGTTTACCGAGATCGCAAGAGGAAAATGTTGAGCTTATCTCAGGCGTCTTACATTGATACTGTGATTACTCGTTTTAGTTTGCAGACCGCCAAGAAAGGATTGCTACCTTTCAGACATGGTGTTCCTTTATCTAAGGAGCAGTTACCTATGACTGCAAAGGAGATAGAGGAAATGAGACAAGTTCCTTATGCTTCCGCCGTAGGAAGTCTCATGTATGCAACGCTATGTACAAGACCCGATATCTGCTATGCCGTAGGCATAGTAGCTAGATATCAGTCTAACCCTGGACAAACTCATTGGACTACGGTAAAGCATATACTCAAGTACCTGAAAAGGACTTGAGATTATAGGTTAGTTTACTAAACAGATAGTCTAATGCCTTTGGGTTATTCAGACTCGGATTTCAAGCTGACCGTGATGAGAAAAAGTCAACCTCAGACTATGTGTTTACCTTGGGAGGAGGAGCCGTATTTTGGCGGAGTACAAAGCAACGATGTATTGCGGACTTTACCATGGAAGCCAAATATGTAGCCACTTCGGAGGCTACTAAGGAAGCGGTATGGTTCAAGAACTACCTCATGGATCTAGATATGGTACCTGGTTTGCCCAAGAGTATCATAGTATACTGTGATAACTCATGTGCAGTGGCAAACTCGAAGGAACCACGGACCCACAAGGCAACAAAACACATAGAGAGAAAATACCATGTCATACAAGAAATCGTTAGACGAGGAGACGTGCTGATTGAAAAGATTGGTACTACGGATAACCTAGCTGACCCATTCACGAAGAGCTTGCCGCAAAAAGTCTACGAAAAGCATATTCGAGGACTTAGATCGCGCAAGATGGCACCCACTTAGAAATGAAACTTTTGTAGAAGTGGGAGAAGCAAAGTGATGTAGTTGTTTGTAATAGCTAGTAGAGAGACACATTGTATGCTAAAAGTTTGCTTTAGTATAAATGGAAGATTGTTGGATTTGTATACTGGAAGTAGTTTTGGTTGAGCTTGTATACAATGATTCCTGTTACCACTATTACAATCTCCTATCTGAATTGTTTACTTGATTGCATATGTTTGTCCTTTTATCTCATATATAAGTTAGATCATACAGTGTGTAGTAGATCACAGAAGTCTGTATGATTGGTCAAGCTTAATGAGATATAAAAAGAATCTCAGCTGAGACAACTTGAGGACGAGTTGTCAGTATAGGCTGCGGTATAGATAAGAAGTGACTTGACTTAGTTGCTTGTCTATACTGGTACGTCTCTGACGTATTGATGGATCACATTGAGATGAGTTCTTCTATCTGATCGTCGAGAAGAACCTAGATCTCGGTGACTTTACGTTGATCTAAACCTCGATAAAGGATTAGGTGATTATGAGTTGCTGACCATCACTTTGACTTGTTATGAGTGAGGGTTACATGAGATAACCGAATATTCTCCACATCTTGGGTGGTGGCAGTGCTTGTATGTCATGCTAGTTGCCTGTATCGAGTCACCGTATCCGTTTAGGATGATGACGTCCACTTAAGGAGCTCAAAAGGTTTATTGTACTAAACCCTGCAGGTTGAGTTATCTCAAGTACAATAATAAGGTTGAGTTGTACTACTTAAGGAATTAAAAGAGATAATTATTTTAGCAGTCAGAACACTGTAAATAATTAATGGACATACAATATCTTAAATACGGGGATTCGTTAAGTCTAAGTGCAAGCCCGACTCAACTTCGAAAATAAAGGGGTAAGTCAGCATTTATTCTCTAGTGGCATGGATAACTGTTTATGAATTAATTTATGTTCTGGGCTGAACATAAGATAATTAATTTATTTGAGGCCCATCTTTATTCCTTGCATTTAATCCCTGGGCTGGCCCATCCAGGCCTGGAGCTACTTGAAATTTCGTCCACCTCCTCAAGAGTCCCTCTAGGACTCTGTTTTTATCATCTCTATCTGAAGAGATATTATTATATTTATTAGATATGCAGAAATCCTATCTAGTTAGGATTTAGGTTTGCATTATAAATGTAAGGTGAGAGAAAATCAAAAGCTAACCTTAAGTGAAATTTTCGAAAACTATACTTCTCATTGTTGGAATTTTCGAAAACTTTTCAAGAAGGAAGAAGGCGAATTTCTCCATAGATTGTCTTCACTCGACATTGGAGATTAGGCAATCGGGATACAGTCCAGAAGATCAAAGCACGAGTGTTGATCCAATTCTTGCCTGACAAATTCGCAGGTAAACATGCGAAAACACCAACGTGTTGCAATTAATTATATAGGTACATGCTAGGTATATAATCAATGTATGGTGAATTAAACATCCAAGATAGATCTTTGGGAGATGGTTAAAATAAGATTTCCCTATAGGACCAGAGAACAGTATTAACTTCGTTAAAACATTTTCACGGCATACACGTTTTTAGTTTTGAAATATCAGAGTAAATAACTCAAAATAAGCATATATAACCCAACCTGAACAGTCGAAAACGTCGACTGGGAGACATGAACGGATCCAACGACCTCACCGATCGCACTGGTAGGTACCTGGTAACAAGATAGAAAAAATTTTGGAGTTACATCCCACAAAGCAAAGCAACAACGTGATCCAAACGGAGATCGAAGCAAAACGAGGGTTTTCGACTTTCTGAACCCACATTTGGCACTCTTCGGATTTTCAAATCAACTCGATGTAGAAGGGAAACATATTCAGGGTATCAAGACCTATAATAGGGTACCTTCAAATATGCATGCATACAAGATGATACAAATCTTAGCAGCGTAGAAGCTTCAAAAATCGATGTCTATCCTCAAATCTAGGATAAACCATCCAAAACTAATGAATGAAAATGGAAACATAAGCTATAGGATAATCCGGGCATGTACTTTCTTTAGAAACTCAAAACGATGAAAAATATCTCGGCATGTAAAAACGCAAAAAACGAAAAAACGAAATCGGTACTTTAGTAGAACACATAGCCCGGAACTCAAAACCTAAAGAGCCCATAGCCAAAAAGTGGCCCTTCGGCCACCAATCGGCGGCCAACTAGCTCACGACGGCGACAGCAAAGCGGCGGCAGTCTTGGCCAAATAGGTCGGCCTCCGGCCGTTTTTTCTCGGCCCGTCCCTTTAGAAACCCGAGTTCTACACTATGCTATCTACTAAAAGGCGGAATCAAAACAAGAAAAGGAAAAAATAGAAAAACGGGGCTACCGGGGAGGGGCTGATCGGCAGTGGTGGCCGGCAGCAGCACAATGGCGCCGCCGTCGAGCCTCCCCGGGTCAATCCCCACTCCTCCTACGCTTCTGCAGCACCTAAAGCTGCTCGGCTTGTCCGTAAACACAGAGAGACGAAGAAAATGAACGTTGAAAATGAAGGCCCTAGCTCTCTATTTATAGGAAAAAGCAGGGGGCTGCGCAGCTGCTTGTGCAATGATCCTTTTTTGAAAACGCAAAAAGCGATGCAACTTTTGCAAACGGACTCCAAAATCAGGAAACTTGGTACTCATGGACTCAAAATAAAATACCGGACACAATGACTATAAACCAGATATGCTTTTACAAGATCCATGAAAAGTCCAATTTTTCGATAACTTCCCCATAGTGCCAAACCTTCATGGGTGGTCGAAAACCTGCATGCTTAGTGTCTATGAATTCGTCATAAGACACTCTTCGCAACACTTGAGATTTCGTGACGGTCGCATCACCGAAACAAAAAGTCAATTTTTTGCCTTCTCGAAAACGTGCCAAACAAACCTGAAGCTTAGAAAGGATTGGGTATTACAGTTTCGGATAAGCCTGACTCTATTTTGTCGCCTCTACTCACAATACTCCCGCTCAAGAAAAGTAGAGCTCAAGGAAGAGAGATACATAATGCATAAAAAATGAAATCTTGGAATAAACTTAACCAAACACCCCATAGTCATTTCAATTTCCAGCTAAAACCATTGGGTAAGCCAATCACACTGCAGTTGTAGCCCAATATCATATCTTATCAAAGGTACAAACAGGCCAAGCTTTCACTTTGGCCCACACTGATGGAGTGAAGATCACGAAATAAAAGATAACAAGAAAAGAAGCTTAGAATCTTGCGATTCTGCCACAGCGAGAGATGCCGTGTAAATAATAATATTGATCAACAAGATGAGAAACCCTAACACAATCCTCTACTTATTTTATATGCCTACTAAGCCCATGCACATATGCATGGGCCGATAACTTACTGAATAAGAGCATAATAAATATATCAAATAGCAACTAATAATAAATAAACTAATAATAAATAAGTAAACAAAATAGCCACGCTCAGCCACTTACTTCGGCTGCTCCTCCGCTTCCTTCCGTATGCCGTCGTCGTCGAGTATATACCTTGATGCTCGCTCCACCGCTATCAATTGCTCCCATCGATGGAACAGACTTGTCCTCAAGGCTGAACCCCGGAAACTGTCCTCGCATGACAGCCACATCTTCCCACGAACTATCCTCCAAAGGCAACCCTTGCCATTGAACTAGCACCTGGTCAACATCGACCCCATTACGACGCAACTGTGTTCCCCGCATAATGCTCGTAGGAAGAAACTCCAGAACATCAGCCATCAAATTTTCAGGCAAGGTAGGAACAGCCGCCACATGACCCACCGTCGGCTTTAATAGAGAGACATGAAAAACAGGGTGGATCTTAGAATTTTTCGGAAGCCGCAGTCTATATGCCATCGCGCCAATCTTCTCCTCCACCTCGAATGGCCCAAAGAAATGTGGAGCTAACTTCTGATGTATAATCGCAAATAAGCTGCGCTGACGATACAGCCAAAACTTGAGATTAACCCAATCACCGACCTTGAAATCCAACGGCCGACGATGCTTGTTCGCCTCTTGCACCATCCGTTGTTGTGCGCATTCCAAGTTAGCCTCAACTGAACAAGAGCGTCATCCATTTCCCGCAATGAATCTGCCAATGCTTGAACGCAAATTTTCCCCGGTAAAAATGGAACGATCGGCGGCGGAGGAAGACCGTGAGACGACTTCAAGGGGTCATACCAAAGACTCGATCGAAACCCCAGATTGAAGCAATATTCTGCCCATGCCAAGCACTTATTCCATCCCTTAGGCCGAGCCGACGCAAAACACCTCAGATAAGTTTCCAAACATCGATTCATAACCTCCATTTGGCAATCCGTTTCGGGATGATAAGCAGAGCTCATGCGCAAGGTGGTTCCCGCAGCTCGAAATAACTCTTTCCAAAATGAGCTCAAAAATATTAGATCGCGGTCTGAAACGATCGACGCCGGTATACCATGCAACCTCACCACCTCACGAACAAAAATGTCTGCTACTACTTTCGTGGTAAACGGGTGCCGGAGACCCATGAAATGACAATATTTCATAAAACGATATACGACAACAAATATACAATCAACGTCGTCCGAACGCGGCAACCCGGTGATGAAATCCATACTTACGTCCTTCCACACCATGTCTGGATTGGAAGTGAAGTCAAAAGCCCCGCCAGATTCTTCGACTCGTATTTGTGACGTTGACAAACATCACACGCAGCCACAAGCGAAGTCACTTTCTTCATCATTCCTGGCCAATACAAATTAGCCGCCAAGCGCCGATACGTACGAAAAGCCCCAGAGTGTCCTCCCGACGGAGATGCATAAAAATCCGTAAAGAACTTTGCAATCCAATCAGAATCTTCGGGCAATACTAGCCGCCCCTTGTAGAATAAAACACCTTGCACTAACTCATAATGCTTTGGCGCATCACGCCCTTCTTCCAATGCAGAAATAACCTGAGACAAACGAGGATCTGCTCGAACCAACTCCTGTCACGCCCCAATTCCCGAGAGAAGGCACGGATGCCGGGGTATGATTAGGGGTGGGGGTTAAGAAGCGGGGAAGAAGGGGGAATACATATAACATACACGATAAGAAGATGTGACCATGAAATCGGGCAGCATCTCCTCTATAACTAGGACATATCATGAAGGGGAGGGGTGCGCAACAATCCACCAATAGAATAATATCGATACCATAACTTCAATGAACGTAACCTTGATTTATAATAAGTAATGCAAGGAAACAAAATAGCATTTCATCCTATTGACTAGACCGGTTAACCACATAGCATGCTCATATCGAGACTCACAGCATAATAACATACTAGCAAATCTTGTTCCCAATCAGAAAGCAAAATAAGGGACAAGAATACATCAACATCAGAGTACATATATATATATATAGCACAACATCGCGGAAGCATAGCATGAAAACCAAAAATCAACCCTCGCCGCCTCCGTCCAGCCTCCTCCATCTGAGAAAACATTTTGAAAAGAGTTTGGGGTGAGTACTAGCGCACTCAGTTGGGGTTTTTTATCATAAATCAAAAGAATCGTGATGCCGTGTTCAGAGCACTTACCTTAGAAGGTTTTAAAACGTAAATCCACTTCTAAGTAAGCAAAATAGATTTTTCGTTTTTCGATACCGATCCGTTATTATCGCACTCCCATCATAAAACCAAAGAACCAACGGCTCGGAACGTATCCCGCCAGCCCATCACATCTCACTCGGCCCGGAACATATCCAGTCGGCCCACACCCGGAACGTATCTAGCCGGCAAACTCGGTGTGGACTTCAGGGGTCAAATCCCCGTCAGAACCATAACCACCTCATTACCATTTCCGTGTGGACTTCCGGGGTCTATCCCCTTCAGAACCATAACCACGTGTTCGGGGTCTATCCCCTTACGATCAATACTCAAGATGGTGATCAACCCACCGAATAGAGATCCGTGCACAACCATAATAGAACCATATCACGGATCAGAGAACAGTAATAACTTCGTTAAAACATTTTACAGCGCACATGTTTTATTTTGAAATATCAGAGTAAATAACTCAAAATAAGCATATATAACCCAACCTGAATAGACGAAAACGTCAACCGGGAGTTATCCACAGATCCAACGACTTCACCGATCACACTGGTAGGTACCTGGTAACAAGATGGAACAACTTTTGGGGTCACATCCCACAAAGCAAAGCAACATCGTGATCCAAACGAAGATCGAAGCAAAACGGGGTTTTCGACTTTCTGAACCCACATTTGGCACTCTCCGGGTTTTCAAATCAACTCGATGCAGAGGGAAATATATTCAGGGCATCAAGACCTATAATATGGTACCTTCAAAATATGCATGCATGCAAGTTGACTCAAATCTTAGCAACGAAGAAGCTTCAAAAATCGATGTCTATCCTCAAATCCAGGATAATCCATCCAAAATCAATGCATGAAAATGGAAACATAAGCTATATGCATAACGAGGAACATGGAATGAAAAACTATGTCGAAAATGGATAACCCGGCATGTACTTCCTTTAGAAAACTCGAAGCAACGGAAAACATCCCGACATGCAGAAACGCGAAAAACAGAAAAACGGAATCGGTACTTTAGTAGAATGCATAGCCCGGAACTCAAAACCTAAAGGACCCATAGCCAAAAGGTGGCTCGGTGGGCACCAAATCGGCGGCCACAAGCTCACGGCGGCGGCGGCGATTCGGTGGAGGTCGGCGGCCAAATAGGCCGGCCTCCGGCCATTTTTCCGTCCCTTCCCTTTAGAATCCTGAGTTCTATGCTATGCTATCTACTAAAAGGCGGAATCAAAACAAGCAAAAGATAAAAATAGAAAAACGGGGCTGCCGGGGAGGGGCTGATCGACGGTGGTGGCCGGCAGCAATGCAATGGCGCCGCCACCGAGCCTCCCCGGCTCGATCCCCACTCCTCCAGCTCTTCCGCAGCGTACCTGAAGTTGCTCAGCTCATCCGTAAACACAGAGAGACGAAGGAAATGAACGTTGAAAATGAAGGCCATACCCCTCTATTTATAGGAAAAAGCAGGGGGTTGCGCAGCTGCTTGCGCAAGCGGCCCTTTTTCGAAAATGCAAAAAGCGATGTAACTTTTGCAAACGGACTCCAAATTTAGCAAACTTGGTACCCATGGACTCGAAATAAAATACCGGACACAACGACTATAAATAAGATATGCTTTTAAAAGACCCATGAAAAGTTCGGTTTTCGATAACTTCCTGAGTGCCAAACCTTCGGGTGGTCGAAAACTCGATACTTAGTGTCTATGAATTCGTCATAAGACACTCTTCACAACGCCTGAGGTTTCATGATGGTTGCATCACCGAAACAAAAAGTCAACCTTTTGACCCTTCTCGAAAAATGTGCCATGCAAACCTGAAGCTTAGGAAGGATGGGGTATTACAACTCCTGCAACGATCTCCAATCAACCCACCTTGCCACTGAGATCGGTGCCAATTCCAAATCCTCATCACGGCGCTAAAGAGCATCTTCCGCCCGATTCAACTTGCCCTCCTTGTAAATGATCTCGAAATCGTATCCCAATAATTTGGCTGCCAGTTTTGTTGTGCCGGCGTAGCCAATGTCTGAGACAACAGCTGCTTTAGACTGCGCTGATCGGTCCTTACAACGAAACGACGGCCCAACAAATACGGTCTCCAGTGTTGTACGACCAACACCAATGCCATCAACTTCTTTTCATACGCTGACTTGGCAAGCCCTCGGCCGGACAGATTCATGCTGAAATACGTAATCGAGCGACGGTTTTGCATAAGGACCGCTCGTATACCCCGCCCGGACGTGTCATATTCCACCTCAAACGATCGAGAGAAATCTGGCATGCATAATAATGGGACCGAAGTGAGCGCGCGTTTTAAGTGTTGGAAGGCCTCATCTGCCTCCTTCGGCCACTGCCACCCTTGGCGTTCTCTTTCTTAAGCAAGGCCATGAGGGGACCGGCTATCTTTCCGTAATCGTGAATGAAGCGACGATAATATCCAGTCAGCCCTAGGAACCCACGTAATCCCCGAAGAGTCGTAGGGGTTGGCCATTTCAACACAGTCCCACCTTCGTGGGATCCATTTGAACGCCCTCGGCAGAAACAATGTGGCCTAAATACTCAACATGCGTACGTCCGACAACACATTTTTTTGGGTTTACCACAAGAGAATGTGTATTCAGTACCTCAAACACCTGCTCCAGATGACAGATATGATCCTCACAAGATGAACTGTAAATCAAAATGTCGTCGAAGAATACCAACATAAACTTTCTCAGGAACGAACGAAAGATGTCGTTCATCAAACATTGGAATATCGCCGGGGCATTTGTGAGGCCGAAAGGCATGACCAGGAACTCGTAGTGGCCAGAGTGGGTGCGGAAAGCTATTTTGTGCACATCCTCCGGAGCGATACGGATTTGGTGATAACCGGCTCGTAAATCCAGCTTACTGAATAGGCGAACGCCATGCAGCTCATCCAATAGCTCCTGAATTATCGGAATCGAGTATTTATCCGGCACTGTCCCCTTATTCAATGCGCGATAGTCAACGCAGAAACGCTACGAGCCGTTCTTCTTATGTACCAATAAAATCGGGCTCGAGTAAGGGCTACAGCTAGGTTGAATGATGCCGGCGGAGAGCATTTCGACGACTAACTTCTCCATCTCATCCTTCTGTAAATGATTATATCGGTAAGGCCGGACAGAAACTGGAGAAGTCCCTTCGTGCAACGGAATTCGTGATCACTGCGCCGTGTAGACGGCAACCCCATCGGTGCTTGCGTAACCCTGGAAAATCACGAGTTCAGTTTTTCCCACGCTCCATGTCGTTCTGTCGAGAGACCCGGTGAGAGCACAAATTCCGCGTCCCATCCTTCTAATTGCTACAGCATCCACGCCGCATCATCAGATTCCAGCGCCTTAAGTTTCGTGCAGCCGCACGCCTGCTGCATCAAAGCTGGGTCCCCATTTACGCTGATCCTCCTTCTCTCCACGATAAAATCAATCGTCAAATTCGCCCAGTTTGCCACGATGTCCCCTAGATGAGCCAGCCAAGATACGCCCCAAATAACCTCTATACTGTGCAAGGAAAACACATAACAAGTTACATAAAAGAGGTGATCAACAATAAGAATTGGAACCGAAGTGCAGACGCCCTGAGAGGTGACCCGCGTTCCCGTCGCCCAATACGACAGCAAACGCCACGGCAGAAGTGATAGGCAGGGAAAGATCCGCTGCGACTCTGCTCGAGAAAAAGCAGTGGCTAGCTCCACTGTCGATCATGGCTCGCAGTGTAGTCTCCCCGATGCGGACAAAAAGCTTCAGTGTCTAAGCTCCATCGAATCCGTTCAAAGATAGCTTGGATAGTTGCAAGTGCTGCAATTCTTCAACAGCCGCTGACGGAACCAGATTGTCTTCCTCTTCTGGTCTTCGATCCTCTGGCTCCGACGCCGTCTCCTCCTCCTCAATGTCGAGCAGAACTGCCAGTGTTTTGGGCGGGCACTTGTGAAGCAGCCCATACTTTCCTCCACACTTGAAACACTGACCCTTAGCTCGATAATCCTCCTGCTGAGCCATTGTCAATCGCTGCGAGTTTTGGGGCACGTGCACGGCTACCGGTCTGCTAGGTGTGTTGTCGCTTATCGGAGGGGAGCACTGGAACGTGGACGTGGGGTGGGAAAATCCTCCGAAAGAGTACTGCGGCCGTGGAGGCCCAACTGAGCCGTGGCTGGAGCGCGCAATCCGGCGGGCTACGCGTATAGCCATAAATACATCCGTCAACTCCGACTTGGGTAGGCGGTCGCGGATGGACGGCTTAAGCCCATCTAGAAACATGCCAAGGTACTGTTCCGGTGGCAATGATGGCAGCTACGCCACTCTTTCTTCGAACAACGAAAGATAGTCCTCCAGGGATCCAGTTTGGCGTGTAAGATGCAAAGCCTCATACGCGTTGACCGTAGAACTGTCACCGAAATGGGCTATAAGCTCCTTCGAGAATACATTCCATCGAATGGATGAGGCACGACGGTAGCCATCGTGCCCAAAACATCGCTTTGCGGACATTGCTATAAGGGTCGTGCGCACTGCTGCTGCGAGGCGGTGTGCGCAGGGTCGACCGTCGAACCTGGAAGATCCATCGCGGTAGGACAACGGTGGAGTTGGATGTGATGAGCGGAGGCTGGGATCCACGGGGAAATCCGCGTCTTTGCGGATCGGGGTTGGAGCCGTCGGTTTGGCGAGTTGCACGAATTTCGTGAATGCGCGTGTGGTGGCAAGAGTGCCTTCCATCATGGCGAGCCTTTCATCGAACGATTCCACGGAGGCCGCCACGTTTCCTCCGTCGAATTAAGCTCATTCGTGGTCTTCTCCAAATCCCGAATGCGATCGGTATTCGTAGCCATGGCAGGTCGGACCAATTGATGGAGTGAAGATCACGAAATAAAAGATAACAAGAAAAGAAGCTCAGAATCTTGCGATTCTGCCATAGCGAGAGATGCCGCACAAATAATAATATTGATCAACAAGATGATAAACCCTAACACAATCCTCTACTCATTTTATAGGCCTACTAAGCCATGCACATACGCATGGGCCGATAACTTACTGAATAAGAACATAATAAATATATCAAATAGCAACTAATAATAAATAAGTAAACAAAATAGCCACGCTCAGCCACTTCCTTCGGCTGCTCATCCGCTTCCTTCCGTACGCCGTTGTCGTTGAGTGTACACTTTGATGCTCGCTCCACCACTCGCTCCACCGCTATCACACACCCATTCGCAAAACTTAGTTTTTTCTCTTAGATATATAGATGCATATTATTATTAGCTAACTGTACTTCTTATCTTATTTCCTAAATTTGGTCTCTTCGTCTCCTTTTGTTAATATTGACTCGAGTAATTGCACTTCGATTTGTATGTTGAAATGTGGGTTTCCTTATTTGCTATTTGTATTAAAATTATTGGTAGAAAATAGAGGCCTAATTTATCATAAATGGAAGTACATGAACTTAATTTTACTAATGAAAGTTCAGAAACTTAAAACAGAAAAAATAAAGTACAATGGTCATCTAAGCCTCTAATAATATCGCATCTACACCTTGTTTGATCTAGTTCAGATTCACTCTTTCCAAGTGTCAGAATGATTGTAAAGATTCCTTGTGTGCCAATTCTAGATGGAATGCCATTAAAGATTGTAGACATGTTGTTGCACAAGTCTTACTTAAATCGATATCTTTCAAAATTTAGTGGATCCTTCTGAAATTCTATAGATTCAATTGAAATTTCTAAAAAAACTGAAATTCAATAATTGTTGAATACAGATAATGAGAGTCATACATTCTCCTAGACGATGCCGGTGTATCACTTCGACTTTCATTCTCGTTGGCAAACCTAGATTTTCAATGATTTTTAAGGTATAATTGTAATGAATTCACAAGAGAAAATCATGTTTGGAATAAGTTTATACTTCAGTTTACTTATCTTTTGAGAGTTGATACTTATTTGCATGTTTGAATGAAATTGCATAAACTTGAAGGAGAATCAATAAGAATATTGCTATCAGGTAGTATGCAGTGATGTAATAACCAATCTATAGCATGAATATGTACAAGGAACCATATTTTCAGACACCATCCTGTAAAATCAATCACCACAAGGCTAGAGAAACTTGAAAAGGTATGCAGGCACAACTTAGATACATCACAATGGAGCAAGATATTACACAAACAGTTAAAGAGTAAGTAAATATGAAAATGGAGCTATTTTGTAGTTAAATGCTGGAAATGAATTCCCAAGACCCCAAATAACCTCTATACTGTGCAAGGAAAACACATAACAAGTTACATAAAAGAGGTGATCAGCAATAAGAATTGGAACCAAGTGCGACGCATACGAGAGGTGACCAGCGTTCCGTCGCCCTAATGACGACAAAAACGCCACGGCGAAGTGATGGCGGGGAAAGATCCGCTGCGACTACGCTCGAGAAAAGCGTTGGCTAGCTCCACCGCCGATCATGGCTAGCGATGTAGTCTCCCGATGCGGACAAAAGCTTGATGTCTAAGCTCCATCGAATCCGTTCAAAGATAGCTTGGATAGTTGCAAGTCTTTGCATTCTTCAACAACGGCGACGGAACCGTTGTCTTCCTCTTACGGTCTTGATCCTCGGCTCCGACGCCGTCTCCTCCTCCTCAATGTCGGCGTAATCGCCAGTGTTTTGGGCGGGCACTTGTGAAGCGGCCCATACTTTCCTCCACACTTGAAACAACGACCCTTAGCTCGATAATCCTCCCGCCGAGCCATTGTCAATCGCCGTGAGTTTTGGGGCACGTGCACGGCTACCGGTCTGCTAGGTGTGTTGTCGCTATCGGAGGAGCACTTTGGCGTGGGCGTGGGGTGGGAAAATCCTCCGAAGAATCTCGCGGCCGTGGAGGCCCAACGAGCCGTGGCTGGAGCGCGCAATCCGGCGGGCTACGCGTATAGCCATAAATACATCCGTCAACTCCGACTTGGGTAGGCGGTCGCGGATGGACGGCTTAAGCCCATCTAGAAACATGCCAAGGTACTGTTCCGGTGGCAATGATGGCAGCTACGCCACTCTTTCTTCGAACAACGAAAGATAGTCCTCCAGGGATCCAGTTTGGCGTGTAAGATGCAAAGCCTCATACGCGTTGACCGTAGAACTGTCACCGAAATGGGCTATAAGCTCCTTCGAGAATACATCCCAATGAATGGATGAGGCACGACGAAGTAGCCACTGTGCCCAAAACATCGCTTTGCCGGACATTGCTATAAGGGCCGTGCGCACCCGTTGCTCAGGGGCGGTGTACGCAAGGGGGTCGACCCCGTCGAACCCTGGAAGATCCATGCGCGGTAGGACAACGGTGGAGTTGGATGTGATGAACGGAGGCTGGGATCCGCCGGGGAAATCCGCGTGCTGCGGATCGGGGTTGGAGCCAGTCAGTTTGGCGAGTTGCACCAGAATTTCGGTGAACTGCGCCGTGTGGCTGGCAAGAGTGCCTTCCATCATGGCGAGCCTTTCATCGAACCATTCCACGGAGGCCGCCACGTTTCCTCCGTCGAATTAAGCTCATTCGTGGTCTTCTCCAAATCCCGAATGCGATCGGTATTCGTAGCCATGGCAGGTCGGACCAATTGATGGAGTGAAGATCACGAAATAAAAGATAACAAGAAAGAAGCTCGAGATCTTGCGATTACGCCACGAGAAGATGCCGCACAAATAATAATATTGATAAACAAGATGATTAACCCTAACACAATCCTCTACTCATTTTATAGGCCTACTAAGCCATGCACATACGCATGGGCCGATAACTTACTGAATAAGAACATAATAAATATATCAAATAGCAACTAATAATAAATAAGTAAACAAAATAGCCACGCTCAGCCACTTCCTTCGGCTGCTCATCCGCTTCCTTCCGTACGCCGTTGTCGTTGAGTGTACACTTTGATGCTCGCTCCACCACTCGCTCCACCGCTATCACACACCCATTCGCAAAACTTAGTTTTTTCTCTTAGATATATAGATGCATATTATTATTAGCTAACTGTACTTCTTATCTTATTTCCTAAATTTGGTCTCTTCGTCTCCTTTTGTTAATATTGACTCGAGTAATTGCACTTCGATTTGTATGTTGAAATGTGGGTTTCCTTATTTGCTATTTGTATTAAAATTATTGGTAGAAAAATAGAGGCCTAATTTATCATAAATGGAAGTACATGAACTTAATTTTTACTAATGAAAGTTCAGAAACTTAAAACAGAAAAAATAAAGTACAATGGTCATCTAAGCCTCTAATAATATCGCATCTACACCTTGTTTGATCTAGTTCAGATTCACTCTTTCCAAGTGTCAGAATGATTGTAAAGATTCCTTGTGTGCCAATTCTAGATGGAATGCCATTAAAGATTGTAGACATGTTGTTGCACAAGTCTTACTTAAATCGATATCTTTCAAAATTTAGTGGATCCTTCTGAAATTCTATAGATTCAATTGAAATTTCTAAAAAAACTGAAATTCAATAATTGTTGAATACAGATAATGAGAGTCATACATTCTCCTAGACGATGCCGGTGTATCACTTCGACTTTCATTCTCGTTGGCAAACCTAGATTTTCAATGATTTTTAAGGTATAATTGTAATGAATTCACAAGAGAAAATCATGTTTGGAATAAGTTTATACTTCAGTTTACTTATCTTTTGAGAGTTGATACTTATTTGCATGTTTGAATGAAATTGCATAAACTTGAAGGAGAATCAATAAGAATATTGCTATCAGGTAGTATGCAGTGATGTAATAACCAATCTATAGCATGAATATGTACAAGGAACCATATTTTCAGACACCATCCTGTAAAATCAATCACCACAAGGCTAGAGAAACTTGAAAAGGTATGCAGGCACAACTTAGATACATCACAATGGAGCAAGATATTACACAAACAGTTAAAGAGTAAGTAAATATGAAAATGGAGCTATTTTGTAGTTAAATGCTGGAAATGAATTCCCAAGACCCCAAATAACCTCTATACTGTGCAAGGAAAACACATAACAAGTTACATAAAAGAGGTGATCAGCAATAAGAATTGGAACCGAAGTGCAGACGCCCTGAGAGGTGACCCGCGTTCCCGTCGCCCAATACGACAGCAAACGCCACGGCAGAAGTGATAGGCAGGGAAAGATCCGCTGCGACTCTGCTCGAGAAAAAGCAGTGGCTAGCTCCACTGTCGATCATGGCTAGCAGTGTAGTCTCCCCGATGCGGACAAAAGCTTGATGTCTAGCTCCATCGAATCCGTTCAAAGATAGCTTGGATAGTTGCAAGTCTTGCAATTCTTCAACGACACCGACGGAACCGTTGTCTTCCTCTTACGGTCTTGATCCTCGGCTCGACGCGTCTCCTCCTCCTCAATGTCGGCGAGCGCGGTGTTTTGGGCGGGCACTTGTGAAGCGACCCATACTTTCTCCACACTTGAAACATCGACCCTTAGCTCGATAATCCTCCTGCCGAGCCATTGTCAATCGCTGCGAGTTTTGGGGCACGTGCACGCTACCGGTCATCTAGGTGTGTTGTCGCTTATCGGAGGAGCACCTTTGGGCGTGGGCGTGGGGTGGGAAAATCCTCCGAAGAAAATCTGCGCCGTGGAGGCCCAATCGAGCCGTGGTGGGCGCGCAATCCGGCGGCTACGCGTATAGCCATAAATACATCCGTCGACTCCGACTTGGGTAGGCGGTCGCGGATGGACGGCTTAAGCCCATCTAGAAACATGCCAAGTCTTGTTCCGTGGCAATGATGGCAGCTACGCCACTCTTTCTTGAACAACGAAGATAGTCCTCGTGGATCCGGTTTGGCGTGTAAGATGCAAAGCCTCATCTGCGTTGACCGTAGAAGCTGTCACCGAAATGGGCTATAAGCTCCTTCGAGAATACATCCCACTGAATGGATGAGGCACGACGAAGTAGCCACTGTGCCCAAAACATCGCTTTGCCGGACATTGCTATAAGGGTCGTGCGCACCCGTTGCTCAGGGGCGGTGTACGCAAGGGGGTCGACCCCGTCGAACCCTGGAAGATCCATGCGCGGTAGGACAACGGTGGAGTTGGATGTGATGAACGGAGGCTGGGATCCGCCGGGGAAATCCGCGTGCTGCGGATCGGGGTTGGAGCCAGTCAGTTTGGCGAGTTGCACCAGAATTTCGGTGAACTGCGCCGTGTGGCTGGCAAGAGTGCCTTCCATCATGGCGAGCCTTTCATCGAACGATTCCACGGAGGCCACCACGTTTCCTCCGTCGAATTAAGCTCATTCGTGGTCTTCTCCAAATCCCGAATGCGATCGGTATTCGTAGCCATGGCAGGTCGGACCAATTGATGGAGTGAAGATCACGAAATAAAAGATAACAAGAAAAGAAGCTCAGAATCTTGCGATTCTGCCATAGCGAGAGATGCCGCACAAATAATAATATTGATCAACAAGATGATAAACCCTAACACAATCCTCTACTCATTTTATAGGCCTACTAAGCCATGCACATACGCATGGGCCGATAACTTACTGAATAAGAACATAATAAATATATCAAATAGCAACTAATAATAAATAAGTAAACAAAATAGCCACGCTCAGCCACTTCCTTCGGCTGCTCATCCGCTTCCTTCCGTACGCCGTTGTCGTTGAGTGTACACTTTGATGCTCGCTCCACCACTCGCTCCACCGCTATCACACACCCATTCGCAAAACTTAGTTTTTTCTCTTAGATATATAGATGCATATTATTATTAGCTAACTGTACTTCTTATCTTATTTCCTAAATTTGGTCTCTTCGTCTCCTTTTGTTAATATTGACTCGAGTAATTGCACTTCGATTTGTATGTTGAAATGTGGGTTTCCTTATTTGCTATTTGTATTAAAATTATTGGTAGAAAAATAGAGGCTAATTTATCATAAATGGAAGTACATGAACTTAATTTTACTAATGAAAGTTCGTAAACTTAAAACAGAAAAATAAAGTACAATGGTCATCTAAGCCTCTAATAATATCGCATCTACACCTTGTTTGATCTAGTTCGATTCACTCTTTCCAAGTGTCGAATGATTGTAAAGATTCCTTGTGTGCCAATTCTAGATGGAATGCCATTAAAGATTGTAGACATGTTGTTGCACAAGTCTTACTTAAATCGATATCTTTCAAAATTTAGTGGATCATACGAAATTCTATAGATTCAATTGAAATTTCTAAAAAGCTGAAATTCAATAATTGTTGAATCTGATAATGAGAGTCATACATTCTCCTAGACGATGCCGGTGTATCACTTCGACTTTCATTCTCGTTGGCAAACCTAGATTTTCAATGATTTTTAAGGTATAATTGTAATGAATTCACAAGAGAAAATCATGTTTGGAATAAGTTTATACTTCAGTTTACTTATCTTTTGAGAGTTGATACTTATTTGCATGTTTGAATGAAATTGCATAAACTTGAAGGAGAATCAATAAGAATATTGCTATCAGGTAGTATGCAGTGATGTAATAACCAATCTATAGCATGAATATGTACAAGGAACCATATTTTCGACACCATCCTCAAAAATCAATCACCACAAGGCTAGAGAAACTTGAAAAGGTATGCAGCACAACTTAGATACATCACAATGGAGCAAGATATTACACAAGCAGTTAAAGAGTAAGTAAATATGAAAATGGAGCTATTTTGTAGTTAAATGCTGGAAATGAATTCCCAAGACGTGAAGACGATCGAAAGAACACAAAACGAGGGTTTCAGCGTGCTATGTAATCAGATGATAGCCAGCCATCAGACTATAATCTCAGCCATGAAGGTTGATTCAAAGGCATGCTTTCACGCTTCGACTTCAGGCTTCCACTTTATACTGCATCCAACGCTGGGGTTAAAGAAAGGATATGAGCTTAGTCTCCATCCTAGTTAGTAAACTGAAGGAATATTCTAACTGCAATAGGATATATTATCTTGTGAACAAGGGAGAATGGATGCCAGATTAAGAGGGTGTTTGGTTAAGCTTATTTTAGAGAGCTTATAAGATGTAATGTCTCAAGAGTTTATAAATTGTCAAAATATTTTGATAATTGAACTTATAATAAGCTAACAAAAGAATCGTGAATTGGAGAGAAAAAATTATAGTTAGAGAGATAAAATTGACGATAGGTGAAATTGATAGTGTATATGTAAGAAATAACGAACCATAATAATGTTATTTTGGTAAATTCATTGTTGTTTATAAGTTTATGAAAAAATAAGTTTGAGTTGAGCAACTTATTTTTAGGGGAACTTATAAACTATTGGAGCTTATTTTCACAGCTAATAAGTTGTTTAAGAGCTTATTTTGTCAAACACTCTGTAGGAGCTTATAAGCTCAGCCAAACACCCTCTAAATAGAAGCAGTACCTAGGCTTTTGAATGGATGAAACGGGTTGTCCACTTAGCACGCTGTCTATCGCTAAGCTCAAGTCCCTACATTATGCATCGCAATATTTGTTAGGAACAGTTGACCAAGCACCAATTACATGATTCTGTCTCATCCTCACGTTTTCTAAATTTAGAAGTGCAATAACCTTCCAATGATGCGCATGTTATTACTCGGCCGTGAATCATCAAACCGACCATGGTATACTAACTCAAATGGCCTCGACCGTCTCCGTCACCATAACAGGGAATCGGACCATCACCACACCAAATAAGACCAAAAAAAGAATTCGAATATGTAGCAAAGCTCTCGGGATTCAGAAATGATTAAGAGCTCCGGCGGATGAGGCGATGAGCCCAAGACCGTCTTTATCAATCTAATAATTACCTTTTTAAACAAGAAGAACTCTGGTGTACAAACAGCTTCAAAGCTTCTTGCGACATCTTGGGACTGCAAATTTATGTAGGGATAATTCAATCAATAGTGTTTTGTGTGAAGCAATATCTTCAAATGGTCATCTAGGGCAATGCCAGACAATAACCAAGATAAGGAATTCTTCAACATCAAGCACCTCAAGTATAAATGGTAAGCTGCAGAAATATGTCAATAAAAGAAAACTACCGCAATCATATTTATATAAATGATGATATAAGAAAAACGGTGAACAACATTGGATAGCAGATTCACGTCAAACTAAAAGAAGCTAAGAAAAATGCTTACCTCATCAAAGAGATATGGAAAAGGATACTTAAATATCTTAGCTTCCTCGGCCATAAAATCTGGTCCATCCTGTGAGGAATAGGTTAAAGGTGGAGGAATCAACACTTTCAATTTGAATATACAAGGTCATCGAACTCGTGGATGAGTAGTAACAGAGTTCGAAGAAATCGCAACCACCGCAAGTCCTTTCTGCCCCATAGACATTATATACATCAATAATGATTAACGAGTTTCCATTTGCACAAGTGCTGGTGGCAGTGCTATTCAAAACACGAATACTGACAGATATTATCAAATTAATAACTTACTTTAATATAGAAGTTTGAGAGCTTTACAATATCTTTCTTCAAGTGTTTGACAAAAGGGCAATGGTTGCAGATGAACATTACCTGCAAACAGAACAAGGTTTATATCCGGAAATAAGTCTTCCCATGGCAAGGACAGAGGCAAGTATCCCCCCCCCCCTCCCCCACACGCAAGCAAGCTAATTCCCCTAAACTACAATTGTTTTAGGTTTACATTACAGGATCTTCATGAGTCAAGAACACGTACATTTTTGTTATTAGAATAGAAATTTTATGGGCTAAGTTTCTTTTATTAACTTTGAATATTGTTATTCATGCATGCACCAAACTTCTTGTAACTCTATCTCCCATCTTGTCCTTACATTATTTATTTATTTTGTAATTAATCTTTTTCTCTCTTTTCTACCTCCTTTATTTCTTTCAATTGATGAGACATAAACTTATTAAAGATCGTCTCTTAGTATATATTTAAAATTAAAATTATAGAATATATTTACTCCTATCAAATCGATTTGCCCCTGACCAAGTTGCTCCATCCTTCCACATAACAAAACATAACTACGCTTCTGTGATTCAGAGAAATCACTAACCAATCAAAGAAAGCTTCTATCTTTCCTAAAAAAGACTACCACCCTGGATCTAACAAAATATGCCATTGTAGCTCAGCACATTGTTGTAGCATCAAGCATAGCACTGCAAATGGATCAGAAGAGCAATCCTAGAGGTGCCTATTTTACACGTAACATGCCAATAGTGTTAGGCCAAAAATATATCTTAACTATACAATGTGTACCAACTAACTCCACACGCTTCATAATATTGCCAAAAGTTTGTGGCATCATCAGACCCAACCAAAGACCTACAATTAAGTAAAAGAAATATATTGTTCTTTAAATTTTGATTGAACCAGGCTTGCATAAGGGAAAAATTAGTTAGAGTTGTTTTATTAGTTGCTATTTTATTCAATTGATTTACTAGCTTTATTTATTTAAGGGTCTTTTTGTATTGAACTATCTTTAGGCCCGTAAGATTAGTTAGTATTTAAACATGATTAGTTAGGATTAGGAAAGAAAAATATTAGAAATCCTATGGGAACTCTCGTGTCATATTTGTTTCCTCTCAAGACACGGATTTTATTATTCTTTAGAACTCGCAGATATTTTTTTTTTTGCATGGAAAAAGTTGCAATGATTGTAAATATAACTGATTCGCTTTTATTATTCTTTAGAACTTCATGTATTTTTTTTGCATGGAAAAAAGTTGCAGCCAAATATAACTTCGGCTTATCTTTTGTTTTTTTTTTGTATATTTCCCCTGCAAGATTATCTTTTGGTATGTCGATACTCTATAACCCTTTAAGTGATCTAGAAGAAGAATAGTATTAACGAACTAAGTTGATGCAATAAATTAGTTTCATTTGAATTACCCAACACAAGATTACAAAAAGTGAATAACCTGATATATCAAACCATTCAAATAAAATTACAAAGAAAAGATGCATATCATTACCAGCAATGCAGGGTAGGAGTCAAAGTCGTCTAGCTTCCATACTTTCCCAGTAAGAGGTTCCACAAGCTAAAACTCAAACACAACAACGAAACAATAGAAAATTCAGGTCCCAATAAATTTAAACAAAACGCATTTTTCTCGATTTCAACAATCTATGCTTACCTCGAAATCTGGTGCTCTAAAACCGAGAGAAACCCCTTCGGACTCGGTCCTGGCAGCTCGAATCACGAGCTTCCTGGAGGGGAGCACCGTTGTCCTGCGCAGCTCGGGATTCCAGCCCCCGCTCGAGTAACATTTCGAAGACGAAGTAAAAGAAGAGAGAAATTTCGTAGCCGGTAACGAGCGCTCGATGGCGAGAAACTGCCGACAGACGGCGGCTGATGACACGGTGACCGTTAGCACACCCGCCATAGTCGATAAAATTTGTGTCCCTTTCTAAATTCTGGTATCCGATTTTTTCGGTCCCTTTTTCCAGCCACGTTATCAGAAACAAGGGTATGTTTGTCATTAGGTATTTTTAAATGGGCTCACTTGAGCAAAAATTGGGCCGAGTACTTAATCTGACTCCAATTATGAAACGATAATTGGTTGGTTTAGGGGTGACTATTCGTACAGGTCGGATACCCGATCCGAAAAAATCGGGTATCCGACCCCGATTTTACAGCAAATACGACATCTGATCCCAACCCTATATTTTTAGTCTGGTACCCGAATACCCGACTCGGTTACCCGAGTCGGGTATTCGGATACCCTAATTGCCGTTATTTATAAAATTAACGTTTCAATATTCAAAATGGCAGCTTGGCCCTACTGATTTTAACGCTGGACTCGCCCATTACTTGAAAGTCGTGGGTACGATTCTCAGCGGGCGCTACTCATTCTAAAGTTTTTTTCGATTCTCAATGGCGCTGCTCATTCTAAAGTTTTTTTCTTTGAATTCCTGTAAACAAATATATATATATATATATAAAGAATGAATTTATATTAAATAATTCGGGTATACCTGATAATATAATTGTACAATACCCGACCCTGACCCTGACCCATATGCTCGATTTTGGATAATCGGGTACCCAATATCCGATAAATTTCGGGTCGGATATCAGGTACCCGATTATCCGATAACTTAATAGTCACCCCTAGTTGGTTGTGAGGTTTGTGGGGATATTATTAATTGATTCAGAAATTTTATTTCGTATATCAAGTTCAAAGTTTATGCGAGTTTACAAGCTGTCTCAAATTGATCTGGAACTTCTATTTTTAGATAATATTATACTTCCTCCACTGTATAATTCAAAGATATTCATGATTTTATTATTGTACATATTCCCTGCACTATTATAATATCAATAACATGTCATTTTATGGTAATAGGGTTTATAGAGCTTATATGTGTAGAATCTATTAAACTTGTATAAAAGTTAGAATTTCCTGTTTCTTCAATTTAAAAATGGGACATATTTCCTGCTTCTTCAATATATTGTAGTTTTGAGTATTATATATATGGGAAAATTATGCTTTCACAAGTTGTGGTCAATTTTAAGATTTAGAACACATTTTTGACATTGATATATTACTACCAAAAGATTGTTTCCAAATCTAGATGGCTCAATCTTTCGGATGCAGAAACGTCGAGTTGCACCTGAATTTGATGAGGATTTGCAAGTAAGGTAAGAAATGGTTCGCATTCGGTTAATCAAACCCCTTTTTTTAATTAATCGAATTGAAATTTCCATAAATCTCAAAACTGAATCGAACCGTCTATTAAGTTTGGTTAACCAAAAATCGCATCAGTTAACACGTTCGTTTTTCAATTAGCCGAAAAAATGATAAAGAACCTATTAATTATTTATTTTTCTTATTAAACTACATTAAACAGCTCTAAATATTATATGGTTACAATTAAACTAAATCTTTGATAAATGAACTATTGCTTTATTTTTAATTTTATATGGTTGGCTTCAAATTATTGAATAAGTGTTCAGCGGGATCTAAACTTAGAGAAGAAAAGGTTAGCTAGAGCTGAGCTATGAGTTGAATGAGTCACAGCAAGCGCTGAGCTCGAAATTGAAGAAGTGTTCAGCAGTATCTGAACTTAGAGAAGAAAGTGTAAAAACCCGCTATCCCTAAGGACAAATTAGCAGGGACTGTTACTTGGGATGAGAATTAAGAAGCGGGAAAAGAAAATGAGATATCGAATTGTGAGACATATATCAAAAAAACTTCTAGAGACCTCAAAGTATTGGATATCAAAGTAAATATAATTTACATACAAGGGACTAGCCCATTGGATCCTTAACAAAATGGTTCAACTGATTTGAAGGAATTTAGTTCTCTAATCAAAATATAACTTAGTATTCTTGCAGCGTAAAATATTTGAGGTACACATATGAAGATGTGTACTAAAGGCTCTACTATCAGCGACAAAAGATTCCTACTGCTCAACACCGCTCCATCTCATCGCCAGCTCAACCTGCACATTTAAAAACAAACATGCAGGGCTGAGTACAAAGACTCAATGGACTTATGCCAAAAACATACATTGTAAACTTTGAATTACACTGCCCCATCAGTAACACACGAAGTTTTATTTGAATGTTCCATGCTTACTAAATATTTTCTGTCATTTTCCATAAACTTTGACTGGCCAGAAATATTTTCTATCTGTATGATCCATATCCAACTCATCTTGCGCCGTAGAGGGAGGCCTCCTTCCACGGACGCCGTGACCGGCCGAGAAAACCTTTCAGCATACAGTCACCAGTAACTGGCTGAGCAAACCTTTCAGCAATACAATTACCTAGTGTACACGTTAACCCTTGCTAGAAATTCTACATCTAGCATATGATCCGAATTCGATTAAACTTATGTTGGCGAACCAACACTGATAGGATCCATACATAAAACATAAATATTTTGGGCAGATAATTAAATAATAGCATTTCATCATTTTTTTCTCAAAAAAAATGCATCGTAAATAAAATATTTGTCATTTCATTTTATCCTTGAGGAGAAAACCCACTTTTATGTTCTCTTTCTCAAAACGAGTTTCTTTCCTTTACTTTTGTTGCTCACCTTTGTGCTCCACCTTTACGTAAGAAACTAATTTAGTACGTCGGTCGTATTTTGATTGGAAATTCTAACTTATAAACTCTCGTTTTTAACTGAGACGAAACATTGCTTCAGACCTCATACTAATAAATTATGTCAATCATTTGAATTCGTATTAGTCATTTTTCGAAAAAATGATTTCAATTATGAAATCAATTCTTATAAAAGAGATATTGATATATCTCTAATACGTCTCACACATCCTAGTTTATCTATTCAAAGAAACCCATATTTATACTAGGCGTAAAACATAACTCTATGCGTTAAACATAACTCTACTCACGCACTAACATGCTTCATACATTCATACTTTAATAAAGTAATTTCAACTTCAAACTAATGCATTTTTCAAATTCACCTTTAGAACAATTAACTTGCATAATATGCACTCCAATAAATCTCATAATTTCACTTTAACATTCAATCATGCCCAAATATATATATATATATATATATATATATATATATATATATATATATGAAACTAATTTATGCATAGCACTTTATATTTCAAATTTCTACGTCATTTAGCAAAACGTCTTAACATAAAAATATTATATCTCATTTTAAAAATCACATAAATTCATAGCATATCTTAAACATGTTCTTGGGCCTAAATATGTGATCATATTTAATAAAATAAATTTGAAACTCTAAAACTTCTAATCATTAAACTTTTCGAAATTTTTGGAAAAATTAGCAAAACATTTCCTTAAATTCCTATAAATTCACATAACACACTATATTAACATAAGATCATTAATATATAATAACATTAGACATAGAAAAATTTGACATCAAAAACCTTTATTCTATGGTTTTCGAAAAATTTGGAAATTACCTAAACAATTTTCAAAATTTCTAATTAATTCACACTATGCATTATTCTCATCATACATCAACAATATACACTAATATCCATTATACACAAATCATACCTCAATAAATCATGCCCTAAAGTTTTTGAAATTTCTTTAAAATAATTTCCAACATTTTCCAAAAATTATGAATTAATTCATACAAGCTTAAAAAATACTCACTATTATTAATTCATGCTCAAAACAACAATAAAAAATCATGATTACCTACATATAAATCTCATATATCCCAACTATAATAAGAAAATTTTAACATGCTCAACTTTCTACGAAATTCATAATACATGCTCACAACCATCATATAAACATATTTAATTAACAACCTAAACATTTAACAAAAATTCTCAAATTTCTCATAAAATAACCAAAGCATATAACTCCATTTTTCATGGATGGATTTCTCATATTTTTGTATATCTAAGTAGCTTAGACAATTTCTAAATTTTAATCGGAGTCGATCGACGAATATATCGATTTTTCTAACTTGAAATTCAAGAGAAAATGGAAGAACACTTCTCCTATTTTTCTCTCCTATTTTTTAGATAGTATGGGTGAATGAAGAAAGAAAAATGTCCAGTTGATGATATATCCTCTTTATTCATGCTTCTTTTTTAAAAATATCTTCTTTAGTTAACAAAAGATAATTATCTTATCTCATAAAATGAACACCTCTCATTACCAAACAAAAATAATATCTTATCTTATCATCTAATTAAATATCTTATCTTATCATCAAATTAAATACCTTTCACTATCAAATTAAATACTTTCACTATCAAACAAAGATGGAATATCTTCTTTCTTTTTTTTCTTTTGAAATTTCGAAAATAATTATAGAAAATATCACATCTCTCCATTTTTTTCATTTAATAATAATATAGTATAATATAGACCTTAGGTGATGATATATATCATAAAAAAATAAGAGCAATTCTATGTCTCAAAGTAATAATTTTGACCTATCATTAGAAAAATAGAAATTAATTATCCAATCTCCATTTCTTTAATATATAAAAATATTTTAGTGAAGGAATATATATAAAAAAATATTCTTGTTTCTTAAATCATTCATAGAACTCTCAAGATTAAAATTCTTTAAACTTTATACTAAAAATTTCGAATCATGCAAAAACGTTAATAATAAAGTCATACTTACTTTATTTGTTCTTCATTAATATGGAATTAAATTCTAAGACTAATTATCTAAAATTAATCGTCGTTGGAAAAAATCGCTCTCGAAAGGAATAACATATATATTCCTTGTTTTACTAATTGCTTAAAGATATAATATAAAACTTCTCGCATTATGGATAATAAAAATTGAGCTTCGATAAATTACTATTCCGATTATCGAAACAAAAACTCTAATTAACAACTTAAATTATCATAACCTAGTTTTAAATAATCGGGATATTACATTCTACCCCCTTAAAAGAAATTTCGTCTCGAAATTTGCATACCTTAGAAGAGTTTGGGATATCTTTCCATCATAACATCATCAAGTTCCCACGTGGCTTCCTCTTGTCCATGGTGTCTCCATAGGACTTTCATTAAAGGTATAGACTTGTTTCTTAACTGTTGAACTTTACGATCTAAGACAGTCGTAGGTTTTTCCTCATAACTCATATCTGGGTTAAGGATAACGTCATCGTGATGGATCACGTGTTTTGGATCATACACGTACTTCCTTAACTGCAACACGTGAAAAGCATTATGTACATTCCGCAGACTTGGCGGGAGCTCCAATCTATAGGCTACTGGGCCTATTCTTTTCAGGATCTCGTAAGGTCATATTAAACGTGGTCTCAACTTTCCTTTTACTCCAAAACTTATAATTCCCCTCGATGGAGAGACCTTAAGAAAAACTTTATCTCCGCACTCAAATTACAGCTCGGTTCTGCGCGTAACGGCTTAAGATTTCTTTCTATCCTGAGCTTCTTTTATCCTTTGTTTGATCTGGCGGACAATCTCAATCATCTCACTCACGATGTCAGGCCCTAATTTTTTTTTCTTACCTAATTCATCCCAATAAAGTGGTGATCTGCACTTGTTTTCATACAATGCCTCATATGGGGCCATATTGATCGTTGCTTGATGGCTATTGTTGTAGGAGAACTCAATAAGTGGCAGAACGTGTTCCCAACTTGCACCTCGATCCAATACTACTGTTCTCAACATATCTTCAAGTGTTTGTATTGTCCTTTCTGACTGTCCCTCTGTCTGTGGGTGGAAAGCTATGCTAAAGTTCAACCACGTGTCCAACTTTTTTTGTAAGCAAGTCTAAAATCTAGAAATAAACTTGTAATCTCTATCTGATGTGATGGATTTTGGTACCCCATGTGGGAGTACGATTTTTCTTATGTACAACTGAGCTAAATTATCAGATTCATGAGTAATCTGAATTGGTAGAAAGTATGCACATTTCGTGAGTCGATCCACTACCACCCATATAGCAGTGTTACCTCTTTTTGACCTTGGCGGCCCTGTCACAAAATCCATTGCTATGTCATCCCATTTCCACTTGTGTATCTCTAGAGGCTGCAACTTTCCATAGGGTCGCTGATGCAATGCTTTCACTTGCTGGCAAATGAGGCAGCACTCGACAAATGAGGCTAAATCTTATTTCATTCATTCCCACCAAAATTTTTCTCGCAAATTCTGGTACATCTTTGTAACGACCCAACTTCCCAAGGAAGTACGGATTATATGGATCGTCACTGGTTTGATAAAGTAGCGGATATAAACATAACTAATCAATGCATTTAACCATTTAACTACACAATAACGCATAGACTAAAAAAGAGAAAAAACTATTTGATACCAACTCAAGTCACAGAAGGACTCGTCAAAAGGTTCAAGGTTCAAATATAACCCAATCGGGGCACAATTCAAGGAATGAGGCGACCTCAAGTTCAATCTGATGAAAGCGATTATAATCAAAACATCAAAAATTATCAGAGTTAGGCAGCAAATAAACATGTGGACATGCATATGACGATGCATGCCCAAGGTTCTAGAAACCTTTCTAATAAAGCATCAAAATAACTGCTACTCTGCACCACCTCGCAGCCATCATCGATCCTTGCTCAACCTGTACATCAAAAACGAGATGTAGGGCTAAGTACAAAAGTACTCAGTGGACTCATTGCCGAAAACATTTTCTTTATCAAAAGTTATTGAACTGCCCGCAATAGCACATGAGGATTTTAGTTAAAAGACTCATGCCTATCAAACATTTTATCATTTTCCAAAAGAGTCAGGCCTGACTATTTCATTCACGTTGTTTCCATTTCTGATCATTCATTCATTCATTCATTCATTCATTCGCGCACTATGGAGGTGGCCACCTACACATAGTCGCCGTGACCGATCGAGGTAGCTAACCTAAACACACGATCACGTGTACACAATCCGAGTTAGTCCTTAACTAAGTCGGATCCGATCGTTATCCTTTTTTAACGTTGGTGGACCAACACATTCACACACCACATTGGATATACCAATCTCAGATATGATAACAACAAAACATAAACATTTGGCAGTCAATAATATTTCATGTGATAATATTTCATAAAGCTTTGTAAATCATGCTTTGAGATATGCATAACAATTTTGTTTCAAGAAAGCCCACCTGCTAATCCAAAGCTAGTAAGTCTAAATGAGCAGGGTGTGGTTGTTCTTCCTCGCCGACTACGTACGATCAAACCCTTCATAAGAAAAAGCATTTCTTAGATTCTTTCTATCGATCGAAGGTCGTTTATAAATTATGACTTAAAGTTCCCAATTAGGGTTTCTTCATGATTTCATGTGATGTTTTTAAGATAATTTCTATTATCTTACATTCCCAATTTCCAAACTATATTACTTCATCGTTCATAGGTGAACTTTAATTATGAATCACATACTCCGAGTCTATCCTCGATGATCGAGCTAAAAACACACTCAAATTTACTCGCAATCGTACGAGGAAATTGTAGCGTACCTCTTAAGGAAAACTTAACAGGGCTATTGTTCATGTCATACACATAAAGCGATTAAATCCTAAACATTCTAATACCAACGAAGGCTTGGGAACACATAGGAATTAAAATACGGAAAATAAACAGCATACCTAAGCTAGGGGTTGTCAATCACGAGCTAAACTAATAAAGCATTAAATCTAAACCAGGGGTTGTCAATCCCTAGTTGAACTATGAAAGCAATAAAACGAAAGCAAATAACAAAAGCAATAGCAAACCTATTCTTAGGGTTCGTCAAGCCCTAATCTAAGTCTACTTGTAAATGAACCATAATCATCAATCAACCAACAAGAACAAGAATTAATCGAAAGCAGGAAATCATATATCAAATTGAATCCAACAACAATCATAAAGCAAGAAATCACGAAACAATAATATAAATCAAAGGAGTGAAAATCCAATAACAATAATCGATAAAACCAACAGATAAATTCGGTAAACCAATGTATTAATTGAAGAAACTGAAAGCAAGAATTAATACTCTAATTTCTATCTGTGTCGTCTGGAAGAACTCCCGGAAGATGGTTGAAGAACAGCGGCACCCAAAAAGAAATCAGAACTGAGAACTCCCAACTGAGGACTCTGAATAATTGACCTAGCGCGTTTATATATTAAGTAATGAGTGAGTGTCGGTTGCGGTCGTCGTCGGTGAACAGGCGTTCGCCTAGAAGGTGGCGTCGGTTACGACCGAGCTTCGCTTGAAAACTCACTGCCTCACAAATGAGCACCGGATGAAGGCGAACGTGCACGTGGGGAGGACGAGCCCCGGGTGACCATTGAGCGGGCGCTGGGGCTGGGCGACTCAACGCCGGGCCGAGCGCTGGCGCTGAGCGCGCGCAAGGAGCAGTGGCGGGGTGAGGCGGCGAGCGAGGCGGGTCTTTGGCGAAACCAGCGTCGGATGGAGGGGTAGCGCCGGGTGACGGGACGCTGGGCGGACGTAGCACGAGTCGCGGACGGACCTCGACGCTGGGAGAAACGCTACTTGGGATCTTTGGCGATCTTGCATGCCGAAAGGCGTCGGTGACCATGGCGTCGAGGAAATGGATAAGCGCTACCGGAAACAGCGCCGGTTGGGGCTGGGCATCGCGAGGGAAGTCGCGCGCGCGCGCGTCTTGCGGGGGACGGACGCAGCGAGCGAGGCCTTGTCTTGGCGCGCTGCACGCCGGGCACGGACGTGGGCGACATGCTGCTGATGGGTGCGCTTGATCGAGCCGGGCAGACGTCTTGCGACTTTGATAATCGCCCGTTCTCGCGCGTCCGATCTCCGAATTGCAAACCGTTTTCGCCTATGAACTCCTATCGCAATGCTCTTCAATAAACTTGATCCTTCGTAGATCCAATTCATCCTATTTTAATGTCGTTTTTCTACAAAACATCGAAATAAACAAAGTTAGTCCGAATCGATAAATACTAATCAAACCAACGGCATAAATAGGATAAACTATTACAAATAACATGTAAAACAATACCAAGAATAAGCACAAATTCATACCAAACAACTCCCCCACACTTATCCATTTGCTTGTCCTCAAGCAAAGTCTATACTAACAAGAGTAGAAGAATAACTCATGCAACTTAACTCTTAATCCAATCAATCAAACCTCGTTTTTGCAATTCCCCCAAACATGATGAATACATAGTCAAAGTTAATGTGAAACAAATCTAAGATTGTGAAAATGTCAAATAAATAAGAAGATTATTTTTGCTCAGACCCAACTCTCCGCTAGGGGTGAATTAACTAAAATGGTTACCTTTAGCAACAAGTTTCATTTGATAACACAAAGAAAGTATTAACAAATTTTGGAACAATGTTCGAAAGGTGAACTCTCGATGAACTCGAGTCTTCTATCGTGGTTTCCCATGTCCATTTCTCGATTTATGAAAAACAGGGACATAATCCCATCCTCCATTTATACAATCTCAACAACTTATTGGAGTTTTCATTCTCCTTCTTTTCTCTTCTTTTTCACACATTTTTTTTAATTGAAACGAGTATATAGGTAACCACACTGTTAACACTACCCCTAGCATTAGTCGGACAAATCACATCAATAACCCCCGATTTAAGATTAATTCACACAATCTCATCAATTCACATTGCACTTCAATAACATAACATCAAGATAAACGAGAATACATCAAGGTTGACCAATACCACAGAGTTCAGTTGCACAAGTCAAAATCCTAACTTACTCGCATAGACAAAGCTTACGTCCAAACAATCAAAATAAGCACAAAGGCACATCACAAAGCGTATAAAAATATATATGTCACACCCACAAAACCAAATACTCTCTCCCCCACACTAAATTCGAGCACTGTCCCCAGTGCTCAAAACATTAATTACACAAAAATAGTCAATAGAGGAGGAGACTTCCCTGATAAAATATGACAGTGGCAGGGTTGGAATGTGAGCGTGCACGGCAGAACCGGAGTATCACGGCTACACCTTACGGTTGACGACGTTCCAAATTCGAGCAAAACAAACACAGAGACAACAAAAAGATCAAAGAGAACAACAAAACAAGCAAAAAAGAAAGAAAGAAAAAGAAAAGAAAAATCCGTGGGTGAACTCCCACGTAGTACTCAGTTTAACGTCGTGAGCACGACATATTCCGGTCAACAACGGACTATCCATAGTCCTTTACCTGCAGGAATACCATCTCAGCCAGAGCATTAGTAGTAACCATATAAGAACAGAGGACAGTAAAGAAAGCAAATAATGCATCATTTAAGCTCAAATCAAACATCCTATTCTCCAAAGAAAAATAGATAATTTTAATTCTCAAAGCACAATACTTTGGTGAATTAGGATGTTGACAAATTATTGATGTTACCTCAACCTTTGTCCTCACTTTGTCTTCCTCTAGGAACACGTACTTCAATTGTGGAGGCAGTTCTTTCACTTCCAGAGTGGGCTTTGGCGTGTTATCAATTTCATGTGCCCACTCTTCCTCGTCAGTCGTCCTTGTAACAACTTCCTCGTGGCTCTGATCCTGCTTCTCATCCTCACGTGCCCATTCTTTCTCATTTTCCACCTTCTCTGGCTGCAGCGACTTGTCAGGTGTCTCTCCCACCCAATTCTCAATAATTGGGTCACTTTCTAGAATAGCGACCGCCTGGACCTGATTGGATTGGTTTAGAAGTTCCCTCCATTGCTGCAACAGCTCATCAAGCAGGCTATTAACATGTCCGACTTGCGTCTCCAAACGCTGAAGTGAGGCGTCATAAGCATCCAAACTTTTGACGAACTTATCATCCCAAGCTGGCATTTGAGATGAAGATGGCTGCTGCGGGTATGAATACTGAGGTGGAGGTGGTTGTTGTGAGTACGGATACTGCGGCGGAGGTGGTTGATCCCAAGATGGATTGTAGGATTGATCTTCATAGTGCGGTGAGGTGGTTGATCCCGGTATGGATTGTAGGCTTGATCCTCGTCTCGCGGTGGAGGTGGTTGGTCCCAGAGGGATCATAGGCTTGTTGCTCGGGGTAGGGATCGTGGGCTTGATACTCATGGTTTGACGGTATCCTCGAAATAGTCGAACTGGGCTCCATCTTCGTAAGAAGAATTTGCCCAATATGACGAGCTTTCCTCCCCCCAACCTATTTGACCATATTCGTATTGCTGGTGGTTGCATTAACAGACACTAACTAAAAGAACGGGATCATACGCACCGGGGGGGGGGGAGAAAATAACAAAAAGAACGAAAAGAAATACAGAAAATAAATAACACAAACAATATGCCTAAAGTTTTCCCCGGCAACGACGCCAAAATTGATCGAGCTAAAAACACACTCAAATTTACTCGCAATCGTACGAGGCAATTGTAGCGTGATAAGTTAACCCAAGTCGTCTCTCAAGGAAATCTTAACAGGGCTATTGTTCATGTCATACACATAAAGCGATTAAATCCTAAACATTCTAATACCAACGAAGGCTTGGGAACACATAGGAATTAAAATACGGAAAATAAACAGCATACCTAAGCTAGGGGTTGTCAATCCCGAGCTAAACTAATAAAGCATTAAATCTAAACCAGGGGTTGTCAATCCCTAGTTGAACAATGAAAGCAATAAAACGAAAGCAAATAACAAAAGCAATAGCAAACCTATTCTTAGGGTTCGTCAAGCCCTAATCTAAGTCTACTTGTAAATGAACCATAATCATCAATCATCCAACAAGAACAAGAATTAATCGAAAGCAGAAAATCATATATCAAATTGAATCCAACAACAATCATAAAGCAAGAAATCACGAAACAATAATATAAATCAAAGGAGTGAAAATCCAATAACAATAATCGATAAAACCAACAGATAAATTCGGTAAACAAATGTATTAATTGAAGAAACCGAAAGTAAAATTAATACTCTAATTTCTATCGTGTCGCCCGCGGAAGAACTCCTGGAAGATGGTTGAAGAACAGCGGCGCCCAAAAAGAAATCAGAACTGAGAACTCCCAACTGAGGACTCTGATAATTGACCTAGCGCGTTTATATATTAAGTAATGAGTGGCGCGGGAGTGGAGTCGGTGTCGGTGAACAGACGTTACGCCAAGAAGGTGGCGCTGTTACGGTGAGCGCTCGCTTGGAAAACTCACTGCCTCACAAACAAGCGCTGGATGAAGGCGAACGTGCGCGCGGGGAGGACGAGCGCTGGGTGACCATTGAGCGGGCGCTGGGGCTGGGCGACTAAACGCCGGCTGGAGCGCGCGCGGGCGCTTGAGCGCAAGGAGCAGTGGCGGGTGAGACGGCGGCGAGCGGCTGGTGCTGGGCGAAACCAGCGACGGATGGAGGGTAGCACGGGTGGCGGGCGTTGGGCGATGCCAGCGCCCGAGCGGAGCGCGAAGTTGCGGACGGACCTCGGCGCCCAGGAGAACGCTTGCTGGGCGGGCGAGCGTCTTGGCGTACGTCGAGCCGGTGACCATGGCGCGAGGGAAATGGATGGGCCTGGCTGAAACGAGCGCCGGTTGAGAGCTGGGCATCGCGAGGGAAATCACGCGGGCGCGGCGCGCGGGGCGGGACGGATGCACAGGCGAGGCGTTGTGCGGGTGCGCGTGCTGGGGCACGGGACGTGGGCGACGTGCGCGAACTGGGTGCACTTGATCGAGCACCGGGCTCGACGTGCGCGACTTTGATAATTCGCCTCGTTCTCGCGCGTCCGATCTCCGAATTGCAAACCGTTTTCGCCTATGAAATCCTATCGCAATGCTCTTCAATAAACTTAACCTTGGTAGATCCAATTCATCCTATTTTAATGTCGTTTTTCTACAAAACATCGAAACAAACAAAGTTAGTCCGAATCGATAAATACTAATCAAACCAACGGCATAAATAGGACAAACTATTACAAATAACATGTAAAAAATACCAAGAATAAGCACAAATTCATACCAAACACTCGACTTTTAACCTTAGTGTTATTCTAAACGTTATTACGTTATAGATTGTCGGCATTCAAGTTGTGATTGGTATATTAGGATATTCTCAAGCCACTAACTAGACTTAACAATTATAGTTACGTCCTAGTAGGTTATGCTTGACGACTTGTCATATTAGCACGACAAATAAAAGAGGAGTATTTGACTTATGATTCAAGTGAGCACATGCTATCATGTAAGTAAGTACTTAAGAATAAATGAAGTGCTTTGGGAATATTAACTCGACTTTTGAGACATAAGGATCGACATCTTATGTTCGAATCTTTGCTTACACATTACGACATTGTTTGTTTCTCTTAACTCATTGGAGATTATATGTCACAGCCCGACTACTTAATCAAGTAATTAGGCCATAACGTGGGTTAAGAAAGAACTTCTGATAATCGATAACAACAATTTCGACGAAAAATACATATCAAACCATATTTGACCTCAACTTTCATCATGAAAGAATTAAACATTTATGGTTCAAAGAAGTAGAATGGAATTTGACAAAGATTGATTCTAGGTCCTCAATCCACAATAAAGGATCAAATGTAGAAAAATAACGGCAAAGGACGGATAATCACAAAGGAATAACAAATGTCAAGAATGTATATTTTCAAGCATGCTTTGACAACATTAAGAATATTGACGTTTCAAAGCATGGTTTAACAATGTTTCCAAGACTTGATGTAAACCTTATTGACTCTAACAAAACAATTCTAAATTTTCAAAAGAAATCCTTGTTCACACAATCATTTCGATAAGTCCTTGTTCATAGAAGTAAGTCGACATCATAACAGAAATGTCGAGATCCCAACAACAAAATGAAACTATCATCAGAGCAAACATCATAACACAAAACAAACATCTTAACACAAAACAAACAAAGGCTAAAGTTAGGCAATAAGAAGTGTGGCTGAGAATCATGTATGATGACATAAGACTCTGGGCAAACAAAACCTGACATCAACAAATTAGCAACATCATCATGAGACAAAACCTCTAGAGAAGCTCCTTTGCACAACATTCAATTCCAGCATCCTCTCGAGCTCATCCTGCACATTTAGAAATATATGCAGGGCGTGAGTACAAGATGCACTCAGTGGGTATATGCCGAAAACATTTGAAACATTTCTCATAGAGCTATAAGATTGACTTGCCATAACATTTGCAACACATATGAGTTTTTCAGTTAAATAGCCTATGCATGCTTCTGAAATAACTTACTTGCTTTTATGCTCATATATTCATGATGCAACATTTAACATGCGTCTGCAGACATTATCACATTCATTAACCATATCTACGCACTCTAGTATTGAGAAGTAGGCCTCCTTCTCAAACACCGTGATCGGCCATTTAACGCACGATCACTCTGTGTACACAAACCCTTACTGGCAGCTCGTCCAGCATAGGGTCGATATCGTCCATCTCTCGTAGATAGGCAACATGCATCATGCATTATGCTCAAAAACTTGGCAAGTCAGTAAACTTTTCATAAAAATGCATATCATATCATTTTGTATGTAAAAGCATATCATGTCACATTTTTAGAAAGGATTTTACCCACCTGGTAACAATCACTCAGGTGGACTGTATGTTCTATCCTTCACTTCTTTCTTCTTTGAACTTGGCCCTTCATCAACATAGAGTATCATATAAGCATACCAGGAACCAAACAAGAAGATAAACTCTTTATCTTATCTAAGTCGTCAGCACGACTATAACTTCTTGATATTCAAGACTCTATAGTCTATGAACACTTTGGTCATTACATCCTCTAACATCTAAACATATAACAAGACTTAACTAAGCCTCATATGACTAAACAAGCATACAGGACTCAACAACAAACTTAAGCCATCTAATCTTAATAAAAAAACCAACAACTCTTTACAAACATAACTTATAACCAACGTGAAAAATCACGTGAGACGTCATCTAACATAAACGAACCTCTATACATGCTCAACTATCAACAATGATCATCAATCAATCATCAAAATCCAAAGGTCAAAGCTCTAGCATTGAAAACCCAATTTGACGTCAAACTAAATTTTTTCATTTTTAAAATACGTCGGCCAAAAAATCCGAATAAATCATTTTAAGCTCTATTCATATCATAGAATCCAAATATGAAGTTAAACTGATCAAATAAAATCAAAATCCAACCTTATGTGAGACATAGGGTTCGGCCATTTGGGGGTTTTTGCACAGGCTCGATTTCAATCGTTTTTCTTGCTCAAAACATGTTTATATCTACCCAACAACACATATATGAAGGCATATCAAGCATATCAATAACATAAGTTCAAGATCTAGGCCTTCTTATTTTTGAAAATTTCAAGAATTCCAAGGAATGAACCCATGCTCGAAAATTCAACATTAAACAACTCATATGCGATAGATCTAACATAATATCAAGAGATAATGGAAAAAAACATGCTCCTTTCAAAAAGTCAAGAGGACCGAAAATTTGGAGCTCTCAAAAGTTCATGATTTTTGAATTTTCAAACCATAGATATGTTCTAGAGGTGAAGATTTACCTTTATGCGAAGACTGATCATGAATTTAACGGTTAGATCTTCCTAGAAATGAGCTTGAATGATTTGAAAATGGAGGTGTGTGTATGTGTGTGTATTTCGAAAATTTGAGAGAGAGAAGGATGGAGTTGTGAATAATGGGGTGCTTTGGAAGCTAAAGCATATATATATATATATATCATTTCACTATTTCATTCTTCCAAGAGAAGCTATTGATTTTCCTTCCATAAGAAGCCATTGATTTTCTAGAAATTTCTTAGCTTATCACATAAGCTTATTCTTAGCTTATCTAATAAGCTTATTCTTAGCTTATCTCATAAGCTTTGATTACAATTTGGGCCTATTACTACATATTGGTGTTAGGCCCAATTTATTAGGGACGTTATGTCCTCATCCGATATATATATATATATATATATATATATATATATATATATATATCCGAAAAAAATATATCCTTTGAAATTAATAAATAAAAAAAATCAATAGAAATATAGAAATTGTTAGTAAGTTGGAATTTTTCATAAATCTCTTTTTCTAAAATAAACATCATATTTTGACTATTAAAAGTATTTTTGGTCTCAAAAACCATTTTGGACAATTGCTCTTGATCCGGGTTTATTCAGCAAACATAGATATCAAAAAGGGCAAAGACTCTGAAATTCTATGACTCTTGGATCAAGACTTTTATGAACACATATCTTATCATATCAAGACTTTTGAAATCTATATCTTTTCATGCTAATAAAGACTTAAGAATCTTATCTCAGATTCTATCTCGAATCTATCTCGATTCTATCTGCTCGACTCAAAGCTTAACATAAAAGCTTTTTAACTTAAACAACTCTTTCTTAAGGATGCAATGCACTTCTTATAAGCTCTTAGCTAGGAGCTAAACTCTGCTACAGGAGTATGGGTTATTACATTCCCACCCCCTTAAAAGAAATTTCGTCCCGAAATTTATTACCTTTGCAAAAAGCTCAGGGTACTTATCTCTCATCTGATCTTCTAGTTCCCATATCGTTTCTTCCAAACCATGATGCTTCCATTGGATTTTAACTAAAGGAATTAATTTATTCCTTAGTTTTTGTTCTTTTCGATCTAAGATGCGTTATGGCTTCTCTTCGAAGCTTAGATCTTGTTCAGGAACAATATTCTCTTGATATATGATGTGTTTTGGATCAAACACATATCTTCGTAACTGCAACACATAGAACACATTGTGGATATTGCCGAAACTGGGAGGCAATGCTAATCTGTAGGCGACTGACCCAATCTTCTCTAGAATTTCGTACGATCCAATGAATCTTGGTTTAAGCTTTCCTTTGATTCCAAAGCGATGTATTCCTTTGGAAGGAGATACTTTCAAGAATACTTTGTCTCCAATCTTGAAGCTTAGCTCCGTATGTCTTTTATCTGCGTAGGACTTTTGACGATCTTGAGCTTCTTGGATTCTTTTCTTTATTTGTCATACGATTACGACCATTTCTTCAATCGCTTCTGGTCCAAGCACTTTTCTTTCTCCAACTTCGTCCCAATAAAGCGGTGATCTGCACTTTCTTCCATAAAGGGCTTCATAGAGCGCCATATCAATCGTTGCTTGGTACTTATTGTTGTAAGCGAAATCAATCAATGGTTGGAATCGCTCCCATTGTTCTCCTTGATCTAATATCCATGTTCTGATCATATGTTCTAGCATCTAAATGGTCCTTTTGGATTGACCATCTTTTTGTGGATGAAACGTTGTACTGAAATTCAATCTTGTACCCATCTCTTGTTGAAAACTCATCCAAAATAAGATGTAAACTTGGAGTCTCTGTCTAGGGTGATTGAGACGGGCACTCCATGCAAACGTACTATCTCTCGAATGTATGTCTGAGATAACTTGTCAGCTCCATACATAATAGAGATCGGGATAAAATAAGCACACTTCGTGAGTCGATCGATTATCACCCACATAGCTGTATTACCACGCTTTAATTTGGGTAGACCAATCACGTAATCCATGGCTATGTGATCCCATTTCCACTAAGGAATCTCCAGTGGTTGCAACTTACCATACGTTGCTGGTGCATGTTGGATTTGTATACTGAAAGCAGCTTTGGTTGAGCTTGTATACAATGTTTCTCGTTACCACTATTACAATCTCCTATCCGAAATGAATACTTGATTGCATATATCGTGTCCCTTATCTCATATATAAGTTAGATCATACGATGTGTAGAAGATCACGAAGTCCGTATGATTGGTCGACTTAATGAGATATAAAAGTTTCACACCGAGACAACTTGAGGACGAGTTGTCGGTATAGGCTGCAGTATAGATAAGTAACTTGACTTGGTTGCTTGTCTATCTTTGATGCGTCTCGACGTATTGAAGGATCACAGTGAGATGAGTTCTTCTATCGACCGTCGTGAAGAACCAAGATCTCGGTGACTTCGATGATCTAAACCTCGATAAGGTATTAGATGAGTATGAGTTCTTGACCATCACTTTGACTTGTTATGGGTGAGGTTATATGTTCTAACCCAATATTCTCCGCATATTGGGTGGTGGCGGTCTTGTATGTCATGCTAGTTATCTCAGACGAGTCACCGTATCCGTTTAGGATGATGACGTCCCCTTAAGGAGCTCAAAGGTTTATTGTACTAAACCCCGCAGTTGAGTTAGCTCAAGTACAATAATAAGGTTGAGTGGTACTACTTAAGAATTAAAGATATTAATTATTTTAAGCGATGTAATGCTATAAATAATTAATGGACGTTCGATATCTTAAATACGGGATTCGTAATTTCTAAGTGCAAGCCCGACTCAACTTGGTAATAAAGGGTAAGTCAAGATTTATTCTCTAGTGGCATGAATAAATGTTTATAAATTAATTTATGTTCGGGTTGAACATAAGATAATTAATTTATTTGAGTCCCATCTTTATTCCTTGCATTTGATCCACTGGTTTGGCCCATCCAGCCCGTAAGCTAGGCAAAATCGGTGCCCTATGCTCTACAAGGCAAGGATTTGATTCTCTTTATCCTATAAGGATATTATTATATTTATGGGATATGCATAGATCCTTTCCATATAAGATTATGGTAATAATCCTTTCCATAAAGGTTTATGGTAATTGCCATATGGGATTATGGTAATTTCCATAAAGTATTATGGTAATTTCCATATGGGATTATGGTAATTTCCATATAGGATTATGATAATGCATTATAAATATGAGGTAAGAGATTAAATCTAGGTCAATTATTAATAATCATCATCATTATTTTCGAGAATTTGAGGTTCGTCCTTTTAGAGATTTTGAAAATTCTTGAGAACTTGAGGGTGATTTTCGAAGCATTCTCCATAGATCGTCCTCACTCGGCGTTGGAGATTGGGCAACCGGATCTGATCCGGAAGGTCAAAGCACGAGTCTCGATCCATTCCGCCTCGGCAGTTCAAAGGTAAACACGAGAAAACCCCAACGTGTTGCAATTAATTATATAGGTGCATGCTAGGTATATAATCAATGTATGGTGAATTAAACATCCAAGATAGATCCTCGGGAGAGGGCTAAACCTAGGTTTTCCCTACAATTGGTATCAGAGCCTGGGATCAGTATCTTGGCTCTGTTGGATTAATTCACGTTTGATTATTACGTGCGCAATATATTAATTGTTGAATCTGTCGTTCATCGTGGCTCGTTTTTATTTTGTCGGATTTTGTTTTTCACCACGAGAAAATCCGTGGTTAGATTAGATTTATTTTTCTGTAAATCTTATCTGTAAAAGTAAAACGAAGACGAAAGCAGCCAGATCGAGACGACGGGAAAAATGGGTCGCACGGCGTGCGGGCGACGGCACGCAAGGCGTGCACGGTGCTCGTGGACGCGCCGCGTGAAGGGGCCGAGCCCAGATCCATTTTTCCAGCCTGAATCCTGTTTTGACGAGTCCGGTCCGTGCCCGTGCACGCGAGGCCCGTTTTTGAAGATTATAAAGATCTGTACTTTGTAATTCTATGTAATAGATTAGGCAGGAAAGTGCAGATTCCACGAGTGGGCCACGATGAACGTTTTTATTTTATTTTTATCGTTCATTGCATGTCGTGGATGTTTAAATAATGCAGTAGCATGCTATATATGTTTAAATTACGTTGACAAACCTTTTACGTGTTTTCGTAATTAGATGCGCATAGTAAGCATGCTAGGTTTATCGCTTTTTCAAGCATATTTTAGAATTCTGCGAGCATGTTTTACATGTTGAGTTCTATAGACAAGCATGCTAGGATTACGTGATCTGCATGGACAAACCTTTTGAACAAAAAGACTAAGCAAGCAACCCGACAAATTAATTTTTAAAATTAAAATGTCAAGACCTCCACTTTTTGATCTCTAAACAAAGTGAGACGACTTGAGTAAACGCCCACACGCGTGGCTTGCTAGCACTGCTTATCATAAGTTTGTTAGATGAGATTTCAAAATAAAACATTTTAAATCTATTGAGAAGTGGGAGTTTCATGTAAAGCGCCCACACGCGTGGCTTGCATGTGCGATTTTCATAAGTTCTCTAGAGATAGATATAAAATGAGATAACAAAAGAATTTGAATTGGGCGGTATGGTCCGGTGAGTATGCCAATTCTAAGAATTCATTTTCTGCTGTTAAAATTGTGGTCATTGCTTAGACATCACCTCAAGTACAACTTCCCGTGAAGTCCCTTCTTGCGATAGTGATGTGGTCTAGAATGGTCCAATCGTTAATTTCATTTGTCATAAGGATAAGTTGACATGGATTGAAATTAAGCGACTAAAAGGTATATTTTAGTGCAGTCGAGGGGTTCATGTATAGCGCCCACACGCGTGGCTTGCATGTGAGATTCCTTGGGCGATTGGAGGTTTCAATTAATATTGTTTTATCAAAAGGTTACAATATTATTGTTACGAATTATGTGCGATCGTATGCTTATGTGTTTACATTATCGTTTCAGATATGTCTCTTACACCGATTATCAATATGCTCGCACAAAATCCCTTATCCGGTCCAAATTTTATCGAGTGGAAACGAAACATTGAGAATGTTCTTACTGTGGAAGAAAATCTATTTGTACTCACTACACCCCGTCCCAAGCCTCTAGACAATTCATCTACTGATGAGGAGCGCAAGGAGCACGAGAAATAGGACAAATCAAATAGAATGGCAAAGTGCCTTCTTTTGGTCACCATGTGCGAGTCCCTGCAACTCCAGCATCAAGAGATGGAAGATGCAGCCACGATATGGCTAAGTCTTATGAAATTGTATGAGGAGTCGGACATAATCGCTTGTCATAATTTGACAAAATCAATAATGTCAAGTTCAATGAAGGAAAGCGATTCGGTGCATAACCATGTAGAGCAAATGATTAATCTCTTCGGAGAGCTCGAATTGGTTGGAGGATATATTGATGACGTAGTCAGAATCGATATGATCCTCAACACTTTGCCCAAGTCTTTTGATGACTTCCGTTATAAAGCAGTCCTTTATGATAAGAGTTATACTCTAGATTCATTGCAAGAGGATCTAGTAACGGAAGAGCATAAAATGGGCAAAGGTGCACATCTTTAGTACGCACCTCAAAGAAAACCACCGCTCTGTCGAAGATGAAAAGGAAAAGTGGAATTCAAGAGATGCTAAGGCTAAAGAAAACAATGGGAGTAATACAAAGGGCTCTACCAAGGTTTGAAAAAGCCAAAGGAGAAGGGCAAATGCTTCAAGTGCGGTGAGGCTGGGTATTGGAGGCTAAGTGCCCCAAGCTCAATGCTCTAGGTACGCCATTTGATTTAGTAACGGAAACATGTTTAGCGACTTGTTCTACCCATTCTTGGGTAGTAGACACGAGTCTGCATCGATCATGTTTGTTACACCTTGCGGGTTCTGCGGACAAGGGAGTCGAATGATGGCGAGATAACGATCTCCATGGGCAACGCGCGAAAGTCGAGGCCGTTGCGGTCGGAGATGTTACTTTATGTTTTGAGAAACAGCTTTTAGTTTTAAAAGACGTTTTACATGTGCGGATTTTCATGGAACCTTGTTCTGTTTGAAATTGTTTATTCATGGATATTCATTGTTTTTGATAGTGGTGTTTCTATCATAAGAAATGACGGTTATCGTGTAGGCACATTATATAATTCGCTTTATACTATTTACGCAATACATAATACCTATAACTATGTTGCATCTATATCAAACCTTAAAAGAGAAAGTTTTCTTCAGAAGATGACACCTCTTTTCTCGGCATCTTAGATTAGGTCAAATCAATCTAAATAGGATCCAAAGACGGCTAAGAATGGGCGTTGGGTAATCTCACGCTTACTCGGTTCCCATCTGCGAATCTCGTATAGAAGGTAAGATGTTGACCGCACCCTTCAAAGCGAAGGGTCATAGAGCCAAAGAAATGTTAGAGCTAGTCCATTCGACTGTGTGGACCGATGTCCACACAAGCTCGTGGAGGGTAATGCAGTATTTTGTCACTTTCATTGATGATTACTCAAGGTGCGGATCGTATACCGCTTCACCGCAAGTCTGAATGCTTTGAGAAATTCAAAGAATTTTAGGCGGAAGTGGAGACGGCTAGGTTAGAGTATCAAGTCATCAAGCGTTCGATCGCGGTGGCGAATACCTCAACAACGAGTTCATGGACTATCTAGTGAAGTGTGGGATTACCTCCCGGTAGCATTTCACCGGCACACCACAACAAAATGGTGTGTCGAGTGAAGAAATAGGACTCTTTTGGAAATTGTTAGATCAATGATGAGTTATGCAACTTTGCCTATTTCGTTCTGGGGGTATACCTTAGAAACGGTGGCATACTTGCTAAATCTAGTACCATCCAAGTCATCGAAGAGACCCTTCGAGTTGTGGTTTGGGCGCAGTTTAGGTTAAGCCACATAAGGATATGGGGTAGTCCAGCACATGTGCTGAACAAGAAGGCTGATAAGTTGGAGGCTAGATCCGACGCAAGGCTGTTTATTGGCTATCCTAGAGGAACGAATGGTGGTTTATTCTATAGTCCTAAGGATCAGAAGGTCATTATTAGCACTAATGCCCGATTCTTAGAAGAGGACTACATGAAAAATCATAAATCCAAAGTTGAAATCATTCTTCAAGAATTAGAAGATGATCGTATTCTACCACCGATTAGACCAAAGGTACGAGATGTCGAGTCTAGTGGGAGGGATCGACACCAGATACTTCAAGAATTTGAAGTGGGTCGAGTTTCACTGGAGATACCGATCGTACAAGTGGTACCTACCAAGCAAGTTGTGCAAGATAGTGAACCACAAGTTACTGCACCCACCGTTGCCATTGTGCCTATAGTGCCTCGTCGTAGTGGGAGGGTTGTTCGTCAACCCGATCGATGTATGTTCGAGGGTGAATCTTGGTTTAGTCGAGCGAGCGAGGCAATAATCGACCCATGGACGACAATGAGGCGATCTGAAGACAATGATGCAAGATCATGGAACTTACGTTTGGACGAGGTGGTAAAGTCCTATGGATTTACCCAGTTGCTAACGAGAGTTGTGTGTATCGGTTTAGATGTCAACGGTAATGTGGTATTTCTTGCACTTTACGTAGATGACATTCTTCTATTTGGCAACAATGTGAAGTTGTTATCAGACGTAAAGAGTTGGTTATCCGATCAGTTTCAAATGAAAGACTTAGGAGATGCAGCGTACATTCTTGGGATCAAGGTTTACCGAGATCGCAAGAGGAAAATGTTGAGCTTATCTCAGGCGTCTTACATTGATACTGTGATTACTCGTTTTAGTATGCAGACCGTCAAGAAAGGATTGCTACCTTTCTGACATGGCGTTCCTTTATCTAAAGGGCGATCCACCTATGACCGCAAAGAAGATAGAGGAAATGAGACAAGTTTCCTACGTTTCCGCCGTAGGAAGTCTCATGCATGCAATGCTATGCTCGAGGCCCGATATCTGCTATGCGATGGGCATAGTGGCTAGATATCAGTCTAACCCTGGACAAGCTCATTGGACTGCGGTAAAGCATATATTCAAGTACCTGAAAAGGACTCGAGATTATAGGCTGGCTTACCATGCAGATAGTCTAATGCCTTTGGGTTATTCAGACTCGGATTTCCAATCTGACCGTGATGAGAAAAAGTCTACCTCAGGCTATGTGTTTACCTTGGGAGGTGGAACCGTATCCTGGCAGAGTGCAAAGCAGCGATGCATTGCGGACTCTACCATGGAAGCGAATATGTAGCCACTTGGAGGCTACTAAGGAGGTCAGATGGTTCAAGAACTACCTCATGGATCTAGATGTGGTACCTGGTTTGCCCATGAGTATCATGGTTTACTGTGATAACTCAGGTGCAATGGAAAACTCGAAGGAACCACGGATCCACAAGGCAAGCAAACACATAGAGAGAAAGTACCATGTCATACGAGAAATCGTTAGACGAGGGGACGTCTTGATTGCAAAGATTGATACGACGGATAACCTAGCGGATCTATTCATGAAAGCCTGCCGCAATAAGTCTACGTTGGGCACGTTAGAGGACTTGAATTGCGCTAGATGGCACCCGCTAAAGCCTGCCGCAATAAGTCTACGTCGGGCACGTTAGAGGTCTCGAATTGCGCTAGATGGCACCCGCTAAAGCCTGCCGCAATAAGTCTACGTCGGGGACGTTAGAGGACTTGAATTGCGCTAGATGGCACCCACTTAGAAAGGAAACTTTTTTATAAGTGGGAGAAGCAAAGTGATGGTGATGGTTTTGTTTGTAATAGCTAGTAGAGAGACACATTGTATACTAAAAGTTTGCTTTAGTATAAGTGGGAGATTGTTGGATTTGTATACTGAAAGCAGTTTTTGTTGAGCTTGTATACAATGTTTCCTGTTACCACTATTACAATCTCCTATCTGAAATGAATATTTGATTGCATATATCTGTGTCCCCTTATCTCATATAGAAGTTAGATCATACAGTATGTAGAAGATCACAGAAGTCTGTATGATTGGTCAAGCTTAATGAGATATAAAAGTTTCACAAATGAGACAACTTGAGGACGAGTTGTCGGTATAAGCTGCGGTATAGATAAGAAGTGACTTGACTTGGTTGCTTGTCTATCTTTGATGCGTCTCGGCGTATTGAAGGATCACGATGAGATGAGTTCTTCTATCTAACCGTCGTGAAGAACCAAGATCTCGGTGAGTTACGATGATCTAAACCTCGATAAGGTATTAGATGAGTATGAGTTGCTGACCATCACTTTGACTTGTTATGGGTGAGGGTTATATGTTCCAACCCAATATTCGCCGCATCTTGGGTGGTGGCGGTGCTTGTATGTCATGCTAGTTATCGTAGACGAGTCACCGTATCCGTTTAGGATGATGGCGTCCCTTAAGGAGCTCAAAGGTTTATTGTACTAAACCACGATGGTTGAGTTAGCTCAAGTACAATAATAAGGTTGAGTGGTACTACTTAAGGAATTAAAGATATTAATTATTTTAAGCGATCGAAATGCTATAAATAATTAATGGACGTTCGATATCTTAAATACGGGGATTCGTAATGTCTAAGTGCAAGCCCTGTTCAACTTCGGTAATAAAGGGCAAGTCAAGATTTATTCTCTAGTGGCATGAATAAATGTTTATAAATTAATTTATGTTACGGTGAACATAAGATAATTAATTTATTTGAGGCCCATCTTTATTCCTTGCATTTGATCCACAGTCGGCCCATCCAGCCCGTAAGCTAGGCAAAATCGGCGCCCTATGCTCTACAAGGCAAGGATTTGATTCTCTTTATCCTATAAGGATATTATTATATTTATGGGATATGCATAGATCCTTTCCATATAAGATTATGGTAATAATCCTTTCCATAAAGGTTTATGGTAATTTCCATATGAGATTATGGTAATTTCCATAAAGGATTATGGTAATTTCCATAATCCATATGGGATTATGGTAATTTCCATATAGGATTATGGTAATTTCCATATAGGATTATGGTAATGCATTATAAATATGAGGTAAGAGATTAAATCTATGTCAATAATTAATAATCATCATCATTATTTTCGAGAATTTGAGGGTTCATCCTTTGAGAGATTTTCGAAAATTCTTGAGAGCTTGAGGGTGATTTTCCGAAGCATTCTCCATAGATCGTCCTCACTCGACGTTGGAGATTGGGCAACCGGGATATAGTCCAGAAGGTCAAAGCACGAGTCTCGATCCATTCCGCCTCGACAGATTCAAATGTAAACACGAGAAAACCCCAACGTGTTGCAATTAATTATATAGGTGCATGCTAGGAATATAATCAATGTATGGTGAATTAAACATCCAAGATAGATCCTCGGGAGAGGGCTAAACATAGTTTTTCCCTACAGTGCAAAGCTTTAACTTGGTGACATGCTAAACATCGTTCAACAAACGAGGCTATATCTCGCTTTATTCCTACCCACACAAACCTTTGCTTTTAATCTTGATACATCTTTGTGCTTCCTGGGTGTGCGGTGTAGGGCGTGTTATGAGCTTCACTCATAATCTCGTTCTTTAAATCATCATCATTGGGTACGCAAATCCTGTTTCTGAATATGATTGCGTTATCTCCAGCTTCATGATATTCTTCTGGCCTTTCTGTTTTGATCTTAACTCGTAGCTTTCCTATCTGTTGATTTTGTCTTTAAGCTTTCACAATTCTTGTTCTCAAATCGGGGTAACGACAAGAGCGGCTATAATCTCTTTCGTAGATTCAGGTGGTAGTTCCACTTGTAAACTCATATTTTCTAACTCTTTGATCAACTCCTCTCTCTGAGTAAGGATGAATCCTAGCTAGATTTGGCTTTTTCTACTCAAAGCATCAGCGACAACATTCGCTTTTCCAAAGAGATACTTGATATCACAATCATAATCTTTTACCAACTTAAGCCATCTTCTTTGGCGCATGTTCAAATCTTTCTGCTCGAAGAAATACTTCAGGCTCTTGTGATCAGTAAAGATCGCACACTTGGATCCATACAAAAGATGTCTCTAATACTTCAGAGCATGAACAACAGCTGCCAACTCTAGATCGTGTGTAGGATATATGAGCTCGTGAAGTTTCAACTGTCATGAAGCATAAGCTATCACTCTACCTTTTTGCATCAGGACAATTCCTATTCCACTCTTTGATGCATCGGTATACAGAGTATACCCTTTGTCTGATTCTGGTATTGCCAAAACTGACACTGTGGTCAATCTGTTCTTTAACTCTTAAAACTTTCTTCACATTCTTGGGTCCATTGGAACTTAATTCATTTTCGAAGGTATTGAGTCATAGGTCTCGCAATCTTGGAGAATCCTTCTATGAACCTTCGGTAATGTCCTGCTAAACCCAAGAAACTTCGAATCTCTGTCTCTATCGTCGGTGATTTCCAATCGCGTACCGCTTGAACTCTAGCGGGGTCGACTTTGATTCCGTTTGTTGTAATGATATGTCCAAGGAAATTCACTTCCTTTAGCCAAAACTCACATTTGCTAAACTTAGCAAACAATCGTTCTATTCTCAACGTCTGTAGAACGGTTCTCAACTGTTCTTCATGTTCTTGCTCGTTCTTCGAGTACACGAGAATATCATCGATAAGTACCAAAACAAATTTATCGAGATAATTGTGGAAAACACAATTCATCAAATCCATAAACACAGCTGGTGCATTCGTCAAGCCAAATGGCATTACTACGAACTCGTAGTGGCCATACCGCGTTCGAAAAGCAGTCTTGGCTATGTCCTTCTGACGAATCTTTGATTGATGATATCCTAACTTCAGGACAATCTTTGAGAAAAACTGGCACCTTTCAGTTGATCGAACAAGTCATCGATCCTGGGTAAAGGATACCTATTCTTCAAGGTTAACTTGTTCAACTCTCTGTAATCAATACACATCCTTAGAGTTTCATCCTTCTTTTTGACAAATAGAACTGGCGCTCCCCAAGGAGATACACTAGGTCGAGTAAAACCTAGGTCCAAAAGCTTTTGCAATTGGATCTTTAACTCCTGCAATTCTTTTGGGGCCATTCTATAAGGTGCTTTTGAAACAGGTGCTGATCCTGGTTCTAACTCAATGGAAAAACTCTAATTGTTTGTCCGGAGGTAGCCCTGGTAATGTTTCAGGAAAAACATCCTGAAAAATTCTCTAACCACGGGTACATCTCCTACCTTCTTCTCGGACTTGACATCAACATTCAGATATACAAGGTAAGCATAATCTTCCTCTTCTTCATCAGCTTCTCGGTTTGTAAGGCTGAGATCATAAGAACATGGCTTCTTCTCTTCTCAATACCATAAAAATAGGTAGGTTCTCTTCCTGGTGGCTGAAACGCTATTTCTCTTTGCTCGAATCATATCGTTGCATAATGCGATGTCAACCAATCCATTCCTAATATAAGATCCACGTCCTTCATGTGCAACAGCTGCAGCGATCTCGCTCTAAGCTTAAGGGATCCTAGTTCGAAATCTAGGTTAGAACACACATGCATGATAACGGTAGCTCCACCCAACGGGGTAAGCACATTTAAATCTTGTGCAGCACGTTCGCTGTTGAGCTTAAGAACATCTACTCATGGTGCTGAAATAAAAGAATGCGAAGCTCCTGTATCGAAAAGGATCTTGATAGGTACACCTTTCAATGTACCTATACCTATCAAGTTGTTGGCGTTCTTCTCAGGTTGCTTTTGAGAGAGGGCGTATGCGCTTTGATATAGAGGTTGGTGCGGTCGAGGCGTCGGTGGCTGCGGCGACGGCGACGGTTGCGGTTACGGTTGCGGTTGCGGTTGATGTAGCGGTATCTCGATCTGACAAAACGGCTACTTTGGATATCCACTTACGGCTTTCATTGATTACGTCTGTCTCGGATGGTTCTGCTTTCCTCCGTCACTAGTTGTTCTCTGACGGTTAAGATATTGATTTGCATAGTGGCCCACTTGTCCACATTCATAACAACTGTTACTTCCCTATCTGCAAACTCCAGAGTATACTCTGTTACATCTAGGGCACGTCTGCATTCTTGACTGACTTGGGAAAGATTGTCTCAGCGTAAACTGACTCGGCTTCTGCCATCGTCTCTTGTTTGGGAAGGTCTTATTCTCCTAATTCTCTTTACTTTTTGACTTCTGATCTGTAAGAAGCAATCTTGGCGAAGCTTGAATCTAAAAAGGTACTTGATGGGATATGGCCCAACCGCTCAGGCCCAATGGCAGGCCCAAGTGAACTGGGCCTGACCTAATGGACAGCCCTACGCGGTTAAGCCTGAAGCCCAACATCTAAACCCTATTCAAGACCAAATCGAAGAAGAGATATTGAAGGAGATATTCAAGGATCAAGATATAGAAGGAGATCGGATCCCACAAGGCAAGGGATCCAGTACAATCTTTAGAGATCCACTACATGTATAAATAGAGGTTAGGTTGAAGGTAGAAGGGTTAGCAACTATTTGAATACTAGAGCTTTTCAATACATTCATTGTAATCCGACATAGTGAAAGTATTGAGGAATCACTCCTCCGTGGACGTAGATCTTATTCTTGATCTCGTGTTCTTTACTGCTTTCATAAATCTCGCACACAAGATTTATCATTGGCGCCGTCTGTGGGAATACTGAACAAAAAGATTCGTTTTTCTACACAAATCAATGGTAAGAACTCGTGCAAATGGTAGTACCGCCGGTGGTGCTGGCAACAACCGCTCTGAAAACCCCGATCAAATAGTCACGCAGCGCCGGGGGAAGGGGATCGCGGAGGCCGACAGCAACAATACACCTGAGGGTTACATAGAAAACCTTCCTATACACCCTCAGGATCGCCGCCCTATCGAAGAGGAAGATGCCGATCTCAACGCTGGTGAACAAACAATTCACCCATCTCACGAGGTCCTCGGCCGAGCCATGTCCGAATTCCTCAACGCCAACGTCGGCCAATTCCAGAATTTCCTCAACCAGAGGGCAAACGGAGTGGGCACCTCAAGAACGCCCGGACTGGTAGTCACGGGCGCCCGAGGTCGTTCGCCCCTCCGAAATAATCAACGCTCACCTCAGCACGATAGCCGAGAACGCTCACCTCGGCACATCGTTCGAAGTCGATCACCTCGATGGGACAACCGCAATCATTTGCCCCGGCGTCACCTACGGAGTCGATCACCTTGGTACAACTACCGAAGTCGCTCACCTCGGCACACCGTCCACGGAGCCGAATGGGACAGAAGAGAGGAGAGGCGGAGTAGATCTCCTCATCAAAGAGACGACAGGCACCGCTACCGGTCTCCCACCCCTCCGAAAAGAGATGGCAACGAGCTACCGGGGTTCGACCGACACGGATGGATTATTTCTCCTTTCTCAAGGGAAATCCTGGATACGCCTTTGCCCCAACGATATCGGGCACCCAACATCGCTGCTTACAATGGCCTAGGGGATCCCTCCGACTTCCTTTTTGCCTACACCACCAACATGGCGAATCAAGGAATGGAAGATTTTCACATGTGCAAAATCTTCCCCGAGGTGCTGGTCTCCAACGCCCGACGTTGGTTCACCTCACTTCGCCAGAATAGCATACACAGCTTCAAGGATCTCATGGATCAGTTTAAATGGCGCTTATACCAGAAGATGCCACCTCAGCAACCATCGTCTGACCTGCTCACCATCCGCCAAGGACGAGATGAGACGATGTCAAATTTTGTCTCGTGGTTTATCAAGGAGTCCCTCAAAATTGATGAAAGTAACGATCTCTACATCATCAATGCGTTTAAAAACGGGATTCGACCTGGCGCACTGAACAAAGAGATCACCAGGGAAAAGCCGAAGACGGCGAGTAGCCTCTGGACCCTAGTCGATAACTACGTCAAAGGGGACGAGTCGGATCGCAAGAAGAGAGAGACCTGGGATGAGCAGAAGGTCGAGAGGAAGAAGCCAGATGATCGAGAAAGAGGCACTGATTGCCGAAGTGCCTTCGATAGGATCAAGAAACGCCCGATCGAATCCAGGCTAGGACCTCGGCCAAACCCTGGAGGCAACGCGCCTCATCTGCTCAAATCGAGGGCGGAAATATTTGAGCTCCACGCTGAGCTCTTCCCGAAACCCCCTCCCATAAAAGGAGGATCCAAGAAGAGATCGACATACAAGTATTGTGATTACCACCAAGGGTATGGTCATAATACCGAAGATTGTAGAAACCTGAGCTCGCAGATCGACAAGCTCGTTAAAGGAGGGGCGCTTAAGAAGTACCTCGGCCGACCTGAGTCGGGGAATAAGAAGCGCAGAGGAAAGAATGGAGGTGGCAACAACTACGGGCCGACCTCGACGATGACACAACCTGAAGATGACGAGGACGATGGTCCCAACGAAATGGAGCAAGTCTACGCCATCACCGGACTGTCCATAGGTATGATGAGGTCGTCGTTGAAAACTGAAGCTTGGAGACCGACCGGCGAGGTGCCTAAAAACAAACGACTCCGGGACGGTGAGCATCGTGTTCTCCAATGACGACCCAGTGCCCAAGATCATGCCCCACCAAGACGCTATTACTATACAAGCCGTGGTGGGCAATGTTTAGTATGAATTTGTGCATATTCTTGGTATTGTTTTGCATATCATTTTCAGTGGTTTGTCCTATTTATGCCGTTAGTTTGATTAGTATTTGTCGAATTGAACTTATTTGGTTTGTTTCGATATTTTGCAGAAATATGGCATTAAATAGGATGAAATTCATCTACCAAGAATGATCCTATATTGAATATCATCTCGATAGGAGTCCGTAGGCGCAATCGGATCTCAATTCGGAGTTCGGACGAGAGAGCGAACGCAAAACACGAAGTCGCAAGCATGCGCGAGCGCGAGCGCGAGCGAGCGGCGCCCACTCCACACAACGCGCCACGGCCGCGGTCACAACGCGCCACGGCCGCGCGCCACGGCCGCCTCACGCCTCCGCGCCCATTCTTCATAACGCGGCCACGGCCGCGGTCTTCACAACGCGGCCACGGCCGTGCCTCGCGACGTTCACCATGCCGCGTCCGGCACTTCGTCATCAGTCCGGCGTTGGGTGCTTCACCATGCCGCGTCCGGCGCTTCGTCATCATTCCGGCGCTGGGTGCTTTGGCTTTTCACTCCAGAGAGTCCTCGCGTCCGGTGCTTCGTTGCGTCCGGTGCTGGACTCTATTTTTGGGCCCCAATTCGACTGATTTCGTGGGCTTTTTCGAGGGTTTATTAAATTAGAACAGCCGCGGCTCTCATGAGGGGGCACTCTCACAGTTCTCACTTTTTTCTGCAGCAGCCGCGGGGCTGTTCTTCAATTCTTTTTTCTTTGGGGAGTTCCACAGGCAACATAAAACAGATACAATCCTTGTTTTAATTCATGTTCTCTTTTTCATCATTGAATATTTAGTTTATCAATTTATGCTTGGATTTATTAGTTCTATTGGAATCAATTTCATGGTTTATCGTTTGATGATTATTATTGTATTCAATTCCATAGTGACAGTGGATTGTTTTCATATTGCTTTGATTTACATTGCTTAATGATTTCCTGCTTTCGATTAATTTATGTTCTTGTTGGATGATTGATATTTATGGTTTATTTGCAATTAGATTTAGATTAGGGCTTGACAAACCCTATGAATTTGATTGCTATTGTTTTCGCTTATTGCTTTGATTTATCCTGCTTTCATAGTTCAACTAGGGATTGACAACCCCTGGTTTAGATTTATTGCTTTATTATTTTAGCTCGGGATTGACAACCCCTAGCTTAGGATTGCTGTTTATTTCTCGCATTTCAATTCCCGTATGTTTCAAACCCTCATTGGCATTAGAATGTTTAGGATTTAATTGCTTTATGTGTATGACACGAACAATAGCCCTGTTAAGTTTTCATTGAGAGACGACTTGGGTTAATTTATCACGCTACGATTACCTCGTACGATTGCGAGTGAATTTGAGTGTGTTTTTAGCTCGATCAATTTTGGCGCCGTTGCCGGGGAAAACTTTAGGCGTATTGTTTGTGTTGTTTGTTTTCTGTGTTTCTTTTCGTTCTGTTTGGTTATTTTCTCTCCTCGGTGCGTGTGATCTTGTTTTTGTTGTTGGTGTCTGTTAATGCAGGGGTACCAGCAGTACGAATATGGTCAAACTGGCTCAGGGGAGGAAAGTTCGTCGTATTGGGCTAATTCTTCTTACGAAGGAGGATCCCAGTTCGACCATGTTGAGGGATATCCGCCTGTTTTTGAGCAACAATATGGTTCGGGGTGGAATAACCAACCCAACTCGAAATGTGGATTCAACCCGACCGTGATTATTGGGATCCACAGCAGATAGCCCCTCATTGACTCGGGATGGTGGGAACCACAACATGATTATGGATGGTGTGATCCACATCACCACAACCTCCACAAAGAACAAATGTACCACCCATGGCGAGTATATTTCACCACCATACCCACCACCACCTCGGAGGTATCCGCTGGATGATATGGAGGCGGTTGAGTCGACTCACCACCAACGGTTGGATCCTGACGACACCAAAATTAGGCGCTTAGAGGCAAGATTGGAATTGATGACTGAGAAGCTGAACGAATTGTTGCAACAAGATGCAATAGGGGAGCCTCAAAGCTCACCCTATGAGGCTCAGGCGACCACCGACCATCAGAGTTCGCCGTTGGAGGATATGGGTGCATCGTTCATTCAGATTACCAGTCAAGGATTGGATGCTAGAGACGCAACTCTTGAGCGTTTAGAAGCACGTGTGGGACTGATGGCTGAGAAGTTGATTGTGTATCAACAACAACTTGCAGTGAGAGATCTTCCGAGCCACCCCAGTGAGGTTCAGGCAGTCATTGTCCTTCAAGGTGATCGAGCAGATGACCGTATAGTGGAAGAGCCATCTGAAAATATTCTGCCACTACAAGAAAAGGAGGAAGAGATGGTAGTCTCCGAGTTAGACTCCGATGAGTATGAGCCATCCGTTGAGAATACTGTCGAGGTAGTTCATGCGATTTCAGTTGATGAAGAGGACTGGGAAAAGGAAAGTGTTAGCATACCCAGACCCACAATGGTAGTGAAGGAACTACCGATAAAATATGTGTTCTTTGAGGATGAGCAAGGGAAGTCGGTGATCATCTCAGCCGAACTTCTAATTGTTGGAGAAATGGAGTTGACTTCGGAGCTTATAGAGGTGGTGAAGGCGGTTTTAGAAGTCGCTAATAAAGGGATGTCTATGCCCTATCTGAGCAAAGACATGGTTTAGTCCTTCGGACACCGGTGGAGCTCGTGGCACCCTGATTATGGGGGACCGCCACATTGACCACCACCGTTTCTCTAATAAACACGTCGTGCTCACGACGTTAAACTGAGTACTACGTGGGAGTTTACCCACGAATTTATTTCTTGTTATTCTCGTTTTCTTTTGGCTTTGTGTTTGTTCTTTTAGATTTTTCTGTGTGTCTTTGTCTGTTTTGTTCAGGTGTAGCCGTGATACTCCGGTTCTGCCGTGCACGCTCACATTCCAACCCTGCCACTGCCATCTATTATCAGGGAAGTCTCCTCCTCTTTTGGCTATTTTTGTGTTATTCGTGTTTTTGAGCACTGGGGACAGTGCTCGAATTTAGTGTGGGGGAGTGAGTATTTTGTTTTGTGGACGTGATATATATATTTTTGTATGCTTAATGATGTGCCCTTGTGCTTATTTTGATTGTTTGGACTTAAGCTTTGTCTATGCGAGTAAGTTAGGATTTTGATTTGTGCAACTGAACACTGTGGTATTGGTCAAACTGATTTTGAATTTCCGAGACTTTTGGTGATATTGTTGGATTTGTATATTGAAAGCAGTTTTGGTTGAGCTTGTATACAATGTTTCCTGTTACCACTATTACAATCTCCTATCTGAATTGATTACTTGATTGCATATATCTGTGTCCCCTTATCTCATATATAAGTTAGATCATACATTGTGTAGAAGATCACAGAAGTCTGTATGATTGGTCAAGCTTAATGAGATATAAAAAGAATCACAGCTGAGACAACTTGAGGACGAGTTGTCGGTATAGGCTGCGGTATAGGTAAGAAGTGACTTGACTTGGTTGCTTGTCTATGCTTTGATGCGTCTCGACGTATTGAAGGATCACAGTGAGATGAGTTCTTCTATCTGACCGTCGTGAAGAACCAAGATCTCGGTGAGTTACGATGATCTAAACCTCGATAAGGTATTAGATGAGTATGAGTTGCTGACCATCACTTTGACTTGTTATGGGTGAGGTTATATGTTCCAAACCCAATATTCGCCGCATCTTGGGTGGTGGCGGTGCTTGTATGTCATGCTAGTTATCGTAGACGAGTCACCGTATCCGTTTAGGATGATGGCGTCCCCTTAAGGAGCTCAAAGGTTTATTGTACTAAACCCGGCGCAGTTGAGTTAGCTCAAGTACAATAATAAAGTTGAGTGGTACTACTTAAGGAATTAAAGATATTAATTATTTTAAGCGAATGAGAATGCTCTAAATAATTAATGGACGTCTGCGATATCTTAAATACGGGATTCAGTAATGTCTAAGTGCAAGCCCGACTCACCTTCGGTAATAAAGGGTAAGTCAACATTTATTCTCTAGTGGCATGAATGAATGTTTATAAATTAATTTATGTTCAGGGCTGAACATAAGATAATTAATTTATTTGAGGCCCATCTTTATTCCTTGCATTTGATCCCTGGGCTGGCCCATACAGGCCCGTAGCTTGGAAGGAAATCAGCACCTACCTCCCTCTATGGCAAGGATTTTATCCTCTTTATCCATAAGGATATTATTATATTTATGGGATATGCATGGATCCTTTCCTTATGGGATTATGGTAATGCATTATAAATATAAGGTAAGAGATAAGATCAAGGCTAATCCTCACTTTTAACCTAGCCATATTTTCGAGAATCCCATAGGACTTGGGAGTGAGTTTTCGAAAATTCATAGAGAGGTTAGGGTGATTTTCTGTAGCATTCTCCATAGATTATCCTCACTCGATATTGGAGATTGGGCAACCGGGATACAGTCCAGAAGATCAAAGCACGAGTCTCGATCCGTTCATCCCCGACAGATTCAAAGGTAAACACGAGAAAACCCCTACGTGTTGCAATTAATTATATAGGTGCATGCTAGGAATATAATCAATGTATGGTGAATTAAACATCCAAGATAGATCCTCGGGAGAGGGTCAAAATCGGATTTTCCTACAGTTGGTATCAGAGCCTGGGATCAGTATCTTGGCTCTGTTGGATTAATTCACGTTTGATTATTACGTGCGTAATTTATATATTAATTGTTGGATCTGTCGTTCATCGTGGCTCGTTTTAATTTTTTGTCGGATTTTTTTTTTCACCACGAGAAAATCCGTGGTTAGATTAGATTTATTTTTCTGTAAATCTTATCTGTAAAACAAGAACGAAGACGAAAGAACAAAGAACGAGACGACGGGAGTTAATCGGTAAGAGGTCACACGGCGTGCGGGTGACGGCGCGCTTGGCGCGCATGGCGCTCGCGGACACGCCGCGTGATGCCAGGCCGGGCGAGGGCGATGGGGGCGGCATGGCTCGGCGGCGGGGTGTGGGGCTCGTGCTTGGCGCGGAGGCCTCGGCACCGCCTGGCGCCGAGGGTGCACGCCGGCGACGCTTCGTCGCAGTCACGGCCATCTTCGCGTTCGCTAGGCGGCACGCACAACGCGCAGCGTCTTGGCGACGGGCGCACGTTTGTCACGCGAGATCTCGGCGCCAAGCGCGCGAACCACGGGCATGCGTTTGTCGCCCGAGATCTCCGGCGCTTGAGGCGGGCACGCGGTCGACCGCGAGGCGGCGCGTGGGGTAGCGAACGCGAGCATGGCCGCGCACGCATGCTCGACGGGTCACGATCGCTTTCGCGACCGCGAGGCAGCCCGCGAGGCGGCGCGCGAGAAAAGGGCGGCGGCAGTGTGCTGGGCGCGCGCATGGGCTGTGCCCTAGCGCGCGGCCCAGCCCATTTCGGCCCAAACCCGGCCCAGACCCATTTTTCCAGCCCGAATCCAGTTTTGACGAATCCGGTCCGTGCCCGTGCACGTGAGGCCCGTTTTTCAAAGTTTATGAAGATTTGTACTTTGCAATTCTATGTAATAGATTAGGCAGGAAAAGTGCAGGTTCCACGAGTGGGCCACGATGAACGTTTTATTTTATTTTTAATCGTTCATTACATGTCGTGGTTGTTTAAATTATGCAGAAGCATGCTATGTATGTTTAAATTACGTAGACAAACATGTTATATGTTTTCGTGATTGGATGCGCATAGTAAGCATGCTAGGTTTATCGCGTTTTTTAAAGCATATTTTAGAATTCTGCGAGCATGTTTTACATGTTGAGTTCTATAGAAAAGCATGCTAGGATTACGTGATCTGCATGGACAAACCTTTTGAACAAAAAGACTAAGCAAGCAACCCGACCAATTAATTTTTAAATTAAAATGTCAAGACTTCCACTTTTTGATCTCTAAACAAAGTGAGACGCCCTGTGAGTAAACGTCCACACGTGTGGCTTGCTTGCACTGTTTATCATAAGTTTGTTAGATGAGATTTCTAAATAAAACATTTTATATCTATTGAGAAGTGGGAGTTTCATGTGTAAACATCCACACGCGTGGCTTGCATGTGTGATTTTCATAAGTTCTCTAGAGATAGTTTTAAAATGAGATAACAAAGGAATTTGGATTGGAAGCGGTATGGTCCTAGTGAGTATGCCAATTCTAAGAATTCATTTTCTGCTGTTAAAATTGTGGTCATTGCTTAGACATCACCTCGAGTACAACTTCCCGCGAAGTCCCTTCTTGTGATAGTGATGTGGTCTAGTAAGGTCCAATCATTAATTTCATTTGTCATAAGGATAAGTTGACATGGATTGATATTAAACGACTAAAAGGTATATTTTAGTCTTGTCGAGGGGTTCATGTGTAAACGTCCACACGCGTGGCTTGCATGTGGAATTCCTTGGGCGATTGGAGGTTTCAATTAATATTGTTTTATCAAAAGGTTACAATATTATTGTTACGAATTATGTGCGATCGTATGCTTATGTGTTTACATTATCTTTTCAGATATGTCTCTTACACCGATTATCAATATGCTCGCACAAAATCCCTTATCCGGTCCAAATTTTATCGAGTGGAAACGAAACATGGAATGTGTTCTTATCATTGAAGAACACATGTTTGTTCTCACTACTCCTAAACCCGATGCCCTTCGACGATCGACTAATGAGTAGCGAGTCAGCGCACTTTGGCATAAGTCGAACAATATGGCAAAATGCGATTTGATGACTACTATGTCCAAAGGCTTGCAGCTGCAGCATCAGTCGATGGTAGACGCGACTGAAATATGGTCAAGTCTCGAGAGTAAGTTTGGGCAATCGGATCGGACAGTCCGCTTCCACACAATGAGAGAAATCTTGGCGTGTAAGATGGAAGAAAGAAGTTCGGTCCATGAACATGTCTCCCACATGACTCATATCATGGATAGTCTTGATCAGTTGGGAGGAGGTATTGACGGCGAAGCCAAGGTCGATATCATCCTCAATACACTGCCCAAGTCTTTTGAGAATTTTCGCGTGAATGCGATCATGAGCAAGACCGAGTATACACTTAGTCAGCTGCTTAATGATCTCGTGGCCACGGAAGGAGTTTTGGGTAAAGGAGCACATGCTCTTGCTAGCACATGTAGGGGCCCAAATTTTCCGTTGCAAAATGGAAAAAGAAAAAGGGGCACCAAAGGTGGTAGAGGCAAGGGAAATAGTGGGAGTAATGGGAGCAAGAACATGCCTACCACCAGAGGCTTAAAGAAGCCAAAGGAGAGGGGCAAGTGCTTCAAGTGAGGCAAGACTGGGCATTGGAAGGCCAAGTGCCCTTTGCTCAAGGCTCAAGGTACGCCATTTGCTTTAGTAACGGAAACATGTTTAGCGACTTGTTCTACTCATTCATGGGTAGTAGACACGGCTGCGACTGATCAAGTTTGTTACACCTTGCAGGGGTTCCTGTGGACAAGGGAGCTGTATGATGGCGAGATAACTATCTCCATGGGCAACGCGGTGAAAGTCGAGGCTGTTGCAGTCGGTGTAATACTACGAAGAAACAAAGGCCTAACTACGATATTTAAACCCGTAAATTAGGGTTTTATCGGGTATTAATTTTGAAAGACATCGAATATTGATTTCGATTCAGTCTCGAAGTAACGAATTCCTTTTTATATTCACTGAGAATTGTGAATTAAGGAATAGAATGTTATGAAGTAGCTCGGCAGTATAATTTTAACGTCGACTGCGTATCGATAGTTAAAATTTTATGAAATTTTCTAAACAGCGAAGCTTGGAATTAAATTCCAATATAAATGGAATATTATTTATAAAGTAAGTGCGAGCTTATTACGACCATTTTGAGATGAGTCGATTATTAACGTTTTGAGACGTTTCGAACGTTAACGTCTAGAGACGATTTGAAAAATGGGTTCAATGATCAGGAAATTATAGTATTTAATTTCCTATGATTATTTTATATAATTAGAGTATTGTTTAGCATTAAAACAATGCTAGAGCATGAAGAACTCGATAATGATCATTTGTTAAAATTCGAAAACCCTAATTCGAATTTTAGGGTTTTCTCACATGAAATGATAACATTAAATTTTTTTATGGTATAATTTATTATCTAAACCATATGTTATGAAATATATATGTATGAATGACACGAAATTAGCTTATGTACCCCTCATGTGATGAAGGAGGCGTGACCTATGATTAATTGCCAAATTCACGTTATTTTGTTATATGCTTTGCTATGCTATGTTTTTAATTAACCAAATGATATGTGTTTATTTTAGGATTATATCTTGATTAATACATAGTATTAATGTACAAACAAAATAAAATCATCACCTTGGAACCCCTATATAGCCGACGGCTCCCATCACCCTTTATGCTTGATTTTTTTTTTCCAATGCCCAATACAATAAGAGGCTTTTAACACTAGCTAATCATCACTAAACCCACTATTAGGAGGCTGCCAATTTTTTTATTCATTTGTTGAGCATGGCCGTGTGAGAGAGAGAGAGAGTTATAGGGGGGGGACTCTTCTCCTTCCCCTCACTTCACTCATTCTACTCATTCAAACACTCATCACTCTCAAAACACTCTCCTCCCTCTCTCCATTTTTGCTGCAACCGAGAGCTCTCTCCCTCCCCCTCTTGAAAAATATTTTTGTTCTTCTCTCTTCTTCCATTCACCAAGGCTTGGTACATTAGACATTGTTCTTTGAATCCATACCAATCCAAAGGTAAACAACCGAACTAGGCTTCAATTTTTCTCTTCTTTTTACAAAAAAATTCGAAGCATTGTTCTTAGTGTATGTATATGTTCTTGATGTCTTTATTTATGAGATATTTTTTATGTATGTGTTCTTAATGATTTTCGTTTATAAAATTAAGAAAATGCATGTTAGGATTGATATATGTTATTGCATGTGTATTATTTGAAAGGATCTAGCCAAAGCATGTTAAGTTTGAAGCATAGATCTTGTTTAAAAATTTATTCGAAAATGATACAAGGTTTTGGTTGATGTTCGAATGGTTTTAAAAATTATTTTGAGGATGGATTATTGATCTATGATATGATGAGAGTTCATAGTGATTTATTGGAATTTTTAGAAAAATCCCATGCCTTATTTTCGAAAATACTGTGAGCTTTAAAAAAATATAACTTGGTGTATGATTTTTATTTTAGACATGCAATGGTATATTGATGATCTAGGACCTTGATTATATGTTACATGATTTTATTAGAATTTTTGGAAACCAATTACTCATTTTGAATCAAATAAGCCGTGAGCTTCATGCTCAAATATGGTGATGATTCAAATGGTTTTTGATGAATATTATGATGTTATATTGTTATACTATGGTATATAAGCATAGTGTATATTTATTAGAATTTTTGGAAACCAAATACCCATTGTATTCAAAAAAGCCGTGAGCTCCATGCTCCATATGGTGATGATTCAAATGGTTTTTGGTAAATGTTATGATGTTATATTGTTATACTATAGTATTTGAGCATGGTATAATTTTGTTTGAATTTTTACAAATTGTTTGGTATTTATTTGGAAATACCGAGAGCATGAGGATATTAATCCTTGATGAAGAAATGGTTTATGATGGACTATAGGTTATGAATGTGTTATAAATTGATGTTGGAACCTTGTACTAATTGTATAAAATTTTTGAGAATTATTGGACAATTATTTAAAAATTACCGTGACCTAATTACATTAAAAAGGTGATGTTCGATTTTTATATGGATGATATTAATACATATTAATGACCATAGTGTATAATAATACACTATATGAATTTAGAAAAAAATTTGGAAACCATTTGGTAATTTTCAAAAAATTACCGAGAGCAAAAAGGATTAATAAGGATTTTTAAATCCTTTTTAATTAAGTTTAATAATATATTTTATGTCTAAACATTATTTTAGAAATATTTGAATTTTATAAAATTTTATAAACATAGATTACTATGTTTATGACGAAACGTTATATTTAATAACGTTATAAAAGAAATATAATGTTTAATGAATAAATGGATTAATATTTAAGAAAAATATTAATAAAGTTTATTGATTTGCATGACAAATCGAGAATTAAGACTTTACGAGAAGAAATCGATTGAAATTCGACTTATTATATGAATTAGTAAGAAATTACTATTGAAAGTCAAAATTGTTGACTTTTAAAGTCAACGTACGAAATACGTTCTATAAATACGCAAGTACGCGTAAAACGTACTAATTAGGTAAAGAAACCTCTTTAGTAAGAAAAGGTTTCGTAACTGAAATCCTTATATCGAGAAACGATAACACGCCGAACGCGTTTAAACCGGAAAGGTTAAAGCGAAATAGTTGAACGTATCTCAAGAACGCGAACCGCTTAATTGAAATACGTAATTGAAAAGAGTATTGAATTCGTTAAGGAATTCAGTTTATATCGATATAGAATATCGAAGTTTATTCTAGACTTTGAAAGTCTCGAGAAACGTGAACGACGTACTAAACATCGCTTTTACGTAAAGGTGTGGACGCGGACGCGACGGCCGGACGTTGACGAGAAATCAAGATTAAGACGAACAATAGTCCAGGTGGGCTTTTCTTACCTCAATAAAGTGGGCTTCTTTTCTAAACAAAAATATGACTTCGCTATACTTTCCAAATGAATTTATTTACGATGCTTATTTCAACTGTTGAGAAAATGTTTACAAGATTACATGCCAAAAATGTTTATGTTTTGTGTATGTATCATATCCATGAAATGTTATGAATGTTGTTGGGTCGCTCCCGACTTATGAATGAAATCGATATCGGATCCTATGCCGGAAGGCTTATGCCTGGCTAGGATTAACGTGTACACCTAAGGTGACTGTGTGTTGTAAGGAAAATTCACGGCCGGTCACGGCATCGTAGAGGGAGGCCTCCTTCACGACGTTCGACTATGATATTATGATGAAAGGATAAGGGATATGGATCATACACGCAAGTAAAATGCTTGGCCAAGCAAATGTTTATGAACTGATGAAAATGTTTAAGTAAGCATAAGGTATTTCAAATAAAACCCTTATGACTTACCATGTTATGGCAGTGTAATTCAAGAATGTTAAAATGTTTTCGGCATGAGTCCACTGAGTGCATTCTTGTACTCAGCCCTGCATGTTTGTTTTTAAATGTGCAGGTTGAGTTGTGATGATGATGGTGGAGGGTGTTGAGGAGCCAAGACAGCCTTTTGATGTTTATGTTAAGAAACCTTGAATACATATCGTCATATATGTATTCACACGTTTTCCGCTGCATTTATTTTGAACTATGATGTATGGTATTATGACTTGACAGTTGAAGTCCTTCAGATCATTGCATCCTTTTGGATTTGTTGGACTAGCCCACCTAGTTTATCCAGTCTTTAATATATGTTATGTTCCAAGTATGACAGTTTACATGTGACATGCACCCTCATTATAACCTTTCGGGGACCGTTCATACTGTCCCATCGTCCAGCCCTCCCCAATCCGTCCTTGGGATTTGGGATAGTTTAGGCGGGCTGCGATAGTCGGAGATGTTACTTTATGTTTTGATAGAACAGTTTTAGTATTGAAAGATGTTTTATATGTGTCGGATTTTCATGAGCCTTGTTTCTATTTCAAATTGTTTATTCATGGATATTCATTATTTTTGATAGTGGTGTTTCTATCATAAGAAATGACGGTTATCTCGTGTTGGCACATTATATAATTCGCTTTATACTATTTCTCGCCAAACATAATACCTATAACTATGTTGCATCATCTACAAACCTTAAAAGAGAAAGTTTTCTTCAAAAGCGACACGACATTTCTCTGCATCTTAGATTAGGTCACATTAATCTAAATAGGATCCAAAGACGGCTAAGAATGGGCGTTGGGTAATCTAACAGCGATCTCGTCCCGATCATGAATCATGTATAGAAGGTAAGATGTCGACCGGACCTTCAAAGCGAAGGGTTATAGAGCCAAAGAAATGTTGGAGCTAGTCCATTCTGACCTGTGTGGACCTATGTACACAAAAGCTCGTGGAGGGTACGAGTATTTTATCACTTTCATTGACGATTACTCAAGGTACGGATACATATACCTGCATCACCGCAAGTCTGAATGCTTTGAGAAATTCAAAGAGTTTAAGGCGGAAGTGGAGATGAAGCTTGGTAAAAGTATCAAGTCACTACGGTCTGATCGCGGTGGCGAATACCTCAGTAACGAGTTTATGGACTATTTGGTGAAGTGTGGGATTACCTCCCAGCTCACAACACCGGGCACACCACAACAAAATGGTGTGTCAGAACGGAGAAATAGGACTCTTTTAGAAATGGTTAGATCAATGATGAGTTATGCAACATTACCTATTTCGTTACGGGGTATGCCTTAGAAACGGCGCATACTTGCTAAATTTAGTACCATCCAAGTCGACGAAAAGACCCTTTCGAGTTGTGGTTTGGGCGCAAGCTCAGTTTAAGCCACATAAGGATATGGGCGATCCAAAGACATGTGCCGAACAAGAAGGGCGACAAGTTGTAGGCTAGATCCGATGCGTGGTCGTTTATCGCTATCCTAGAGGAACGAAAGGTGGTTTATTCTATAGTCCTAAGGATCGAAGGTCATTATTAGCACTAATGCCCGATTCTTAGAAGAGGATTATATGAAAATCATAAATCCAAAGTTGAAATCATTCTTCAAGAATTAGAAGATGATCGTATTCCACCACCGATTAAGCCAAAGGTGCGAGATGTCGGTGTCTAGTGGGAGGATCGACACCGATACTTCAAGAAATTGAAGTGGGTCGAGTTCCACCGAGATACCGGCCGCATAAGTGGCACGATCCAAAGAAGTTGTGCAAGATAGAGAACCACAAGTTACCGCAACCACCGTTGCCATTGTGCGATGGCGTCTCGTCAGTAGTGGGAGGGTTGTTCGTCAACCCGAGCGATTTATGTTCATGGGTGAATCTTCGGATTTAGTCCCGGGAAACGAACAGGCAATAATCGACCCATGGACGTACAGCGAGGCGATACAAGACATTGATGCAAGATCATGGCACACCGCTATGGACTTAGAAATTGAGTTCATAACAGCTATGGATGTATACGAAAAGACACCTCTACCAGATGGCAAGGAAGCCTTAGGTAGTAAGTGGGTATACAAGAGGAAGAGAGATTCAGATGGAGAGGTTTCGGCTTTTAAAGCCAGGCTTGTGGCGAAAGGGTACACTCAGATTGAGGGCATCGATTTCGATGAGACCTTTTGCATATAGCAATGCTCAAATCCATCGTAATTCTTACGGCCATAGCAGCCCACTCAACCTTGAGGTTTGGCAAATGGATGTGAAAACCGCTTTTCTACAAGTTACCTTGAGGAAGGTAGAGACATCTATATGCAACAACCAAGGTTATGTGGTGAAGGGTGAAGAGCATCTAGTATGGAAGCTTAAGAAGTCCATTTATGGGCTTAAGCAAGCCTCACGATCCTCGAACTTACGCTTTGGCGGTGGTAAAGTCCTATGGATTTACCCAGTTGCCTAGCGAGAGTTGTGTGTATCGTTTAGATGTCAACGGTGATGTGATATTTCTTGCACTTTATGTAGATGACATTCTTCTAGTTGGCAACAATGTGAAGTTGTTATCAGACGTAAAAAGTTGGTTATCCGATCAGTTTCAAATGAAAGACTTAGGAGATGCAGCGTACATTCTTGGGATCAAGGTTTACCGAGATCGCAAGAGGAAAATTTTGAGCTTATCTCAGGCGTCTTACATTGATACTGTGATTACTCGTTTTAGTATGCAGACTGCCAAGAAAGGATTGCTACCTTTCAGACATGGCGTACCTTTATCTAAGGAGCAACACCTATGACCGCAAAGGAGATAGAGAATGAGACAAGTTCCTTACGCTCCGCGTAGGAAGTCTCATGTACGCAATGCTATGTACGAGGCCGATATCTCGCTATGCGGTAGGCATAGTAGCAAGATATCGCTTAACCTCGACAAGCTCATTGGATCATGGTAAAGCATATACTCAAGTACCGAAAAGGACTCGAGATTATAGGCTAGTTTACCATGCGAGATAGTCTAATGCCTTTGGGTTACATGCACTGGATTTCCAAGTCGACCGTGATGAGAAAAAGTCTACCTCGGGCTATGTGTTTACCTTGGGAGGTGGAGCCGTATCTGGCGGAGTGCAAAGCAATATGCATTGCGGACTCTACCATGGAAGCCGAATATGTAGCCGCCTTGAGGTCGCTAAGAAGGTCAGATGGTTCAAGAACTACCTCATGGATCTAGGTGTGGTACCTGGTTTGCCCAAGAGTATCATAGTTTACTGTGATAACTCAGGTGCAGTGGCAAACTCGAAGGAACCACGGACCCACAAGGCGACCAAACACATAGAGAGAAAGTACCATGTCATACGAGAAATCGTGAGACGAGGGGACGTGCTGATTGAAAAGATTGATACGACGGATAACCTAGCGGATCCATTCACAAAGAGCCTGCCGCAAAAAGTCTACGAAGTGCACGTTCGAGGACTTGGATTGCGATTGATGGCACCCACTTAGAAAGGAAACTTTTGTATAAGTGGGAGAAGCAAAGTGATGGTTTTGTTTGTAATAGCTAGTAGAGAGACACATTGTATACTAAAAGTTTGCTTTAGTATAAGTGGGAGATTGTTGGATTTGTATACTGAAAGCAGTTTTGGTTGAGCTTGTATACAATGTTTCCTGTTACCACTATTACAATCTCCTATCTGAATTGATTACTTGATTGCATATATCTGTGTTCCCTTATCTCATATATAAGTTAGATCATACAGTGTGTAGAAGATCACAGAAGTCTGTATGATTGGTCAAGCTTAATGAGATATAAAAAGAATCACAGCTGAGACAACTTGAGGACGAGTTGTCGGTATAGGCTGCGGTATAGATAAGAAGTGACTTGACTTTGTTGCGTGTCTATGCTGGTACGTCTCTGACGTTGTAGTAATCCGAAAATCTTATAGTATTAATTTGAGCCCAATTAAGTATAATAAGGGCTTAAAAGCTATTTAATTTATAAGAATTTATAAAGAGGCATATGATGTATATTTAATCGATAGAAATTCAATTATTTCTTAATTGAGAAATATGAATATTAATGTGTTAGAATGAAAATGTTATTAAATAGAAATTGTGCCATGAAATGCATTAAATATTTTATATGGGAATTTTCTTACAAAATGAGATGAATTATGGTTCAAGCTATTAATTTGTTTGAATAAATTTATTTTACTAATATTTAGTAATAAAAGAATTATTTTATATGATTTTTGAAATTTTAGAAGCTTGATTATAATTAGTTGAACTTTTACATATGAAAGAATTTAAATTGTGCTATATGAATTTAATTTCAATCATGGATAAAATTGTTTTAGATTTTATTAATTATTAGAAATATAGTTCTAATAATTAAAATATACTAAGGTATAACCTTAGTAAAATTTGAAGTGAAATTATAAATTTATGGAAATTTGTGTCTAATGTAAATGTAATTAAGATAAAATGTACATGAAATGTAAATACACATTCTAGAATTTTTAAAACAACATAAGATCATCTTCCACACTATTTTTTCATCACATTTTCGGCACACACACACACAAGCACACACTAAATTTTAATTTTCAATTTTAATCCATATTTGAGTGGGAAATTGATGGAAAATCACTTCAAGTAAGGTAATTCCTTTATTTAAGCAAAGTTTTCATGATTTAAATTGAAGAATATGATGTTTTAAATACTTAAAATTTTCGAAAATTATGGGATAAAATTTAAGGTTGATTTGTTTAATTTTTGTTGTGTTTATTGATTTAATTATGCTTATGAAGTATTAATAACATGTTCTATGGATTTAATTCATTCATTTCCTAAAGTTGATGAATTAAAGTGTTGTAATATCCCAAAGAGCTGTCTGCTTGAAAACCGCCTTAATAAAAGATGTTACTAATAATTTTCTTTTTTCTAAGGCAAACGTTTCATTTCTAAAATCAATAAGAGGTCGAATTGTTTCTTACTAGCATGCATTATCATGATGTGAAATTTCTTTTTGAGATTATTAATCTCGCTATTTGATTAATTAGATTTCGTGCATTAATATAATAATCATGATAAAGCATATATAACCGTAAAAGCTATTACATATTAGTTATGAAGATAAGATGAGATAATTAAGCACATAGCATCTATACAAATTGAACTTTATTATTTAATCACTAACGTGTTGCATTCTACGTGCATAGACAAGTCTGTTGCTTGTCAATTAAATGTTTAGTATAATGTGATTAATAGTACCCTTATAAGAATTTGGTGGTGCAATATATATTACATGTAACAATAAGTGATGAGTTGGATAAATTTACTTAAATTCAATTAACTTATTTAATTGAATACATATGCACACTTGATAACTTATTAAATTCTATATATAAGCATGTAAATTAAGATGTATATGTATACGTATGTGAAGTTAGGCTAATACATATATATATGTATGCATGATTATTTCATTATATTATGTTTAAGTGCATGTGTATGCTTATGGTGTGTGCATAAGTAGTGCGTGTGTGTGTCGTGTAAGCATGGAGTGTAATGTGGAGGTGTGGTGTTAGCATGAGAAGCCAAAGGTGACAAGTGTCACTAAAAGGAAGTGTTACTTCCTTTCTATCCCATTCCTACAAACTACACCACCACCCTTACTCTACCTATACCACCGATGTCACCCTCCCTATTCGTTGCCTCCCTCTCTTCTTTTCTTGCTCTAATATGATCCAACAACATGAACTCACTAAAGAAATGCTTTCTCTCTCTACATCAACCATCCCCAACTTCCATCTCTCTTGCTCCCGCCCCTTGTCTTCGATCCTATAGCGGTGGCCAATGCCACCATAGCTTGAGGACGAGCCTCACTCCACCTTGCGTCGAGAAGAAATCAACTCCTCATGCTAGAGAGGGACAACCCAAGCTCCGTGACGAGTCCTAACTCCATCCACTCTCCATCCCTCTCGATTTCTTGCTAAATTCGTGCCGAAGGTATAACCACATCTCGTAGTCCTTGAATGGTCCAAATTATACATGTATAACTATTTATATGATTGAATGTGTTGGGTACACACTTGTATACGGTTGCATATTAATTTAATTAATGAATTGAGAATTTCAGTTATTAAACGTTAATGAGATGGACTGCATGTTGGGTTTAATGAATTTGGTTGTGGATTGGAGTGATAAGTTCACCAATTCAGTATGTTGTATGTACGCATATCAAGTGTTTGATAAATTGCCTGTGTGAATTGGTAGGCTAAACTATGGTTACATATGCTCACTAAAAACTGGGCCATTGCAAAGATAGTAACTTTATAAAATTAATAAACTAAGTTTCAGTGGTTATATTGTTACCAAATTATACCATATTCAAATTTATTGTGTCTTCTAGGTGTCTATAAATTTTCAAGCCAATAAAAGTCGTTTTACTATTTTAATTCTATTTTCAAACTCACTGCACAAAGCTGTCGAAATCCCCTGTCCAAAGCCTAAGGTATTTAGCTTACGTATAGAGTTTGGCTATTAGGAAAATGTCCGAACTCTGCAGAAACATCATTTAGGATGTATAGAAGTGTTATGTAATTTTCCAGATTTTTCTAATAATGTTTACTATTTATTTCAGAATTTAAACATGAACTGCACAACACTGTCATAGTATGGATAGCTTGTAGTAAATCATTTTTGTCTTCGAATCTAGTGTGAATATTTGAGTGAGTCTTTTTCCAAATTAAACTAGACTCAAATATATTTCTAAATTGATAGGTATCATCCCTATATCCTTCTTAATAAGCCCTTAGTGAATTTTCGGGTTAACGATTTCAGTGAGTTTTCTTGGCAAGCTGTCTTAGTCCAAAACCCTTTTAATAAACTGCTCAAGTCTGAATTTTGCGAGAGATGTACAAGCTGTTTTTAGTCCGATTTGAATTTCGGTTTCTTCATCAAAAGTGTTCCTTACCATTCCTAGTTGTGATCTGGAAAGTCTGATCTCAAACCAAGTCTTTTAGTTATGCTTTTCGTCCACCCAAAGACACCTACCAAATCGTATGTTTTCAATTAATCAATTTGGAGCTCCTGATTTCCTTATGAGTTGGGTATAATCCAATACTTTCTTCATGAAACATGTTGTTCTTGTTACAAGGTTTCCAAAATGGTGTTTATATCTCATTTTGGCATTGTGAGTCAAAGTTACGAGCCTCGCAAAATCGCTCGTCGTTAAGCCAAATCTGAAAATCATGAGAAATATTCTAAGTATAGAAGTCGGTTCGAGTTGCCCACTTTGAGACCTTATATTTTCGAACCACAACTGTTATGGACTTGATTCCTTCTTAGAACTTGTAGTACATGTTTAAAGGTTTCGAATGTGTCTTTTGAATACATAGGCATTTTGAGTCGAGAGATATTAATCATCAAAGTATGTCACTTGAACAGTTTTGCTAAAAGTTAAATATCACAAATTTGGCTAAGTGTTAGAATCATATCTTATATGATCGACATGTCATCAAATGATGCATTCAAACATATTATGTTACGAGCATGTTAGAGCATTAATAAGACGCATGAAATATGATAAACCAACACAACTCGTTATTCTTACAAGCATGTCTTAACCGAAAAGCATGTAACTACGTGATTACTTGGTCGCATCTCTTATCATGACATGTACTAAAATATAATATGACTACTAAGACCCGACAAATATTTTAATTCTAGATCCTAAATTTGGGAGTAGATAAGTTGAGCTTGGGCATGGATTTTGAGAAATCATTATGAAATAATCATGCCTAAGAATTAGACTCATCTTGTAGGATCGGTTAAGGTTCATCCAAGGACAACCAAGGAAATGTACGAGTAAGATGAGCTATTTGTACCACTTCGTGACATGTGGGATCTATTTTCTCGCAATGTATTTCGGGTTATTAAGCCCCAAGATATTTATTGAAATTGAGAATTGCATGTTGCTTTTATGCTCATTACTTGGTGTCGACCTTGGAGCGGTTAAACCGCCACGGCTTGGCGGGAGTAGTTAACGATCGTGCCTCGAGCTAAGCATCGGTGAGGTAGTATACACGAAGTCCGGGCGGGTGAACTTGGCCAAGTTCCCTAGTCTTGGCGGCGGCCATTAGTGGAACGTTGTTTCCTATGGTCCAAAGAGGTAGCACGATGTGATGAGCAAAGAAGTATATCGCGATACGAGTTCTCGCTCAAGAAAACTATGTTTTGCATATATAGGATAAATTATTTTACTTTTAAAACCTCCCTATGATATGTGGTTTAGCATGCATTTTCCTCAACTGCTTATGAACTGTTTTTTTATTAAAATGGGGTACTCGATCCCACTGAGTACGCTAGTACTTAGCCCAAAACTCTTTTCAAATGTTTTCAGGTTGAGGAGCTAGCATGGTCGAGCGAGACGACTCGCCACCGGCATCGATCGTCAAGAAATCCAAAACTCTTGTAGTCTAGTTTCTAAGAAGCTATAAACCTAGATGCTGACTGTGTCAAGTGTATGCTTTCCATTTTCGAGTTGCTTAATCAAAAACGCATAGGCCCCTATATCTGAGATGACATTTGCACCACCCTGTTCTCATGTCAGGATTTTGACTATTTCACTATTTATTCGAATTTAATTCTCTTTTTAAATTATCTGTTCGCTAGGATTTCGTCATAAGTTTCTGTTCTAACAAATATATATTATATTACCTAAATATATATAATATTATATGTGTGACTATTTTCCTTCGGTTCCTTTGTCATTTCCTTATTTCACTTATAACCCCGTGATATCCCTCTATCTCGACCTGACTGGTCGGTGGGATATTACAAATGGTATCAGAGTCCAGGCTTCGCTCTGACTACCAACGTTTCATTTCGATTCAGTTTAAACTGCAATGTTTACCTGTTGATTTGTTTTGACTGCCAAAATTTACTCCTCTGAGTGGTCCAGACTTTTAAAGCTCTCCTTGATAGAACTCCAACCTAGTTCATTGTTTGGCCCTTGTTATCAAACCCACTCCTCATTAAAGTTATGGTACAATCTTTTGATTCTTGAAGGACAACAATCGCTTGTCGCCTCTCTTCCATGCTTCCTCCGAAGGTATGTTTCTTGAACTGATGGATTCCAAATTAATTCTCAAATGAAATAAAGTGAATGTTTCATGAAAAAGTTATGTACGAAATTGGACTGAAAATTTTGAAAATGTTTGAAATGGAAAAATGGTTCAATTGGGAATAGTGGGTTGTGAAAATAGTTTCATGTTGATATGATATCATTGGATTATCAGAATGGGACAAAGGAGCCCATGAGACCGGAAGGGATCTCAAATGAGATACTAATAATATGTGAAGTGGCAACTGAAAGAACAAAGAGACATGGATATCAAGTAGAGTTTCTTGTTGACTCTACCCTCGAAGTGAGCAAGTTAAGTTTGTATCTTGAACTTAGAAATGAAATCTTACAAGTAATCATGAACAATGGGTCAAGTCGATAAGTAAGAACTGTTAGAATTTAAGAAAATCCTACTAAGATGAGAACCATCGAGATACATAGGTTACGAGAACCTAGATTTCTTTATGTTTCATTATGTTATTGTTCTCTTCAACATTGTTTGACTTTCTAGGATTTCACTTTAAGCGCCAACCGAATTCTACCTTGTGAATAGCGGACACTTTTATTGCCTTAGAGACTACACTATGAGTCCTAAGGAATCAATAGAGAGGTACATTACGAGTCTCGTCACTAGATGAAAATTAGCCCGAGAAGGACGGTTTACCAAAACACAAAGTTGCAACGAAGATGATCCTCGAGTTACCAACTAAACGGAGGTGAATGAGAATATAAGATGATTTAGGCTGACAATAGCAAACAATTCCTAAGTTATATTGGAATAGTTAGCTTCCATTAGTCTCCTTCTATAACACGGATTAGTGCATCACCGAGATTGAGCACCCAAAACTCTTATACACCACGCCAATTATCGACGTTAGAGTCTATAGATTTTTCAACCATCTCGACTATTTAGTTGTGGCAACCACCACCATCCCGTAATAAGCAACCTCATCACGAATGACCACAACCCGGTTCAATCCATGCACAACATCAAACTCATAACAAAACGATGTAGGTGCCTGACCAAGTAGATTCGGCATGGTTCCTAGAAAACCAAGATTTGTTGACAGCTCTAGTTCAAACCTCACAACTCGAAATCTCTACTCGACTAGGATGGACGACATGACTTCGAGCAAGTATTATTGTGACTTCAAGAAGATAGGCAATACCCCGGAGCCTCCACACCATCGATAATGCATCTATACTGACCAAATAATTCCCAGCCAATTGTACCTGTCAACTCGAAGAACGTTCCACTGTTGAAAACACCCGCTCCCTTATTACAGGATTCCATCGATCACCAGAAGAAGGACGACCCAAAACAAGACCATCTAAGAAAAACGAAAGGCTTCCAAACTTTTGCCTATACTCCATCTTCTTTGCCTATAAGTAGTTTAAACTAGTGGAGTAACCCCACCCACTTCACCACACAAAGAAGAAGCTCTTACTCAAAAGCATTATCGACATGTAGAAGACAGACCTTAGACCTATAGAATGAGGCAAGCTACCAATTCTAGTACATAAAGGACAAGCTAAGGAAGGATGGTACCAACAAAGGAACTTGAAGAATAATACTGACTAGGATCAAAAGGCTATATCCACAAGTCCTCTAAGCATTACCTTTACACTAGTCCATTTAGTAAAAAAAAAAAACTCAGATCAATCTATGTTGTTTCGATCGACTTCATACTCTTTCCTTCCCGTTGTCTTTGAAAGTCAAGCATTTTAATTAGTCGATCTTTTCCATGATGCTTTCATGCTTATGACTCTTGCTTGTCATCGCACTAAAATCCTCATTGAGGCATATCATAAAGCCATCTTTGAAAAGTCCTCCTAGAGGTAGTTCTTATAAACTCAACAAGTCTTTGAGTCGACAAATCTCTAAACCAACTAAATTGTTCCCTACTTCCAGTACCTTATCCGCCTCAATTGAGAAACTTGGTTAAATCTTTTGTGATGAATTCTCATGTCTCTTTAACTGAAATTTTATCATTGATCAAACTTTCATTGTTCAAGCCTCTCTCATAAGAGGAAAAACTTTTATTAACTTGCTTTTCAAATTTTCACTTGGGATGAGCTCCAGTTTTGGAAGTCCTCAAGTGTGGCAAATTCCCCTTTCGATTAAAGTCATCGTTGGGCATATTATTTGAGATACTCCTATCGTGCCAATTAATTTCTAAATATGCTTGGACGCTCATACTTGCAAGACATTTATTATCTGTCTTGATCTTTAACCATAGCTATTGATGCCCGATAGAAATTGAATCCCGAATTTGTTAGTATAAGACTCGATTTGTCACCGGTCCAGACTTAAGCAAACCTAAATGATCACTCACTCAAGGAAGGAGACACATCACAAGGAAATGCTAAGAAAATGATGTTGGAGACAATAAGTAGATGACGGTTTTCACTCCTAATATAAATCGTTTCATAAGTACCCTAGATACATAGCCCGATTCAAGAACTCGAGATGAGATCAACTTCGCACTAACAAAAGAGACAACGAATAAATGAATGCACGTCGACACGTCGATACTTGAAACAAGGACAGATGTATGTGAATGCAAGGAAGAAAAATCCCAAGATGTACAACACGACATCAGTGACCCCGAGGTGAACTACACAACCCCGATTTGAAATAAACATGAACGTACTAGAGATTCGATAAAACTACCTGTATGAAGCCAAGTGCGAGATTCCATAAGAACTTTGAGTGTTTTTGCGAACAAGTAGAACCCAAGATCATAAATAAGTCAAGACATACATACCCTCAGGCGTATCCATCGTTACCAAGTTCATACCTAGAACTTACCTCATGAATAGGCATCTCACCCTTACCATGATGAACCTCTCTCATACGATCGATACATAAACTTTGGCGAGTATTACCCATAGTGGATACTCGGTAAGTACAACGACGAGTATAACCTATGCCCCAAGAGAAAAAAAGTAGATTATGTCGTATTCCGACCCCGACATCTTCTTAGAATGAACTTTTCTCACTGCCCTCGCATACTTATCATCTTGTACCACGGAACATGATGCTCGCCAAACAACCTCGCTCAATGCATAGGAAAGATCGAGATCCTAAATTCTCAATACAGTCCTCTAAGCACGTCCGCCATCAATATCTTCCCTCCTCGAATGAGGACTTCATGTCCTCTATCCTAATGCTACTTGACCCAACGTACTATCTAAACTCCCAGAGGTATCCATGACTTTTTGAGTTTTCCCTCTCACTAATAACAAAAAGGAATCTCTTTCGCTCGCGTCATACGATCCCCTCCTCTCATTCTCACACCTTGGAGCCATCGATCTTACTGCCCAGATAAACTGGCTGACGACCACCATGGTTCAAAGGTGAAAGTTTTACAAGTCTTCTCAACCTTTGTCATCTCTAGCTCTTTCTCGGCATCTTCATTTAGTCTGATAATCTTGTTTTCTTTTTCTCGAAGAGGCGACCAATGACCATATTGCTTCTAAGGTAAAGATTTCTCCCCAGCATGAGATAGAGAGTCGCAACGTGGTATTTCTCATGATCACAGAGTCTGATTAGAGTGATGCGACGAAGCAGGAAGGGCTCAATCGGGTTCACTAAAAGTTCCTTTTAACTATTTAGAAGTAAGGATGCATGATTAGTTATTTCTCTAAAGACATTAAGAACCAAGAAGGATAATGAGAGAATAAAAACAGAGCTCTAAGAAGCTTTACAGTTATTCCGCTAGACACTGCGAAATTTCGAGGACGAAATTTTTTCTAACGGGGGTAGTTTGTAATATCCCAAAGAGCTGTCTGCTTGAAAACCGCCTTAATAAAAGATGTTACTAATAATTTTCTTTTTTCTAAGGCAAACGTTTCATTTCTAAAATCAATAAGAGGTCGAATTGTTTCTTACTAGCATGCATTATCATGATGTGAAATTTCTTTTTGAGATTATTAATCTCGCTATTTGATTAATTAGATTTCGTGCATTAATATAATAATCATGATAAAGCATATATAACCGTAAGAAGCTATTACATATTAGTTATGAAGATAAGATGAGATAATTAAGCACATAGCATCTATACAAATTGAACTTTATTATTTAATCACTAACGTGTTGCATTCTACGTGCATAGACAAGTCTGTTGTTTGTCAATTAAATGTTTAGTATAATGTGATTAATAGTACCCTTATAAGAATTTGGTGGTGCAATATATATTACATGTAACAATAAGTGATGAGTTGATAAATTTACTTAAATTCAATTAACTTATTTAATTGAATACATATGCACACTTGATAACTTATTAAATTCTATATATAAGCATGTAAATTAAGATGTATATGTATACGTATGTGAAGTTAGGCTAATACATATATATATGTATGCATGATTATTTCATTATATTATGTTTAAGTGCATGTGTATGCTTATGGTGTGTGCATAAGTAGTGCGTGTGTGTGTCGTGTAAGCATGGAGTGTAATGTGGAGGTGTGGTGTTAGCATGAGAAGCCAAAGGTGACAAGTGTCACTAAAAGGAAGTGTTACTTCCTTTCTATCCCATTCCTACAAACTACACCACCACCCTTACTCTACCTATACCACCGATGTCACCCTCCCTATTCGTTGCCTCCCTCTCTTCTTTTCTTGCTCTAATATGATCCAACAACATGAACTCACTAAAGAAATGCTTTCTCTCTCTACATCAACCATCCCCAACTTCCATCTCTCTTGCTCCTGTCCCTTGTCTTCGATCCTATAGCCAGTGGCCAATTGCCACCATAGCTTGAGGACGAGCCTCACTCCACCTTGCGTCGAGAAGAAATCAACTCCTCATGCTAGAGAGGGACAACCCAAGCTCCGTGACGAGTCCTAACTCCATCCACTCTCCATCCCTCTCGATTTCTTGCTAAATTCGTGCCGAAGGTATAACCACATCTCAGAGTCCTTGGAATGGTCCAAATTATACATGTATATCTATTTATATGATTGAATGTGTTGGGTACACACTTGTATACGGTTGCATATTAATTTAATTAATGAATTGAGAATTTCAGTTATTAAACGTTAATGAGATGGACTGCATGTTGGGTTTAATGAATTTTGTTGTGGATTGGAGTGATAAGTTCACCAATTCGTATGTTGTATGTACGCATATCAAGTGTTTGATAAATTGCCTGTGTGAATTGGTAGGCTTTACTATGGTTACATATGCTCACTAAAAACTGGGCGCCAGTTTGCAAAGATAGTAACTTTATAAAATTAATAAACTAAGTTTCAGTGGTTATATTGTTACCAAATTATACCATATTCAAATTTATTGTGTCTTCTAGGTGTCTATAAATTTTCAAGCCAATAAAAGTCGTTTTACTATTTTAATTCTATTTTTCAAACTCACTGCACAAAGCTGTCGAAATCCCCTGTCCAAAGCCTAAGGTATTTAGCTTACGTATAGAGTTTGGCTATTAGGAAAATGTCCGAACTCTGCAGAAACATCATTTAGGATGTATAGAAGTGTTATGTAATTTTCCAGATTTTTCTAATAATGTTTACTATTTATTTCAGAATTTAAACATGAACTGCACAACACTGTCATAGTATGGATAGCTTGTAGTAAATCATTTTTGTCTTCGAATCTAGTGTGAATATTTGAGTGAGTCTTTTTCCAAATTAAACTAGACTCAAATATATTTCTAAATTGATAGGTATCATCGCTATATCCTTCTTAATAAGCCCTTAGTGAATTTTCGAAGTTAACGCATTTCAGTGAGTTTTCTTGGCAAGTCGTCTTAGTCCAAAACCCTTTTAATAAACTGCTCAAGTCTGAATTTTATGAGAGATGTACAAGCTGTTTTAGTCCGATTTGAATTTCGGTTTCTTCATCAAAAGTGTTCCTTACCATTCCTAGTTGTGATCTGGAAAGTCTGATCTCAAACCAAGTCTTTTAGTTATGCTTTTCGTCCACCCAAAGACACCTACCCGAAATCAGTATGTTTTCAATTAATCAATTTGGAGCTCTCTGATTTCTTATGAGTTGGGTATAATCCAATACTTTCTTCATGAAACATGTTGTTCTTGTTACAAGGTTTCCAAAATGGTGTTTATATCTCATTTTGGCATTGTGAGTCAAAGTTACGAGCCTCGCAAAATCGCTCGTCGTTAAGCCAAATCTGAAAATCATGAGAAATATTCTAAGTATAGAAGTCAGTTCGAGTTGCCCACTTTGAGACCTTATATTTTCGAACCACAACTGTTATGGACTTGATTCCTTCTTAGAACTTGTAGTACATGTTTAAAGGTTTCGAAATGTGTTTTTGAATACATAGGCATTTTGAGTCGAGAGATATTAATCATCAAAGTATGTCACTTGAACAGCTTTTGCTAAAAGTTAAATATCACAAATTTGGCTAAGTGTTAGAATCATATCTTATATGACCGACATGTCATCAAATGATGCATTCAAACATATTATGTTACGAGCATGTTAGAGCATTAATAAGACGATGAAATATGATAAACCAACACAACTCGTTATTCTTACTGTAGCATGTCTTAACCGAAAAGCATGTAACTACGTGATTACTTGGCTGCATCTCTTATCATGACATGTACTAAAATATAATATGACTACTAAGACCCGACAAATATTTTAATTCTAGATCCTAAATTTGGGAGTAGATAAGTTGAGCTTGGGCATGGATTTTGAGAAATCATTATGAAATAATCATGCCTAAGAATTAGACTCATCTTGTAGGATCAAGTTAAGGTTCATCCAAGGACAACCAAGGAAATGTACGAGTAAGATGAGCTATTTGTACCACTTCTGTGATGTGTGGGATCTATTTTCCGCAATGTATTTCGGGTTATTAAGCCCCAAGATATTTATTGAAATTGAGAATTGCATGTCGCTTTTATGCTCATTACTTGGTGTCGACCTTGGAGCGGTTAAACCGCCACGGCTTCGGCGGAGTAGTTAACGATCGTGCCTCGAGCTAAGCATCGGCCGAGGTAGTGTACACGGAAGTCCGGGTGGGTGAACTTGGCCAAGTTCCCTAGTCATGGCGGCCATTAGTGGAACGTTGTTTCCCTATGGTCCAAAGAGGTAGCATGATGTGATGAGCAAAGAAGTATATCGCGATACGAGTTCTCTCAAGAAAACTATGTTTTGCATATATAGGATAAATTATTTTACTTTTAAAACCTCCCTATGATATGTGGTTTAGCATGCATTTTCCTCAACCGCTTATGAACTGCTTTTTATTAAAATGGGTACTGATCCCACCGAGTACGCTAGTACTTAGCCCAAAACTCTTTTCAAATGTTTTCAGGTTGAGGAGCTAGCATGGTCGAGCGAGACGACTACGCCACCTGGGCATTGACTGGTCAAGAAATCCAAAACTCTTGTAGTCTAGTTTCTAAGAAGCTATAAACCTAGATGCTGACTGTGTCAAGTGTATGCTTTCCATTTTCGAGTTGCTTAATCAAAAACGCATAGGCCCCTATATCTGAGATGACATTTGCACCACCCTGTTCTCATGTCAGGATTTTGACTATTTCACTATTTATTCGAATTTAATTCTCTTTTAAATTATCTGTTCGCTAGATTTCGCCATAAGTTTCGTTCTAACAAATATATATTATATTACCTAAATATATATAATATTATATGTGTGACTATTTTCCTTCTGTTCCTTTGTCATTTCCTTATTTCACTTATAACCCGTGATATCCCTCTATCTCGACCTGACTGGTCGGTGGGATATTACAAGTGTTGTTCTTGAACCCCAAATTTTGGTATGTGAAGAATATGTTGTGCTTTAGTTAAATTAAGTTCAAATATATGTTTAGGAATAGAAATAAGCATCATATAATCAAGGAAATGAAAAATTAAATCATGTATGTTTAATCTTGAAATTTTCAAAATAATGAGTTGTTGGAACTTAAGGATTTTGATTTTATTTGAACCATTTGATATGATATTTGGGATCTAGAGTATAAATAATGTATAGTATGAATTTATAGGAATTTAATATATACATATATATAAAAACCGAAAATTTAAAGAAAAGGGCAAGGAAGAAACTTGATGTTCTTGATTTTATTTGATTAATTTGATATCATTTTTGAGATGTATAGTATGAATAATGCATAATATGAATTTATAAGAATTTAATGCATATATATATGAATAAAACCCTAAATTTCGAAAATGAAGGGGAATGATTGAACTTTGATTTCTTGATTTTATTTGATGTATTTGATATGATATTTGAAATCTATGATAAAAATAATGCTTAAGTTGAATTTATGAGAATTTTTGAATATATGTATTAAAAGTTGAAAAATTAAAGTTTAGTGTAAAGTTATGATTTTATGTGATAAACTTGATCCGATTTGAATGGATCATGGATTAATGATAATTGATGCTAAATGAGTATAATTATGATATATTTGATATTAAATGGATTTTAGATGGTAAAACTATTGAAATTTTCTATATATGTAGTTGAAGGGCATTAGCGATCAAAGTGTAAATAAATGAGTTTAATCTTGTTTTAAGTTCCTAAATGCATATTTAAGTATATGGTGATGATATTGGGAGTTTGGGATGAAAATGGATGAGTTTGGATTAATTGGGCTATTCATATTATAAACGTTATCTCTTACTAAATTTCGGTAGAAATTGTTTATTAATAAGATGTTTGAAATTTAATTGGTAAACTATTGATAAATAGTTAGATGAATAAGGAAGGTTACTAAATTCAATAATAATTTTATGTTACAAGGATCGAGTGGGCAAGAAAGGACGTGAAGGAAGAAACGCTTGAAAAGGTCGAGTAAAGGGTAATAGCTATCCGTGGGCAATTCTTAACTATCTTTTAATGAGCTCAATGAACTATTTGTTTTCAAATGAAAGTGCATGTTTTATAAATGAGTTGACTTGCCTATTTTAGCATATGCATTATGCCTATCTACGATATCATAGACGACGTCGGGCTTGTCCTGGATGAGCTCCCAGTACGAGTCGTGTGTACACAAGGATGATCGGGAGCCTTGGGACCGATCACGGTATTGAGAGGAGGCCTACCTCTCTGTGCCAAGAAAGAAGTGAGATATGGTATCCGTGAATGGGGAGCCTACGGACCGATTACGTAAAGATTGCCGGCATAGCATGAGATAGAATGATAAGAAGCATGCATCATGAAACGTTTTATATGTGAAAAGCTAACACAGGTTATTTCACTAAAACCCCTGTGTTAGAAATATAAGTGGCAAGTCAATTATATTTTATGGCGGCCACCGAGTACTTTTCTGCTCATGCCTCGCATATGTTTTCTTATATGCAGTTAAGCGAGAGATGGCGACAGAAAGGACACTGAGCTAGGGTTTTTGTTCATGTATATCAATGTTTTGTCATGCCCCGGGAATTGTGTCTCCATACACGCTCTCACCACCCTATCTCACAGCATACTCGAATTATTAATGTTCATGATACTGACATGATACCATCAAACTTGAATGTCCTAAAATTTGGTATATTTTGATATGTATAAATATGTTGGTTGTTGATGATGATCTTGTTGGAGGCTGGGGAATTGATTCTGTTGATTGTTGATGTTCATTGGTATTTTGGGCTATCCTATTTCCAAACAAAACCCTGGCAAAATTGTTATAAAACCTTAACATTTGAATTATCCCTATTGAAGAATTATGATTTAAATTACCCCATAGTCACAGCTTGTCTGTTTAATTGGCTAGTTAATTAGGTAATTAATAGTGATTACTTGATTAACTAGTTAATTAAGTAGGCGGGTCGTGACAGAGTGGTATCGAGAGCGATGTTTGCCTCATGTCTGCTGGTTTATTTAGCCCACCTCTATTTGAAAAGCCTTGAGTCTTAAAAGTTGAAGTATATAGTAATGCTCATGATCCAAGTCCGCCTCTCCGACTTAGCTGGTATGAAAATTTTGATATTTTAGAAGATTGAATGAAGTATAAACTCAAGATGGGACTTGTCAAGATATAGACCTATGTTGAATGTGTTCCATGGAAAAAGGAAGGTAGTTAGAAGGTATGGTGTAGTGGATTTTGATGGGGTACTCCAGTTAGTGTAGGCCTTGCCTCTCAGCCTCTCAGGTGGTGTGGATGGGCCTTGGAGGTTGCCTAGACCTTGTTCATTTGGATTTGGAGGATTTCCTAAGTCTAGTACGGGAACAGTTTTATATATCCAATATTCCTCCTGTTAACTAATTTATTCCTTCAATTCAATTTCTATTGACATTCATGAGAAATTAATTGATATTCTATTTCCTGAGAATCCTTTGATCCCTAAATAAACTTGAAAGTGTTAAACTAGAGTTGAAAATGCAGATACTGCATCCGCTTGTTGGTCCTAATTACTTTGAGATTATTTGTTGATTGAATAGAATCTTGATTGACTTCTTTGATATGGATCTGTATGATCATTCTTTGTATAAGAACCCTTCCATTTGAAATTTCTTTTTCTACTTGAAATGGTAATAACTTTCCTACTGTTCCGATACTTTAGAAATAGAAAATTTGTACTCAATGGGCACCTCTACCTTTCACCTTTATCTACCCGGAATTTACTTTGTCGTGGATGGCAAAAGACTTCGAGAGTTAGCACACCTCATCTTAGGTATTTCAAGAGTTTCGTAAGAGTTAATAGAAATATTAGACGACGATATCAAAGTGGTGTGTAGGTATTAAAGGGGAAGGTCGGCCCCAGATATTCCTTGAAAATAATTTTATTTTGCCTTGTATCCTTTAGAAGGGGTGTGAATTTTAATGAACTGTTATCCATTCTTACTTTAATTACTTTTATGCTTAACCATTTGATTGTAACCCTATTTGTGAAGATGTTGTTTCCTCCTGTATTGCTATCCTATTAAACATTGTGAAAATTTCCTATTTTATTTAAATTATAGAATGCCCAAGAAGAAGAAGAATTGAATCAATTTCAATGGAAGCTCAACAAAGTGCTACAACCCCATCAATTGAACATGCCCCTTCACCCCCTGGACCTGCAAGAAAAATTTCTGAATTATTCCTCAAACAGAATCCACCAACTTTCACTGGTCATTTGGCGATCTCAAGGGTAAGAGTGGGTCGATCCAGAAAAGATTTTCGATTTTTAGAATGTTCGGATCAAGAGTGTCTTCGTGTGTAGGATTTCTTCTCAGGGACCACTGATTATTGGTGGAATCTCGCCAAAAACATTTATCGCACCCAGCTTAGAAAGCTTAACATGGGAAAGATTTAAAGAAGAGTCAGATGTGAAGTTTATTCCTCGCAGCTACCGGAAGCGTAAGGAGATTGAATTTATGAATTTGAGCGTGGTTCTAAGACGGTAGCGTAATATGACGAATTTTGTGCCTTAGCACCAGATGCACCGCACAAAGTGGAGTCGATGAGAAAATGGCCGAGCTGTTTCGCTCAGACTCGACAAGAAATTAGGGTCGTGTTAGCTGCACAACCTTCCTCGACGATGTCAAACGCTAAATCGAAATACCGGATATGGAAATGGAGTACAAGTCGAAAAGTCCGAGCCACCGCCTCAACTCGACTCAACTTTCCTCGAACCGACCAGCAGAGCGTAGATTCAAAGGAAAAGAAGGTGGAAGATAAGAGTTTTGCAGAAAGAAGCCTTCCAGAGGCTCGGTCAATCGTCGAAAGGGTCATTTCACCACCATCCCAAGGATTTCCTCAACCTCCTCGCGCCAACTTAGAGTACCGTTATGTTCTCAATGTGGGAAAGCTCATTCGTGGATATGCCGTTTGGGAAGCAATACTTGTTACACTTATGGACAATTGCCACTACTCTTTAATTGTCCAAATCGCACTAAAATGCCGTGAAATAGTGGACGAAAGACTTCTTTAAAACCCACCCAAACTTTGAAAGCAATTGCTGGATCTTCTTTCCAAACCCAATTGCAGTACCCGCAACCTTCCGTATCATCAGTTCAAGATAACACCCCAACTCAGATTCAACCTCAACCTTTTCAAGTGCAAACTCCTCGAGCTTATGCTATCCATCAGAAGCAGCTTGAAGAAAGCTCCAGAAATTTAACAGGTATGGGACGTCTGGATGGCGTACCTATCCTTATTTTCTTTAATACTGAGCCTCGATTCATTTATTTCATCCGCATGTGTAATCGCTTTTGGGCTTCCCATAAAACAAGTCGAATCGAATTTTAATGTGTTTACCCTTTAGGCGGTCACTTTAGTTAATCAAGTATGACCTAACGAAATTTGAGTTAGATCCTTAAAGTTAAAAGTTGAATCGTTATGTTTATTGCCAATGAGGATGTAGACTTAATTTAGGATGAATTGGTAGACTAAATTTTGCTAAAATTCATTGTGAAAAAAAAAGAGATAGCTTTTCAACCACCGGAAGAGAATCCACTTGTTTTATGGAATAAATGAAAAGAAGAGATGGATTCCCATAGTATCCGCTTTGCAAATGGAGAAGATAATAAGATGCGAAGAAAATCATGTTTATCTAGTATACCTGAATAAAAAGGATAAGATAGACAAGAAAATAGAAGAGGTACCTGTGGTAAGAGAATATCCGACGCTTTTTCCCGAGAAATTGCTGTGCTTACCACGGATAGGCGCTAGATTTTGTGATAGATCTCGAACCTGGATTAGCACCTATATTGAAAGCTCCTTATCGAATGGCACCAAAGGAACTTCAGGAGTTGAAAGTTCAATTACAAGAATTTTTAGACATGGGTTTTATTCGACCCAGTGCATCGCCATGGAGAGCACCAGTCCTTTTTGACAAGAAGAAAGATGGTACCTTAAGGATGTGCATTGATTACAGGGAGTTGAATAAATTAACATTAAAGAATAAGTATCCTCTCCCTCGAATAGATGACATGTTTCATCAACTTAGAGAAGCTCGTATGTTCTCAAAGATTGACTTGAGATCCGGATATCACCAATTGAAAGTTAAATCAAAAGATATGCCTAAGACAGCTTTTCGGACGAGATATGGCCACTACGAATCTGTGGTGATGCCAGTTGGGTTGATAAATGCTCCAGCTGTATTTATGGATTTGATGAATCGAATATTCCATGAATACTTTGATAAGTTCGTTTCTAGTAATTATTGATGATATTCTAATCTATTCAAAAGCTTAACCGAATATGAAATGCATTTAAGAATGGTGCTAGAAAAGTTGAGAGCGAAAAGTTATACGCCAAGTTCAAGAATGTGAATTCGCCCAAGAAGTGAATTTTCGCCACATCGCTTCGTGGAAGGAATTAAAGTTGATCCGCAAAAGTGCAAGCAAAGTGCTAGAATGGAAGACCCCATCGACCCGTAACGAGATTCGCAGCTACTTAGGCCTAGCATGATATTACGTAAGATTCATTGAAGGATTTTCAAAATTGCTGACCTATGACCCAACTGCTTGCGGAAGGGGTGAAGTTTCAAAGGACTCAAGAATGTGAAAATGGCTTCCGTGAACTCAAGGACAAGTCGACTTCGCACCAAGATTGATAATACGGATCCCGATAAAGAGTACACTTTATACTGACATCGTCAAGAAAGGAATCGGAGGTGTCTTAATGCAAAATGGAAAAGTAATCGCGCACGCCTTTCGCCGCTTAAGACCTCATGAGCTTAATTATCCCACGATGACTTGGAGTTAGCCGTCAGGCACGCATTAAAGATTTGGAGATATTATCTCATGGATCAAAATGTGAGATCTATACGGATCACAAAAGTCCAAGTATTTCTTCAAACAAAAGGATCTGAATATGCGACAACGAAGATGGCTAGAATTGGTTAAAGATTATGATTGCGAAATTAAGTACCATCCCTAAAAGCAAATGTTGTCGCCGATCGTTAAGTTTAAAAAGTCGGGAAAGATTAGGACATCTCCTAACCGAAATGATGAATTGATTCGTGATTTCAAAAGATGAGGTTGGAGATAATATTACCTCCACGGACTATTCGAGGTATCATCGCAACGTTAGTTGTTGTACCGGACTTGAGGGCTCGAATAGTTGAAGCGCAGCGATGTGATGATCAACTCGAGAAGTTACGAATGAAAATCCGAACAGGAGAACTATCGGACTCTGAGAGAAGTCAAGATAATGCGATTATGTTAGGAAATCGATTTACGTGCCCAATGATAGAAGTTAAAGATGAGATTATGAGCGAAGCTCATAATGTTCAATATTCTGCTCATCCCGGGAACACCAAGATGTACAGAGATTTGAAGCAACATTTCGTCTGGACATGAATGAAAAGAGAAATAGCATCTTTTATTGAACGATGTTTGGCATGCCAACAAGTCAAAGCACTCCATCAAAGACTGCATGGAAAATTACACCCTCCGAAAATTCCGAATGGAAATGGAACTATGTAGCAATGGACTTTAGGACGGATTACCCAAGTCAAAACGTGGAAACATCGCGATTTGGGTAATAGTTGATCGATTAACGAAGAGTGCTCATTTTATTCTGATCCCTGTTACTTATGGAGCAGATAAATTGGCACATATTTATATACAAGAAATAGTGCGTTTATATGGAGTGCCGATTTCGATTACTTCGGACCGCGACACCAAGTTCATCTCACGGTTTTGGGTGAGTTTTAAAAAAAAAAGAATTAGGTACTAAATTGAATTTTAGTACAACATTTCATCCACAAACTGATGGCCAAACAAAAAGAACTATCCAAACGTTAGAAGATATGCTTAAAACAGTGGTGTTAGATAGAGGTGATCAATGGGAACAAGCCCTACCGTTGGTTGAATTCGCATATAACAACAGTTATCAGGTTACGATTCAAATGGCGCCATACGAAGCTTTATATGGCAAAAAGTGCAGATCACCCCTCTATTGGGATGAAGTCGGAGAAAGAAAAGTTCTAGGTCCAGAGGCAATAGAATAAATGATTCAGATTGTGAAGTAAATCAGGAAAAGGATGCAAGAAGCTCAAGATAGACAGAAATCTTATACTGATAACCGTCGATCTGAATTGAAATTTGAAGTAAGAGATAAAGTTTTCTTAATAGTCTCACAACCAAAGGAGTTCATAACTTCTAATTAAAGGAAAATTTAAGTCAAGATTTATTAGACCTTATGAGATTTTAGAAAAGTGGGACCGATTGCTTACCGACTAGCTTTATGCCTAGCTTCGGTGATATTCATGACGATTCCATGTGTCCCAAATTAGGAAATATATCCATAATCCTAAGCATATAATACATCAAGAGGAAATTATTCTTGAGCCGGACTTGAGCTATGAAGAAAGACCGAATGCATTTTAGATGAATGAGCGAAGCTATGAATAAGTCCATTCCCTTAACAAAAGTTTAATGGAGTAACCATGGTCTAGAAGAAACAACATGAGAATTAGAAAATCGGATGAAGAAGTACCCGAATTATTTAACAAGATACTAAATTTCGGACCGAAATTTTTAAGGGGAGGAATGTAGTAATCCAAAATCTTATAGTATTAATTTGAGCCCAATTAAGTATAATAAGGGCTTAAAAGCTATTTAATTTATAAGAATTTATAAAGAGGCATATGATGTATATTTAATCGATAGAAATTCAATTATTTCTTAATTGAGAAATATGAATATTAATGTGTGTTAGAATGAAAATGTTATTAAATAGAAATTGTGCCATGAAATGCATTAAATATTTTATATGGGAATTTTCTTACAAAATGAGATGAATTATGGTTCAAGCTATTAATTTGTTTGAATAAATTTATTTTACTAATATTTAGTAATAAAAGAATTATTTTATATGATTTTTGAAATTTTAGAAGCTTGATTATAATTAGTTGAACTTTTACATATGAAAGAATTTAAATTGTGCTATATGAATTTAATTTCAATCATGGATAAAATTGTTTTAGATTTTATTAATTATTAGAAATATAGTTCTAATAATTAAAATATACTAAGGTATAACCTTAGTAAAATTTGAAGTGAAATTATAAATTTATGGAAATTTGTGTCTAATGTAAATGTAATTAAGATAAAATGTACATGAAATGTAAATACACATTCTAGAATTTTAAAACAACATAAGATCATCTTCCACACTATTTTTTCATCACATTTTCGCACACACACACAAGCACACACTAAATTTTAATTTTCAATTTTAATCCATATTTGAGTGGGAAATTGATGGAAAATCACTTCAAGTAAGGTAATTCCTTTATTTAAGCAAAGTTTTCATGATTTAAATTGAAGAATATGATGTTTTAAATACTTAAAATTTTCAAAATTATGGGATAAAATTTAAGGTTGATTTGTTTAATTTTGTTGTGTTTATTGATTTAATTATGCTTATGAAGTATTAATAACATGTTCTATGGATTTAATTCATTCATTTCCTAAAGTTGATGAATTAAAGTGTTGTTCTTGAACCCTAAATTTTGGTATGTGAAGAATATGTTGTGCTTTAGTTAAATTAAGTTCAAATATATGTTTAGGAATAGAAATAAGCATCATATAATCAAGGAAATGAAAATTAAATCATGTATGTTTAATCTTGAAATTTTCGAAAATAATGAGTTGTAGGAACTTAAGGATTTTGATTTTATTTGAACCATTTGATATGATATTTGGGATCTAGAGTATAAATAATGTATAGTATGAATTTATAGGAATTTAATATATACATATATATAAAACCGAAAATTTAAAGAAAAGGGCAAGGAAGAAACTTGATGTTCTTGATTTTATTTGATTAATTTGATATCATTTTGAGATGTATAGTATGAATAATGCATAATATGAATTTATAAGAATTTAATGCATATATATATGAATAAAACCCTAAATTTCAAAATGAAGGGAATGATTGAACTTTGATTTCTTGATTTTATTTGATGTATTTGATATGATATTTGAAATCTATGATAAAAATAATGCTTAAGTTGAATTTATGAGAATTTTGAATATATGTATTAAAAGTTGAAAATTAAAGTTTAGTGTAAAGTTATGATTTTATGTGATAAACTTGATCCAGATTTGAATGGATCATGGATTAATGATAATTGATGCTAAATGAGTATAATTATGATATATTTGATATTAAATGGATTTTAGATGGTAAAACTATTGAAATTTTCTATATATGTAGTTGAAGGGCATTAGGCGATCAAAGTGTAAATAAATGAGTTTAATCTTGTTTTAAGTTCCTAAATGCATATTTAAGTATATGGTGATGATATTGGGGAGTTTGGGATGAAATGGATGAGTTTGGATTAATTGGGCTATTCATATTATAAACGTTATCACGAAATTTCGGTAGAAATTGTTTATTAATAAGATGTTTGAAATTTAATTGGTAAACTATTGATAAATAGTTAGATGAATAAGGAAGGTTACTAAATTCAATAATAATTTTATGTTACAAGGATCGAGTGGGCAAGAAAGGACGTGAAGGAAGAAAGCGTTTGAAAAGGTCGAGTAAAGGGTAATAGCTATCCGGTGGGCAATTCTTAACTATCTTTTAATGAGCTCAATGAACTATTTGTTTTCAAATGAAAGTGCATGTTTTATAAACGAGTCGACTTGCTTATTTTAGCATATGCATTATGCCTATCTACGATATCATAGACGACGCGGGCTTGTCCGGATGAGCTCCCAAGACAGTCGTGTGTACACAAGGATGATCGGGAGCCTTGGGACCGATCACGGTATTGAGAGGGAGGCCTACCTCGGTACCAAGAAAGAAGTTGAGATATGGTATCCGTGAATGGGGAGCCTACGGACCGACACGGAAAGATTGCCGCATAGCATGAGATAGAATGATAAGAAGCATGCATCATGAAACGTTTTATATGTGAAAAGCTAACATGTTTATTTCACTAAAACCCGTGTTAGAAATATAAGTGGCAAGTCAATTATATTTTATGGCGGTATCGAGTACTTTTCTATGCTCATGCCCGCATATGTTTCCTTATATGCGAGGTTAAGCGAGGAGATGGCGACAGAAAGGACACTGAGCTAGGGTTTTTGTTCATGTATATCAATGTTTTGTCATGCCCCGGGAATTGTGTCTCCATACACAGTTCTCAACCACCCTATCTGTTGTGCATACTCTGAATTATTAATGTTCATGATACTGACATGATACCATCAAACTTGAATGTCCTTAAATTTGGTATATTTTGATATGTATAAATATGTTGGTTGTTGATGATGATCTTGTTGGAGGTTGGGGAATTGATTCTGTTGATTGTTGATGTTCATTGGTATTTTGGGCTATCCTATTTCCAAACAAAACCACGCAAAATTGTTATAAAACCTTAACATTTGAATTATCCCTATTGAAGAATTATGATTTAAATTACCCCATAGTCACGACATCTGCTTAATTGGCTAGTTAATTAGGTAATTAATAGTGATTACTTGATTAACTAGTTAATTAAGTAGGCGGTCGTGATGCACGTATTGATGGATCACGGTGAGATGAGTTCTTCTATCCGACCGTCGTGAAGAACCTAGAACCCTGAGACTTACGATGATCTAAATCTCGATAATGTATTAGGTGAGTATGAGTTCTCGACCATCACTTTGACTTGTTATGGGTGAGGTTATATGTTCTAACCCAATATTCTCCGTATCTTGGGTGGTGGCGGTCTTGTATGTCATGCTAGTTATCTCAGACGAGTCACCGTATCCGCTAGGATGATAGCGCCCCTTAAGGAGCTCAAAGGTTTATTGTACTAAACCATGCAGTTGAGTTAGCTCAAGTACAATAATAAGGTTGAGTGGTACTACTTAAGGAATTAAAGATATTAATTATTTTAAGCAATGTAATGCTCTAAATAATTAATGGACGTGCGATATCTTAAATACGGGATTCGTAATTTCTAAGTGCAAGTCCGACTCACCTTCGTAATAAAGGGTAAGTCAAGATTTATTCTCTAGTGGCATGAATGAATGTTTATAAATTCATTTATGTTCAATGAACATAAGAAAATTAATTTATTTGAGGCCCATCTTTATTCCTTACATTTGATCCTGGCCGGCCCATCCAGTCCGTAGCTTGAAGGAAATCGGTACCTACCTCCCTCTATGGCAAGGATTTGATTCTCTTTATCCATAAGGATATTATTATATTTATTGGATATGCATGGATCCTTTCCTTATGGGATTATGGTAATGCTTTATAAATATATGGTAAGAGATAAGATCAAGGCTAATCCTCACTTTTAACCTAGCCATATTTTCGAGAATCCCATAGACTTGGGAATGAGTTTTCAAAATTCATAGAGAGGTTAGGTGATTTTCCGTAGCATTCTCCATAGATTATCCTCACCGATATTGGAGATTGGGCAACCGGATACAACCCAAGATCAAAGCACGAGTCTCGATCCGCTCATCCCCGATGATTCAAAGGTAAACACGAGTAAAACCCCACGTGTTGCAATTAATTATATAGGTGCATGCTAGGAATATAATCAATGTATGGTGAATTAAACATCCAAGATAGATCCTTGGGAGAGGGTCAAAATCGGTTTTCCCTACAGATATATGATTTGAGTGTAATGTGAATTGACGAGATAGTGATTGATAGAAAATGAATAGGGGAAAATTAATGTGATTTGTCCGGCTAATGTTAGGGGTAGTGTTAACATTGTGGTCGTCTATATACTTGTCTCCTTATATAAATAAAAAAAAATGGAAGAGAAAAGAAAAAGTATGAATTTGTTTTGTTGAGATTGTTGAAATGGAGGATGGATTACATGCTCTTTCTCAAATCGAGAAATGGACATGGAAACCACGATAGGAAACTCGAGTTCATCGAGAGTTCACCTTTCGAATATTGTTCCAAAATCTGTTAAAACATTCTTTGTGCTTTAAAAAGGAACTTGTTTCTAAAGATGACCACATTAGTTAGTTCACCCCTAACGGAGAGTTGGGTCTGAGCAGAGGTTACCCCTTCATTTATTGGAAATCAATTGCCATCCTAGATTTATTTCACATTATCTTTGAATACGTAAACACCAAGTGTGGGGGAAAAGCAATAAGGTTTGATTGATTAGACTAACAGTGAAGTTGCATGATTTATCCTCCCTATTCTTACTAGTATAGACTTTGCTTGAGGACAAACAAATGGATAAGTGTGGGGGAGTTGTTTAGTATGAATTTGTGCGTATTCTTGGTATTGTTTTGCATATCATTTTCAGTGGTTTGTCCTATTTATGCCGTTAGTTTGATTAGTATTTCTCGAATTGAACTTATTTGGTTTGTTTCGATATTTTGCAGAAATATGGCATTAAATAGGATGAAATTCATCTACCAAGAATGATCCTATATTGAAGATCATCTCGATAGGAGTCCGTAGGCGCAATCGGATCTCAATTCGGAGTTCGGACGAGAGAGAACGGAATGAAACACCGAAGTCGCGCATGCGCGTGCGCGAGCGCGAGCGAGGCCTGCGCCCACTCCACACAACGCGGCCACGGCCGCGTCTCACGCCTCCAGCACCCATTCTTCATAACGCGGCCATGGCCGCGCCTCGCGACGTTCGCCATGCCGCGTTCGGTGCTTCATCATCAGTCCGACGCTGGGTGCTTTGGCTTTTCACTCCAGAGAGTCCTCGCGTCCGGCGCTTCGTTGCGTCCGGCGCTGGACTCTATTTTTGGGCCCCAATTCGACTGATTTCATGGGCTTTTTCGAGGGTTTATTAAATTAGAACAGCCACGGCTCTCATGAGGGGGCACTCTCACAGTTCTCACTTTTTTCTGCAGCAGCCGCGGGCTGTTCTTCAATTTTTTTTCTTTGGGGAGTTCCACAGGAAACATAAAACAGATACAATCCTTGTTTTAATTCCTGTTCTCTTTTTCATCATTGAATGTTTAGTTTATCAATTTATGCTTGGATTTATTAGTTCTATTGGAATCAATTTCATGGTTTATCGTTTGATGATTATTATTGGATTCAATTCCATAGTGACAGTGGATTGTTTTCATATTGCTTTGATTTACATTGCTTAATGATTTCCTACTTTCGATTAATTTATGTTCTTGTTGGATGATTGATATTTATGGTTTATTTGCAATTAGATTTAGATTAGGGCTTGACAAACCCTATGAATTTGATTGCTATTGCTTTCGCTTAGTGCTTTGATTTATCCTGCTTTCATAGTTCAACTAGGGATTGACAACCCCTCGTTTAGATTTATTGCTTTATTAGTTTAGCTCGGGATTGACAACCCCTAGCTTAGGATTGTTGTTTATTTCTCGTATTTCAATTCCCGTATGTTTCAAACCCTCGTTGGCATTAGAATGTTTAGGATTTAATCGCTTTATGTGTATGACACGAACAATAGCCATGTTAAGTTTTCCTTGAAGAACGACTTGGGTTAACTTATCACGCTACGATTACCTCGTACGATTGTGAGTGAATTTGAGTGTGTTTTTAGCTCGATCAGGCAACAAGAACGTCCACAGGGTCTACATCGACATTGGTGCCTCTGTTAGCATCATTTTCCAAAGCTGCCTAGACAAACTCGAGGTCGGAGGGATCCAAATACATCCCGCACCGTCCAAACTACGGAGCTTCACTCAGGAGGCGGTCCAACCAGAAGGCGTTATCACCCTTCCAGTCACCGTGGGACGTGCTCCCAAGTCGGTCACCAAGGCCATTCAGTTCTTCCTGGTCCGAGCTCCCTCTCCATACAACATCATCCTTGGGAGAGACTGACTCTACGCCACCAAGGCCGTCTACTCGGTCTACCACCTCACCATCAAAATACCCACCCCGATGGGGGTGCTAAGCATCCAGGGTGACCAAACGGCAGCTAAAGAATGCCTACGAGTCTCAACCCAAGATGTGGCCTTACCTCAGGCCTAGCAATTACAGAACCCTCAGAATCTGCAGCCCCAGGACGATCTGACTGACGACCTCCAATTATATGATGACGACCCCTCCAAAGTCGTCAAGGTCGGCACCCAGGGTCCCAGTGATACCGACAGCACGTCGCACATCTTCTGAGGAAATACAGGGACGTGTTCGCATGGTCCCCACTCGACATGATCGGAGTGTCACCCGAGCTCATCACTCACCGACTCAACATCGACCCGGCTACCAAACCAGTTCGGCAGAAGAAAAGAGGGTATGCGACAGAGCGCAGCCAGGTCATAAGAGACGAGGTGACCCAACTCCAGGAGGCCAAAATCCTGTTCGAGGTCAAGTACCCGACCTGGATGGCTAATCCAGTCGTGGTCCGAAAGCCGGGAGGGGGGTGGCGTTTGTGTGTCGACTATACAGACCTCAACAAACACTGCCCAAAGGATTGTTACCCCCTCCCTGATATTGACAAGAAGGTGGAGGCACCGTGGGCCACGAAATCGCCGATTTCGGATCTCGCATGGGGTACCACCAAGTCTTGATGAGTAAGGAGGATGCTCCAAAAACGGCGTTCATCACTGACTTCGGTGTCTTCGCGTACCGAAAAATGCCTTTCGGCCTGAAAAACGATGGAGCTACCTACCAAAAGATGGTGGACGCAATATTTAAAGATCATATAGGGAAGATCGTCGAGGTCTACGTCGACGACATCGTGGTCAAAAGCCAAAAAACAGAAAGTTGCGCCGACGACCTCAGAACTATCCTCCAACTCCTCAGGTCGGTCAACCTCAAGCTCAACCCCCAAAAGTGCACGTTCATGGTGAAAACGGGGAAATTCCTGGGGTGCAGGGTTTCTCAAGAAGGCTTGAAGGCCAATCCCACCAAGGTGAAGACGATACTTGACATGCAAGTACCAAAAACAATCCGTGAGATCCACAAACTCACCGGATGCTTGGCCTCCCTCAGCAGATTCCTATCTCGGGCTTCCGAGAAACAACTTCCTTTCTTCAAGATCTTGAGAAGAGCCCCAGACTTCACCTGGGAGGAAGAACACCATGTCGCCTTCATCCAGTTGAAACAGTACCTCGCCGACCGCCCACATCGTCTGGTCCCGAAAGAAGGCGAGCTCCTTTCTTTATATCCGCCACCTGACGAGGCAATCGTGTGTGTATCGGTGCGAGATGAGATCGGATGACAACTCCCTATCTACTTCATCAGCCGAGCTCTCAAAGGACCGGAGACCAGGTACACCAGCTTCGAAAAAATAGCGTTGGCACTGGTGAACGCCAAGCGACGTCTCCGACCTTATTTTTGTTGGATTTGTATACTGAAAGCAGTGTTGGTTGAGCTTGTATACAATGTTTCTTGCTACCACTATTACAATCTCCTATCTGAATTGATTACTTGATTGCATATATCTGTGTCCCCTAATCTCATATATAAGTTAGATCATACAGTGTGTAGAAGATCACAGAAGTCTGTATGATTGGTCAAGCTTAATGAGATATAAAAACTATCACAGCTGAGACAACTTGAGGACGAGTTGTCGGTATAAGTCATGGTATAGATAAGAAGTGACTTGACTTGGTTGCTTATCTATGCCGGTGCGCCTCGACGTATTGATGGATCACAAGAGATGAGTTCTTCTATCTGACCGTCGTGAAGAACCTAGATCTCGGTGACTTATGATGATCTAAACCTCGATAAGGTATTAGGTGAGTATGAGTTGCTGACCATCACTTTGACTTGTTATGGGTGAGGGTTATAAGTTCTAACCCAATATTCTCGGCATCTTGGGTGGTGGCGGTGCTTGTATGTCATGCTAGTTATCTCAGACGAGTCACCGTATCCGCTTAGGATGATGACGCCCCTTAAGGAGCTCAAAGGTTTATTGTACTAAACCCCGCAGTTGAGTTAGCTCAAGCACAATAATAAGGTTGAGTGGTACTACTTAAGTATTGAAGATATTAATTATTTTGCGGTCAAAATGCTCAAAATAATTAATGGACGCGATATCTTAAATACGGGATTCAGAATGTCTAAGTGCAAGCCCGACTCAACTTCGTAATAAAGGGGTAAGTCAGTATTTATTCTCAAGTAGCATGAATGAATGTTTATAAATTAATTTATGTTCTGGACTGAACATAAGATAATTAATTTATTTGAGGCCCATCTTTATTCATTGCATTTGATCCCTAGGCTGGCCCATCCAGGCCCGTAGCTTGGAGAAATACACGCCTACTACCTCTCTAAGGATGAGGATTTTATTCTCTTTATCCTATAAGGATATTATTATATTTATGGGATATGCATGGATCCTTTCCTTGTGGGATTATGGTAGTGCATTATAAATATAAGGTAAGAGATAAAATCAAAGCTAATCCAAAATTACACATACACAATTTTCCAGAATTCCTATAGCTCTTAGGAGATAATTTTCAAAAATTATTAGAGAGGATTAGGGTGATTTTCTGTAGCATTCTCCATAGATTATCCTCACTCGATATTGGAGATTGGGCAACCGGGATACAGTCTAGAAGGTCAAAGCATGAGTCTCGATCCATTCCGCCTCGACAGATTTGCAGGTAAACACGAGAAAACCCCTAACTGTTGCAATTAATTATATAGGTGCATGCTAGGCATATAATCAATGTATGGTGAATTAAACATCCAAGATAGATCCTCGGGAGAGGGTCAAAATAAGATTTCCCTACAATTGGTATCAGAGCGAGGTTCTGTATCTTGGCTCTGTTGGATTAATTCACGTTTGATTATTACGTGCTCAATTAATTAATTGTTGGATCTGTCGTTCATCGTGGCTCGGTTTTATTTTTGTCGGATTTTATTTTTCACCACGAGAAAATCCGTGGTTAGATTAGATTTTTCCCTGTAAATCTTATCTGTAAATGAAGAACGAAGACGAAAGCACGAAGAACGAGATGACGAAGACTCGCCCGGAGAAACCTGACGCACGACGTGAGCACAGCGCTCGGCGCCATGCGCACGTTCTCGGCGGCATTGGCGGACAGGGCAGGAGGCTTGGGCGCATGGCTCGGCAGCCAGCGATACGGGCGCGCGGCTGCTGCGGATGCCTCAAAGACCGCTCGGCGGCGAGCGCGCGCTCGGTAGATCTCGACGAACAGACCGGAAACCTCAACGAGGTCACGGTAGGTCGGGCGAGGGCGACCCGGCGGCAAAGCTCGGCAGCCGGGTGCGGGCTCGCGCTTCACGCTGGAGGCCTCGGCACCGCCTCGGCACCGGTGCGTGCTCGGCGGCGCTCGCAGGTCGCGCCGCGCTCGCGTCGCGAGGGCGCGACGATCGTCGCGCGGCGGGCGACGGGTGCGCGATTGTCGCGCTGAGATCCCCGCGCCTCCCGAGCAGCATCGTGACCGTGAGGACGGACGCTAGGCAACGCGCGCAGCGCGCGCGGGTAGCGGCGACGGGCGCGAGCGCCGAGCATGGTCACGCACGCGAGCTCGGCGGGTCACGGCCGCCTTCACGACCGTGAGGCGGTGCGATGTAGGGCGACTGGGAGCGCGTGGACTGTGCACTAGCGCGCGCGGCCCAACCCATTTTGGGCCAAATCCAGCCCAGACCCGTTTTTCCAGCCCGAATCCGATTTTCCAGCCCGAATCCAGGTTTGACGAATCCGGTCCATGCCCATGCATGCGAGGCCCGTTTTCGAAGTTTATGAAAATCTGTACTTTGCAATTCTATGTAATAGATTAGACATGAAAGTGCAGGATCCACGAGTGGGCCGCGATGAACGTTTTATTTTATTTTTATCGTTCATAGCATGTCGTGGATGTTTAAATTATGTAGAAGCATGCTATGTATGTTTAAATTACGTAGGTAAACATATTATATGTTTTCGTGATTGGATGCGCATAGTAAGCATGCTAGGTTTATCGCGTTTTTCAAAGCATATTTTAGAATTCTGCGAGCATGTTTTACATGTTGAGTTCTATAGAAAAGCATGCTAGGATTACGTGATCTGCATGGACAAACCTTTTGAACAAAAAGACTAAGCAAGTAACCCGACATATTAATTTTAAATTAAAATGTCAAGACCTCCACTTTTTGATCTCTAAACAAAGTGATACGCACTGTGAGTAAACGTACACACGCGTGACTTGCTTGCACTGTTTGTCAGAAGTTTGTTAGATGAGATTTCTAAATAAAACATTTTAATCTATTGAGAAGTGGGAGTTTCATGTGTAAACGTCCACACGTGTGGCTTGCATGTGCGATTTTCATAAGTTCTCTAGAGATGGATATAAAATGAGATAACAAAAGAATTTGGATTGGAAGCGGTATGGTCCTAGTGAGTATGCCAATTCTAAGAATTCATTTTCTGCTGTTAAAATTGTGGTCATTGCTTAGACATCACATCAAGTACAACTTCCCACGAAGTCCCTTCTTGTGATAGTGATGTGGTCTAGTAAGGTCCAATCATTAATTTCATTTTTCATAAGGATAAGTTGACATGGATTGAAATTAAACGACTAAAAGGTATATTTTAGTCTGGTCGAGGGGTTCATGTGTAAACGTCCACACGCATGGCTTGCATGTGGAATTCCTTGGGCGATTGGAGGTTTCAATTAATATTGTTTTATCAAAAGGTTACAATATTATTGTTACAAATTATGTGCGATCGTATGCTTATGTGTTTACATTATCCTTTTAGATATGTCTCTTACATTGATTATCAATATGCTCGCACAAAATCCCTTATCCGGTCCGAATTTTATCGAGTGGAAACGAAACATTGAGAATGTTCTTACTGCGGAAGAAAATCTATTTGTACTCACTACACCCCGTCCCAAGTCTTTTGATGACTTCCATTATAAAGCAGTCATTTATGATAATAGTTATACTCTAGATTCATTGCAAGAGGGTCTAGTAACGGAAGAACGCAAAATGGGCAAAGGTGCACAGTCTTTAGTACGCACATCAAAGAAAACCACTGCTTTATCGAAAGATGAAAAGGAAAAGTGGAATTCAAGAGATGCTAAGGCTAAAGAAAAAAGTGGGAGTAATACAAAGGGCTCTACCAGCGGTTTGAAAAAGCCAAAGGAGAAGGGCAAATGCTTCAAGTGCGTTGAGACTGGGCATTGGAAGGCTAAGTGCCCCAAGCTCAAGGCTCAAGGTACGCCATTTGCTTTAGTAACTAAACATGTTTAGAGACTTGTTCTACCCATTCTTGGGTAGTAGACACGGTGCGATCGATCATGTTTGTTACACCTTCTGTGGGTTCCCGCGACAAGGAGTCGCATGATGGCGAGATAACAATCTCCATGGGCAACGCGCGAAAGTCTAGGCCGCTGCGATGGAGATGTTTCTTTATGTTTTGATAGAACAGCTTTAGTTTTAAAGGACGCTTTATATGTGCCGAGTTTCGCGAAACCTTATTTCTGCTTTCAAACTTTTATTCATGGATATTCGCTATTTTTGATAGTGGTGTTTCTATCATAAGAAATGACGGTTATCTGTGGTGGCACTTTATATAGTTCGCTTTATACTATTTCTCGCAAAACATAATACCTATAACTATGTTGCATCTTCTCCTTCAAACCTCAAAAAGAAAAAGTTTTCTTCAGAAGATGACACCACATTTCTCCGGCATCTTAGATTAGGTCACATTAATCTAAATAGGATCCAAAGACCTGCTAAGAATGGAGCGTTGGGTGATCTCACGCCATCTGCTCCTCGGTTCGATCTGCGAATCTCAGATAGAAGGTAAGTTGTCGACCTGACCCTTCAAAGCGAAGGGTTATAGAGCCAAAGAAGTGTTGGAGCTAGTCCATTCTGACTGTGTGGACCTATGTCCACACAAGCTCGTAGAGGGTACGAGTATTTTGTCACTTTCATTGACGATTACTCAAGGTACGGATACGTATACCTGCTTCACCGCAGTCCGAATGCTTTGAGAAATTCAAAGAGTTTAAGGCGGAAGTGGAGACGAAGCTTGGTAAAGTATCAAGTCATCATGGTCCGATCGCGGTGGCGAATACCTCAAGAACGAGTTTATAGACTATCTAGTGAAGTGTGGGATTACCTCCCAACAAGACAACACCGGCACACCACAGCAAAATGGTGTGTCGAGCGAAGAAATAGGACTCTTTAGAAATGGTTAGATCAATGATGAGTTATGCAACATTGCTTATTTCGCTCGGGGTATGCCTTAGAAACCATGCATACTTGCTAAATCTAGTACCATCCAAGTCATCGAAAAGACCCCTTTCGAGTTGTGGTTTGGGCGCAAGCCTAGTTTAAGCCACATAAGGATATGGGGCAGTCCAACACATGTGCTGAACAAGAAGGTTGACAAGTTGGAGGCTAGATCCGACGCAAGGCTGTTTATTGGCTATCCTAAAGTTACGAAAGGTGGTTTATTCTATAGTCCTAAGGATCAGAAGGTCATTATTAGTACTAATGCCCGATTCTTAGAAGAGGATTATATGAAAAATCATAAATCCAAAGTTAAAATCATTCTTCAAGAATTAGAAGATGATCGTATTCCACCACCGATTAAGCCAAAGGTACGAGATGTCGTGTCTTGTGGGAGGGATCGACACCAGATACTTCAAGAAATTGAAGTGGGTCGAGTTCCACCGAGATGCCGGCCGTATGTGGCTTCTATCCACCAAGTTGTGCAAGATAGAGAACCACAAGTTACCGCACCCCGCCATTGTGCCGCTGCAGCGCCTCGTCAGAGGGGAGGGTTGTTCGTCAACCCGAGCGATTTATGTTCGTGGGTGAATCTTCGTTTAGTCCCGTGAAACGCGGCGAGCAATAATCGACCCATGGACATACAAATGAGGCGATACAAGACATTGATGCAAGATCATGGCACACCGTTATGGACTTAGAAATTGAGTCCATAACAGCTATGGATGTATACGAAAAGACACCTCCACCAGATGGCAAGGAAGCCATAGGTATTAAGTGGGTATACAAGAGGAAGAGAGATTCAGATGGAGAGGTTTCGGCTTTTAAAGCCAGGCTTGTGGCGAAAGGGTACACTCAGATTGAGGGCATCGATTTCGATGAGACCTTTTCGATGTAGCAATGCTCAAGTCCATCGTAATTCTTCCGCCATAGCAGCCCACTCAACCTTGAGGTTTGGCAAATGGATGTGAAACCGCTTAAACGATTACCTTGAGGAAGGTAGAGACATCTATATGCAGCAACCAAGGTTATGTGGTGAAGGGTGAAGAGCATCTAGTATGGAAGCTTAAGAAGTCCATTTATGGGCTTAAGCAAGCCTCACGATCCTGGAACTTACGCTTTGACGAGGTGGTAAAGTCCTATGGATTTACCCAGTTGCCTAGCGAGAGTTGTGTGTATCGCTTAGATGTCAACGGTGATGTGGTATTTCTTGTACTTTATGTAGATGACATTCTTCTAGTTGGCAACAATGTGAAGTTGTTATCGACGAAAGAGTTGGTTATCCGATCGCTTTCAAATGAAAGACTTAGGAGATGCAGCAGCATTTCTTGGGATCAAGGTTTACCGAGATCGCAAGAGGAAAATGTTGAGCTTATCTCGGCGCCTTACAATGATACCGTGATTACTCGCTTTAGTATGCAGCACCGCCAAGAAAGGATTGCTACCTTCGCACATGGCGCACCTTTATCTAAGGAGCAACACCTATGATCGTAAGGATATAGAGGAAATGAGACAAGTTCCTTACGCTCCGCCGTAGGAAGTCTCATTTACGCAATGCTATGTACGAGGCCCGATATACGCTGTCACGCGGTAGCATAGTAGCTAGATATCGCCTAACCTCGACAAGCTCATTGGATCAAGAAGCATATACTCAAGCACCGAAAAGGACTCAGATTATAGGCTAGTTTACCATGCGATAGTCTAATGCCTTTGGGTTATCTGCACTGGATTTCCAAGTCGACCGTGATGAGAAAAAGTCTACCTCGTGCTATGTGTTTACCTTGGGAGGTGGAGCCGATATCAAGCGGAGTGCAAAGCAATGATGCATTGCGGACTCTACCATGGAAGCCGAATCACGAGCCGCCGGAGGCTGCTAAGGAGGTCAGATGGTTCAAGAACTACCTCATGGATCTAGGTGTGGTACCGGTTTTCCCAAGAGTATCATAGTTTCTTCGGATAACTCGGTGCGATGGCAAACTCGAAGGAACCACGCACCCACAAGGCGACCAAACATATAGAGAGAAAGTACCATGTCATACGAGAAATCGTTAGACGAGGGACGTCTTGATTGAAAAGATTGATACGACGGATAACCTAGCGGATCCATTCATAAAGAGCTGCCGCAAAAAGTCTAAGTGCATGTTCGAGGACTTGATTTGCTTGATGACACCCACTTAGAAAGGAAACTTTTGTATAAGTGGGAGAAGCAAAGTGATGGTTTTGTTTGTAATAGCTAGTACAGAGACACATTGTATACTAAAAGTTTACTTTAGTATAAGTGGTAGATTGTTGGATTTGTATACTGAAAGCAGTGTTGGTTGAGCTTGTATACATTGTTTCCTGTTACCACTTTTACAATCTCTTATCTGAATTGATTACTTGATTGCATATATCTGTGTCCCCTTATCTCATATATAAGTTACATCATACAGTGTGTAGAAGATCATAGAAGTCTGTATGATTGGTCAAGCTTAATGAGATATAAAAGTATCACACCGAGACAACTTGAGGACGAGTTGTCGGTATAAGTCATGTATAGATAAGAAGTGACTTCACTTGGTTGCTTATCTATGCTTTGGCACGCCTCGACGTATTGATGGATCACAGATGAGATGAGTTCTTCATCCGATCGTCGTGAAGAACCTAGATCTCGTGACTTACGATGATCTAAATCTCGATAAGGTATTAGGTGAGTATGAGTTCTTGACCATCACTTTGACTTGTTATGGGTGAGGTTATATGTTCTAACCCAATATTCTCCGCATCTTGGGTGGTGGCAGTGCTTGGATGTCATGCTAGTTATCTCAGACGAGTCACCGTATCCGCTAGGATGATGACGCCCCTTAAGGAGCTCAAAGGTTTATTGTACTAAACCCCGCAGTTGAGTTAGCTCAAGTACAATAATAAGGTTGAGTGGTACTACTTAAGGAATTAAAGATATTAATTATTTTAAGCAATGTAATGCTCTAAATAATTAATGGACGTGCGATATCTTAAATACGAGATTCAGAATGTCTAAGTGCAAGCCCGACTCAACTTGGTAATAAAGGGTAAGTCAAGATTTATTCTCAAGTGGCATGAATGAATGTTTATAAATTAATTTATGTTCTGGGCTGAACATAAGATAATTAATTTATTTGAGGCCCATCTTTATTCCTTGCATTTGATCCCTGGGCTGGCCCATCCAGGCCCGTAGCATGGAGAAATACACGCCTACTACCTCTCTAAGGATGAGGATTTTATTCTCTTTATCCTATAAGGATATTATTATATTTATGGGATATGCATGGATCCTTTCCTTGTGGGATTATGGTAGTGCATTATAAATATAAGGTAAGAGATAAAATCAAGGCTAATCCAAAATTACACATACACAATTTTCGAGAATTCCTATAGCTCTTAGGAGATAATTTTCAAAAATTATTAGAGAGGATTAGGGTGATTTTCTGTAGCATTCTCCATAGATTATCCTCACTCGATATTGGAGATTGGGCAATCGGGATACAGTCCAGAAGATCAAAGCACGAGTTTCGATCCATTCCGCCTCGACAGATTTGCAGGTAAACACGAGAAAACCCCTACGTGTTGCAATTAATTATATAGGTGCATGCTAGGCATATAATCAATGTATGGTGAATTAAACATCCAAGATAGATCCCCGGGAGAGGGTCAAAATCAGATTTCCCTACAATTTTCAAGCCCATTCCATCCGGCATCGATCGACTTACCCACGAGACAAGTCTTGTCAAAGCCGAATCATCGGGACGATATAGCTAAGTGGGCACCGGAGCTCGTGAGCATGACATCTTATACTCCCCGCACCGCCATAAAGGGCAAGCTCTAGCCGATTTCCGTGGAGGCCAAATTTACCGAGGTCACCCCACCAGAGAGGTCACTCCGACCTCCACTCACAACGGAGGAACCTACCGACCACCCGATGGTCATTGGCGGATGTATGTGGACGGGGCTTCGTGCAAAACAGTAGCGGGCGGGCATCTGCTCCTCCGCCTCGAAAACAAGAAGTGACCTATGCACTTGGTTTTCCTTCCCGACCACAAATAACGAGGTGGAGTATGAAGCACCGATCTCGTGACTCCATCTCGCAAAGGAATTGAAAGTGGAAAGATCCAAATCTTTGGAGATTCCTGTCGTGGTAAACCAGTGTCTTAGGAAAATACGAGGCCAAAGAGGATCGAATGAAGCAATACCTTGAGAAGGCTAAAGAGATGCTGACCTCATTCAGGTATTCCACAATTCATCGTATTCCACGAGGAGAGAACAGCCGAGCTGACATCCTTAGTAAATTAGCTTCGTCATCAACAAACCCACCAATGGAGGAAGTTCATTCCGAGATCATTGCGAGCCTCACATCGCATCATCACCGAGATAGAATCGAATCGGATGTCTCCTATAAAGGCATATCTCGAAGAAGGTGTACTACCCCGGGATCGGCTCGAAGCCAAAAGATGATGGTCAAATCCCAAAAGTACCTCACGCACGAAGGCACTCTCTACAGAAATCCTACCTTCAACCACTCACGAGATGCCTTGGGCGGAGAGGCGACTACGACTCAACGAGATTCATATGGGATCTTGTGGAAGCCACATCGGATCACGAGCTCTCTCAAAGAAGACGCCGAGGTCGAGGTATTATTGGCCCACCTCATCCAAGATTCGGCCGAGCTCGCCGTAGTGTCCGAAGTGCCGACCACGCCACCAAGAAGTCGCCTTAGACCGACCTCGAGCCTCACAAAGTCCTCGCCTTTTATACGGTGGGGAATCGACATTGTTGGTCCTTCGACCGCACCGGCCAACTTCGTATTTGGTTGTAGCCATAGACTACTTCACAAAGTGGCTCGAGCGGAGCCTCTTTCAAACCTCACAAGCGTAGGATTTAGACATTCGCTTGAAAAACATAGTTTGCCGCTCGGCATACCACATGTCTTGATCTCGGACAACGGCACCCAGCCTCGTCGTAAACTTCAAAGAGTGGTGTGAAGAGCTCCAGATCAAACAACGCTCACCTCGGTTGCACACCCACGCGCGAATGGTCGACCGGTGACAAACCGCACGATCGCTCAAGGATTGAAAAGAGGTTAGATCGAGCTAAATGGGATTGGGTTGAAAATCTTCCTCAAGTCCTCCGGTCGCATGCGAATCCACACCTCGAACTTCGCACGGAGAAACACCCTTCACTTAGTCTACGGCACCGAGGCTGCCATACCACCGAGATCGGTACCGAGCCCACGCATTTTCACTTCAACCAAAGACGACAACGAGGAGAACCTACGGTCAACCTTGTGCTCTAGAAGAAAAACGTGAGCTCACCTTCATCAATGAAGCCAAGTACAAATGCCAGGTCGCAAGGTACTACAACAAGAGGGTGAAAGCCTCCACACTCCAAGTAGGCGACCTCGTCCTACGAAACAATGAGGCCAGTAAAGCCGAGCGCCTTAATAAATTAGAACCGACATGGGAAGGCCCATACCGCGTCCACGAGGACCTCGGCAAAGGGGCCTATAAGCTTGCTCACCTATCCGGTGCACTTATTCCCCGAACCTGGCATATCACTCATCTGAGGAGGTATTTTACATAGCTTTGATTTCAGATCGGCATCATGTTAGCCCTCTTTTTGCTTTTCCGAAGTGCGATGTCATTTACTTGTCAATAAAACATCGGTTTTTCTAATGAGTGGATTACTTCGTCTCATCTTATATTTATGTGAACATCTATTCGGATAAAACATAATTAACCTTTAAAAGGGGACGCCCTTGCGAAGATGACAACTAAGCGCGCGCCAGGGGATCACCTCAGCACATACAGATTACTCATTAATTTGAAACATCTTCGTGCAAGCACACAGATAACTCATTGATTTGAAAATCTACGTGCGAGGCATACAGATTACTCATTAATTTGAACATCTACATGCAAACGACGTCCAAATCGGATCTCGTACAATTTATACCCCTTTATTGGGAAGATATACACTTCGGTAAACAGTCTAAATACATTTACGACTAAAACCAAGTCCTAAGATATATTTGTACCTCTTTAGGGGGAAAATATATACTTCGGTACAAAGTCTAAATACATTTATGACTATAAACCAAGTCCTAAGCTATATACAGATCACTCGGGCTTCCGAGCTCCACTTCGCCAAGACTCACTGAAGCTACACCAGTTCGAAACAAAGTCCCCGGGTCGGCGATGAACACCCGGGATGAACTCGGTGCCTTTCACCTAGTCGACGAGGTAAGCATCACCAGGACCGACTCCAGGCGCTCTTTGATCAGGCGCAGAAGCGCCCCGACCTTAAGTGGATGCTCCTGGGGCCGAGGTCAAACTCCTGCCTCTTGATCTCGAGACCCCACCAGGGGTACGACCTCGACCCCGACCTGACATCCTTCCTCGCCGACCTGAGGCCCTCGTCCGTCCAGCTCCTGATGATGGGGCCCGACCACGAGATGACATCTCCGATATGTCTACTCCCATCAGCCAAAGCACCTCGGCGTGGTCTATATAACCGCCACCGGCCCCGACTTCTTCAACTCTCACGTCGGCGGCGGTCGGCCGAGTCCGCTGCATGGGCTCGGGCATACGCCGCTTATGGACGAGCTCGTAAAGCTGAAGGCATTTGACCAAGGCATCGAGGCATTCTTTAAAATTCTTGCTGTTAGGCCCCTCCTCGTCCCTCAACACCATGCCTCGGCAAATGTGTCGAGCTCGGTCATCGGCCCGATATAGTAATACCACCAGATCGGTGGATCACCGCTCATATTCAAAGATCCTCCTCCGAGATCCACGCTTAACTTCTCTTGCGCCACCGAAATGTTTCTTCACACGACATCGAGCGACCTTGAATGACGCCGACAGAGACATCCACCTGCCGGACTTCGGATGAATGATTCTTAGCTTCAAGGCTTGTTCTGCGCGTAAGACGGGCCACCGCGTTTAGCCCCTTGCAACTGCTTTTTTAGCCCGGCCGACGATGTCAAGCTACCGACCCCAGCGACTTGGCTATCCATGCAGTGCAAAGTCTGGGTCAGCTCGGCCGATCGACTCCTCCAAACACCACATCCTCATCCTTCTCAGCCAAAGTACCTCGGACCTCTTTCAGCTTGGTCAAGAGATTGTGATCTAGCCCAATATAATGAGAAGAGGAGTGCTAAAAACAAGAGAAACACATTAATATCAAAAAGGTGTATTTATTATTCACAAAAGTGGAAATTTACAAAGCTCGGGATCCTAATGACCCCGGCACTTGAACCTATTACAATGGCCTGCTGACCTGAGCCTCTTTGAGGGGCTCACTGGCATCCTCCTGCTGCTGCTCCTCCTGCTGCTGCGGGCCCCCTTCAGAAGGGAGACTTGAGCTCGGCCCCGCCTCCCCAGCTTTGGCCCGCACCTCAGCGAGGAGTTCCTGAAGCTCGGCGTCTTCATCCTCCTTGCACTGGGTCACGGCCTCAGCCGTCAGAAGAGAAGTGGAGGAAGCCAAAGTCTCCAGCAGGGGGAAGGAACTCGCCTCGGCAATCACGCGAGCGTAGTCCTTCTGCAGAGTCTTGGGAGCGACCTCGACCCAGCCATGCCTGACCTTGTCGAAGTCAGGCATCTCAGTCGCCAACTTTTCCAGATGGTCGGATACCACCAGCGGCCTAAGAACGGCGGCCAGGTCGGAAATAAAGGCGGAGAAGGTCTCTGATTCGATGAGCCTGCTGGCAAAGGCCCTCAGCATCGGCCCTTGCCCCACCAGCAAGGCACTCTTCTCTTCGGCGAGCTTCTTCTCCGCCTCGGCCGTCTCCTCTCGAGCACCTCGACTTGCACGGGCCACCGCAAGGCCCGAGTCTTCTTCGTATGCCTCCTCGGCGGCCCTTGCGGCCTCGGCATCCGCCTCGCAGCCTCGGCAGTGGCCCTAGCGGTCTCGACAGCGGCCCGTTCCCTGTCCACCGCCTCATACCAAGAGACGCCCTCGGCGATGAATCCGGCCATGCGGTGCAGCTCCCCCATCACCGAAGTCGTATCCTGAAATTCAAAAAATTACACAATAAGAAACACATGGCAGAAGGAAATAACGGCAGACGCGTTATAAACCCATACCTTCGGGAAGGATATAGGGGAGCTTGGAACCGACACCTCGTATGTAATCCTGGTGCGGGTATCAGCTGCCGAGGTCGGATCTGGCCTCGGCTGAGGTGCCGCCGTCACCAACTGGCTGAGGTCGGCCACCACCACGGGTGCCTTGATCGGCTCATTCCTCCTCGCCTTCTTCACCGGTGGCTCCTGGCTCGGTGACTGTGTTGGAGGTGGCAGAGCCGGCACCTTTGCCTTCTTACGTGGATCGAGCTTCACTGCACAACAAAGAAATAAGTACATTAGTACAATGACATCAGACATAAGGCGAATAAGGAAAAGGGCGGTACCCTCACCCCGATCCAACCCCGATCCTGAAGCCTCCAACCTATGTATGCTCAGCTCGGCATCATTCAGGTCGTCCTCGGTGAAGTCACAAGATATTTCACCAAATGAGTTGATCTCTCCCTCTAGGGCACCCAAGGGTTTCACCTTCACATCCCTCATCTTGCCCATACCCCACTTATAACACGGGTGCCCTTCAACCCGCAAAAAGAAAAACTTTCTTTGCCACTGGGGCACCTTAGAGGGGGCAGTCACCCTGAACGACTGCCGAGGTGACAAATAATATACACCTCCTGAACTCTTGATGCTAAAAAAACGCATCAGGACCTCGAAGGAGAGCTTCTCGCTAAGGCCGTAATAGGTAAAACCTAGCCCGACCACCGACCTAATGGAGTTCGGGGTCAACTGGCATATCGAATTTGAAAATATTCCTGAATACTCAAAAAGATGGGGGCCAAGGGGAACCTAAGCCCAGCCTTCAGGGCATCTACATACACTGTAGTAAATCCTCCTAGGGCCATAGCTCTATCACCTTTTGCGGCGAGCACCACTGTGCCTCCGTCGAATATGGCATTCCTTCACTATCCTACATAAATCAGAAATGGTCAGAGACGAGCTAACATCCCTGACCTTCCACTCATCCCAAATAGATGGTATCGCCGGAACCTTAGCGCTAATCCCCCTAGACCTACCCATCAAGGTATGGCACATATAATCCTTGATTTCGACGTCACTATCGGGGGAAGAAGATGATTGGGCAGACCCAGACATAGACGAAGAAGAAGATGAAGAAGACATACTTAATTTTTCAGTGAGGGATTTTGCTTCTCCGATGAAGTTCTGAAAGAATTTTTGGAAAAAGCTCTGAAATTTCTCTCTGGAGCAAATGAGGAAGAAGAAAATGAACAGTTTCTCTATCCCCAGCTATTTAAAGTACAAAAGGCGCCCAAAAATAGCATTTTCAACTTCCCACGTGGCTAACCATGATTTGACGTAACGTAGACGCACGCGTGTTTCGAGCGCCCACCAACCGCCTGGCGCATATGACGTATTCTAGGACGAGCAGACTGCCAGTCTAATCGTGCACTCATCACACTGACCTCAGTTCGGATGATTCAGATCAGACCTCGGCACCCTCCAGATGGACATTGCCATCCGACAGGGACAATTCAGTTCGGACCTCGGTGCCCTCCAGACGGACATCACCGTCCAACTGGTACGACTCAGTTCGGACCTCGGCATACCCCTGACGGATGTCGCCATCCAACAGGGATGATTCAGTTCGGACCTCGGCATCCTCCAGACGTATATTAACATCCAACTTCGAGCGACTCGCCGAACGTGGCAAACCCAATCAATTCAGTCGAACGGCAAAACGTCTCGCTCGCTTGCATCCGTAAATCAATCCAACCCCGACATCAAAAGATTGAGAACCTTCAGCAACCTCGGTAGAGCAACAACCAACCTCGGTAAAATGAGCTCTTCATCCCACCTCGCACGCTTGTTGCTCGACTAATTGGGGAGGGGCTATGATGGGATATGGCCCAACCGCCAGCCCAATGGCGGTGCCCATGAACTGGGCCGACCTAATGGACAACCCACGCGGTTAAGCACAAGCCCAACATCTAAACCCTATTCAAGACCAAATTGAAGAAGAGATATTGAAGGAGATATTCAAGGATCAAGATATAGAAGGAGATCGGATCCCACAAGGCAAGGATCCAAGACAATCTTTAGAGATCCACTACATGTATAAATAGAGGTTAGGTTCAAGGTAGAAGGGTTAGCAACTATTTGAATACTAGAGCTTTTCAATACATTCATTGTAATCCGACATAGTGAAAGTATCAAGAATCACCTCCTCGATGGACGAGATCTTATTCTTGATCGAACCACGTAAAAGCCTCTTGTATTCTTTACTGCTTTCATAAATCTCCCACACAAGATTTATCAGTACTGGATTTGAATATGGCGTCACTTGTCTGGTAGCATTTCCATCTCTATGTCCAATGCACGATTTAATGTTTCTGCATATGACGTTGGAGGTTTGCTTGCCAAAATGATTCTGATCTCTTGGCGTAAACCAGCACGAAACAATTCTTCCATCTTCTTATTTGTCTCAACTTTAAAAGGAGCATAACGGGCTAGACTACAGAATTCACTATCATATTCTGCTACAGTCTTCCTGCCTTGCTTCAGGTTTGCAAATTTAATCTCTTTCTGTTTGTGGTAACTTCGAGGTATATACTTTTCATACAATTCTCCCTTGAATTGTTCCCACGTAAAATTCTCCAATTGCTCAGGAGAAAGAACTATCTGACGTGATTCCCACCAGAAATCTGCAGACCCTTTTAACTGGAAGGATATGCATAGGAGACACTCTCGATCAGAGCACTCCAAAAACTTGAAAATTCGCTATACAGAGCGAACCCATTTTTCAGCATCAGCTGGACTACCAACTCCATTGAAAGATGGAGGATTCTGACGCAGAAAAAGCTCTGCAATTCTACGATCTGTTTAAGGAGGAGTAGGTACAGGTGAATCTTAAGGAGAATTTGCACTTTCTTGTTCTTCCTCTTCAGGATATTTACAAAAGCTGGGAAAACTTTGCAAATTGAAGATTTTCAGGCATATAGATGCTTTGGTATCTCGGGCAAAAACACATCCGGTACGGCTTTGCAAGCACGCTACCGCATCATAAGATATCTATAGGCACCACTAGTCTATATATACACATCTATATAATATATACACATATACACATATATATGCATCCATACTATCTACAAACTGCCAGCTTCCACTCTTGCTGCTACTAGCTTCACTCTGCCCACAAAAGGCTGTCATCGCTGTCATCATCATCATTTCCTTCTTCCATCTCCTCTGCTCCATTCTCACTGCCATCAACGGCTTCATTGGAGTCTAGCATCTCTACCTCTTCCTCAATCTCAGAAGATAGCAGATCAATAGCATGCTCGGGAAATGAGTACAAGGGAACTACTCTAGGATAAAGGATATCAGGATCAGTCACAAAAGGCATTTGACTGATATTTAGGGGCTGTAGTTGTGCTGTGCCAACAACTGGTAAAAACTCAGGTTCATACATGAAAGATCTTGAGACACCTGAAGGTCTCGATGAACTAGCTTGAGTCTCTTCTAGGACCTCTAAAGAAGAATTCTCAGGAACATGAGAGAAAGGAATAGACTTAATCGGTGTAGGGATCTCAGGAGATGCGAAAGGCTGACCATACCAATCTAGGTCAATAGGAAACATCTCAGTAGCGAGATAAGAGTAATCAACAGTGTAGGATCTACATCAGACTCGGGTATAGAGAACTGAGTATCTGGTAAAGATTACTCTATCTCTAGAGTAGAGGTACTAACGTCATACTCAGGAGTAAAAGATTCAACATCAATGGGTTCAAGATCCTCATCACCATTTAAAGGAAAAGAAGGGACACCAGCCAACTGGAGCTGATGAACAGCTGAAATAAAATCAGCAACAGGGGGAAATGAACCAGTAGGAAGACTCAAGTACACATAATACTGAGAACTGATGGTAGCTAGGAGTCTGGGAAGATCAGCTTGCTCAGAAGCTACAAAACCAGGCTCAATGTAATCAATGGCAACAACAACAGCCTAATCTTGCCACTTCTCAGGCAATAAACAAATCAATCGGAGTATTCCATCTAGTCCCGACATGCCGTGCTCAGATGTATCTCTCCACAAGCGATGGAATTGAGCGAGAAATTCGCCTAAAGTAAGCTGCTCATCTGGCATAAACAGATAGAAACGCTCTCTGATCCTTGCTGATGGTGACAAACGAGCCGTATTTTTCCGAGCTGTTCGGATGGTCCTTACCATCTTAGATAAAAAGAATGCTCAAATACTTGCAGAAAAACATACTCATATTGCTCTGCCGTCTTTTCTCAAGATCTCTTCTCAACTTTAGCTCAATAAGCAATAACTCATTTCAAGCATACATTCACATGTAGCAATTCATTTAATAAGGCTTACACTCATCAACTCAATTCATTCAATGAAGCACATGCTCAATTATAATATATGATAATCATAATCATAAGCTCTTACCTGGTGAGCTAGAGATGATGGAATCGAATTGTTGAGCTTCTCTTAAGAACAACTGACTCTATAACTCAGATTCTCAAAACAGAGTCAAACAACTGACTCCATAAATTCATATTCTCAAAATAGAGTCAAACAACTGACTCTATAATTTCATATTCTCAAAATAGAGTCAAACAACTGACTCTATAATTTCATATTCTCAAAATAGAGTCAAACAACTGACTCTATAAACTTAAATTCTCAAATCATAATCAATTCAAAAGAATTTACAGGCTCAAGGTGCCCAAGCTGCACAAGACTCACAAGGATTTACAAGGATTCACAAGTTCAGAATTCAAAACTGCTCTGATAGCATTCTGTCACAGCCTGACTACATAATCAAGTAATTAGGCCATAACGTGGGTTAGGAAAGAACTTCTGATAATCGATAACAACAATTTCGACCGAAAATACATATCAAACAATATTTGACCTCAACTTTCATCATGAAAGAATTAAACATTTATGGTTCAAAGAAGTTGAATGGAATTTGACAAAGATTGATTCTAGGTCCTCAATCCACAATAAAGGATCAAATGTAGAAAAACAACGGCTGAGGACGGATAATCACAAAGGAATAACCAATATCAAGAATGTATATCTTCAAGCATGCTTTGACAACATTAAGAATATTGACGTTTCAAAGCATGGTTTAACAATGTTTCCAAGACTTGATGTAAACCTTATTGACTCTAACAAAACAATTCTAAATTTTCAAAAGAAATCCTTGTTCACACAATCATTTCGATAAGTCCTTGTTCATAGAAGCAAGTCGACATCATAACAGAAATGTCGAGATCCCAACAACAAAATGAAACTGTCATCAGAGCAAACATCAAAACACAAAACAAACAAAGGCCAAAGTTCGGCAACAAGAAGTGTGTCTGAGAATCATGTATGATGACATAAGACTTTGGGCAAACAAAATGTGACATCAACAAATTAGCAACATAATCATGAGACAAAACCTCTAGAGAAGCCCCTCTGCACAACATTCGATTTCAGCATCCTCTCGAGCTCATCCTGCACATTTAGAAATATATGCAGGGCGTGAGTACAAGATGCACTCAGTGGGTATATGCCGAAAACATTTGAAACATTGCTCATAGAGCTATAAGATTGACTTGCCATAACATTTGCAACACACATGAGTTTTCAGTTAAATAGCCTGTGCATGCTTCTGAAATAACTTACTTGCTTTCATGCTCATATATTCATGATGCAACATTTAACATGCGTCTGCAGACATTATCACATTCATTAACCATATCTACGCACTCTTGTGTTGAGAAGTAGGCCTCCTTCTCAAACACCGTGATCGGCCATTTAACGCACTATCACTCTGTGTACACAAACTCTTACTGGCAGCTCGTCCAGCATAGGGCCGATATCGTCCATCTCTCGTAGATAGGCAATATGCATCATGCATTATGCTAAAAATTTGGCAAGTCAGTAAATTTTTCATAAAAATGCATATCATATCATTTTGTATGTAAAAGCATATCATGTCACATTTTTAGAAAGGATTTTACCCACCTGGTAACAATCACTCAGGTGGACTGTAAGTTCTATCCTTCACTTCTTTCTTCTTTGAACTTGGCCCTTCATCAACATAGAGTATCATATAAGCATAACAGGAACCAAACAAGAAGATAAACTCTTTATCTTATCTAAGTCGTCAACACGACTATAACTTCTTGATATTCAAGACTCTATAGTCTATGAACTCTTGGGTCATTGCATCCTCTAACATCTAAACATATAACAAGACTTAACTAAGCCTCATATGACTAAACAAGCATAGAGGACTCAACAACAAACTTAAGCCATCTAATCTTAATAAAAAACCAACAACTCTTTACAAACATAACTTATAACCAACGTGAAAAATCACGTGAGACATCATCTTACATAAACGAACCTCTATACATGCTCAACTATCATCAATGATCATCAATCAATCATCAAAATCCAAAGGTCAAAGCTTTAGCATTGAAAACCCAATTTGACGTCAAACTAAATTTTTTCATTTTTAAAATACGTCGGCCGAAAAATCCGAATAAATCATTTTAAGCTCTATTCATATCATAGAATCCAAATATGAAGTCAAACTGATCAAATAAAATCAAATTCCAACCTTATGTGAGACATAGGGTTCGGCCATTTGGGGGTTTTTGCATAGGTTCGATTTCAATCATTTTTCTTGCTCAAAACATGTTTATATCTACCCAACAACACATATATGAAGGCATATCAAGCATATCAACAACATAAGTTCAATATCTAGGCCTTCATATTTTTGAAAATTTCAAGAATTCCAAGGAATGAACCCATGCTCGAAAATTCAACATTAAACAACTCATAGGCGATAGATCTAACATAATATCAAGAGATAATGGAACAAAATATGCTCCTTTCAAAAAGTCAAGAGGACAGAAAATTTGGAGCTCTCAAAAGTTCATGATTTTTGAATTTTCAAACCATAGATATGTTTTAGAGGTTAAGATTTACCTTTATGCGAAGATGGATCATGAATTCAACGGTTAGATCTTCCTAGAAATGAGCTTGAATGATTTGAAAATGGAGGTGTGTGTATGTGTGTGTATTTCGAAAATTTGAGAGAGAGAAGGATGAAGTTGTGAATAATGGGGTGCTTTGGAAGCTAAAGGATATATATATATATGTATATCATTTCACTATTTCATTCTTCCAAGAGAAGCTATTGATTTTCCTTCCATAAGAAGCCATTGATTTTCTAGAAATTTCTTAGCTTATCACATAAGCTTATTCTTAGCTTATCTCATAAGCATTGATTACAATTTGGGCCTATTACTACATATTGGTGCAAGGCCCAATTTATTAGGGACGTTATGTCCTCATCCGGATATATATATATATATATATATTTTATTTATTTATCCGAAAAAAATATATCCTTTGATAGAAATTGTTAGTAAGTTGGAATTTTTCATAAATCTCATTCTAAATTAAACATCATATTTTGACTATTAAAAGTATTTTTGGTCTCAAAAACCATTTTGGGCAATTGCTCTTGATCCGGGTTTATTCAGCAAACACAGATATCAAAAAGGGCAAAGACTCTGAAATTCTATGACTCTTGGATCAAGACTTCTATGAGCACATATCTTATCATATCAAGACTTTTGAAATCTAGATCTTCTCATGCTAATAAAGACTTAAGAATCTTATCTCAGATTCTATCTCGAGTCTATCTCGATTCTATCTGCTAGACTCAAAGCTTAACATAAAAGCTTTTAACTTAAACAACTCTTTCTTAAGGATGTAATGCCCTTCTTATAAGCTCTTACCCAAGAGCTAAACTCTGCTACAGGAGTATGGGTTATTACATTATATAAGTCGTATAATCGTTATTCGTTATCGAGTTGTTTTAACGCTCAATCTAATATCGTATTGGGTTATCGTTATTGAATATCAACGTTGTAGCTCGGCTTTTGGTTTTTTTCTTATTTAGGAACTCACGTTTGAGTATCCTTTTATTAATAGCAAACCTTAATTTATGTCTAACTTCGATTCTCGTTAATTCCTTCTTAAGTTATCGAAATTGGTCGATCTCTTTTGGATTCTCGTACATGTAGTGTTATGTTGTTTACGTTTGGGATTTTGGTTTGTCGGTACAACATAAACATAAACATAAACATTCAACACCAAACAATACCATACGCAACATAAACTATACTAAAGCATTAGAAAACCCTAATTTATAACATAATACACAATCATTGTGTATGTGTGCATAAGTGTTCCATTCATTCACCATAATCACAACCATTCATTCCAAGCTTATAGTTAAACTATCATAGTCTCATTCAACATTAGAATTAAACCCATGCTTAGCCATTTTGTTACGTTTTCGATAATTAGCAACAATTAGCATATGTATCAAATAAATTCCAATAAAATCATGTTATACTCCTATCATACTATAGAGTTTAATTACCAACTCAATATCATCATATAAAATTTCAAACCATAGGTTAAAATCCATATAGTTTTCGGCAATCATAATTTAATGAGTTTTGTTGTTCAATAAATTCCACAAAAATTATATCATGCTTATACCATATACTAAACATGAAATATCATTTCATATCATGCATTAAAATTTAAATCCATGCTTTTCACCACTTAAGCATTTTCGGTAATAATATAGTATATGTATATATATTCAATAAATTCCATTCCTTCGCAATATGTTTATATTATGCAATAACATGTAATATTAGCATTAAACACCAACCAATATTTATAATATCACATAACACATTATTCTCAACAACAAAAATCAAATAAATCACTATATATATACATATAGTTCACGGCAATTATAGGAAAAATAGGAGATGTGTTTGAATAAATTCAAGGTTAATATATGATGTTCATATCGTACATTAAACACCATATCTCAACTATTTTTAACAAACAAAAATCAAACAATACTCTAAAAATATATATATGTATTCGGTCCTAATAAATAAAAATAGGAGATGTGTTTCAAAAATTCCAAGATTCATATATGATGTTCATATCATATATTAAACACTATATCTCAACTATTTTTTAAAAAGAAAAATCAAACCATGGCTTAAAAATGCCACAAAACACACGGTATTTTCAAAAAAAATTCCAAATTTTTTTTTGAAAATTATGATATTCATTCTACATGCTTCTAATATATTAACAAGAAACAATATCAAATAATATTCACAAAAGCATGCTTTATCACATATAAAAAGAAATAAAGCATAAATAAAAAAATATCAAACATGTTCCAAAAATTTTGCAATTTTAACTACAACCTTAGAAAATCATTCTAAGCATTTTTCATTCATCTCTTGAGAGTATTTGGTGGCATAAAAGTTACGAAAAAAATTAGGAGCAAAACTAGGGTTTTTCATGAAATAATTCAAGAAAAATCTAAAAAAAATTCTACTCCATTAAAAATGGAGAGAATGATGAGTACTACCTTTTTATGGTCTTAGAATAATTATTTGAGGGTTGGAAAGGTTTGGAAAGGAGGATTAAAGACTAAAAAGTGTGAAGAATAAAGAGAGAATTTTGAAAAAGAGAGAGAAATTGAGTTCCAAAAGATAAAGGCTGTAATGGACGACCAAACACTGTTTTGGCAGCCTAAAGGGCTGTCATTAACCCATTTGGGGTGGTCTTGGTTGTAGTTGGGAGGAGGATTGGTCAAATTTCCCAATTGGGCATGTTAATACCGACTCTTTAAGTTTTAACACGCTTTCGATCGATTTCTCGGAACCTTAAGGTTTTATTTCCTTAAATAGCCTTTAAAATACTTAATTCAATGTTCATAAAAATTTCATGAAGTTCTGACGGCGTCCGATAAGTCAATTCCGAGTTATCGCGGAAAAACAGCGTTCGGCGATCAAATTATGTTAATTCAAAATTCTATTGAATTCTTGAGCCTTCATAATTAATTTGAGTCTTATAAATCATATTTTATTTATTTAGACCCTTGGTTCGAGTTTCGGGTCGTTCAGATCAATTTTGGTTTTTTTCGATATATTTTCCCGGCATTCGGTTAAGTTCTTCAGGAATTTCTTTTAGAAATTGATTCTTAAAATTTCTAAATTCATAATAATATATTACTTCATGGTTTTGAATGTTATCAATAATTCTCATGATTAGCACGGATTGGAAATTTTTCCGGCTCGTGAATAGTGCTTTTAAGACTGACCGGGCAAGTATGCCCGAAATTCTCATTCTTTGGCTTCTCACATGTTTTCATGAGAGGATTCTAGAAATGAAATCCTTTTGTTAAGATTCATTCTCGATCTTTCATTCTATGTTCAGGCTATGCAGAAACCCTAATCCGGTAGGACTAGTACCTAGTTTTTGATTTCTCTAGTTTTCGATCTCCGAATCGATTCTAATTCGTTTCATTGGTTACCTTAAACATAATTAAGGTCTAAGCTCCACAAACAATTGGTTTAAGCATCACTAATAAAAGTTTTAAATTTTTTGGGTTATTACATACCATCCCCCTTAAAAAAAAATTCGTCCCGAAATTTGCTAACCTTGGAAAAGATCTGGGTATTTCTCTTTCATAGCTGATTCTAGCTGCCAGGTTGCTTCTTCTTGTCCATGGTGTCTCCATAGGACTTTCACTAACGGTATCTCTTTGTTCCTTAGCTTTTGGATACGTCGGTCTAAGATTTCCGTAGGCAGTTCTACGTAACTCATATTGTCATCGAGGATAATATCTGTCGGCGGTATCACATGGCTGGGGTCGTGTATGTAATTCCTTAGTTGAGAAACGTTGAACACGTTGTGCATATTTCCAAAACTTGGCGGCAGTGCAAGTCGGTAAGCCGTTGGCCCTATCATTTCAAAAATTTCATAGGGTCCTATGAAACGTGGTCGTAGCTTCCCTTTTATTCCAAATCTCACGATTCCTTTTGACGGAGAAATCTTCAGGAAGACTTTGTCTCCCACTTTAAAATGTAGCTCTGTGCGACGTTTGTCGGCGTACGACTTCTGTCGGTCTTGGGTCTCCTTGATTCGTTGGCGGATCTATCTCACAATCTCGATCATTTCGCCCACAGAGTCAGGTCCTAATACTATCCTTTCTCCCACTTCATCCCAGTAGAGTGGTGATCGACATTTCTTTCCATAAAGAGCTTCGTACGGGGCCATTCCAATAGTTGCTTGGTAGCTGTTATTGTAGGCGAATTCCACAAGTGGTAACACTTGTTCCCAACTTTCTCCTCTATCGAGGACAACGGTTCTCAACATGTCTTCAAGCGTTTGAATGGTCCTCTCAGATTGTCCGTCTGTCTGTGGGTGGAATGCGGTACTGAAATGTAGTCGAGTCCCCAATTCCTTTTGTAAACTCATCCAGAACCTGGATGTAAATTTCGAATCTCTATCAGACGTGATAGTCTTCGGAACTCTATGTAGACGTATGACCTCTCGAACGTACAACTGTGCTAGTCTGTCTGATCGATGTGTTATCGGAATGGATAGAAAATACGCGCTCTTGGTCAAATGATCGATGATGAGCCAAATAGCGGTATTTCCTCTTTGTGATTTGGGTAGCCCGGTAACAAAGTCCATAGCTATATCATCATATTTCCATTCCGGTATGTCTAGCGGTTGTAAGGTTCCATACGGTCGTTGGTGAAGTGCTTTCACTTGTTGGCACGTCAAACAACGTTCTACGAATGAATCTACGTCTCGCTTCATTCCATCCCATCAAAATTTCTCCTTGAGATCTTGGTACATTTTGGTGCTTCTGGGGTGTGCGGTGTAAGAAGTCTCATGGGCTTCTTTCAAGATCTCGCTCCTAAGCCCTTCGTCTTCTGGAACACACACCCTCCCGTCATATAACAAAACGTTATATGTTGCTTCTTTAAAATTCTTGTGGTTGTTGTCCTTGATCTTAGCTCGTATGTCCTCTAGCTTCTTGCTCTTCCTCTGAGCTTCTAAGATTCGGGCTCTTAATTCCGGGATTGCCATCAACGTTGCAATACAGCCCTCTATCGTCAGAGATGAATCTATGACTTCGATGTTCATCCTCTGAAATTCCTTTATAAGTATTTCCTCATGACTACATCCCAAACTAGGGTGGGATTTGCGACTCAAGGCATCGGCTACAACATTAGCCTTGCTTGGGTAGTAATTGATACCACAGTCGTAATCTTTTACTAGCTCTAACCATCTACGCTGCCTCATGTTAAGATCTTTCTGCTCAAAGAAATACTTCAGGCTTTTATGGTCAGTATAGATCTCACATCTAACTCCATAAAGGTGGTGCCTCCAAATCTTTAAGGCATGTACGACCGCTGCTAATTCCAGGTCGTGCGTAGGATAGTTCAACTCATGTAGGTATAATTGCCTTGAAGCATAAGCAATAACCTTACCTTATTGCATTAGCACACATCCTAGTCCATTTTTTGAAGCATCCGTGTAGATTGTGTACTCCTTATCTGCTTCGGGTACTGCGAGTACAGGTGTTATCGTCAGCAACTCCTTCAGTCTCTGGAAACTAGCCTCACACTCTGTGGTCCATGTGTACTTGATCCCCTTTCTCAACAGTTGGGTCATGGGTCGGGCTATCGTTGAGAATCCTTCGATAAATCTTCGATAGTAGCCGGCAAGTCCTAAGAAACTCCAAATTTCATTCGGGTTCTTCGGCGACTCCCATTCACGAATTGTGTCGATCTTCGAGGGGTCTACTTTGATTCCCTCGGCGGACACGATGTGACCTAAGAATGTCACTTCGCCTAACCAGAATTCACACTTGCTAAACTTGGCGAAGAGTTGCTCTTGCCTCAATGTTTGCAGCACAGTTCTCAAGTGCTCTTTGTGTTCTTGGTTATTCTTGGAGTATATTAGGATATCGTCTATGAATATTAAGACAAATTTGTCTAAGTATGGGTGAAATACCATATTCATGATATCCATAAATACTGCTGGGGCATTTGTAAGTCCAAAGGGCATGACGATGAATTCGAAATGACCATACCTCGTACGGAAAGCCGTTTTAGGTACATCCTCTGGTCTAATTCTTAGTTGATGGTATCCCGACTTTAGATCTATCTTTGAAAAGACTCCTGCTCCCTTAAGCTGATCAAACAGATCGTCAATTCGGGGCAAATGATACTTATTCTTAAGAGTTATCTTGTTTAACTCTCGATAGTCTATGCACATTCTCAGTGTACCATCATTCTTCTTCACAAAAAGGACGAGTCTTTGCCATGGAGACACACTGGGTCTAATGAAACCTAACTCCAAGAGTTCTTGCACCGGATCTTCGCACTCAAGTTCCTTTGGTGCCATCCGTATGGGGCTTTTGACACGGGCGTAACTCGGTTCAAGGTCGATCGTGAATTTGATCTGTCGGTTTGGCGGTAATCCCGACGCTTCATTTGAAATACATCGATACCCTTCACGATCGGGATGTCTTCTATCATTCTCTCATTTTGTTCTTCCTCTTGGAGGTAGACGAGGTAGGCGTGGTTCTCTGCTTTGTTCAAAGAACGCCCTTGTCAGTGGCGGATATGATTGGGACTCTCCTCCCATGCCGATCCCGTGAAAGTCTCATAGGTTTCTCTCCGAATGTTGGAAAGAAATTTTCCTTTCATTACAGGATGGTCGCATTATGTTCGTTAACCAATCCATTCCTAGGATTATGTCCACATCCGCATAGGTATGACGTGAAGGTTATCTGTCATGACCTTAAGTGAGCCTAGTCCAAGTTTTAGGTTCGAGCATATGTTGGTTACCATTCTTATACCTCATACTGGGGAAGAAATTTTCATAATTTGTTCAGCGCGTTTAGGATCTAATCCTAAGTTCTCTACGCATGCTTCAGCAATAAAAGAATACGAGGCGCCAGTATCGAACAGTAGGATAATTGGAGGAGTATTCTCATACCTGCCAAGTTTCCTTGGTTCCTTGGCGGCTCCTGCGGGAACTCCCTTTCCTGGTTGAGGGCGTAGGCCCTGGCTTGTGATGGTGGTTGCTGTTGTTGGTGATGTTGTTGTTGTTGCGGTTGTTGTTGCTGTTGTTGTTGGTGTTTGGGCTGTCGGTACTGCTGCTGCGGCTGTCGCCATTGTTGTCGTCGTTGCCGTCGTGGTTGATATGGTCGCTGATTCGGCTGGTAATACTGAACCGGGGGTTGTTGTTGAAACGGTTAGGCTTGAATAGCCCGGATCGGTTGGACTTGGTTGGGCACATTGGGACGGCCATTTCCCTCAAGCACTCCTGGCGGGCCCCGGTGGTGACCCTTCTGGCCACACTTGAAGCATCAGTCATTTGTGAATGCGCATGCCCCCTTATGACTCCTATGGCACTTGGGGCACACGAGGAGTTTCACAAATTTTTGGTTCCCCCCGCCAGGTGCGGGTACCATGGGGCGTCCATTCCCCTGCCCATGCCCAGATGGCACGTTATTCCCTTGCCATGGCCTCCTATCGGCCTGGCCAGTGTTGGATCCTTGTCCTTGGTGGGATCCTTCCCATTTCCTCTTCCCACGATCCTCTAGGTGATTCGGGGGGTGCACAACGACAATCCTATCCTCGGGCATAGCAGCCTCGATGTCCAATGCCCGACTGAGGGCCTCACGGTAAGTCAGATTTCCGTGACCAGCTAGCGACACCCTGATCTCATGGCGGAGCCCCGCCCAAAAAATTTCAGTCATCTTCTCGTCGGTGTCGACCAACTGAGGCGCATACCGCGACATCTCGTAGAATGCACGGTCGTAATCTGTGACTGTGGTCTTTCCTTGGCGCAGGTTGTAGAACTCATGCTCCTTCCTCTTTTAGTAACTCTTAGGAATGTACTTCTCGTACACCTCTTCATAAAATTCCTCCAAGGAGAAATTTTCCAGCTCCTCCTCAGATAGAGTCTTCCTCTTCGCCACCCACCAAAAGTCGGCGGCACCAGCTTATTTGAAAAGCAACGATGACAAGCGCTCTTGAGAGGTGCAAGGAGGAAGTTGAAGATTCGCCCAAGGCGTGAATCCATAGTTCAAAGATTCACGGATTCCCATCCCGCTGAAAGTGGCGGTGTTCTCGTCTGAGGAATAGTTCCTCAATCCGTCTCACGGTGGTGGTGGTGGGGTGGAGTGTCTTCTCTCGTGTGTTACTTCATGATTTCTTCTTCTCGACGGCATCCTATCCTTCATAAACACACTCAATTAGAATTTGTCTTATACTATCCCTCAGGATCAATGTATATATATATATTGTAGGGAAATCTGATTTTAACCCTCTCCCAATGATCTATCTTGGATGTTTAATTCACCATACATTGATTATATTCCTAGCATGCGTCTATATAATTAATTGCAACACGTAGGGTTTTCTCGTGTTTACCTTTGAATCATCGGAATGACGGATGAACGGAATGAGACTCGTGCTTTGACCTTCCGGATCAGATCCCGTTGCCCAATCTCCAACGCCGAGTGAGGACGATCTATGGAGAATGCTACGTAAAATCACCTCATTTTCTCTCTCTAATTTTCAAAATTCCTCACAATGCACTCTTGTGATTCTCGAAAATTGCCAAGGATAAAGATTGAGGATTAGCCTTGATCTTATCTCTTACCTTATATTTATAATGCATTACCATAATCCCATAAGGAAAGGATCCATGCATATACCATAAATATAATAATATCCTTATGGATACAGAGGATCAAATCCTATCCTTAGAGAGACATAGGGGCGCCGATTTTCTTTCTAAGCTTCGGGCCTGGAAGGGCCAGCCCAGGGATCAAATGCAAGGAATAAAGAAGGGCCTCAAATAAATTAATTATCTTATGTTCAGCCCAGAACATAAATTAATTTATAAACATTCATTCATGCCACTAGAGAATAAATGCCGACTTACCCTTTATTACCGGGTGAGTCGGCTTGCACTTAGACATTACAAAAATCCTCAGATTTAAGATATCGCAGCCATTAATTATTTAGAGCATTCTCGATCGCTTAAAATAATTAATATCTTAATTCCTTAAGTAGTACCACTCAACCTTATTATTGTACTTGAGCTAACTCAACCAAAGGTTTAGTACAATAAACCTTTGAGCTCTTTAAGGGACGCCATCATCCTAAACGGATACGGTGACTGACATGATAACTAGCATGACATACAAGCACCGCCACCACCCAAGATGCGGAGAATATTGGGTTAGAACATATAACCTCACCCATAACAAGTCAAAGTGATGGTCAAGAACTCATACTCACCTAATACCTTATCGAGGTTTAGATCATCGAAGTCACCGAGATCTAGGTTCTTCAGACGGTCGAATAGAAGAACTCATCTCACCGTGATCCATCAATACGCCGTAGACGCATCAAAGACAGACAAGCAACCAAGTCAAGTCACTTCATCTATACCGCAGCCTATACCAACAACTCGCCCTCAAGTTGTCTCACCGTGATTCTTTTATATCTCATTAAGCTTGACCAATCATACGTACTCGTGATCTTCTACACATCGTATGATCTAACTTATATATGAGATAAGGGGACACGATATATGCAATCAAGTAATCAATCCAGATAGGAGATTGTAATAGTGGTAACAGAAAGATTGTATACAAGCTCAACCAAAACCGCTTTCAAGATACAAATCCAACAATCTCCCACTTATACTAAAGCAAACTTTTAGTATACAATGTGTCTCTACTAGATATTACAAACAAAACCATCACTTTGCTTTCTCCCACTTATATAAAAGTTTCCTTTCTAAGTGGGTGCCATCAAGCGCAATCCAAGTCCTCGAACGCACTTCGTAGACTTTTGCGTGCTCTTTGTGAATGGATCCGCTAGGTTATCCGTCAGATCAATCTTTTCAATCAGCACGCCCCTCGCCTAACGATTTCTCGTATGACATGGTACTTTCTCTCTATGTGTTTGGTCGCCTTGTGGGTCCGTGGTTCCTTCGAGTTTGCCATCGCACCGAAAGTTATCACCGAAACTATGATACTCTTGGGCAAACCAGGTACCATACCTAGATCCATGAGGTAGTTCTTGAACCATACACAATCCAAGTCCTCGAACGCACTTCGTAGACTTTTTGCGGCGAGCTCTTTGTGAATGGATCCGCTAGGTTATCCGTCAGATCAATCTTTTCAATCAGACGCCCCTCGCCTAACGATTTCTCATATGACATGGTACTTTCTCTCTATGTGTTTGGTCGCCTTGTGGGTCCGTGGTTCCTTCGATTTTGCATCGCACCGAAAGTTATCACAAGAAACTATGATACTCTTGGGCAAACCAGTACCATACCTAGATCCATGATGTAGTTCTCGAACCATATAGCCTCCTTAGCAGCCTCCGGGCGGCTCACGATTCGCTTCCATGGTAGAGTCCGCATGCATCGCCGCTTTGCACTCCGCCAGATACGGCCCACCTCCCAAGGTAAACACATAGCCCGAGGTAGACTTTTTCTCATCTCGGTCGACTTGGAAATCCAAGTCTCAGATAACCCAAAGGCATTAGACTATCTCGCATGGTAAACCACCCTATAATCTCGAGTCCTTTCGTGTACTTGAGTATATGCTTTATCGCAATCCAATGAGCTTGTCCAGGGTTAGATCGATATTTAGCTACTATGCCTACCGCATAGCGTATATCGGCCTCGTACATAGCATTGCGTACATGAGACTTCCTACGCGTGCGTGCAGGAACTTGTCTCATTTCCTTATCTCCTTTGCAACATAGGTGATCGCCCTTAGATAAAGGAACGCCATGTCCGAAAGGTAGCAATCCTTTCTTGGCGGTCTCGCATACTAAAACGAGTAATCACAATATCAATGTAAGACGCCCGAGATAAGCTCAATATTTTCCTCTTGCGATCTCGGTAAACCTTGATCCCAAGAATGTACGCATCTCCTAAGTCTTTCATTTGAAATTGATCGGATAACCAACTCTTTACGCCCGATAACAACTTCACATTGTTGCCAACTAGAAGAATGTCATCTACATAAAGTGCAAGAAATACCACATCACCGCTGACATCTAAACGATACACATAACTCTCGCTAGGCAACCGGGTAAATCCATAGACTTTACCACCTCGTCAAAGCGTAAGTTCTAGGATCGTGAGGCTTGCTTGCCGATAAATGGACTTCTTAAGCTTCCATACTAGATGCTCTTCACCCTTCACCACATAACCTTCGGGTTTCGACATAGATGTCTCTACCTTCCTCAAGGTAACCGCTTAGAAAAGCGGTTTTCACATCCATTTGCCAAACCTCAAGTTCAAGTGGTCGCTATGGCCGTAAGAATTCGATGGACTTGAGCATTGCTACATGTGCGAAAAGGTCTCATCGAAATCGATGCCCTCAATCGAGTGTACCCTTTGCCACAAGCCCGGCTTTAAAAGTCAAACCTCTCCATCTCGAATCTCTTCCTCTTGTATACCCACTTACTACCTATGGCTTCCTCGCCATCCGGTAGAGGTGTCTTTCGATACATCCATAGTCGTTATGGACTCAATTTCTAAGTCCATAGCAAAGGTGCTATGATCTTGCATCAATGTCTTGTATCGCCTCACCGTATGTCCATGGGTCGATTATTGCTCGCTCGCTTCCGGACTAAACCAAGATTCACCCACGAACATAAATCGCCGGGTCGACGAACAACCTCCCACTACGACGAGGTGCTACAGTACAATGGCAACGGTGGGTGCAGAACTTGTGGTTCACTATCTTGCACAACTTGTCGGGTAGGTACCACTTGTACGGTCGGTATCTCAAGTGGAACTCGACCCACTTCAATTTCTTGAAGTATCTGGTGTCGATCCTTCCCGCTAGACACGACATCTTGTACCTTTGGCCTAATCGGTGGTGGAATACGATCATCTTCTAATTCCTGAAGAATGATTTCAACTTTGGATTTATGGTTTGTCATATATTCCTCTTCTAAGAATCGGGCATTAGTGCTAATAATGACCTTCCGATCCTTAGACTATAGAATAAACCACCTTCGCTCCTCTAGGATAGCCAATAAAAGCCTTGCATCGGATCTAGCCTCCAACTTGTCGCCTTCTTGTTCAAAGACACGTGCCGGATCGCCCATATATTTATGTGGTTTAAACTAGCTTGCGCCAAACCACAACTCGAAAGGGTCTTTTCGATCGACTTGATGGTACTAGATTTAGCAAGTATGCCGTTGTTTCTAAGGCATACCCTAGAACGAAATAGGCAATGCCGCATAACTCATCATTGATCTAACCATTTCCAAAAGAGTCCTATTTCTTCGCCTCGATACACCATTTTGTTGTGGTGTGCTTGTAGTACTGTTGGGGTAATCCCGCACTTCACTAGATAGTCCATAAACTCGTTATCGAGGTATTCGCCACCGCGATCGATCGCAGCGACTTGATACTCTTACCAAGCTTCGCTCCACTTCCGCCTTAAACTCTTTGAATTTCTCAAAGCATTCGCACTTGTGGTGAAGCGGTATATGTATCCGCATTCTCGAGTAATCGCCAATGAAAGTGACAAAATACTGCATTCTCCACGAGCTTGTGTGGACATCGGTTCACACAGTCGAATGGACTAGCTCCAACACTTCTTTAGCTCTATAACCCTTCGCTGAAGGGTCCGGTCGACATCTTTCCTTCTATACAGATTCGCAGATCGAACGGAGTAACCGTGAGATCACCCAACGCCCATTCTTAGCCGCCTTGCATCCTATTTAGATTGATGTGACCTAATCTAAGATGCCGAGAAATGTGGTGTCATCTTGCTAAGAAAACTTTCTTTTAAGGTTTGATGTAGATGCAACATAGTTATAGGTATTATGTTTAGCGTAAATAGTATAAAGCTTAATTATATAACGTGCCAACACGTATAACTTCGTCATTTCTTATGATAGAAACACCACTATCAAAAATAATGAATATCCATGAATAAACAATTTCAAACAAACAAGGTTCCACCGAAAATCCAAAGACATATAAAACATCTTTAATACTAAACTGTTCTATCAAACATAAAGTAACATCTCCGACTGCAACGGCCTCGACTTTCGCATTGCCCATGGAGATCGTTATCTCGCCATCACTCAGCTCCCTTGTCCGCAGGAACCCCTGCAAGGTGTAACAAACATGATCAGTCGCACCCGTGTCTACTACCCAAGAATGGGTAGAACAAGTCGCTAAACAAGTTTCCATTACTAAAGAAAATGGCGCACCTTAAGCCTCGAGCATAGGGCACTTGGCCTTCCAATGCCCGGGCCTTGTCAAGACTCAAGCACTTGCCATTCTCCTTTGGCTTCTTTAAGCCTCCGTGGCGCCATGTTCTTGCTCCTACTACTCCCACTAGTTCCCTTGCTTCTACCACCTTTGGTGCCCCTTTTTCTTTTTCCATTTTGCAACGGAAAATTTGGGCCCTTAGATGTGCTAGCAAGAGCATGTGCTCCTTTTCCCATAACTCCTTCCGCGCCACGAGATCATTAAGCAACCGACTAAGTGTATACTCGGTCTTGCTCATGATCGCATTCACGAAAGTTCTCAAAGACTTGGCAAGGTGTTGAGGATGATATCGACCTTAGCTTTGCCGTCAATACCTCCTCCCAACCGATCAAGACTATCCATGAGACGAGTCACGTGGGAGACATGTTCATGGACCGAACTTCCTTCTTCCATCTTACACGCCAAGATTTCTCTCATTGTGTGGAAGCGGGTCGTCCGATCCGATCGCCTAAACTTACCTCGAGACTTGACCATATTTCGCCGCGCCTACCATCGATCGATGTCGAACCGCAAGCCTTTGACATTGTAGTCATCATATAGCACTTGGCCATATTGTTCGACTTATGCCAAAGTCTACTTGACTCGTTGCTCATTAGTCGATGCGCCAAGAAGGGCATCGGGTTTAGGAGTAGTGAGAACAAACATGTGTTCTTCAATGATAAGAACATATTCCATGTTTCATTTCCACTGATAAAATTCGGACCGGATAAGGGATTTTGTGCAGCATATTGATAATCGTGTAAGAGACATATCCGAAAAGATAATGTAAACACATAAGCATACGATCGCACATAATTCGTAAGAATATTATTGTAACCTTTGATAAAACAATATTAATTGAAACCTCCAATCGCCCAAGGAATTCCACATGCAAGCCACGCTGTGGACGCTACACACGAACCCCCACTGCACTAAAATATACCTTTAGTCTTTTAATTTCAATCCATGTCAACTTATCCTTATGACAAATGAAATTAATGATTGGACCTTACTAGACCACATCACTATCGCAAGAAGGGACTTCATGGAAGTTGTACTCGAGGTGATGTCTAAGCAATGACCAAAATTTTAACAAAGAAAATGAATTTTAGAATTGGCATACTCACTAGACCATACCGCCCAATCCAAATTCTTTTGTTATCTCATTTTATATCCATCTCTAGAGAACTTATGAAAATCGCACATGCAAGCCACGCGTGTGGACGCCACACATGAAACTCCCACTTCTCAATAGATTTAAAATGTTTTATTTAGAAATCTCATCTAACAAACTTATGATAAACAAAGCAAGCAAGCCACGCGTGTGGATCGCCACTCACAAAGCATGTATCACTTTGTTTAGAGATCAAAAGTGGAGGTCTTGACATTTTAATTTGAAAATTAATATGTCGGGTTACTTGCTTAGTCTTTTGTTCAAAAGGTTTGTCCATGCGATCACGTAATCCTAGCATGCTTTTCTATAGAACTCAACATGTAAAACATGCTCGCAGTAATTCTAAAATATGCTTGAGAACGCGATAAACCTAGCATGCTTACTATGCGCATCCAATCACGAAAACATATAATATGTTTGTTCACGTAATTTAAACATACATAGCATGCTTCGCATAATTTAAACATCCACGATATTCAATGAACGATAAAAATAAAATAAAACGCTCATCGTGGCCCACTGTGGAACCCGCACTTTCGCCTAATCTATTACATAGAATTGCGAGTACAAATCTCAAACTTGAAAATGGGCCTCGCGTGCACGGGCACGGACCGGATTCATCAAAACTGGATTTGGGCCATGTCGACCCAAATGGGTCGGGCAGCGCAGGGGCAAGGCCCACAACAAGACGCCCAGCCTGGCGCGCCGGCTCACGTGTTCTCGCAGTTGCCTCGCGGTCGCGGGCGACCGCGACCCGCCGAGCATGCGTCGGCGGCGCGCTGCATTGCGGTTGACCTCGCGACCGCGAGCCGGCTCACGGTTGGGTGTCTCGCCCGAACACGCCGCACCGCCGCCGCTACCGACGCGCGCTTCGCCATCGAGCTCGCTTAGCGGCCGAGCCGCCGACGCGGCCGAGCTATCGAGCTGCCGAGCACGACCGCCGAGGTCGCCTAGCACTGCCGAGGTCGACTCACCGAGGTCGCCTGCGTGCTGCCGAGCTCGACTCGCCGAGGTCGCCTGCGCGCTGCCGAGCTCGACCCGCCGAGATCGCCCGCTACCGCCGAGGATGACTGAGGTTTCGCGCGTATCCACGCCGCACCGCGCCAAGCGCCGCCGGGCATCCGCGGCGAAAAACGCTGCGTCCCGTGTCGCCCGCTGCACGCCGTGCACCACGCATGACCTCATCCGCCCGCACGCCTCGTTCGCCGAGCCGCCGAGAAAACATGCACCATTGGCGGCGCGATCGCGAAGCGCCGCACACGCCACAGGTCTGCCGCCGCACGCCGTCCGGCCGCGCGCCAGCTTTTTCCGACGTACTTCGCTGCCTCGCTCTTCGCTCTTTCATCTTCGTTTTTCTTTACGTATAAGATTTACAGGAAAAATCTAATCTAATCTAACCACGGATTTTCTCGTGGTGAAAACAAAATCCGACAAAAACAAAATCGAGCCACGATGAACGACAGATTCAATAATTAATTAATTGCGCACGTTATAATCAAACGTGAATTAATCCAATAGAGCCAAGATATCGATCCCGTGTTCGATACCAATTGTAGGGAAATCTGATTTTAACCCTCTCCCGAGGATCTATCTTGGATGTTTAATTCATCATACATCGATTATATTCCTAGCATGCGCCTATATAATTAATTGCAACACGTAGGGGTTTCTCGTGTTTACCTTTGAATCTGCTTCGGAATGATCGTGATGAACGGATCGAGACTCGTGCTTTGACCTTCCGATTGTATCCCTGCCGCCCAATCTCCAACGCCGAGTGAGGACGATCTATGGAGAATGCTACAGAAAATCACCTCTTTTTCTCTCTCTTAATTTTCGAAAATTCCTCACAATGCACTCTTGTGATTCTCGAAAATTGCCAAGGATAATGCATTACCATAATCCCATAAGGAAATGATCCATGCATATCCCATAAATATAATAATATCCTTATGGATAAAGAGGATCAAATCCTATCCTTAGAGAGACATAGGGGCGCCGATTTTCTTTCTAAGCTTCGGGCCTGGATGGGCCAGCCCAGGGATCAAATACAAGGAATAAAGATGGGCCTCAAATAAATTAATTATCTTATGTTCAGCCCAGAACATAAATTAATTTATAAACATTCATTCATGCCACTAGAGAATAAATGCTGACTTACCCCTTTATTACCGAAGGTGAGTCGGGCTTGCACTTAGACATTACGAATCCCCGTATTTAAGATATCGCACGTCCATTAATTATTTAGAGCATTCTGACTGCTTAAAATAATTAATATCTTTAATTCCTTAAGTAGTACCACTCAACCTTATTATTGTACTTGAGCTAACTCAACCTGCAGGGTTTAGTACAATAAACCTTTTGAGCTCCTTAAGGGGACGTCATCATCCTAAACGGATACGGTGACTCGATACAGATAACTAGCATGACATACAAGCACTGCCACCACCCAAGATGCGGAGAATATTGGGTTAGAACATATAACCCTCACCCATAACAAGTCAAAGTGATGGTCAGCAACTCATACTCACCTAATACCTTATCGAGGTTTAGATCATCGTAAGTCACCGAGATCTAGGTTCTTCACGATCGCCGATAGAAGAACTCATCTCACCGTGATCCATCAATACGCCAAAGACGCATCAAAGATAGACAAGCAACCAAGTCAAGTCACTTCTCATCTATATCGCAGCCTCATACCAACAACTCGTCCTCAAGTTGTCTCACCGTGATTCTTTTATATCTCATTAAGCTCGACCAATCATACGGACTTCGTGATCTTCTACACATCGTATGATCTAACTTATATTTGAGATAAGGGACACGATATATGCAATCAAGTAATCAATCCAGATAGGAGATTGTAATAGTGGTAACAGAAACATTGTATACAAGCTCAACCAAAATCGCTTTCATACAAATCCAATATATATATATATATATATATATATATATATATATATATATCAGCACGGTATTTATAACTATGAACATAAATCTAGCACATCATCGAACACCACATATCGTAATATTAAAACAAAAGCTCTCGAGGAGCTATCACCATATCATATCAATCGCTTCACGAGGACTTTCATCGCTTTGAAGATTACAAAAGACCAGTACAGAGTATGATTCCCAAAAAAATATCAAGATCACTCCGTACTTAGTTACGGTGCGCATAAAATCTAAAACGCCACCGTGGTCATCAAAATAGGGTTCATGTCCGATGACTCATCGCTTCCGCATGCATCAAAAGATATACAGTAGTATATAGACAAAAGACAATCTAGTCCTAAGAACTAGATCTATGATCGCCCGGTGTAGATAGGGCTCCATGTGTCGAGTCGATCGAAGCATGGGAGCTATCCACCCTCCATCTCATCATCGGCCGCTAGATCCTCCTGGGTCCTCCTCCGGTCTTCCTCGGGATCTTCCTCGGGGTCTTCCTCCACGTCGGGTATGGGAACCACGGGCTCTAACGACTCTGGCTTCCTCCATAGCAGCTAGATTTCGACGGATCTCAGCCATGACCTCCTCGTAAACATTATCCGGGAATGGAGCAACAACAGGGCGGAATTCGGTCTCTCCCACAGTACCTGTAGCCATGTCACGTGGATCCTCACTCTTCACAGAATTGTGGTACACAGGTGCATGTGGGGTTGGCGGCGGCTGGACTGGAGGAGGGCCGGCAGATGGAGGTGGAGACGGGTATGGCAGATCAAGGTTATGGTCTCAAGGCAATGGCGAGGATGGAATCCTACTGGTGGTTGGATCGAAGGTGAGCTGTCGGGGATGGGAAGGTCCCGCCGAACATATCCTCGCCATCGCAAGGCAAGAACACAGTCCGCTACCGCCAAACGAGGCACCTCTCGACGGAGCCACTCCGAATCTCGTCGCGCCAAGTGTATTCCCGTGCAGAAGATACGGTCCACGTGGTGCAGCTCATGACACCATGAACACATAGCTCGATGGCTAGCAAGCGAGGCAGTCCGCCCGCATCGAAGCTCTCTTGGCGCCGATAGATGTAATCACGATATCTCACCGGCATACCGCCACCGGATGGTAGTCTCATGATAAGTCGAAGCACACCGTCATAATGAGATGTGCCTCGGGCGTGTGTAGCGGCCCAATGACGGGTGAAGTGCGCCAGGAACTCGCCGAGGTCGTCTCCGTGGCACATCTGGTAGGAACAGTACGATCGTATAACCTCCTCGGGTGTGGCTGTCACACCCCGGTTGACCTAATCTCTGATTAACTGACTAACCGGAGTGCGACGGTTGGATTTAAGAGAAAAAGACTAACTATTACAAAAGACTCGCAAACAGGAAGAAATTAATATCCAAAGAAGGACGAGCCTTTGAGTTTATGATCAATTAATAAGCAAAAGTCAAACACTTATTAAATCGCTATGAGCAAGTGAATTCAATACTCATTGACTCAAGTTTGTAATTATTTCACAAATGTCTAACCCATCAGAACTCTGTATCATGACACATCAAAATCATATGAATCACAGATATAATCAATTATCCTTTCTAAAGAGAGACGAGTCAATGGACAATTGATTAACCAAAAGATCAAGGTAGAATATTAATCAACCCTGTTTAGCAAACTGATACCATAATCTTTGACACAAAATTCATACTTGTTTTCAATTGTTCAAAACCCATCAAGATTCAAACTAAGCAAGTTTCCACAACTATAATGAGTTGGCAGCAAAAGAGTAGCTTAGTTTATGTGTGGAGACATAAACCTGTGGAAAACATAGGACATGGCAATTTAGGTCTTCGCCAAAGATTCACCCACATTGTCATCTCCTCATTACACCGCACATTTAGAAATACATGCGGGCGTGAGTACTGATGCACTCGGTGGGCAATCGCGAAATAATTGAAACATGCTCTTAGAGCTATAAAATCGACTTGCACTTTATAGATTCACGAGGATTTTAAGAAATAACCTATGAATCAAAATTTATGAAATTCACTTACTTCATAATCAATGCACGTGCTTAACAATTCTAATATAACATGTCTGCAGACAATCAATAACAAACACCATATCTACGCTCAGACGTGTTGAGAAGTATGCCTCCTTCTCAAACACCTTAGCCAAAGGCCACCTGTGTACACATACCCTTACTAGCAGCTCGTCTAGCATAGGGCCGATATCGTCATTCTCTCGTAGACATGCAATATGCTCAAAACAGGCAAGTCAATTATCTTTTATAAAAGGGACTCATGCTCATCATCATAAACTTGTGCACAAACATATTTTTAGTTTAGAAAGCCCACCTGAACTTGATTACTTGGAACTTTCTGCTTTTCCCCTCTTGATTTCTACTCTGCCTGCGCTCCTTAAAAAGAGATAAGAGGAATGAATACGGAAAGAGAGCTAAGAGTTTCTAACTCTCGAGCCTCTACTAAAACTCTTCGATACTCTATGGTTAAGCTAAGCCTCATAGGTCAATGCATCCCAAAACTAAACTATTTAACTTATTAAGAAAGTAATTATAAGAACATTAGTCTTTTCAATTCCTTATATTGATAAGGAATATCATATTGCTATAACAAAATATTTAATCTTTCTAATCGATTTCTTTGAGAACTTTGATCAAGTAAGCCTTAATCAAGCTATATAATCATAAGAATCTATGTTTTGAAATCAAATTCCAAATATCAAGTCAATATCACAAAATCCTTTGTAAAACGCAACTAACTAAATCTAAATTTTTCGTATAAGCATAGAAAATCTCAATAATTCAAAATAAGCTAATTTAATATACCAGATCATACTTTTGAAATCAAACGTCTCAAATAAAATCAACACGATAAGTTCTCGACATTACATAAGCACTTTAATTTAGGGTTTTTCATATACGTTGGATTAAATCCCAATTTCTTTCATTAAACACAATCATAGATATATAATTACATAACTACAAGCTTATTTTAAACAAATCAAAGCCAAATCATCTTGAAATCAAGCCCTATATTTTCGGTCATCACAAGAATTTTTGAGGGTTCGATTTTTGTTTTCATAATAAACTCTAATCATGCACAAACGTCTTTAATTACATAGATCTAAGCTTGATTTAAGAAATCATCAACAAAACTTCAAGATAACAATTAGGGTTCTTGAATAAAATTTAGGTTTTTCATGAAACCAACCAATCAAACCATAGATCCAACATAAATCATCTCAAAGAGGGTAGATCTAAACATATGTGAACTAAAAATCGAAAAACGAAAATTCGTTGGAACAAGGCCATCATGGCCGAATCATATAGGGTTTGAGGAGGGTGTTTTTCTTTGATTTCTCAATATAATATCACTCTATATAGATAGATCTATGCATATATCAACTACGAATCGAAGAACGAAACCCAGAAAAAATGGCCAAATGGCCGAAAGTTTGTGGTTTTAAAAGGGTTTTCTTTTGATTTTACTTCAAAACTTGAAATAGGTTAGTGATTTACCTTCTTAGGATGTTGATCTACCAAGTTGGAAAGGATTGGAAGCTTGAAATCTCGATTTTGGAAGAGAGAATTTTCGTGTGTGTGGTGTGTGTGTGTTTCGAATTTGAGAGCAAAATGAGAGGAAATTTGGTGAAAAAATTATCCTTGGAGGCTAAGCATTCCTATTTATATCAAGGTCTTATCTCACTATTTCAATCTTCCACCACAAGCCTTTAAATGGCTTCTAGAATAAGCTAATCCTTTTAGCTTCTTTAAGAAGCTTAGTGGTTTTAGAATTTTCTTTACTATAATTCAAGCTTGAAAATAATGATATCATAATGTAACTTTTTGAATTTATGAAGTCAATATAAATCAATTAGAAATATAGAAATTTCTAGCAAATCGAAACTTTCATAAATCACTCTTTTTAATTTAAACTTTGAAATAAAAATAATAACCGAAAGACTTATCATTTAATCAATCAACTTTAAAATTTAATAAAATCTTTAAGTTAAAGCTTTTATAAAATCTTATCTAAGGATGCATTGTTCTAGTCACCACGTAATTAATTTCTAATTAATTACGACTTAACGCTTAAACAGAGTTGTGAAAATATGGGTATTACATTCTCTCCCTTAAAGAAATTTCGTCTCAAATTTAGTACCTCTGAAAATAGCTCGGTACTTCTCTTCATCTTCTTTTAATTCCCAAGTTGATTCTTCCGGGCCATGATGTTCCATAAGATCTTGACGAAAGGAATCGACTTATTCCTTAGTTGTTGATTCTTTCGATCTAGGATACGCTCGGCTTCTTCATAGCTTAAATCAGACTCAGGAACTATGTCTTCTTGATTGATAACATGGTCCGGGTCGTAGACGTATTTTCGTAACTGAGATACGTGAAATACGCTGTGAACGTTACCAAAATTGGGTGGCAACGCCAACCTGTATGCAACAGGTCCAATCTTCTCTAAAATCTCATACGGTCCGATGAATCTCGGCTTGAGCTTTCCTTTGATTCCAAATCTTTGCACTCCTTTTGTAGGTGAAACCTTCAGGAATACTTTATCTCCGATCTCGAAACTTAACTCAGTGCGTCGCATATCGGCATAAGACTTTTGGCGATCCTGAGCTTCTTGAATTCTCTTCTTAATTTGGCGTATGATATCAATCATTTCTTCAACTACTTCTGTGCCGTGAATTGTTTCTCTCCAACTTCGTCCCAATACAAAGGAGATCGACATTTCTTGCCGTACAATGCTTCATAAGGTGCCATATTGATGGTTGCTTGGTAACTGTTATTATAGGCAAACTCGATCAAAGGCAAAGCTTGCTCCCATAGTTCTCCTCGATCTAAGAGATGGTTCTGATCATGTCTTCTAACGTCTGAATAGTTCTTTACGTCTCATCCATCCGTCTGTGGATGAAAGGTCAGATCGAATTCACTGGTGCCCATTTCCTTTTGGAAGCTTGTCCAAAATCTTGAGGTGAACTTGGAATCTCTATCGGAGGTGCTCAAACAGAATTCGTAGACGCACAATCTCGTGACGAACTGGCTAACTTATCGGCTCCGTATGTCATCGAATTGGAATAAAATGGGCGCCTTGGTTAATCGATCGATAATCACCCAAATTGTAGTATTTCCACGCTTGACTTGGGTAATCCGATGAAGAAATCCATGGCAACATGGTCCCATTTCCTCTCGTGAATGTCGAGAGGTTGAACTTTCCATGTGGTCTCTCGTGTAGCGCTTTGACTTGCCGACACGCCAAACACTTCTCGACAAATGACGATATCTCTTGTTTCATGCCTACCCACACAAAATTTCATTTCGATCTCGATACATCTTTGTGCTTCCCGGGTGGGCGATAAGGCGGTTGTTATGCGCCTTCGTAATTTCTTCTTTAAATTCTTGTCATTGGGTACACATATCCGGCTCCCAAGCATAAGTGCATTATCTCTCGCCTCATGATATTCTCACGATCCTTCGGTTCGACCTTCATCCTTAACTTCTAATTGTTCATCTTGACGCTGAGCTTGAACAATTCGATTTCTCAGTCGTGTTCTATAACAAGGGTTGCGATGATACCCTGAATGGTCTCAGGTGGTAATACCACTTCTAGTTTCATCTTCTCAAATTCCTTAACTAGCTCTTCGTTCTGGGTAAGAACAGATGCTAGTTGAATCTGGTTCTTCCTGCTTAACGCGTCGGCGACCACATTTGCTTTTCCTGGGTGATACTTGATTTCGCAATCGTAGTCTTTGACTAACTCTAGCCATCTTCTTTGACGTAGATTAAGATCCTTTTGTTCAAAGAAGTATTTCAGGCTCTTGTGGTCGGTGAAGATTTCACATTTTGATCCATATAAATAATGTCTCCAAATCTTCAACGCATGGACCACAGCTGCTAGTTCTAGATCATGGGTAGGGTAATTAAGCTCATGTGACCTTAGCTGTCTTGAAGCATAAGCAATTACCTTACCTTCCTGCATGAGTACACATCCTAGCCCATTCCTTGAAGCATTTGTATACAGCCAGATGTTCTTTGTCGCCTGTGCATCTTTAATATCTGGCCATAGCCACTTTATCTTTCAATTCTTGAAAACTTGTCTCGCACTCATTGTTCCATTGGAATTTTACTCCCTTTCGAAGTAATTGCGTCATTGGTCTAGAAATCTTCGGTAATAACCGGCTAGACCAAGAAAACTCCGAATTTCATTCGGTGTTGTAGGCGATTTCCAATCACGCACCGCTTGCACTTTCACAGGATCCACTTTGATCCCTTCACGAGACGATATGACCAAGGAAATTCACTTCCGTAGCCAAAACTCGCACTTGCTGAACTCATGCACAACTTTTCGATTCTCAATGTGTCCAAGGCGATTCTCAAATGAGTTTCGTGTTCCTTTTCCGCCTTCGAATACACAAGAATGTCGTCAATAAAGACCAAGACAAACTTATCTAGGTATTCGTGAAAACACGGTTCATTAGATCCATGAACACAACCGGAGCATTGGTCAAACCAAAGGGCATTACGGTAAACTCATAATGAACGATCGAGTTCGAAAAGCGCCTTCGTACATCTTCTTGCTTAATCTTTAGCGATGATACCGATCTCAAATCGATTTTGAGAAAACTCTTGCGCTTTCAACTGATCGAACAGATCATCAATCCGCGGTAACGGATACTTATTCTTCAGGGTCATCTTATTTAATTCTCTGTAGTCGATACACATTCTCAAAGTGCCATCCTTTTCTTGACGAACAGAGACCGGTGCTCCCCACGGTGATACGCTTGCTTAATAAATCCCAAATCCAATAGTTCTTGCAATCGATTTTCAATTCTTGAAGTTCCTCGCGCCATTCGGTATGGTGCTTTCGAGATTGGGGCTGACCCAGGTTCTAAATCGATGGAGAACTCTAGTTGTCTATTCGGTGGTAATCCAGGTAAGGATTCCGGAAAGACATCTGGGAATTCTCTCACAACTTGCACATCACCAACTTTCCTTTCAATTCCCTCCATTCCAGCCAAATACACTATGTAAGCGCGTGCTTCCTCTTGTCTTAGCAGCTTCTCCGCTTGCAAGGCTGAAATGAGAGGTACTCTCTTATGCCTTTCTTCTATCCCGTAAAAATAGGTTGGTTTCTTCCCTGGTGGTTGGAACGAGATTCACGACTTTCACAACGAATCGCTATGAAGTTTTGAGTTAACCAATTCATTCCTAGAATTATGTCCACATCCTCATAGGCAAAAGACGCAAAGAGTCTCGCCTCAACTTGAGAGGACCTAACTCAAATTCTAAGTTAGGCACTCATGAGTGATTCTATCGCTTCGCCAACGCGTAAGGACTCTTATCTCGTGATTAGATCGCTTTATCGAAGCTCAAGAGTATCTACACATACCGTAGAAATAAAAGAATCTGAAGCTCAAGATCGAAAAGAATTATAACAGTATATCTCTCAAGGTTCCCATACTCACAACCGTCCAAACTTTCTTGTCCGCCGATTTCTGGTTCAGCACAAAAGCTCTTTGATGCTGGGTCTGGGGTTGAACTTGTTGATTGGTCGGTTCGAGGTGGTTGCTGTGGAGCCACTGGAAACTGAGCTACTGGAGTCTGAGGGAACATCGGAAAGGGCAACTGGGGATAAGCTATCATAGCTTTCATTGATTGGGTCTTGCGGGAAGGATTTGATCTGGATCCACTTCCCGACGCCTTATCTCTGTTTGGACAGTTGTTAGCATAGTGGCCCACTTGACCACAATTGTAACAACTGTTACTTCCCCACTTACATACTCCAGAATGTATCCGATTGCATTTCTGGCACACAGGCCTAGCTTGATTTGGGGTAACCCGAGGTTGACTTTGAAACGAGGGTCGAGATTGACCTTGGAAGAATCGCCTTATTTCGCCATTAACGCTTGTTTGGGAAATCTCTATTATCCCACCTTCTCTTCTTCCCAATCCTTTGATCACCAACAAGAACCTTGTTTGATTAGGACTCGTGGATGCTTTGAGTCTCGCCAGCGAATATTCTCGTGACGCATCTCCATTTCCATATCAAGCACACGATTCGTAGTCTCGCATAAGATATTGGAGGTCGGTCACTAGTACTATTCTCATTTCTTGATGTAATCCAGAGCGGAATAACTCAACCATTTTCTCATCAGTGTCGACCTTATGAGGTGCATAACGAGCCAACTTACGTAACTTTCGCTGTATTCACCACGCCTTCTTCCCTTGCTTAAGATTTGTGAATTGATCTCTTTACATTCGCGATAGCTTCGCAGATATACTTGGCCAAGAGTTCTTCCTGAAACGCCCCACGTGAAAACGCCTAGTTGTTCGGTGTGAAAGTTCTCGACGAGACTCCCACCAATAATCCGCAGATCCCTTGAGCTGGAAAGAGATACACAACATACACTCTTGATCGGTGCATTCCAAAAATCGGAAAACACGATCCATGGCCCTAACCCACTCTTCAGCCTCAGATGGATCACCAGATCCAGTAAAAATTGGAGGATTTTGGTGAAGGAAAAGCTCGGCGATCTTGCGATCCAGATGAGGAGGTGATTGATTAGGTGAATTCTAAGGTGTAGGTTGACTCTCTTGAGTCTCTTCTTCAGGTATTTGATTTTGACGTCTTCTCGGCATGCTAAAAAAAAGATTTGAAAATTTGAATATCAAATAACAATTTAAGGTTATTGCCAAAATTCAAACAAAATATGGATAGGTTGCACAATGTGAATAAGAGGTTGAACAGTTCATATAATATCCGATTCATATATTGGGAAAATTTGCCTTCTTGAGGACTTTTGCAAAAGAGGAAAATTGCCAAAAGTGGGTTTTGGGCTATGGCGATGCTCTCACGGCATCCCAACAAACTATCCTATTACATACATACTATAATGTATACATCAATGAGACTACTAAACTATCATATGCATCATTATCAGACATCACCACACGGGATCTCTCACGACGACTCATCGCTTGTCCGGGCTCTTCACTCCCGTGAGGTCCATCTCCATCTCATCTTCACCGGTTGCTATTTCTTCTTCGAGAATCGTTCGATCTCATCTTCCCCATCAGGGCTGCTATATCTTGGGGTTGCAAACTGCAGAGGCTCCATCTCTTCTTCATTTTAGTCTGGCACTGGTGGTTTAGGAGCATTGGGGTTGTTATCATGTGCAATTACTTTAATTTCAGGATGCAGAATGTATGGGTCAGTGATAAAAGACATTTCACTGACTGGGAGATACTCAAGTGTACACTTACCAACAGACTCAATATGTTCAGGTTCATATTGATAAGATCTGGAAAGACCTGATGGTCTAGAAGAACTGGTACCCTCATCCACCGGATGAGATGGCTGTTGATATATGTGAACTTCACGGGTCGACTAAAAGATCACCGATTTGACCGAGACTCGGTTACGATTGAGAGAGTCACGAGGAACCACGTGAACCGGATAAGATCCCTAACTACTCGAACAGAGTTACTAGGCCACTCGAGAAGACACTTTGGGTTGTCAAAATAAATGGGATAAGTAGGCGAGTCAAAACAATTGGTCGCTCTAGTAGATCCGCATCGCTTCCTGTATCATTGATCCGGATAGGGAGAAGGAATGTTTTCAAGAAAAGCATATCAACGAGCCACGGATCAAATGCAGGGGGTAAATGCGAATCATCAGGACCCTGAGGATTATCTGAGTCCATCAATAAAGGAGAATCAACTATCTCATCAATGATGGGAACTAAGGAGTACTATCAATTAATATAGCTCATCAAATCTAGGAGCGGAAATTTCGTGAGGTGGTATGCTAACGGCAGTCGGGGAGAAGGATCTTCCGGCTTACATGATGCTCTACAAAGAGCCGATGGATATGAGAATGAAAATGATCGAGAGAAGGATAATCACCGGGGTGGACCTTGATGATACCGATTCTGCGCCGAATGAGCATGGAATCCAAAGAAATCCCACTCTTCGTGATTTCTAATAATCAATATGATCAAGAGCTGAAGAAGCCCAACCTTGCCAGTAATCGGCAAGACCGAATCGACGGGTATTGCATCGAATTCGCTAACCCCATGCTGCCTAACCAGAAACCATTTCCAACGGAACTGCTCGAGAAATTCTGAGAAGTTTGCATACCGCCGCCAAAGCTCGAGAATTGCATCAGACGTCCGATCTGTGACGGCCTAACACTAGAGCTGTCATGCGGCGTAACCCGCATCCCTGGCATCCTAAAAAGATATAATCGCAACTTAACATCAGGACAATCACATCGATATGTCCCATTTCCCATCTCAAGATACTAATCAAATTGCATGCATAATCAACTCATATAGCATACAATACTGATCATGTAGAAATCGCACAAGCCATAAGCAAATGCAAAAGGATTACGAACTTTTATGAAAATCAACTACTGCACTGATTGTGCCGAGATGATGACTTGATATGCCGAGCTTGAAAAATTTAGGCCAATCGGGTTAGACTCAAGGAAGACTCACAGACCGAGCGAACAACCGCTCGATATTATTCTCACACACCCTACCGACCTAATCTCGATTAATCGACTAACCGGAGTGCGACGGTTGGATTTAAGAGAAAAAGACTAACTATTACAAAAGACTCGCAAACAGGAAGAAATTAATATCCAAAGAAGGACGAGCCTTTGAGTTTATGATCAATTAATAAGCAAAAGTCAAACACTTATTAAATCGCTATTAGCAAGTGAATTCAATACTCATTGACTCAAGTTTGTAATTATTTCACAAATGTCTAACCCATCAGAACTCCGTATCATGACACATCAAAATCATATGAATCACGTATATAATCAATTATCCTTTCTAAAGAGAGACAAGTCAATGGACAATTGATTAACCAAAAGATCAAGGTAGAATATTAATCAACCCCGCTTAGCAAACCGATACCATAATCTTTGACACAAAATTCATACTTGTTTTCAATTGTTCAAACCCATCAAGATTCAAACTAAGCAAGTTTCCACAACTATAACGAGTTGGCAAAGAAGAGTAGCCGAGTTTATGTGGAGACATAAACTCGTATAAAACATAGGACATGACAATTTAGGTCTTCGCCAAGATTCACCCACATTGTCATCTCCTCAGACACCGCACATTTAGAAATACATGCAGGCGTGAGTACTGATGCACTCGGTGGGCAATCGCCAAATAATTGAAACATGCTCTTAGAGCTATAAAATCGACTTGCCACTTTATAGATTCACAAGGATTTTAAGAAATAACCTATGAATCAAACTTGATGAAATTCACTTACTTCATAATCAATGCACGTGCTTAAAATTTAATATAACATGTCTGCAGACAATCAATAACAAACACCATATCTACGCCAAACGTGTTGAGAAGTAGGCCTCCTTCTCAAACACCTCGCCAAAGGCCACCGTGTACACATACCCTTACTAGCAGCTGCCTAGCATAGGCCGATATCGCCATTCTCTCGTAGACAGCAATATGCTCAAAACAGTAAGTCAATTATCTTTTATAAAAGGGACTCATGCTCATCATCATAAACTTGTGCACAAACATATTTTTAGTTTAGAAAGCCCACCTGAACTTGATTACTCGGAACTTTTTGCTTTTTCCCTCTTGATTTCTACTCCGCTTCCGCGTGCTCCTTAAAAAGAGATAAGAGGAATGAATATGGGAAAGAGGAGCTAAGAGTTTCTAACTCTTGAGCCTCTACTAAAACTCTTTCGATACTCTATGGTTAAGCTAAGCCTTGCTAGGTCAATGCATCCCAAAACTAAACTATTTAACTTATTAAGAAAGTAATTATAAGAACATTAGTCTTTTCAATTCCTTATATTGATAAGGAATATCATATTGCTATAACAAAATATTTAATCTTTCTAATCGATTTCTTTGAGAACTTTTATCAAGTAAGCCTTAATCAAGCTATATAATCATAAGAATCTATGTTTTGAAATCAAATTCCAAATATCAAGTCAATATCACAAAATCCTTTGTAAAACGCAACTAACTAAATCTAAATTTTTCAGATAAGCATAGAAAATCTCAATAATTCAAAATAAGCTAATTTAATATACCGATCATACTTTTGAAATCAAACATCTCAAATAAAATCAACACGATAAGTTCTCGACATTACATAAGCACTTTAATTTAGGGTTTTTCATATACGTTGGATTAAATCCCAATTTCTTTCATTAAACACAATCATAGATATATAATTACATAACTACAAGTTTATTTTAAATAAATCAAAGACAAATCATCTTGAAATCAAGCCCTATATTTTCGGTCATCACAAGAATTTTTGAGGGTTCGATTTTTGTTTTCATAATAAACTCTAATCATGCACAAACGCCTTTAATTACATAGATCTAAGCTTGATTTAAGAAATCATCAACAAAACTTCAAGATAACAATTAGGTTCTTGAATAAAATTTAGGTTTTCATGAAACCAACCAATCAAACCATAGATCCAACATAAATCATCTCAAAGAGGTAGATCTAAACATATGTGAACTAAAATCGAAAACGAAAATTGTTGGAACAAGGCCATCATGGCCGAATCATATAGGGTTTGAGGAGGAGTTTTCTTTGATTTCTCAACATAATATCACTCTATATAGATAGATCTATGCATATATCAACTAAGAATCAAGAACTAAACCCAGAGAAAAAATGGCCAAATAGCCGAAAGTTTAGGGGTTTTGGGGGTGGGTTTTCTCTTTGATTTTTACTTCAAAACTTGAAATAGGTTAGTGATTTACCTTCTTAGGACGTTGATCTACCAAGTTCGATTTTGGAAGAGAGAATTTTCGTGTGTGTGGTGTGTGTGTGTGTTTCGAATTTGAGAGCAAAATGAGAGGAAATTTGGTGAAAAAAATGATCCTTGGAGGCTAAGTATTCCTATTTATATCAATGTCTTATCTCACTATTTCAATCTTCCACCACAAGCCTTTAAATGGCTTCTAGAATAAGGTAATCCTTTTAGCTTCTTTAAGAAGCTTAGTGGTTTTAGAATTTTCTTTACTATAATTCAAGCTTGAAAATAATGATATCATAATGTAACTTTTTGAATTTATGAAATCAATATAAAGCAATTAGAAATATAGAAATTTCTAGCAAATCGAAACTTTCATAAATCACTCTTTTTTAATTTAAACTTTGAAATAAAAATAATAACTGAAAGACTTTCATAATTTCTATGGTCAGACACGGTAAACATAACGGTATGTCAAGAAGAAGGTATGTGCATAATAACATATGTACAAAGAAGGCTATAACAATCTATATCATACTATGACCTATCTGCCTAAATTCCTATAATGCGACTTTATGGTTGGGTCTCCAAGAAGAGACGGTATGGTTTCTTAGAGTATAGCAGCGATCGAGGCCTAGCCTTCGGGTAAAGGCTAAGTGGTCACCTTATCTTATCGGGTCTTGATTCCTTATTTCTATTCACGCTATAGATCATATCATATCCGCTCTCATTATGCACTTACGATTCATCATTTCTTTTATACCTTCATAACGTTATACTTTTATTCTTTTCACTTATGCCACGATAGAGGCAACACGCGGTGTTCGGAATTCCTTCACGAGAGAGGTTGGGACTCATAACAAGCGAACCTCCGCCACAATCGCTTCATCATCGTGAGACTCGTCGCATTCTTATCATCGAATCCGCTCGGATTGTGATTCCTAAGATTTCTATGTTCTCGCTCTTTCTTAGTATTTCGCTCAATTGGGGATACTTATGTTCTCATACTAAGTTCGCGCAGGGATCATGCGCCTTAAGAGTCTATGTTCTCATGGGTAAAACATACTCATTTACATCATGTTTCTATCATGCTTCGTGACACAACAAGAAACACAAATCGCGACATTATTGTGCGATAATCAAGCATTCTCATTTACTCATTTACCAAGCCCCTAAGTTCGCAACTTTCTTTCAAACTAATGACCAATCAATTGAAACAACTTTTTCAATTTCAAAAATATTCCTCTTTTCAAAATATTTTCAACTTCCCAACAAGGCAATATTGAAATTCCAATTCACATTTCATGTACCTCCATCATTTCAAAATAACTTTTAGTTAAGATAGTTACATTTTTCCTCATTGAGTAGGACGACGATGGAGTGCAGTGCAGTAGCAGTCAAACATAAACGATTTCTAGACTCAACTTTCAACTTAGGATTCAAGAAAAGGGTTTCTAGGGTTCAGAGCGAACAAATGCTCTGATACCACTTTGTAACGACCCAACTTCCCAAGGAAGTACGGATTATATGAATCGTCACTGGTATGATAAAGCAGCGGATATAAACATAACTAATCAATGCATTTAACCATTTAACTACTCAATAACGCATAGACTAAAAAGGAAAAAGCTATTCAATACCAACTCAAGTCACGTATGACTCACAAAAGGGTCAAGGTTCAAATATAACCCAATCAGTAACAATTCAAGGAACGAGGTACGACCTCAAGTTCAATACGGTATGAAAGCGCTTATAATCAAAACATCAAAAATTATCAGAGTTAGGCAGCAAATAAACGTGTGGACTTGCATATGACGATGCATGCCCAAGGTTCTAGAAACCTTTCTAATAAAGCATCAAAACAACTGCTACTCTGCACCACCTCACACCCATCATCGATCCTTGCTCAAACTGCACATAAAAAACGAGATGTAGGGCTAAGTACAAAAGTACTCAGTGGACTCATTGCCGAAAACATTTTCTTTATCAAAAGTTATTGAACTGCCCACAATAGCACATGAGGATTTTAGTTAAAAGACTCATGCCTATGAAACATTTTAACATTTTCTAAAAGCGTCAGGCCTGACTATTTCATTCACGTTGTTTCTATATCTGATCATTCATTCATTCATTTGCGCACTATGGAGGTGGCCACCTACACATAGTCGCCGTGACCGGTCGATGTAGCTAACCTTAACACACAGTCACACGTGTACACAATCCGAGTTAGTCCTTAACTAAGTCGGATCCGATCGTTACCTTTTTAACGCTAGGACCAACACATTCGATACCACATCGATATACCAATCTCGATAGGATAACAACAAAACATAAACATTTGGCGATCAATAACATTTCATGTGATAATATTTCATAAAGTTTTGTAAATCATGCTTTGAGATATGCATAACATTTTGTTTCGAGAAAGCCCACCGCTAATCCAAAGCTAGTAAGTCTAAATGAGCGGGGTGGTTGTTCTTCTTCACGACTACGCATTTATCAAATCTTTCATAAGAAAATAGCGTTTAGATTCTTTCTATCGATCAAGGTCGTTTATAAATTATGACTTAAAGTTCCCAATTAGGGTTTCTTCATGATTTCATGTGATGGTTTTAAGATAATTTCTATTATCTTACATTCTCAATTCCCAAACTATATTACTTCATCGTTTATAGGTGAACTTTAATTATGAATCACATACTCCGAGTCTATCCTTGACTCTTAACCTTAGTGTTATTCTAAACGTTATTACGTTATAGATTGTCGGCATTCAAGTTGTGATTGGTATATTAGGATATTCTCAAGCCACTAACTAGACTTAACAATTATAGTTACGTCCTAGTAGGTTATGCTTGACGACTTGTCGTATTAGCACGACAAATAAAAGAGGAGTATTTGACTTTTGATTCAAGTAAGCACATGATATCATGTAAGTAAGTACTTAAGAATAATATGAAGTGCTTTGGGAATATTAACTCGACTTTTGAGACATAAGGATCGACATCTTATGTTCGAATCTTTGCTTACACATTACGACATTGTTTGTTTCTCTTAACTCGTCGAATATTATATAAGTCGTATAATCGTTATTCGTTATCGAGTTGTTTTAACGCTCAATCTAATATCGTATTGGTGTTATCGTTATTGAATATCAACGTTGTAGCTTGGCTTTTGGTTTTTTTCTAATTTAGGAACTCATGTTTGAGTATCCTTTTATTAATAGCAAACCCTAATTTATGTCTAACTTCGATTCTTGTTAATTCCTTCTTAAGTTATCGAAATTGGTCGATCTCTTTTGGATTCTCGTACATGTAGTGTTATGTTGTTTACGTTTGGGGTTTTGGTTTGTCGGTACAACATAAACATAAACATTCAACACCAAACAATACCATACGCAACATAAACTATACTAAAGCATTAGAAAACCCTAATTTCTAACATAATACACAATCATTGTGTATGTGTGCATAATTGTTCCATTCATTCACCATAATCACAACCATTCATTCCAAGCTTATAGTTATCATAGTCTCATTCAACATTAGAATTAAACCCATGCTTAGCCATTTTGTTACGTTTTCGATAATTAGCAACAATTAGCATATGTATCAAATAAATTTCAATAAAATCATGTTATACTCCTATCATACTATAGAGTTTAATTACCAACTCAATATCATCATATAAAATTTCAAACCATAGGTTAAAATGCATATAGTTTTCGGCAATCATAATTTAATGAGCTTTGGTGTTCAATAAATTCCACAAAAATTATATCATGCTTATACCATATACTAAACATGAAATATCATTTCATATCATGCATTAAAATTTAAATCCATGCTTTTCACCACTTAAGCATTTTCGGTAATAATATAGTATATGTATATATATTCAATAAATTCCATTCCTTCACAATATATTTATGTCACGACCCCATTCCGGACCAACCCGGACTGGAGGGCGACTAGTACTAGGAGTAGTATTTAGGGTTACATGGATAAAATAGAGATGCATAAAATAAGCTAACATGCTCGAATGTAATATGAGATGATGTTATAGTGTTTTGAAAAGGTTTAGCCATCGGACCCCAAAACTTGGCCCGATCCGATGGACCTCAATAGTTTATAAACATAAAGCGAATAAGGAGTTCGTGGTATAGCAATGAAAGTGTGTGAATACATATATGACGATATGCATTCAAGGTATAAACCACAAATTCAAGTAAATCGGTCATGACACCGGACTCTCAACACATTCCCCATCATCACCATCGAGCTCAACCCGCACATTTAAAACAAACATGCGTGGCTAAGTACAAGAAATTGCACTTAGTGGACTCATGCCGAAAACGCTTGATAGAATTTGGATTACGCCGCCAATATCGGGTAAGTCACAGGGTTTTAGTTAAAAATGCCTTGGCTTACCAAATCATTTTCGCTTGTAAACATAGTTCGCCGAACATTTTCTTGGTGTGTATGGTCCGTATCTCATAGTCACAATACATAATAATAATAAATAATAAACGCCGAGTGAGGCCTCCCATCTACGACGCCGTGACCGCCGTAATCCCGTCGACAAAGACACAACTCTGCAAGCATATGTTAACACAACAGATAGTTCCAACCTTCACGCCAATCCTAGCTGCATTTATCATCCGCACAGACCCGACATTAAAAGGTCATGCTACCACAACAATTGATATAATAGTTCCAACTATCTCCACAAATTTCTACCCGGCAAATGATAGATCCATACACAAAACGAAATATTTTCGCGTGTAATGCAAGAAACATTTGTTAAACAACAGTAGGATAAGTGTCAGAATAAACTCATTTGAAATACAAGAAAGTCACGCTTTAGTGGGGTAAGAAAAGGCCCACATTTTAAAGATAAGAAGCCCACCGACTATGGTTCGTTGTAAAGTCCCAGTTCGCTCGCTCGTCAAAATCCCGTCATTGCGTTTGCCCACACCTTTACGAAAAAAGCGAGGCTTTAGTACGTCGCTCAAGTCTCGAGACTTTCAAAACTAAGATAAACTTTGATATTTCATATCGATGTAGACCGAATTCCTTAGTGAATTTAATACGGTTCAACACGATACGATCGACTTGTTCTCGCTCTTCGAGATACTTTCAACGATAAGCACGTTTTCGATATATGGATTTCATTTGGGAAATCTTTTCTTATTAATGAGGTATCGCACTCAATTAGTATATCTTACGCAGCATCGACGTATTTATAAGCGTATAATCGTACGTTTGGCTTGAAAAGTCAACGAAGTCAACACTGGTCAACAAAGTCAATGATTTTGACTTTTAAATAGTAAGCTCTTACTATTTTGTTTTATAAATCGAATTTGATCGATTTGAAAACGTAAAGTCCTATTTCTCGATTAATCACGTAAATCAAGGACTTATAAATATTTTCGCATTTTAATAACCCTTTTTATAATAAAAAGCGTATTTTGGTTTTTAAAAACGTTATAAAATGAACGTTCGTCTTAAACATAGCAATCTATGTTTATAAAATTTTTGTAAAATTTAAAACTGTCCAGAATATTAATTTAGCAAATATTTCATTAATAAACTGTTTTAAAAAGGATTTAAAAATCCTTATTAATTATCGAAAACTCGATAATTAATTTAAAAATGTCAAATGACTTTTGAAAAATCTTCTAAATTAATATAGTGCATTATTATACACTATGGTCCAGAATATGAATTTATAAAATTCATATGATATTATTTGCTATTTATTTATATATATACATATATATCATTACGGTAATTCCAATAAATAGGGGATAATTATCCAAAATTTCCCAAAATTGATATATACTTAGTATAATATCCCAACATCAATATACATCATCAATATAACCTATAGTTCACCATAACCATTCATTTAATAATATATAGCATTTTTCACGGTAATAACTTGATAATTACCAAATAATTAGCAAATAATTTCTAAAAATTCTAAATAAATTCCAACATGATCAAAAATTATATTATAACATTGTAACATCATAACATCAACCAAACTAATTTAAATCGTCACCATATGAGCTTGTAAGCTCTCGGCTTTTTCGATTTTATTTAGTATTTGGTTTTCAAAAATTCTAATAATTATATACTATGTTTATACACTATAGTATAGTAATATAACATCATAATATTTATCAAAACTAATTAAATCATCACCTTCAAGAGCAACAAGCTCACGGTTTATTTGATTTAAAATAGTATTTGATTTCCAAAAATTCTAATTAATTCACACAATGCATAAATAATATACTAAAGCATTAAAACACCATTACATGTTCAAAAATAAAATCATACACCAACCTACACATCTCACATGCTCACGGCATTTTTTAAAATTTAATCATATGTTTCCCAAAAATTCTAAATAAATCATATAACATATAAACAATATATTAAAGCATTAATATGTCATTACAAGCTTGAAATAAAAATTATACACCAAGGTATGGTACATACATGCTCTCGGTTTTAATGAAATAATTAGCTAGGGTTTTCCAAAAATTTTAAATAACATACTATAGTCTTAAATCATAACATAGATCAATAATACATGCTTAGAAAATGCTAAGAAGCATTCGGTCATCACATATGCATTTTTATCATTTTCAAAAATTATTTTAAACAAGGTTTATGGTTCGAAAATTGTATATACATGCTAGATCCATTCAAAAATTAAATAAACAATACCATATGTTTATTCTAACCTATATTCTCATACTTGGAAATATAAATCATCAAGAACAATATTCATCCATAAGAGCATTTAAAACATACATATACATATATATAACATTCGAAACATACATAAATATATACATGAGCATGCTCGATTTTTCTTGTACAAAAGAGGTAAAAATCGGTGCTAGGTCTCATGTTTACCTTAGATATGATATAGAATCACAAGAATATGGTATGGTATCAAGGTTTGGGAGGAGAAATGGAGAAGAAGAAGGGGATGAAGCTTTCGAAAATGGGGAGGGAGAGCTCTCGGTTTTCTTGGCTGAAAGAGAGGAAAATGGAGAGAAAAATGAGAGGGTGTAGAGTGTTTGAAATGGTTATTGAGTGTAGTAGAGTGTAATAGAGTGTAAGGTGAAGAGTTTCTCCCTAATGTCTCTCTCTCCCTCTCGATTTTCAGCCAACAAATGGGAGAAAAATCTGTAGCAATGATGAGGATTATAGTTATCATTTGCTAGGCTAAAAAGGGTGATCATGGGTTGGGCAATAGAAAAGGTGATCCCATGCTTGAGTAAAGAGGGTGCAGCCGGCGGTTTTAGGGTGTTTTAGGGGTGGTTTAATTTTTATTCCATCCCTAATACTAGATATATATATCATACATAATCATAGATATATATTACAAGCCATTAAAATAATTAAATCAAGCATATAGCATTTATTCGAAATTACCGATCCAAAATTAGGAAAAATAGGAATAAAATACAAATCACACCTATTATCGATACTCATGCCATTTTCGATCAAATATACATATATACATCATAATATATGATTTAGATATTAAATAATATCATAGGATAAAATTATAGCATTAATTTATGCATAAGAAACCCTAATTTCGATAATTAGGTTTTGAAATTTATAAATATAAGCTATCGAGTTTTATTGTTCCAAAAACTGATTTCATAGCTTAATAATACTCATATATGTCATAACATATAGTTTAGATACCATATGATAATTTAATGGTGTCATTTCATGTGAAAAACCAAAGGTTATAAACTTAGGGTTTTCGAAAATTTCAATACCAAATATAACGAATTTAATAACTGAAAATTCGATTTTAATAAATATTAATACTGAAATTATATAAAATAATAATAGGAAATTATTTATTATAATTTCCTGAGCATTAAACTCATTTTTCAAAACGCTCTCAGACGCCGACGCTCAAAACGCCTCAAAACGCTCAAAATCGACTCATCTCAAAATGATCGCAGAAGTTCGCACTTACTAAATAAATATATTCCTTTAATAAAGGAATTAAGATGGAAATTAATTTCAAGCTTCACCGCCGTAAAATTTCATGAAAAGCCGACGCTCGACACGCTGCTCGACGTTAAAATATATCGACGAATCATTTCGTAATATTTCAACTTTAATTCACAATCCTTAGTGAATTATGAAAGGAATTCGTTGTAACGATATCGTATCGAAATCACAAGATTCGATGTCGTAAAAGATAATATACGGCAAAACCCTAATTACGGGTTTAGAAAACCGTAATCGCATATTCGCTTTTCGAATATTACAATTTATATTATGGAATAACATGTAATATTAACATTAAACACCAACCAATATTTATAATATCAAATAACACATTATTCTCAACAACAAAATTCAAATAAATCACTATATATATACATATAGTTCACGACAATTATAGGAAAAATAGGAGAAGTGTTTGAATAAATTCAAGGTTAATATATGATATTTATATCGTATATTAAACACCATATCTCAACTATTTTCAAAAAAAAAAAATTCAAACAATACTCTAAAAATATATATATGTATTCGGTCCTAATAAATAAAAATAGGAGATGTGTTTCAAAAATTCCAAGATTCATATATGATGTTCATATCATATATTAAACACTATATCTCAACTATTTTTCAAAAAAAAAAAATCAACCATGGCTTAAAAATGCCACAAAACCCACGGTATTTTCAAACAAAATTCCAAAAATATTCTGAAAATTATGATATTCATTCTACATGCTTCTAATACATTAACAAGAAACAATATCAAATAATATTCACAAAAGCATGCTTTATCACATATAAAAAGAAAGAAAGCATAAATCAAAAAATATCAAACATGCTCCAAAAATTCTGAAATTTTAACTACAGGCTTAGAACATCATTATAAGCATTTTTAATTCATCTCTTGAGAGAATTTGGTGGCTCAAAAGTCATGAAAAAAATGAGGAGCAAAACTAGGGTTTTTCATGAAATAATTCAAGAAAAATCTAAAAAATATTCTACTCCATTAAAAATGGAGAGAATGATGACTAATACCTTTTTATGGTCTTAGAATAATTATTTGAGGGTTGGAAATGAGGATTAAAGACTAAAAAGTGTGAAGAACAAAGAGAGGATTTTGAAAAAGAGAGAGAAATTGAGTTCCAAAAGATAAAGGTTGTAATGGAAGACCACACACTGTTTTGGCAGCCAAAAGGTCTGTCATTAACCCATTTGGGGTGGTCTTGGTGGTAGCTGAGAGGAGGATTGGTCAAATTACCCGATTGGGCATGTTAATACCGACTTTTTAAGTTTTAACGCGCTTTCGATAGATTTCTCGGAAACTTAACGCTTTATTTCCCTAAATAGCCTTTAAAAGACTTAATTCAATGTTCATAAAAATTTCATGAAGTTCGGACGACGTCCGATAAGTCAATTCCGAGTTATCGCGGAAAAACAGCGTTCGGCGATCAAATTATGCTAATTCAAAATTCTATTGAATTCTTGAGCCTTCATAATTAATTTGATTCTTATAAATCATATTTTATTGATTTAGACCCTTGGTTCGAGTTTTGGGTCGTTCGGATCAATTTAGGGTTTTTTCGGTATATTTTCCCAGCGTTCGGTTAAGTCCTTCAGGAATTTCTTTCAGAAATTGATTCTTAAAATTTCTACATTCATAATAATATATTCCTTCATGGTTTTGAGTGTTATCAATAATTCTCATGATTAGCACGGACTGGAAATTATTCCGGCTCGTGAATAGTGCTTTTAAGACTGACCGGGCAAATATGCCCGAAAATTCTCATTCTTTGGCTTCTCACATGTTTTCGTGGGAGGATTCTAGAAATGAAATCCTTTTGTTAAGATTCATTCTCGATCTTTCATTCTATGTTCAGGCTATGCAGGAAACCCTAATCCGTTAGGACTAGTCACTAGTTTTTGATTTCTCTAGTTTTCGATCTCCGAATCGATTTTAATTCATTTCATTGGTTACCTTAAACATAATTAAGGTCTAAGCACCACAAATAATTGGTTTAAGCATCACTAATAAAAGTTTTAAATTTTTCGATTATTACAATCTTAGTCTTTGCTGGGTGAGCGATATATATGAGATCATGAGCCTCACCGATAAACGCATTTTACACGATTTAGTTGATATTTGAAGATGAGTTTAGCTCGCTTAATGTGCGCCACGATCGATTCCTAATGTTTTATCTATTTTTAGAAGATCACGCTCTGGGTGTTCTTTTGGTGTTGTGTAGGTCATATGTTGAAAATCAAGCAAGGAACGACGCACGAGCCAAAACACACAATCAAGCGTGTTTCTAGCGACCAGCCTAGCGGTCGCTAGGTCGGCCGCTAGGAAACACGCGAGAACCCAAAGATACCGCGATCATGAGAATGTGCCCGCGAGCCCGGTAGCATGAAAGCCATCGACGATTTCGCGACCGCATCGATTTCCCAATGCGACCGCTAGACACGGTCGCGAACCAACCAAGCGGGCGCAAGAGGCGATCGCGGCGAGAAGGCGCTGCGAGGATTACCTCGCGACCACACCTAGCGACCGCGAAGGGTGGTCGCGAGACGCGGCGTATGAAAATTAGGTTTTGGGTGTGCCTATATACGGCAACACCCCACTGCGCCGGATCGCCCATTACGCCCCCGCACCTATTTTCACGCTTTTTCCTCGCTTTACATCTTTAGTCTTTAGTTTTCATTCCGCTAGTTCTAGCTTTAATTTTCCGTTGTTCTTGTTTAGTTTATCGATCGAACGCTTTGTCCGATCGCTTTCCTTTGTTTTCCGCTCGCTCGCTTGGAATCGATTCAAGACCAACCTTGTTCATCCAACGCTTCCCTACGGGTTTTATATATTTAATTTCGCTTTTATGATTAATTCGTATTTCATTCTGCTTATTATGTCCGCTAGTTTTCCGCTCTAATCCTGTGGTTTGCATGATTCGATCCTATATGTTGTGATTCCCGCTATTGTTATTTACCTTCCGTGCATCGATTCTGATTCGATTGTGCTTATTTATATGTGTTGATTTCGATCAATCTTGATGCATATCTAGTTGTCGGTTAACGACGAATCGTATTAATTGTCAATCGTTATCGAATGCATGATACGATGAGCCTTGAGTCGAATCGAGATAGGACATTCGTAGGAAGCATATTCTTAGTGATCCTTTTGAGTTGCTTATTTTCACGAATCGTAATAGGAAAATTAGTAATCAATCGCCGCAATTGTCGAATCAAGTTGTTGGTTATATATGTGATCTTCTGCCTTGTCCGGATTAAAACGGTTAGTAATAAGCGTGATAAACATCGCTGTGATAGGATTGGTGCATCCCTGTGGTTAATCTTTCTTTATAGTTATCTATCGTGTTTTTATTGCGTTATTTATCTTTCTGCTTGGTTACCTTGCTTTGGATTAAATTCAAGCCCTTAAACCTCTCATCCTTTATCCGTGCTTGAATAATATCAATTATCGCCGAGCTAGCTTCTATGTTTTGATACAATCTCTGTGGATACGATATTGCCATTCTATACTTACACCTTTATGTGTGAAAAGGAGCGATCACCACCATGATTTCATTTCTAAGTTCATTATTGTTTGGGATGCATAACATTTCCTCAAACAATATAGCATTGTCTGGAGCTTCTTTAAAATCCTTTAGCCCTTCTGTCCTCATTTTTACCCGTATCCTTTCCAATTTTTCATCTTTTCTCTGTTCTCCTATTATTCTTTTCCTTAAGTCAGATGTCACCGTGAGTATGGCAATATGACTCATGATCTTCTCTGGTAGCTCGACTATTTCTATCTTCATTTTCATGAACTCTTCAATGAGTTTTCCTTCTTTTGTAACGAGGCATCCTAATTTGGACTGATTTTTACGATTTAGGGCATCAGTTACTACATCTGCCTTTTTTGGATGATAATTTATACCACAGTCGTAATCCTTTACTAAATCTTCTCTATATCATGTTCAAGTCTCTCTGCTCGAAGAAGTATTTTAAACTTTTATGACCTGTGAAAATTTCACACCTCACTCCATAGAGATGGTGTCTCCAAATTTTAGTGCGTGTTCTACTACTGCTAGTTCCAGGTCGTGAGTTGGGTAGTTCAATTCATGTGGTCTAAGTTGTCGTGATGCGTATGCTATCACATTCCCTTCCTGCATTAACACACAACCTAGTCCATTCTTGGAAGCATCAATATAGACCACATATTCTTTGTTTGATTCCGGAACTACTAGCCCTCGTGCAGTAGTTAACTTTTCTTTGAGGTTTTGGAAGCTTGCCTTACATTTATCGGTCCATGTAAATTTGGTTCCATTTCGGAGTAGCTGCATCATCGGCCTTGCTATCTTAGAGAATCCCTCAATGAATCCCCAATAGTAGCCAGCTAATCCTAAGAAACTCTTGATCTTATTTTGGGTCATTGGCGACTTCCATTCTTGCACTGCTTCAACCTTTGTCGGATCCACTTTGATTCCTTCTGAAGACACAATGTGCCCAAGGAACATCACTTCTTTAAGCCAAAATTCACATTTGCTAAACTTGGCAAAAAATTGTTCGACTCTTAAGTCTGCAAGACAGATCTCAAGTGTTCTTCATGCTCTTCATCGTTCTTTGAATAGATGAGGATATCCTCTATAAAGACTAAGACAAATTTACCTAAGTATGGGTGGAACACTCTATTCATGAGGTCCATGAACACGGCTGGTGCATTTGTTAGTTTGAATGGCACAACTATAAACTCATAGTGGTCATATCTTGTTAGGAAAGACGTTTTGGGTACATCTTCTGGTCGCACCTTGAGTTGATGGTAGCCTGATTTGAGGTCGATTTTCGAGAACACACTTGCACCGCAAGTCTGAATGCTTTGAGAAATTCAAAGAATTTAAGGGAGAAGTGGAGACGAAGCTAGGTAAGAGTATCAAGTCACTGCGGTCTGATCGTGGTGGCGAATACCTCAGTAACGAGTTCATGGACTATTTGGTGCAGTAGGATTACCTCCCAGCTCACTACACCGGGCACACCATAGCAAAATGATGTGTCAGAGCGAAGAAATAGGACTCTCTTAGAAATGGTTAGATCTATGATGAGTTATGCAACATTGCATGTTTCATTATGGGGGTATGCCTTAGAAACAACGACATATTTGCTCAATCTAGTACCGTCCAAGTCAGTCGACAAGACCCCTGTCGAGTTATAGTTTGGGCGCAAGACTAGTTTAAGCCATATAAGGATATGGGGCAGTCCAGCACATGTGCTGAACAAGAAAACTGACAAGTTGGAGGCTAGATCTGAAGCAATGCTGTTTATTGGTTATCCTAGAGGAACGAAAGGTGGTTATTTCTATAGTCCTAAGGATCAGAAGGTCGTTATTAGCACTAACGCCCGATTCTTAGAATAGGACTACATGAAAAACCACAAATTCAAAGTTGAAATCATACTTCAAGAATCAGAAGATGATCGTATTCTGCCACCGATTAGGCCAAAGGTACGAGATATCGTGTCTAGTGGGAGGGATCGACACCAGATACTTCAAGAAATTGAAGTGGGTCGAGTTCCCCTGGAGATACCGACCATACAAGTGGCACCTACCCATCAAGTTATGCAAGATAGAGAACCACATGTTATTGTACCCACCGTTGCCATTGTGCTAGTAGCGCCTCGAGTAGTGGGAGGGTTGTTCGTCAACCCGAGCGATTTATGTTCGTGGGTCGGATTTAGTCCCAGGAAAAAAACAGGCTGTAATCGACCCATAGACATACAGCGAGGCGATATAAGACACAGATGCAATATCATGGCACACCGCTATGGACTTAGAAATTGAGTCCATAACAGCTATGGATGTATACGAGAAAACACCTCTACCGGATGGCAAGGAAGCCATAGGTAGTAAGTGGGTATACAAGAGGAAGAGAGATTCAGATAGAGAGGTTTCGGCTTTTAAAGCCAGGCTTGTGGCGAAAGGGTACACTCAGATTGAGGGCATCAATTTCGATGAGACATTTTCGCCATAGCAATGCTCAAGTCCATCAGAATTCTTCTGACCATAGTAGCTCACCTAAATCTTGAGGTTTGGCAAATGGACGTTAAAACCGCTTTTCCAAACGGTTAATTTGAAAAAGGTAGAGACATCTATATTCAGCAACCCGAAGGTTATGGGGTGAAGGGTGAAGAGCATCTAGTATGGAAGCTTAAGAAATCCATTTATGGACTCAAGCAAGCTTTCCGATCATGGAAGCTTATGAAATCCATTTATGGTAGAGTCCTATGGATTTACCAGTTGCCTAGCGAAAGTTGTGTGTATTGTTTGGATGTCAACGGTGATGTGGTATTTCTTGCACTTTACGTAGATGACATCCTTCTACTTGGCAACAATGTGAAACTGTTATCAGACGTAAAGAGTTAGTTATCCGATTAGTTTCAAATGAAAGACTTAGGAGATGCAGCGTACATTCTTGGGATCAAGGTTTACTGACATCGCAAGAGAAAAATGTTGAGTTTATCTCAGGCGTCTTACATTGATGCTGTGATTACTCGTTTTAGTATGCAGACCGCCAAGAAGGGATTGCTACCCTTCAGACATGGTGTTCCTTTATCTAAGGAGCAGTCACCTAAGACTTCAAAGGAGATAGAGGAAATAAGACAAGTTCCTTGCGCTTCCGCATTAGGAAGTCTCATGTATGCAATGTTATGTACGAGACCCGATATGTGCTATGCGGTAGGCATAGTAGCTAGATATCGCCTAACTCGACAAGCACATTGATCATGGTAAAGCATATACTCAAGTACCTGAAAATGACTCGAGATTATAGGCTAGTTTACCAAGCGGATAGTCTGATGCCTTTAGGTTATTCAGACCCGGATTTCCAAGCTGACCGTGATGAGAAAAAGTCTACCTAAGGCTATGTATTTACCTTGGGAGGAGGAGTCGTATCTTAGTGGAGTGCAAAGCAACGATGCATTGCGGACTCTACCATGGAAGCCGAATATGTAGCCGCTTCAGAGGCTGCTAAGGAGGCGGTATGGTTCAAGAACTACCTCATGGATCTAGATGTGGTACCTCGTTTGCCCAAGAGTATCATAGTGTACTGTGATAACTCAGGTGCAGTGGCAAACTCGAAGGAACCACAAACCCACAAGGCGACCAAACACATAGAGAGAAAGTATCATGTCATACGAGAAATAGTTAGAGGAGGAGACGTGCTGATTGAAAAGATTGGCACTACGGATAACTTAGCTGACCCATTCATGAAGAGCCTGCCGCAAAAAGTCTACAACGAGCATGTTCGAGGACTTGGATTTCGCAAGATGGCCCCCCAGTTAGAAAGGAAACTTTTGTAGAAGTGGGAGAATCAAGTGATGGTTGTTTGTAATAGCTAGTAGGGAGACACATTGTATACTAAAAGTTTGCTTTAGTATAAGTGGGAGATTGTTGGATTTGTATATTGGAAGCAGTTTTGGTTGAGCTTGTATACAATGATTCCTGTTACCACTATTACAATCACCTATCTGAATTGTTTACTTGATTGCATAAATGTATGTCCCTTGATCTCACACATAAGTTAGATCATACAGTGTGTAGAAGATCACAAAAGTCTGTATGATTAGTCAAGCTTAATGAGATATAAAAAAGGATCACAATTGAGACAACTTTAGGACGAGTTGTCGATATAGGCTGCGGTATATATAAGAAGTGACTTGACTTGGTTGATTGTCTATACTGGTACGTCTCTGACGTATTGATGGATCATAGTGAGATGAGTTCTTCTCTCTGACCATCGTGAAGAACCTAGATCTCGGTGACTTTACATTGATCTAAACCTCGATAAGGTATTAGATAAGTATGAGTTACTGACCATCACTTTGACTTGTCATGGGTGAGGGTTACATGTGATAACCCAATATTCTCCGTATCTTGGGTGGTGGCAGTGTTTGTATGTCATGCTAGTTGCATGTATCAAGTCACCGTATCCGTTTAAGATGATGACGTCCCCTTAAGGAGCTCAAAGGTTTTATTGTACTAAATCCTGCAGGTTTAGTTATCTCAAGTACAATAATAAGGTTGAGTGGTACTACTTAAGGAATTAAAGAGATTAATTATTTTAAGCAGTTAGAACGCTATAAATAATTAATGGATGTGTTATATCTTAAATACGGGCTTCGTGAAGTGCAAGCCCGACTCAACTTCGGAAATAAAGGTGTAAGTCAGCATTTTTTTCTCTAGTAGCATGAATAAATATTTTTGAATTAATTTATGTTCTGGGCTGAACATAAGATAATTAATTTATTTGAGGCCCATCTTTATTCCTTGCATTTGATCCCTGGGCTGGCCCATCAAGGCCTGGAGTTGCATGAAATTTCGTCCCTCATCATAGAGTCTCACTGGGACTCTGTTCTGATCCTCTTTATCTGAAAAGATATAATTATATTTATTAGATATGCTGAGATCCTATCCTAATAGGATTCTTGGGTTGCATTATAAATATAAGGTGAGAAAAGATCAGGTAATCCTAATACTGTTGTGATTTTCAAAAAACATAAGAAGCATTATTGAGATTTTCGAAAATTCTAAGTGTGAGGAAGAAGGCGATTTTTTGTAGTACTCTCCATAGATTACTCTCACTCCGCATTGGAGTTTTGGCAAACGGGATACAATCCAGAAGATCAAAACACGATCTTGATCCAATTTCTTGTTCGACAAATTCGCAGGTGAACACGAGAAAACACCTATGTGTTGCAATTAATTATGTAGATGCATGATAGGTAAATAATCAATGTATGATGAATTAAACATCCAAGATAGATCCTCGGGAGAGGCTTAAAATCAGATTTTCCTACAGAACAGAACAACGGCACACTTGTGATAAAACCCATTGAATCCATCAAAAAACAAGTGATTAATGGGTGTTTAATCAATCAGGTAGCACAAATAGAATAGGGAAGCCATCATGTTTTAGCAATCAGTTAATGCTTTGTGTCCCTTTGTATTTTTAATGTAAAATGTTCTGAGAATGAGAATTTTTCATCATCACAGATTTGTTGCCCTTTTCTCAACACATTTATTGCCAACATCAAGCATTAATATCTATTCATATCTGTTCTCATCACATTAATGTTCATAAATACAACTTACCTACCTAAATTATGCATTAAAAACAACTCAACAACTGTATCATTTATTGGAAAACACATTATACCAGCAATTACAGCTAAGTGGCCAGAAGGAGAAAGCAAAAGTATCAACATCCAGCAATATAATGCAAGGCCTCATATATTGGATAGTGATCCAGAATGGAGGGCAACTGCTTCCCAATCAGGCATCAACATAAAGCTGATACAACAGCCACCAAACTCCCCAAACACAAATGTCAATGATTTAGGATGGTTTAGAGCCATCCAATCATTGCAAGTAGAGACAGCAAATAAAACAATGGAGGAGCTACTAAATGTAGTGTGTACATCATTTGCACAGCCATGCCCTATAAAACTTAACAATGTTTTCCTAAGTCTATAGGGATGCATTATAGAGTCATGAAGTTGAAGGGGAAAAACTGCTACAAATTAATCTCACACATGGCAAAAGGTGCATTAAGAAGATCAGATAAGCTACCACTAAGCTTAGAAGTGCCAATGGAACTGGTGATACAATGCCTCAACTACCTCAAAGAAATGGGCAGCAATGAGGGTATAGCAGCCATAGAGCAATCAATGGGTTTGACAATTATTAAAGGGTACTAGGATGTGGGGCAGTTTGTTTTTGATGTTTATACTCACAAAACATGCAAGCAAAATCTATGTTTTGGGTGTAAACATAGAATAAGTCTTTTGGTTTTTGAAAAATAGGCTCACCTTCTGTAATTAGGCACTTAGATGCAAACAGCATACACTTTTTGTAATTATGCCCTTAGATGCAATCAGCCTACACTTTTTGAAAGTATACACTTAGATGCAATTAGCCAAAACATTTTGTAATCATGCAGTCATAGCAATCAGTCTCAATTATGCAAAAAACCAACAAGAAAAAGGCCCAATTTATCACATAAACATGGTGCTAAAAGCAATCAACCACAGTTTTAATCACAACATCAGCCTCATTTATTCACAGCACCACATGCAAAAATCTCAGTTCTTCACATAAACATGGTGCACATAGCAATCAGCCTCATTTAATCACAACACCGACAAGAAACTACCTCAGTTCATCACATAGAAACGTGCACCCATAGCAATCAGTCTCATTTAATCACAATACCAACAAAAAAAGCCTCAGTTCATCACAGAAAACATGGTGCTCATAGCAATCAGCCTCATTTAATCACAGCACCAACAAAAAACTATCTCAATTCATCACATACAAACATGCACCCATAGCAATCAGCCTCAGTTAATCACAAAACCAAGAAGAAACAGCCTCAGTTCATCACAGAAAATAGGGTGCTCATAGCAATCAGCCTCATTTAATCACGCACCAACAAGAAAATACCTCAGTTCATCACATAGAAACGTGCACCCATAGCAATCAGCCTTATTTAATCACAATACCAACAAAAAACAGCCTCAGTTCATCACAGAAAACAGGGTGCTCATAGCAATCAGCCTCATTTAATCACAGCACCAACAATAAACTATCTCAGTTAATCATATACAAGCATGCACCCATAGAAATCAGCCTCAGTTAATCACAAAACCAAGAAGAAACAACCTCGGTTCATCATAGAAAACATGGTGCTCATAGAAAAATGGACCTCATAGCAAACCCAATTTTATCTGCTTCTCCACCCACTCATCAGCCTCAGCAACACAAGCCGCCAGGACTCTGTGGTCGGGTTAAAAGGGAACGGTGGTAGAGGGCTACCTAGAACATCAAGCATTAATCTCTCTCTCTTTATGCCGCCGGCGACCCCGCTGCCTTGGCCATCGAGTGATGTGTCTCCCTCATCGTCGGATGGTCCTCTGTGGTGAAGGGAAGAAGACCACATTTGATCCAGTATGGATCGGTGGTAGAGGTGGCGACAGGGGGATGGCAATGGAGGGAGCGAGTTGGAGGAATGTGAGCAACCCCCAGGGATGTAGATCCACCGCCACCGAGCCTATCGCTCCCATTATTCACAGTAGTGGGGGGTCGGGGTCTACGAAGAGCCTCGTAGCAAGGATGAGAGCCATCGGTGCCCAACTGAAACGACGATTGGGTTGGAGCATCCATGCCGTCGGTGAGTCCACTGCTCACGGATATCATCGTGGTGAGGGAGCGGAAAGGATTAACCCATCCAGATGGATTCGGGTTTGGAGGGTCAAATTTAGAGGTAGAAGTCATCGATTGGATGAGAGATTCATAAGATGGGAGTGGACAAGTGAGGAGACGACGTGAAATTGAGAGGGAGAGATTAGGGTTCTGGATGTGAGTAAGGCAGAAGTATCGAGAAAGAAATCGAGAGGTCTTGGGCAAGAGTAAGAAGTTTTGGGCTGGACAAGAAAATTAGGCTTAATTACCCAATAATCAGCTCAATTAGTAACCTTTAAATTGAGATTAAAATCCCTTCTTTTCTCTTAATTCTTTCCATTTATAGAAATGACTTAACTTTCAAGGGACGACTTAAAATGGTATACGACCCAAGCTAGTTGGGACGGAGGGAGTACAATTTTAGTTAATGACAATTCTTTAAAACTCGTATCATTACTGGAACATTCTGTTGCTGCATAGAGTTTATTATCTTTGAACCATAAGCTATTAATTCTGAACTAGAATTGTATTAAAAATTATTCAACGGAGTTTGGCTCTTATTTTATTTTCCATTTTATTGTGTCAGGAAATAGAATAGGTAATATAAGGTGATGGATTCAACTTATAAATCTAATAAATAATTATGGAAATAGGCGTACCTTGTGATAATAGTGGAATGATGATTGTGAACATGAGATCGGAATGTCATATCGGATAATCGAACGACTTACGGACCAGACCAACTGTAAAACAGAACTGGAGGGAGGCATCATTAAATAATGAGGGTATTTATAGATGTAAATATGACATAAGATAAGTATGAATTATTATCATATAGGAATATGATACGCATAGATGTTCCGAGATATTTGGCATATAATCCGGATCAGATGTTCATATAAGGAACCAGTTTTTATCCGGAAAGAAGAGTCCTTACATATGTCAACTCTATATGATGGCGTCACACATCTGTCATCATATTCAGTTTTGTCGGAGTGGTTCTAACGAGAGAGATCTGTCCATATAACTTGGCCTCTTATCATAATTTAGTGTTACACGTCAGTGTTTCCCATGTATAACTGGTTTTGACCACAGAGAGAGAGTTGGTGTGAAACAGTTGTCCAACAACTTTATTGTTGTGTAGATCGATTGGGTTCCATGGTTAGTGGGTCTTATTAGGTTAAGCCCAATAAAGCTAGTTTTATCCTTATCAACTACCCCCCTACTCCGAGAGACTTCTATCTATTGAATGTCTTCCGGAGTAGTGTTCTCAACTATTATTATATGTATGTCCTATTAGAATTGTTACATATGTCAGGTTTGATATGAACGCTTGGGCATACAGGTCGGCGGAGGTTATCAGGCAGGACAACTCTGTACTAGATAAGTAAGGCTAGGTCTCCTTTGGGGCATGAGCTTTTCCACACGAGTTATGTCAGATAAGTTTCGGTGCATGTGCTCGGCCATGCGAGGTCTTCTTTATGAGCTCTGTCATGTGGGGTTTGACACATGAGCTCTTCATATGGGGTATATGCAATAGTTCTCTTTATGATCAGAGGTCTCCTAAACTTGTGTATATTTATCACATATAAGATCTGATTGAAATTTATTCTTCTGTTCTAAATTCAATTCTGATTAACTTTGACATTTGCTTGACTATTCTCTCATATGAAAAATTAGTCAATGGTCTACGCAAGTTATCTTCTTATAGGCTTTGTTGGGTGACACGATATTTGCATTCAAACATAGGTTGACTCAGATTCTATCATACCTGAGCTAAGTTCTTTTCAATCTTGATTTATGTTGTGACTTCGTTCATTTCTTTCATACTAAGTTCAGCTCTGGCTGGAACTCGTTTCTTTCTATCGGATATGAGCTCTCGTCATAGATCACTTCTTTCATTTTAGATTTTAGCTTCTGTAAGATCTTCTTTCTTTTATTTCGAGTTTAATTCTAGTTGAAAGTTTATCGTCTTTTTCTTCAATCCTGAACACAACTTTGATAGGGACTCTTTTTCTTAAATCTGGGTACAACTCTGACTGCATCAATTATTCAACTCAGGGTAACTCCAACGGTTGTTTTTGGATCCAAAAACAAAAACCAAAAAACTGTTGGAGAATTGAAAAACAAGTTTTTGGGAAAAAACCACAAAAATCTGTTTTTCAGAAAAAACCATGTTTTTGGCCTGACTTTGTTGACTGTTGACTTTTTTTTTTTTTTTGCTCTGATTCGTTTTCCTTCCCTTTTTTTTTATTTCCTTTTCCTACATATCAACAATGAGTATTCGTCCAAGAGAGAATCAATTAAATCCAAGTGAAGCTAACGATAATATTACCGTTTTTTATGTTACTGTTTTTTTTTTTAAATTCTATATGAGCCTATAAATATCAATCTATTTCATCTATTTTAATTTTGGTAATGCAATTTAAATTCTAGCAATGTAATTTATATTTAGTGTAATGTTATTAATGTAATTTTAATTATTATTTATAATTATAAAAATATTTTATTTTATTATATACACCGAAACTATAATTTTAATTATATCGTGTATTATTTTATACATTATTTAATTATATCGTGTATTATTTAAATATTAAATAATGTATAAATAATAATACAAATAAAATCAATTGGAAAATATATATATAGATATAGGGAGTATGTATTATAGTGGGACCCTTTAAAAAGTGAAAAACTAGTTTATTGTTGGAGGAGATGAGAGAGAAAATAGTAGATGAGTTTTTAAAAAGCTGATGTGGCATCCCGAAAACTGAAAAACTTGTTTTTGGGTTGGAGGCACCCTCATAGCTCAACTCTTGCTGAAGCTTTATTAATCAATTTTGAGCTTAGCTCTTGTTGAGACTGATTCGGTTCATAACTCAGTTCTTGCTGAAGCTTTCAAATTTCGGATTCAACTATTGTTGAACACTTCTTAAATTTCGATTTTAGCTCTCACTTGAATTTTCTTCTTCAAATTAGGAGTTCGACTTTTGCTACGAATTCTTTTCTTCCAACTTCGTGTCCAACTCTTGCTGAAACATATGTCATGTCATAAAATCAGTTCTGATTGTCGCTCTCGTTTTTGTGACAATGAGTGTGGTTCTGGTTGCAACTCTTTAGGTGCAGTTCTGACAGCATCACTTTTTCAATTCCTAGCCCAAATCTGGCTTAAACTTTTTCAAATTTAAGTTCCGCTCAAGTCGAAACTTGCTTATTTTCTGTTCTGAACTTACAACTCTTGTCAAAGCTCATTTCATCTGATTATAAGATTAACTCTTGCTATGATTCATTCAACTAATAGCTCAGCTACGGCTGACGCTTCCTTCTTCTAATTTTGAGCCAAGTTCTTGCTATAACTATTCAACTCATAGCTTAGCTCTAGCTGACGCTTTCTGTAATATCCCGATTATTTAAAACTAGGTTATGATAATTTAAGTCGTTAATTAGAGTTTTTATTTCGATAATCGGAATAGTAATTTATCGAAGCTCAATTTCGATTATCCATAATGCGAGAAGTTTTATAAGCAATTAGTAAAACAAGCAATATATATGTTATTCCTTTCGAGAGAGATTTTTCCAACGACGATTAATTTTTAATAATTAGTCTTACGTTATTTTCTAAGCGACAAAGCTTAGAATTTAATTCTATATTAACAAAAAACAAATAAAGTGAGTACGACTTTATTATTAACGTTTTTGCATGATTCAAAATTTTTAGTATAAAGTTTAATGATTTAATCTTGAGAGTTCTATGAATGTTTTAAGAAACAAGAGCATTTTTTATGCATAGTCCTTCTCAACAATATTTTTATATATTAAAGAAATGGAGATTGGACAATTAATTTCTATTTTTCTAATGATAGGTCAAAATTATTAATTTGAGACATAGAATTGTTCTTATTTTTTTTTCATGATCTATATCATCACCTAAGGTCTATATTATATTATTATTAAATGAAAAACAAAATGGAGAGATGTGTTATCTTCTACAATTATTTTTAAAATTTCAAAAGAAAAAAAAAAGAAAGAAGATATTTCATCTTTGTTTGATAGTGAAATGTACTTTTAATTTGATGATAAGATAAGATATTTAATTAGATGATAAGATAAGATATTATATTTGTTTGGTAGTGAGAGGTGTTCATTTTATGAGATAAGATAATTATCTTTTATTGACTAAAGAAGATATTTTTAGAAAAAGCATGAATAAAGAGGATAATATATCATCAAGTGGACATTTTTCTTTCTTAATTCACCCAAACTATCGAAAAAAATAGGAGAAGTGTTCTTCAATTTTCTCTTGAATTTCAAGTTAGAAAAATCGTTATCTTCGTCGATCGACTCCGATTAAAGGTTAGAAATTGTCTAAGCTACTTAGATATACAAAAATATAAGAAATCCATCCATGCACTACAAAAATACAGCTGAACAGCGACGACCAAAATATGAGTCGTGATTCAGCGATGGATTAGCGACGGAATACAAATGAATTTTATTAACGACGGACTGGCGACGGATCAACGACAGTACGTCACGGGAACATCTCACGCGAACTGTTAACGACGTCAATACCGTCGCTGGTCCGTCGTTAAATTTAACGACGGACAAATTCCGTCGTTGAATTTGCGAATTTTATTATTTTTTTATTGCAGACTTAATTTAACGACGGATTATGTTCGTCGTTAGGTCATAACCGTCGCTGATCTGTCGTTAAATTAACAGAATTTTTATTTTTATTTTATATTTAAAATAGCGACGAATTATTTTCGTCGTTAATATTATTTCTAAATTGATTTATTCCAAATAATTATAACGACCGAAATATATGTCGTAAATCTGTCGTATATTAACGGATTTTTTACTTTTTTTTATTTTGCAATCTATCCGTCGTTATTATAATTCCGTCGTTAACAACATATTTTCATCATTAGTCCGTTGCTAAATAACTTTTAAATATAACGACGGATATATCCGTCGTTAATCCGCCGCTAAAAAAAATATATCAGACGGGTTTCTTCCCCAAATTCAAGCAGACGCCCTAAACCCTTAACCCTTAAATTGAATCCACCGTGCCCCTCCGTGCCCCGCCGTGTCGCACTTCACCCAGCCCAGCCCCTGCCCCTCCCACCTGCACCGCAACCCCACCTCTCCCCGCCGCCGCCGCCATCAAGATCCCGCTACATCACACAAGCCAAGCCACCAGGCCCCGTGCCTGAAGCCGTGCCAGCCAGCCCCCGTGCCACCGCCGCGCCCCACCGTCACCGACCCGCCACTTATCGCCCGTCTGTGTTATTTCGGTTTATTTATATTTCAAATATTTGTTGATTTTGTTGATTTTTTGTGAAATATTGTTGTGATTGTTGTTATGTTATCATAATATAGTGATATGTTGTTGTGATATATAGGACATGTAATTACATAATATATGGTTGAAGGGCATGTTAATAATATGATGTAAATGGATTAGTTTAAACTTGTTTTGAGTTGTTAAATGTATAATTAAGCTAATGTTGGTTGATGATTTGGTGAAGTTTGGATGAGTTTAGTTGAATTGGGAATGAAATGGTGATTCATTTTATAAAACTTACTCTGATGAAATTTTGTTAGAATTGGTATATGAATAAGATGTTTTATAAGTAAGATTTGCTCACTTAATGCTTAGGTTAAGGTTAAGTATATGAATAAGATGTTTTGAGTTGTTAAGTGTATAATTAGGCATATGGTGATGATTTGGTGAAGTTTGGATGAGTTTGGTTGAATTGGGAATGAAATGGCGATTAATTTTATAAAACTTACTCTGCCGAAATTTTGTTAGAATTGGTATATGAAATGTATAGCACAAAATATGTCTATATTGTATTTATAGACTTATGTTATAATTTAGGATCTCTAAATGGCTTGTATAATTATGCTAAGTACTAAGTATTCCCTAAGAAAGAATATAAAAATAAAAATCAACAATCTAAAAGTAGAACATAAAGAAAGAATAGCAAATCATTCTTGAAAGTTGAAACAATGCACCCTAAAAAAAAGTTTTTTCTAAGCTTGTTCTTGAGCCCGATTTTACAATTTCCAACTCGACGTATGCATTTTCCAACGGCATGCTTTGACATATTAGCCCATCATGATTACAATATTATCCCATCATGATTACAATAATACACATAACAAATCCATAGCCCACATCGAGTACTATGATTATGTATTATTTGGGAAATTTTAATGCAGCATTTTTTACCTTTGTTTGTAGATGTCTCACAGTGGACGAGGTGCCTCGTCATCAGGTCGGAGGCATCCGGGATTATATATGCCATCGCCCTCACCTGTTGGGCTCGAAGAAGGCATGGAGGCACTGTCGCATAGCCCCATCCCCTCGAGCAGTAGTGTAGTGCCGTCGAGGGAGGGGATGAAGAAGATAGCCATTGTGAATGAGTATGTTATCTTTTGTATGTCTCAGTTAAAATAAATCATAATATTCTGATGTCTTTATTATCTTGTAAATTGCAGCATTTTGTGTCCGAGCAATGATGTAGCCGCGTGATTACAGAGTCATTCCGTAAATTCATGAACCACAACAACTTCAATTGGAAAATGGTGCCTCAAGAGTTCAAGCAGATTTATTTCGATGAATTCAAGGTTCGTGTTGTTTATACGGAGTCATTTATGTTTTGACCTTTGACACCTGTGATGTTGTAATCATATATTTTTTTGCAGAAATTATTTTATTGGGATAATACGCTGGACGAGGCCATGGTCTACTCCTACTGGTGCGCAAAGGCCGCCGAACGCTATAAAGATCTTGTTCACAAGATCAAGCGGCAGAAGGACTCGCCCAAACCCGTTCTCAAGTGTTCCTTATGTTCTTCCTCGTTCTTTGAATAGATGAGAATATCATCTATAAAGACTAAGACAAATTTGTCTAAGTACGGATGGAACACTCTATTCATGAGATCCATGAATACGTCAGGCGCATTTGTTAGCCCGAACGGCACAACTACAAACTCATAGTGGCCATATCTTGTTCGGAACGCCGTTTTGGATATATCTTCTGGTCGCACCTTGAGTTGGTGATAGCCTGATTTAATGTTGATTTTAGAGAACACGCTTTCTCCTTTTAACTGATCGAACAAATCATCTATCCTTGGCAGTGGATATTTGTTCTTAAGTGTCAGTCTATTCAGTTCTCGATAATCGATGCACATTCTCAACGAGCCATCTTTCTTTTTGACAAATAAGACAGGTGCTCCCCAAGGCGATACACTAGGTCTGATAAAATCTAGATCCAATAGCTCTTGAATTTGAATTTTTAGTTCTTCAAGTTCCTTTGGAGCCATTCGATAAGGTGCTTTCGACACTGGGGCTGATCCTGGTTCCAGGTCGATTGTGAACTCTAGCTGCCTGTCAGAGGGTAGTCCTGGTAATTTGTCGGGAAAAACGTCTGGAAATTCCCGAACAATTTCCACATCCTTGACCTTTATTTCCGCTTTCTCTTCCCCGTTTAGATAAACAAGGAATGCTCGACATCCTTTATTGTTTATCATTCTCCTTGCTTGCAACGCGGATATTATTGGTACCTTTCTTCCCATGTTGATTCCATGGAAACTCGTAGCTTCCTTCCCAGGAGATTGGAACGAAATCTTCCTTTCCTTGCACAGGATTGTGGAATGGTTTTCGGCTAACCAATCCATTCCTAGAATTATATCTACGTCCCCCATAGGTATTATTTTCAAGTTGTTTGCTAGCACCTTAAGTGAACCTAGGTGTAGTTCTAAGTTCGAGCAAACATGTGTAACAGTCATAATTCCTCCTATGGGTGAAGAGATTCTCATTTCCTGATTTGCTTGTTCAGATTTGAGTTTTAACATATCTACGCATGCTCTTGCGATAAAAGAATGTGAAGCACCCGTATCGAACAAAAGTATAATAGGTATGTTGAGAAGTTTTCCCGGCCTATTAGAACATCAAGCACCCGTATCGAACAAAAGTATAATAGGTATGTTGAGAACAAAAGTATAATAGGTATCGAACAAAAGTATAATAGATAAAAGAATGTGAAGCACCCGTATCGAACATATCTACGCATGCTCTTGCTGAAAGGACAATTCTCGGCCGGTCACAGCGTCTCGTGGAAGGAGGCCTCCTTCTACGACGCATGATGTTCCTAAAAGGTTATTTGAGATGTGATATAGATCATACATACAGAAAAGACGTCTGGCCAGACAACTTTTTGAAAATGAAAGAAAATGTTTAGTAAGCACAAGCATTTCAAATAAAACCTCGTGTGTTACTGATGGGGCAGTGTAATTCAATGTTATGATAAAAATGTTTTTAGCATAAGTCCACTGAGTGCATTCTTGTACTCAGCCCTGCATGTTTGTTTTTAAATGTGCAGGTTAAGCTAATGATGGGATGGTGAAGTGTTGAGAAGTCGGAGTCTTTTGTCGCTGATAAGTAGAACCTTGAGTGCACATCGTCATATGTGTACCTCACATGTTTTTCCGCTGCAAAGAACACTAAGTTATATTTTGAGTTTGAAACTAATTACCTTCAGATCAGTTGAACACTTTTGTTAAAGATCTGATGGTCTAGTCTCATATGTAAATTATGTGTGTTTATCTTGAATGTCATGAAGTTCTAGAAGTTATCTTGAATTATGTCTCATGTTTTGGTATCATATTCTATCCTTATGTTTCTTAATCTCATTTCAAGTAATAGTCCCTGCTAATCTGTCCTTTGGATTAGTGGACTGTTACAAAGTGGTATCAGAGCAGTTCGTTCCTTTAATCCCGAAACCTTCTTTCAAAAGTTAAGTCTAGATTGAGTCACTAGACTTCTAGAGGTCAGCTGACTATGCTCAACACTCCATCACATCAAGCTCAACCGGAAGGAGGTAACTGATTTCCTCTCAAAGTTTGAAATGAAAAGTTCAAAGGTGAAAACGGATTAAAATCATGTTTTGAAAAGCAATGAAAGTAATGGAAATTGGTTTGAAAAGAAAGATGTGGAAAAAGTTTGAGAATGAAAGTTTTGAAAAAGGATAAAAGATGGCATAAACATTTATGTATCAAAAGTGATTGAAATGGACATTGATAAGTTGAAAAGTGATATGTTGAATTCTTGAAATTCAAAGAAATGAGTATGTACAAATAAGCTATGTTATGAATGTTGAAATTCTTATTCAAATTTCAAATTGATTATGACAATGGATATGTTATCCCAAAAGAACGTAGACGATATAAGAAGCATGATCACTTATTGCGAAAGAACATAGAAGTATGAATTGGAAGAACTTTATTCCATTACGAGGACAAAAGCAAATTTTGATATGATAACAAACGCAAATATCAAATGAAAACAATGCAAGTTTTCAAAACGAGAATGACAAAAATAAAATAAAGGAACCAAAGGATCGAGATGCAAATTTTTAAATGGGCGAACGATGGGAGGAGATGTGCGGGCACTGAATGGAAAAAGGAGGGCTGAAAGGGGCGTTCGAATTAAGTGCAGACGGGGCTGAGCGCGCGTTCATGCTCAGCCGGAGCGGGGCGTGCGCGGGCGCACGGGCAATACTGCCTTGCGCAGAGTTTTTGTTTTGGCCAGTTATCCTTCGTCTGAACTCCGATTTGCACATGATTTTCGCCTACGTACTCCTATCGCAACGTACTTTATTTCTTATGAAGGACAAAATCCTTGATTCCTTCTCCAAAATTCATGAAAATCAGTTAAAGTAAGTCTTATGATTTACAAAGAACGAGAACTCTACAGTATGATAAGAATCTTAGAATGCTACTAGAGAGTAAGATTCCCCAGTAGTACAAGTAGAAGTTATGACGTATGTTGTACATAAGAACCTTTGCTGTTAACATTTATCTGCTTATCAGATATGTTGGATTGTTTTATCTGCTTAACAGATATGTTCAGTTATCCTATCTGCTTATCAGATATGTCTAGATTGACTTATGATAGTACTGTCTGTGTTAGATGGCAAGGACTTGTTACACAGGGAAGAGGAGATTAGGGCCGCGAGCTACACCCGAAGAAGTTATCTGGGCATATCGTACGTACAGAATGGTGTGGGGCGACAGCTTAGAAGAATTCTTGTCACATTACCTCCGTCACTGGATGGATGCACATGGGTATGGCGTGACAGATTTTGACGGAGTCAAACGTCTTCTGACTCAACTACCTTGTGATTGGGAAGGATAAGCAACGGAGATATCGGGTGACTACATCTATTGTATAGATGATAGCTATGATTTGATACCAGATTTGCCCAGATTCATTTGCCACTTGGGTTATGTCTTCAGTGTTTACCGGGCTGCACCCAGAGGACCATATCTTCCACCACGAGAGTATACCTGGCGTGATGTATCACCAGAATGGTTGTATCTGGAGGTTCCTCGAGAGGTCGACCCTATAGTACCAAGGTATCTAGAAGACGAGAACCGACTGGCACATGTGGAAAGGGCATCACGACCAAGAGCTTTGGGAACGCCAGTTTTTCCTCCACTTTCGATTGGACATCCGACCCGATCACCACTTCCTGTCTTGCCACCGATGACGGTGCCACCGCCTCCAGCAGAGCCTTATCCTCAGACGGCGTGTATGAGGGTGTATGATCCTAGGGACGACTATGTTCCTGTACGTGATGTGTTTGCTATCGGAGACGATGGAGCAGGACCTTCGCGTACACGTGCATGTGAGGAAGACTTGGACGATTACTATTCCAAAATAGAGGATTTTCGAAAATTACTATTCACAAATAGAGGATTTTCGAAAACTTTGAGAAAATGAAGAAGGCGAATTTCTATAGCATTCTCCATAGATTGTCCTCACTCGACATTGAAGTTTAGGCAATCGGGATACAGTCCAGAAGATCAAAGCACGAGTCTTGATCCATTCTTTCCCGACAAATTCACAGGTAAACACGAGAAAATACCTACGTGTTGCAATTAATTATATAGGTGCATGCTAGGTATATAATCAATGTATGGTGAATTAAACATCCAAGATAGATCCTCGGGAGAGGGTTAAAATCAGATTTCCCTACAATTGGTATTAGAGCCTGGGATCAGTATCTTGGCTCTGTTGGATTAATTCACGTTTGATTATAACGTGCGCAATTAATTAATTATGAATCTGTCGTTCATCGTCGCTCGTTTTATTTTTGTCGGATTTTATTTTTCAGAACGAGAAAATCCGTGGTTAGATTAGATTTTTTCTTGTAAATCTTATCTGTAAAAGAAGAACGAAGACAAAAGCATGAAGAACGAGACGAAGAAGCACCATCGCACGACGGCGGAAACCAATGCATGGCGAGGCACGACGTGGCGCAGCATCCAGCGCGCAGGACCGTCGGTAGCTCGCGTGCGGGTCTCGGCGGCTTCGGGCGACACGGGCGGACAGGGGCGGAACTCCTCGGCAGCATCGGTGAGGTTGGGCGGCATGGCTCGGCAGTCGGGCGTGAGGGGCGCACGGTTCACGCGTGGATACCTCGGCACGCCTCGGCGCTGAGCGTGCGCGCTCGGCGGATCTCGGTATACGCAGGTGAGGCACGTGTTTATCGTGCGAGAAACCTCAGCGAAGCCTCGACACGACTCGGTAGCACCGGGCGACTCGGGGCATGCGATTCTCGCACGAAACCTCGGCAGCGCTCGGCGGCCTCGGTGCGATTCTCATGCAGGAAGCCTCAGAGCGCTTGATGGCAGGGCCCGACAGCGTGAGTGCGGATTTCTCGGCAGGGTCTGGGAGAGCATTGGGCGAGTCACGCGTGAATTTCTCGACGATGATCGGGACTCTCGGCGGCGATTCGCTCGGCCAGTTCTTGACTGCACCTGCGCGCGTCTCGGCAGGCGTCGCACGGTCAGACTCGACCATGCTCGTCGGTAGCTCTCGGAAGGGGTGGGCGGCTGTGCGCGTAGGGTCTCTCGGCCAGCCTGTGCGAAGCCGTCCGACACCCCTCGGCAGCTTCCGGCAGCATCTCTCGGTGAGTTCCTCGGCAACTCTCGGCAAGTTGTGCGAGGATGGGCGGCGGATGTGGCTGGACGTGCGCATGGGCTGTGCCCTAGCGCACGGCCCAGTTCACATTGGGCCGACCCGGTCCGTTTTCGGCCCGAACTCGATTTTTCGTCCCGAACCCGTTTTTTCGACCCGGTTCAAGTTTTTTGGCCCGATCCGGCCCGATCCACTATTTCGACCCGTTTCATTTTTCGGCCCAAATCCAGTTTTGACGAATCCGGTCCGTGCCCGTGCACGCGAGGCCCATTTTTTGAGATTTTTATTAAAGATCTGTACTTTACAAATTTATGTAATAAATTAAGCAGGGAAGTACAGGATCCACGAGTGGGCCACGATGAACGAATTTATTTTATTTTATCGTTCAAAGCATGTCGTGGATGTTTAAATTATGCAGAAGCATGCTATGTATGTTTAATTACGTAGATAAACATATTATATGTTTTCGTGATTGGATGCGCATAGTAAGCATGCTAGGTTTATCGCATTTTTCAAGCATATTTTAGAATTCTACGAGCATGTTTTACATGTTGAGTTCTATAGAAAAGCATGCTAGGATTATGTGATCTGCATGGACAAACCTTTTGAATCAAAAGACTAAGCAAGAAATCCGACATATTAATTTTTAAATTAAAATGTCAAGACCTCCACTTTTTGATCTCTAAACAAAGTGATACGCACTGTGAGTAAACGTCCACACGCGTGGCTTGCTTGCACTGTTTATCATAAGTTTGTTAGATGAGATTTCTAAATAAAACATTTTAATCTATTGAGAAGTGGGAGTTTCATGTGTAAACGTCCACATGCGTGGCTGATAGCTCCCTTTTTCACACGTAAAAGGCGTATATAGAAGGTAAGCGGTATCGTATCCATGTGGATTGTAATGCGAAACACGTGGCTAACTCAACAATGATTCATCATTATCCAAGCAACATATATGGTTTGGTAAGATTTTAGGGCTTCGGAATTCAATCCAAAGCAGATGTAACCATGCAGAAAATAAAATAAAGCAATAAACACTCGGATGTTAAAAACAGATAAGGACGACTAACCCTAGGGATGCATTAATCCTATCCACAACGTATGTTTATCCTGTTCCTATTAACCAATTTTAATCCAGACAAGATGGAAGATCACATATATAACCGACAATTTCTGTTACGACAAAAGCGGCTGTAGATTACTAGTTTTCCCTATTACTGTTACGTCTCTAGGTGAAAACAAGCAACTCCAAACAGATCACAAAGAATATGCTTCCTACGAATATCCTATCTCAGCTACGACTCAAGGCTCATTCGTATCATGCATTCGAGATCGATTGACAATTAATACAATTACGTAATTAACCGACAACTAGATATGCATCAAGATTGATCAGAAATTAACACATATAAATAAGCACCAAGAATCATGAATCAATGCCTGGAAGGTAAATAGCGATAACAGGAATCACAACATATAGGATCGAATCATGCAAACCCTAGGATTAGAACGAAAATCTAGCCAGACATAATAAACGGAATAAAATACGATTTAACCATAAAAATAGAAATTATATGAATGAAACCCGTATTGAAGCGTCTGATGAACAATCGTTCCGGATCGTAGACAAAACGTAAAACTAATGAAGAACAATGATCAAATCAACTCTAGAATGAAAATAGATGGAAGCTAAAGCTAAAAATATGAAAACTAATGAAAACCGATAAAAGAGGTTCGGAGCGTGTGTACGGGTTAGGGCGGGGTGTTCCATATATAGGCACACCCCAAACCCTAATTTCTCCTTCTGCCGCTCGGTCTCGCGACCACGCCTCGCGATCGCTAGGTTGATCGCTAGGTATGTCTCGCGCGCGCTCTTCTCGCTCGCGTGCACCTCCTTGCGCTCGCATGGTTACCTCGCGACCTGGCTAGCGGTCGCTATCCACGGTCGTGAGAAATCGTACAGTAGCTTTCTCGGCGCTGGGCTTCGCTCGCGGGCACGAGGTCGCGGTCGCGGTCTCGCTGGGTTCTCGCGCGGGTTGCCTAGCGGCCAGCCTAGCGACCGCTAGGCTGGTCACTAGAAACAGGTCAAATGTGTATTTTGGCTCGTGCTTCGTTCCTTGCTTCGATTTTCAACATATGGACCTACACAACACCAAAAGAACACCCAAGAGCAGTATCTTCTAGAAATAGATAAAACATTAAGAATCGATACGTAAACGCACATTAAACGAGCTAAACTCATCTTTAAATATCAACTATAAACGTGTAAAATGCGCGTTTATCAAACCCCCCAAAAAACAAAACCAAAACAGGAAGACACAACGAAAAGATCAACGAGCGTAGCAAAGATGATAACCATTCTAGGCCTCAGAAACATATCAACGCTTAAAAACATTAGTGCACATGACGACGTTAGTCAACTCAACACAAACAACAATTGACGGCAAAAACTCATTTAATTCAACCCTCACAATGGCATGTGTGTAAAATATAGGATACACTCAACTCATAAAGAAATGTAGGACGTGTATACACTCAACGATCAATGCAATGCAACATCTTACCATAGGCTTGCCGTTTCTCTAATATCTCCACCGCGTCATTGTATTCAAATTAGGATCAAAGAGGTCTTTTCATAGGTTGTAATGTAGGCACATTGGTTAAGGTAGGATAAAATATGGCTAAGTGACTCAAGAATATTCCAAGCACCCCCATTTATACTTTTCGACACATATGGACTTTGTCCATTTTCCTCTTCTTTCCCAATGTGCAAAATCAACGTTTTATGCCACAGAAGGTACCTATACTTTGATTAAAGACCCTTTATGCTCAACACTCACAGTGAACTTATCATTTTTTTTTCTTTTCTTTTCTAGAGCTTATAGGGTTTATCATTCACAACAAAGGTACTATTCTTCACCACAGATGTATTTTTCTAAAAGAAACTTTTCTCGTCATAACTACATCAAGATTTCAACCCCTTTTGATTCCCATATCCATCCTCACCTCCTATCATCCTGTTAATCGAAAGAAAAAGTCTAATAAAGGCTCAAAGAAGGCAACAAATGGTATATATCATCGGGTTAGTGTTTGGGTGAATATGTGGTTAACAAAGATGGCCTTTATCCTTTCCAAATTTGAAACACATATTGCGCCTCGACACGTAAAAACGGCAAGTTCTAGAAGATAATCACATGCATGATATCACATAATTAATGTAAATCAGACGAGATATGTATACAAAGTGAAGCTCAAGTCTCACAGATAAGCAAATGGTGAAAACAACAAGCTCTAAGCCATCTCACGTCATTCATGCGTCATTTTCTAACATATCATGCGCACTATCATTAAATTTCACCAAAAAATTTCTATCGTCATTGGCCACATGGATGAACACACTTCACATAACTCGTTGATCGACAGACACAAAAACGAAAAACAAAACAAAAACACGACAAAAGACCCCAAAGCATAACAACTTAACAATAAAGCACAGAAACATAAACAGGATTCTCAACCAACCAAACTCGTCTACTCCCCAAAACTTATTGTGAACATGTGGAAGCAATAAGGTTTGCGTAAAAGAGTAGTTGGGAGAAAACTTACCTGAATGTCATATACTCCGGTGGCGGATAAAATCCACGCCATCGATTCCATTGTCGCATTATTCCATCATCTTACGTTGTTGCTCGAGATGTGCTCGGTGTTGGGTGAAGAGGGCTTGTCTGCTTTGCTCCATCATCGAGGTCGTTCCGTTAATATGGTTGAGACGACCATCTATTTGATCTAATCGATCATAAATCCCGGATCGCCTCGAACGGGTGGCGGGTGCAATATCTTTTGTCTCGGGAGCCACTTTCGGCTCGGCTTGCTCCTCATGCGGTTGCTCGCCCTCGACCTCGCCTTGCGCGTTCACGCGCTGCGTCCATGCATAGTGCACAGGGGAGCTCAAATTCCAATTGGCATCCGCGTTAAAGTAGCGGCTTATACTGGTGAGCTCTGGATTGGGTAGGCGGAAAACCGATTGGCCGTTTTGATCATATAACAGCCACAGGTAACGTCTGGGGTGCCTCTTCAGGAACGTCTGGACGTATAGGCACGGCTTGTCCAGGAAGATGTCGTGAGAGATCGGACTCTCTCGAATCGTAATCCCAAAAAAATCAGCAATGGGGGTAACGAATCCCCCTATGCATATCTTTGAATTGCCCGAAACCGTGGACTGCATGTGGAAGTGCTGAGCTAGGAACATGCCGGCATGCATCTGCTGGTTGAACATGGCTCCAATCAGGATGCACATGTCTTGTGATAGAACAGTGCCGGCGTTCGAACGGCCATGGATGGTGAACGTGATGAGCCGGTGGAAGTAACGGACAGCCGGATTCCGTATCGAACTAGCCTTCGATCTCGAGGCATCATAGTACGGAGTGTGCTCGAGTCTGGAGTCCATGAACTTTGGCCATACACTTTGGACCGTGTACTCGACGTCCCCTATGTAGTTTCCCTCCGGATTTCCATTGATTATTCCATTAAGTTCATCCACGGATAGTTGACGGGGCTCATTGTCAAGCTAGAACGTGATGTAATCCGGCATTCCGTTTGTCTTGTGTGTCACGCCCCAATTCCCGAGGGAAGGCACGGATGCCGGGGTGTGATTAGGGGTGGGGGTTAAGAAGCGGGGAAGAAGGGGGGGATACATATAACATACATGATAAGAAGATGTGACTATGAAATCGGGCAAGATCTTCTCTATAACTAGGACATATCCGAAGGGAGGGTGCACAAACAATCCACCAATGTAATAATATCGATATCATAACCTCGTAAAACATGATCTCGGTTTATTATAAGTAATGCAAGAAAGCAAAATAGCATTACATCCTCGTCAACTAGACCACCAACCACATAGCATGCTCAGACGAGACTCACGTGAGAATAACATAACAAATCTTGTTCCCAATCGGAAAGCAAATAAGGGACAAGAATACATAGTTATCGTAGCGTATATAACACAACATCGCTAAGCATAGCATGAAGAACCCGCAGCTCCACCCCTCGGCGTTGCCAAAATCCCTCCTCCATACGTGAAAAGATTTTGGAAAAGAGTTTGGGGTGAGTACTAGCGCACTCACCGGGGTTTTATCATAAATCAAAAGAATCATGAGGTCAGTGTTCAGAGCACTTACCTTAGAAGGTTTTAAAGCGTAAATCCACTTCTAAGTAAGCAAAATAGATTTTTCATTTTTTTGATACCGATCCGTTATTATCATTACTCCCATCATAGAACCATGAACCACGGCTCGGAACGTATCCCGCCACCCATCACATGACATTCATTCGCCCGAACATATCCATCATTACGCCCGAACGTATCCAAATGGCTAACTCGGTGTGGACTTCGTGGGTCAAATCCGTCGAACCATAACCACCTCATTACCTTTTCGTGTGGACTTCCGGGTCTATCCCCTTCGTAACCATAACCACGTGTTCGGGTCTATCCCCTTACGATCAATACTCAAGATGGTGATCAACCCACCGAATAGAGATCCGCACAACCATGATAGAACCATATCTTGGATCGAGAGAACAAGAATAATTTCACAAAATATTTTACGGCGTACATGTTTTATTTTGAAATATCGAGTAAATAACTCAAAATAAGCATATATAACCCAACTCGAATGCATTTAAAACGCCAACCGAGAGATATCTACGGATCCGATGACTTCACCGATCGACCGGTAGGTACCGTAACAAGACGGAACAACTTTTGGGGTCACATCCCACAAAGTAAAGCAACATCGTGATCCAAACGACGATCGTAGCAAAATTAGGGTTTCACTTTACGAACCCACATTTGGCACTCTCCGGTTTTCAAATCAACTCGATGCGTAAGGAAATATATTCGGGCATCAAGACCTATAATAGGGTACTTTCAAAATATGCATGCATGCAAGTCGACTCAAATCTTAGCAACAAGAAGCTTCAAAAATCGATGCCTATCCTCGATCTAGGATATACCATCCAAAATCAATGCATGAAAATGGAAACATAAGCAATATGCATAACGACGAACATGGAATGACAAACTATGTTGAAAATGGATAACCCGGGCATGTACTTCCTTTAGAAAACTCGAAGCAACGGAAAACATCCCGACATGCAAGAACGCGAAAAACAGAAAAACGGAATCGGTACTTTAGTCATAATGCATAGCCCGGAACTCAAAACCTAAAGGACCCGTAGCCAAAAGGTGGTCCGTTGACCACCAAACGGCGGCCAACAGCCACGGCCATGGGCGGCGATTCGGCGGTGGTGCGCCGGCCAAATTGGCGAGCCTCCGGCCGTTATCCCATCCCGTCCCTTTAGATTCCCGAGTTCTATGCTATACGATCTACTAAAAGGCGGAATCAAAACAAGAAAAGGACAAAAACAGAAAAACGGGCTGCCCGGGGGGTGGTTGATCGGCGGTGGAAGTTCGGCAAGCCAGCGCGCAATGGCGCGCCACCGAGCCTCCCTACCGATCCCCACTCCTCCAGCTAACTTCAGCAGCACTGAGCTGCTCGGCTCTTCCGTAAACACGAGAGACGAAGGAAATGAACGTTGAAAATGAAGGCCCTAGCCTCCTATTTATAGAAAAAGCGGGGTCATTGCATGCTTGCAAGCGATCCTTTTCAAAACGCAAAAGCGACGTAACTTTTGCAAACGGACTCAAATTTAGCAAACTTAGTACCCATGGACACGAAATAAAATACCGGACACAACGACTATAAACAAGATATGCTTTTAAAAGATCCATGAAAAGTCCGGTTTTCGATAACTTTCCTGAGCGCCAAACCTTCATGGGTGGTCGAAACTCAGATACTTAGTGTCTATGAATTAGTCATAAGACACTCTTCACAACGCCTCGAGGTTTCGTGACGGTTGCATCACCGAAACAAAAGTCAACCTTTGACCTTTTCTCAAAAACGTGCCATGCAAAATGAAGCTTAAAAGGACGGGTATTACATCCTCCTCCTTAGAAAAATTTCGTCCCCGAAATTTCAAACATGTGGAGAAAACAACTCAGGGTACTGAGCCCTGAACTTGTTTTCCAACTCCCACGTAGCTTCCTCCTCTCCGTGGTGATTCCACAACACCTTCACCAACGGAATCTGCTTGTTCCTCAACTCTTTGACTTCTCGTTCCAAGATAGCCACTGGCCTTTCCTCGTAACTCAGATCCTGAGCAAGAATCACTTGGTCATGCTTTATCACGTGTTTTGGGTCGAACACGTACTTTCTCTGCTGAGAAACGTGAAACACGTCATGAACATCTCCGATGCTAGGTGGCAAAGCTAACCTATAGGCAACGGGGCATATTCTCTCGAGAACTTCGAAAGGTCCAACGAACCTCGGTCGTAACTTACCTCGTTTCCCAAAATGAACGACTCCTCTCGTCGGGGAAACCTTAAGGAAAACGCGATCTCCGATCATGAACTTAAGATCCGTACGACGCTTGTCCGCATAGGACTTCTGCCTGTCCTGCGCTTCCTTGATCCTTCGCTTGATCTGATCGATAACCTCGACCGTCTGCTGACCCATCTCTGGTCCTAACATCTTTCTCTCGCCCACTTCGTCCCAATAAAGTGGCGATCGACACTTCCTTCCGTACAACGCTTCATAGGGAGCCATTCCTATGGTGGCCTGATAACTGTTGTTATAGGCAAACTCTACCAAAGGTAGTATCTCTTCCCAATTTCCTCCTCTATCGGCCACGATCGCCGCAGATATCTTCCAAGACCAGATCGCCCTTTCCGATCGACCGTCCGCTTGAGGATGGAATGCCGACTAAGATTCGCTTGGTCCCACGGCTTCCTGCAGACTTCTCCAAAACCTCGACGCGTGAACCTCGGGTCACGATCGGACGAATCGATATCGGCACACCATGTAATCGTCGATTTCTCGACGTAAAGTCGAGCAAGCTTATCTAACCCGTCGTCATCCGAATCGGTAAGAAATGAGTTGACTTCGCTACCTATCGACGACAACCCATATAGCGGTGTTTCCTCCTCACGACCTTGGAAAACTCACCACAAAATCCATACCGATATGATCCCATTTCCATTACGGGATTGGTAGCGGTTGCAACAAACCCGACGGACGTTGGTGTACGTTTTCACTTGCGACAAGCCAAACAACGCTCCACAAACGCTGCTACATCCTTTTTCATCCCTTCCCACCAAAAGTTCCTTTTAAGGTCTCTGACATTTGGTGCTTCTGGATGAGTCAGATACGGCCTCATGAGCTTCACTCATGATTTTATCTCTCAATTCCCTATTGAGTGGCACACATAACCTTCCTAATAGTAGCGTTGTCCTTCGCCTCGTGAAACCCTTGCTATCTTCTAGCCTTGCTTTCAAACGCATCTTTCCAGAATTCTCTCGCACAAGACTCACGATGGCTTCTTCAGTCCTGTTCACCGTCAAAGCTGCGACGAATCCTTGCACTGATTCCGACGGATGAATCACTTCCAGGCTGAGCTTCTCGAAATCTCGAATAAGCTCTTTCTCTTGCGTAAGAAGATATCCCAACTTCGCTCTCGACTTGCGACTAAGGGCATCTGCTATGACATTGGCTTTCCCCGGGTGATAACTGATAGAGCAATCATAATCCTTCACCAACTCCAGCCATCTCCTTTGCCTCATGTTCAACTCCTTTTGTTCAAAGAAGTACTTTAGGCTCTTGTGATCCGTGAAGATCTCACACTTAACTCCATAGAGATAGTGCCTCCAAATCTTCAACGCATGAACGACTGCCGCTAACTCCAGATCGTGAGTTGGGTAGCTCAACTCGTGCGGTTTCAACTGACGAGACGCGTAAGCTATAACCTTCCCGTTCTGCATGAGAACGCAACCCAAACCAAGTTTGGATGCATCGGTGTAGACCACAAACCCATCGTTCCCTTCCGGCACGGCTAACACTGGAGCGGTTGTTAGCTTCTTCTTTAACTCTTGGAAACTTGCTTCACAAGCTTCGGACCATGAAAACTTGATTCCTTTCCTGAGCTGTTGCGTCATCGGCCTTGCCAACTTCGAAACCCTTCGATGAAACGTCTATAATGTCCGGCCAAGCCTAGAAAGCTTCAACCTCATTGGCATTAGTCGGAACCTTCCGCCATTACTTCGCTTCAACCTTCACTGGGTCGACTTTGATTCCTTCTGCAGACACGATATGTCCAAGGAACATCACTTCTTTGAGCCAAAATTCGCACTTACTATACTTGGCATACAACCTCTCTGCTCGTAACGTTTCCAAAACGGTACGGAGGTGTTCTCTATGTAACTCTGCATTCTTGGAATAGACGAGAATATCATCGATAAAAACCAAGACGAAACTATCCAGATACTGATGGAAAACTCGATTCATCAGATCCATGAAAACTGCTGGCGCATTGGTCAAACCAAACGGCATCACGATGAACTCGTAGTGCCCATACCTTGTTCTGAACGCGGTCTTCGCAACGTCCTCCTTCCTGATCTTCAGCTGATGGTAGCCTGACCTCAAATCGATCTTAGAGAAGACACTCGCTCCCTTGAGCTGGTCAAAAGATCGTCGATCCTTGGAAGAGGATATCTGTTCTTGATCGTCAGCTTATTCAGCTCTCTGTAGTCAATGCACATCCGCATTGATCCATCCTTCTTCTTGACGAACAGAACTGGCGCTCCCCACGGCGACACGCTAGGTCGGATAAAACCTAGATCCAACAGCTCCTGCAACTGCGCTTTCAGTTCTTGCAATTCTTTAGGTGCCATTCTATATGGTGCCTTTGATACTGGTGCTGCTCCTGGTTCCAAATCAATAGTGAATTCCACTTGTCTATCAGGTGGTAAACCTGGCAAGTCCTCGGGAAACACGTCCGGATATTCACACACCACTGGCTCCTCTTGCAACTGCTTGCGCTCTTCATCGTGCCCTGTCAAACTTACCAAGAAAGTTTGACAGCTTCCCTTCCTGATCATCCTCACTGCCTTCAGTGCTGAGATCATTGGCACGCAAACACCCATCCTTATGCCGTGGAAACAAACTTCCACTCCTTCGGCTGTCCGAAAAGCAACTTCTCTCTCGAGACAACGTATAGTTGCCATGTGCTTTTCCAACCAATCCATGCCAAAGATGACATCGAAATCTTCCATTCCGATGACATGCAAATTGACAAAGACCTTCTGCTCACAGATTTCTACTTCCTGGTTCTGGCAAATCTCTTTTGCCTTTAGCACTTCCCCTGACGGGATGCTAATTTCCAGGGTACTCTGTGATTCCTTGGGTACCAAACCCAACCTCTCACACGCGATTTTCGAAACGAAAGAATGTGAGGCTCCTGTATCAAACAAAGCGAAAACGGGTATATCACTCATATGGATTATACCTGCAAGATTTCCGGGAGCTTGAGCTGCCTGCTGCTGATTCAAGGCGTACACCCTTGCTTGCTGCGGTGGCCTTTGGTTTGCTGGCCTAGGGTGACCTCCTGCTCCGTTGTTTGTCCTCGGCGGAGCATGATTCTGCCTCAGCGGAGCTGGATGCTGCCTTACTGACGGCTGCACTGCTGGCCCTCCTAACGGACAATCTCGAGCGTAATGTCCAGACTTCTTACAACGATAGCACTCGGTGCTACCTTGCCTACATTCGCCGAAATGATTCCTTTGGCATTTCTGGCACCAAGGTTTTTCCACACCCTGCCGCATGGGTTGGAAATTCCTTCCCCAAGGTTGCCTTTCTCTCTCTTGAATGCCTTGATTCCTTGGAATCACGGACCGCCTCGGTTCCCTTGGAACACCTGATTGCCTTTCCCTCGATCTTCCCATTTCCTCTTACCTCTTCCTCCGTCAGATGGCTGTCCGGGTGGCATCGTTCTCTCCTGGGGCAACATTGACTCAATGTTTAATGCCCGATTCAAGGATCGCGATACGCCGATCTCCCGGATCGACGAGCGAAATTCGATCTCCGGTGAGTCCTCTCCCGAACCTCGCTCGCCTAGCGACCTCGGTCCGACCAGTGCGTAGCATAACGTGACGTAAGATTGAACGAGCGATCGCATTCGGTGACCGCCCTTCTTCCTCGACGAAGATTCCGTAACTCGTTTGCCTTCTCTCGCCTTGAAACGCCAGCACGCATTTTCCATGAGTTCTTCCTTGAAATCTTCCCACGTATACCTTGCCCACTGTCCTGGTGTTAGGGTCCTTCTCATGGATTCCCACCAGAAATCAGCCTCATCGGTTTGCTGAAAGATCGCGCAATTCAGCTTTTCTGCTTCTTCGCAGCCGATGTATTCGAAGATCCTTCGATGGATCGTATCCGCCTCGGCGTCGATCGGTTCGCCGAGACCGTCAAACGTAGGGGGATTCTGCCTGCGAAAACTCTCGATCGCATGCCGCTGAACCAAAGGTGGTTCCTGGGCTTCTTCCACGTTATTGTTCCTTTGATTCCTTGTTCTCGGCATTCTGTACCGACGTTTGAAACATTAGAAATGCTTTCGCATAGATAACCGGGTTTCATCGCATAACATATATCATCACCCATAGCACATATCATCACATATACCACATATCACGCACGATCACATATAATCATGCAATCCTATCAACATATCATCGTTATGCATTTCACATAACATTATCATCACACATCACATAGATCATATATCATCATGGCATAGCTCATATCACATATAAGCATCAAACATAAACATCCTGTCATAGACAGCGTTAGTATCAGTAATATTCAGTGTCCATGAAGGACTGTCAAAATACAAGATCAAGGTATGTCAGTCAAAAAGGTCAGATGTGAGCAAAAGAATCTGACTCCTGTTATCACAAAGATGCCGCTCTGTCCATGCTTCTAGCGGACTCAGGATCACACGCACACACCGACTACCTAGATCCTCGCCCTCCATATCATCCACTACTCTCCGCTCGTCCCAACGGTTCCATTCTCGCCTCTCTCATCCTCTCTTTCCTTCCTATCAAGGCTTGAATTGGCCGCCGCTTGAAAGCGATCCCGCATGGAAGCAAGCCTCGTGGGTATGATCCCATCCAAGCGTGCGGCACGATCGCTCGAGTGTCGGTGAAAGCCGTGCTCGAGTCCTCTGTCTGGCGCTTGCCTTCCTCAACATGCCCGACCTCGTCGTAGTCATCGGCTATCCGGATCATCGGGTCCTCGAGTCCTCACCGTCCTCCTCATTCTCGTCCCGTCTTCCTCCTCCTGAGTCTCCTTCCCGGATGCCACCAATATCGTGTTCGTAGCATGAAGATTCGATTCTCGCTTTTTGCCGCCACCGTCGGATGGACAATCTCTCTCGCCCGGAGGTTCTGTCTCAAAATCGCTTTCGGTCCTTCAAAGTAAGGATCGTCGATGGAGGTGTAGTGACCGGTGTATCATGATGCATCTGGTGATCGTCCGAGCGATGGTCGCTCTCCGAAAGGCTCTTCGGAACATCATCCCTATCATCAATCGGATCGGTCCTCGAACATGCCTTGCTATCACATCCTCCTCGATGGTATACCTCGATGATCGGTCCACCGCTCCATACTCGAGCAGCGAACTCGGTGAAATCCAAGGTAAGGTGCCCGTGATAGGATCCCGCCCAACATCACGTATCCTTGCTTTCGCCCACGGTTGCCAACCTGTCGGCAACCTCTCTGTCAACCGATAGTAAGCCTCATACTCTGATACTTTCCCACTGTCTCGGATCTTTCTCCAAAATCCAACAAATCTCCCCAGAAATACTCCCAACGGCTCATGGACATTCCTGGTACATTCCCTGAACTTACGGATCTGCTCAACCATCCTGTGGGATTTTAACCAACGTTGTCTGGGCCACTGAATATCCATAAACCTACATGTTAGTTTATCAACATAACAACAACAAATATTCACGTTTCCTTTACCATCCCAGTCATCTGGGTAATCATGTCTCATACACATGTTCATTTCAACACATATCAATATCAATATCGATATAATCACGTAAGCAAATACAGGATTCACTTACAAGCACTCGTTTATCAAAATAAACAAGATTTTCAATCAACAATACATTGCTATGTAAACACATAGACTTACATCAACCATACGTGATCACATTAATCACATCATATCATATAAACGATTTTCACATCACAGCCACATAGGCCCTTTTTGTTCCATCAACAATCACTTCCACATCCACATCACCATCCAACCACATCTCATCCACATCACGTTTACATCACGTAAACTCTTACCAGGCCAAAACACATGAAACCAAGATCATATCCAGCATCACGTAACCACATAAAGCATCAGCAAATAAACACATACCTCATCCCCTTTTTAAAGGAGGTGGCCTGACGGTGAGCTGAGGGTAGTCAGACTGATAAATGTTTAGAAAAACAAGTTCTAAACACTCAATTTCAAGAACGCACATGATATAAAGCAAACAAACTGCTTTGATATCAGATACTAATGGACACCCAAAGCCGTAAAACCGCTCGACATACAAGTCATCACGCCCAATTCCCGGGAAGGCACGGATGCCGGGGTGTGATTAGGGGTGGGGGTTAAGAAGCGGGGAAGAAGGGGGGGATACATATAACATACATGATAAGAAGATGTGACCATGAAATCGGGCAGCATCTCCTCTATAACTAGGACATATCCTGAAGGGGAGGGGTGCACAAACAATCCACCAACAGAATAATATCGATATCATAACCTCAGAAAACATGATCTCGGTTTATTATAAGTAATGCAAGAAAGCAAAATAGCATTACATCCTGTCAACTAGACCGGTCAACCACATAGCATGCTCGTATCGAGACTCACAGCAGAATAACATAACAAATCTTGTTCCCAATCAGAAAGCAAATAAGGGACAAGAATACATAGTTATCAGAGTACGTATATAACACAACATCGCGGAAGCATAGCATGAAGAACCCGCAGCTCCACCCCTCAGTGTTGCCCGTCCAGCCCTCCTCCATCCGTGAAAAGATTTTGAAAAGAGTTTGGGGTGAGTACTAGCGCACTCACCGGGGTTTTATCATAAATCAAAAGAATCATGAGGCCGTGTTCGAGCACTTACCTTAGAAGGTTTTAAAACGAACCACTTCTAAGTAAGCAAAATAGATTTTCATTTTTTGATACCGATCCGTTATTCTTTTACTCCCATCATAGAACCATGAACCACGGCTCGAACGTATCCCGCCAGCCCATCACATGACATTCATTCGCCCGAACATATCCATCATTGCACGCCCGAACGTATCCAACCGGCTAACTCGGTGTGGACTTCGGGTCAAATCCCGTCGTAACCATAACCACCTCATTACCTTTTCTCGTGTGGACTTCGGGGTCTATCCCTTCGTAACCATAACCACGTGTTCGGGTCTATCCTCACGATCAATACTCAAGATGGTGATCAACCCACCGAATAGAGATCCGTGCACAACCATGATAGAACCATATCTTGGATCGAGAACAATAATAATTTCACAAAATATTTTACTGCGTATATGTTTTATTTTGAAATATCGTAGTAAATAACTCAAAATAAGCATATATAACCCAACCCGAATGTATCGAAAACGTCAACCGAGAGATATCTACGGATCCGATGACTTCACCGATCGCCTTTGGTAGGTACCGTAACAAGACGGAACAACTTTTGGGGTCACATCCCACAAAGTAAAGCAACATCGTGATCCAAACGACGATCGTAGCAAAATTAGGGTTTTCGACTTTCGAACCCACATTTGGCACTCTCCGGTTTTCAAATCAACTCGATGCGTAAGGAAATATATTCGGGCATCAAGACCTATAATAGGGTACTTTCAAAATATGCATGCATGCAAGTTGACTCAAATCTTAGCAAACAAGAAGCTTCAAAATCGATGCCTATCCTCGGATCTAGGATAAACCATCCAAAATCAATGCATGAAAATGGAAACATAAGCAATATGCATAACGATCGAACATGGAATGACAAACTATGTTGAAAATGGATAACCCGGCATGTACTTCCTTTAGAAAACTCAAGCAACTAAAACATCCCGACATGCGTAAACGCGAAAAAGTAAAAACGGAATCAAGATTTTAGTAGAATGCATAGCCCTAACTCAAAACCTAAAGGACCCGTAGCTGTGTGGTGGTCCGTTGACCACCAAACGGCGGCCAACAGCCACGGCCATGGGCGCGATTCGGCGGTGGTCGCGCCGGCCAAATTGGCGACCTCCATTGTTATCCCATCCCGTCCCTTTAGATTCTCGAGTTCTATGCTATACGATCTACTAAAAGGCGGAATCAAAACAAGAAAAGGACAAAAAGAAAACGGGCTGCTCGGGGTGGTTGATCGGCGGTGGTAGCTCGGCGGCGAACGCAATGGCGCCGCCACCGAGCCTCCCGGCCGATCCCTACTCCTCCAGCTGGCTTCAGCAGCACTGAGCTGCTCGGCTCTTCCGTAAACACAGAGACGAAGGAAATGAACGTTGAAAATGAAGGCCCTAGCCTCCTATTTATAGGAAAGCAGGGTCAAGCAATGTCACAAGCGGCCCTTTTCGAAAACGCAAAAGCGACGCAACTTTGCAAACGGACTCAAATTTAGCAAACTTAGTACCCATGGACACGAAATAAAATACCGGACACAACGACTATAAACAAGATATGCTTTAAAAGATCCATGAAAAGTCCGGTTTTCGATAACTTTCCTGGAGTGCCAAACCTTCATGGGTGGTCGAAAACCTGCATACTTAGTGTCTATGAATTCGTCATAAGACACTCTTCACAACGCCTGAGGTTTCGTGACGGTCGCATCACCGAAACAAAAAGTTAACCTTTTGACCTTTTCTCAAAAAACGTGCCATGCAAAACAGAAGCTTAAAAAGGACGGGGTATTACATTGTGGACATGGATAGTCGACAAGAATTCGAGCGTCAGGATCCGGTATGTAAGATAGTTGGCCGTGACAACTGAGTACAGCCCGGATCTCTCGGCCAACCACGTCACATCATTGCCTATACCCATCTCTTGACCCGTATTGATGCACATGAGCCGTGAATGCCTATGCCGTAATCTCACCAATCGATTCCAACGGCTTCTCGACGAGTCATTCGGCAATCTGACCCCAAAGTTTTCTGGATCGAATTCATCTTGTGGTGCCATGCGTGGCTCGTCGTGAGGCTCATCATGATGCTCATCGTGTAGCTCTTCGTGGAGCTCATCTTGTGTCTCGTCGTGGGAAGTGGAGACAATGCTCTTGCCCTTGCGCTTGTGACCGTGAGTACGCGGCATATTGTACCTAAAAAGAATTTCAAAGTCAGCGCGTGTATGAATGAAACTATCAAAACAACGTCAACCCAAAATGCTCAAAATAGATCCCCCAAAATTTCAACTTAGTCAAATTATTTCCCCCATATTTTCATATGATCTAGCAAGATAAAAAAATGTGGGGGAAACACACACACAGCCAAAAATTTGCATAATTGGACGTTCTGGGCGAATTCTCGCTACCACACCTCGCGGTCGCGAGGGTGGTCACGAAGCAAGTTTAGCGGCCGTGCAGACGGGCGCGGCATATATACATACACATGGAAAGCCCAGACAGATACCAACAAGTCATGAACGCGGTCACGAAAGACAAGAGCAGCAATTTTTCAAATTGTAAGCATGTTTCTCAAATTTTTTGAACCCAAATCAACAATGTAGGTAAATTAGACGAACAATATACGTGTATAAACATTAATAAACCTATCATTGGACATACCATACTCAAACACCAAACAAATCTAACAAAATAAGCCCTAGTTTCTCAAATTTAATTAAACCCACATCAATACGATAAATGGATAAAATCCTTCCAAATCATGCTCAAGAAACGTAAACCCATGAAGAATAAAGCAAATATAGTATACATTGAGTGGATTTGATGGAGAAACGCAAGAAAATTGGAGAGAGAGGTGTCTTGGGTGCTTGAGAGGGGAAGGGGGCTGCTATTTTTCAGAAAAATGTGTGTGTGTGCGTGTAGGTTACAAGAATGGGGGAAAAGAAAGAGTTAAAACGCGGGTCATGAAGCGGGCGCGGGTCAGGACGCGGGTCACGACGGATCTCGCGATCGAGCTCGCGATCGCGAGCTTGGCCGCGAGCTCTATCGCCGCACAAAATACGCTCGCCTGGTTTCATGACACACACCTCGCGACCTCGCGGTCGCTAGGTACTTGTTTTTTTTTTTTTTTAAAAAAGCTATTAAAACTTTGGGATCTAACAAAACAACGAGACACGACACAAACAAAGAAACACAACCAAAAACAAAAACGAAAACAACAAACACAAAAAGCATGTAAAACTGTTGGGTTACCTCCCAACCAGTGCTAGAATTATCGTCGCTAGCTCCACGGTACCTCTTATCATGGTTCATTGAGCTTGGTCACCTTGACTTCTCGGTCGAAGTGTGACTTGAAGTAGGATTTGAGGTATTGACCGTTCACCTTAAAAATATTGCCACCCGAGTCTAACAGTTCGTAACTCCCATTGGCAAGTGCACGGTAAACGGTATACGGCCCCGACCATCCTGACTTGAGCTTTCCCGGGAAGAGACGGAGTCGAGCATTGTAAAGTAAAACTTCATTACCCGGTGAGAATCCTTTGGCACGAATGTGGAGATCGTGGAATTTCTGAGCTCTTTCCTTGTATATCCGAGAATTCTCAAAAGCTTCATTCCTCCACTCGTCAAGCTCCAACAGTTGGTCACTTCTCATCATACCGGCCTCCTTGAAATCCATGTTGATTCTCCTCGTGGCCCAATATGCTTTGTGCTCCAATTCAATCGGTAAATGGCAGGATTTACCAAATACCATTTGATATGGAGATAGCCCGATGGGAGCTTTGTATGTAGTCCGGTAGGCCCAAAGAGCATCATCCAACTGCTTGGCCCAATCCTTGCGATGAACAACCGATTTCTAAAATCGCTTGATTTCTCTGGCGAGCTCGCCTTGCCTGCTTGCTTGTGGATGGTAAGGAGGTGACTCTATGCTTCACACCATATTTGGCTAGAACGTTGCCTAGCCACTTATTATTAAAATGTGATCCCCCATCGCTGATCAACGCCCTCGGGACTCCAAATCGAGTCAGAATATTCTTGTGGAGGAACTTGATCACTACCTTGGAGTCGTTCGTGACAGTGGGAATCGCCTCTACCCAACGGGAAACGTACTCCACAGCAAGAAGAATGTACGTGTAACCACAAGACATGGGGAACGGACCCATGAAGTCGATCCCCCATATGTCAAATAGTTCCACCTCATTGCCTATCGTCGCACTTGTTGCCTATCGTCGCACTTGTTGTTTATCGTAGCACTTGTTGGATTATCGCAAGAGAGATATTTTTCCTAAAAATCTCTCTCTTGCTTGTCCACGCGCGTGCGCAACCAGTTGTTGCAATGTGTGGGAAAAGAGGGGCATCTCGTCTTTCTTAGTGACGTTCCCCATTCTTTGACAACGATCACAACTCTTGATAAAAGATTGGCAATCTTTGAAGATCGAAGACCAAAAGAATCCACTGTGGCAAATCTTTGCCGCTGTCTTAGCCGTTGCAAAATGGCCTCCATTCAACGAACTATGGCACTCGTGGATTATGTTCTCCCATTCTCCTTGGGGAACACAGCGACGTATTAGACCATCGGCACATCGGCGGTAGAGATGAGGGTCGTCCCAATAATAGAACTTGACATCGTGGAGAAATTTCTTTTTCAAATGACCTTTGCACGATGGAGGTAAAACTCCAATCACCAAGTAATTTACAAAATCAGCATACCATGGTGTGCGATCAATGACGCTCAAGATGTGCTCCTCTGGGAAGTTCTCCTTGATGCCAATCTTCTTATCCTCTCCTTCGACTGGTTTCTCCAATCGCGACAAGTGGTCGGCAACCACATTTTCGCAGCCCTTTCTATCTTTAATTTCCATGTCGAACTCTTGAAGAAGGAGGATCCATCTCACCAATCTGGGCTTTGAATCTTTCTTGGCGAACAGATGACGAATGGCGGCATGGTCAGTGTGTACGATGGTGTGGGTGCCCACCAAATAAGGTCTAAACTTATCAAAAGCATAGACCACAGCAAGTAATTCCTTCTCCGTGGTGGTGTAGTTCATTTGAGCAGAGTCGAGAGTCTTACTTGCATAATAAATGACTCGGAAAAGCTTGTCTCGTTTCTGCCCCAATACAGCACCGACTGCCCAATCACTCGCATCACACATCAGCTCGAACGGTTGACTCCAATCAGGGGAGACCAAAACTGGAGTCGAGATCAGGGCTAACTTCAATTTCTCGAACGCCTCCAAACACTCATTTGTGAACACGAACTTCATATCTTTCTCGAGCAATCCACACAATGGATTCGTGATCGCCGAAATCCTTGATGAACCTTCTATAAAGCCCGCATGACCGAGAAAACTCCTCACTGATTTGACATTTATGGGCGGAGGTAGTTTCTCGATAGCTACTATCTTTGCTCGTTCCACTTCCAAACCTTTGGCCGAGACTTTGTGACCAAGCACGATAACTTCCTTCACCATGAAATGGCACTTCTCCCAATTGAGAACAAGATTCGTCTCCTCAAATCTTTGCAGCACTTGTGACAAATTATGGAGACAATGATCGAACGAAGAGCCAAACACGGAAAAGTCGTCCATAAAAACTTCCATAATATTTTCAATCAACCCATGGAAGATGGACATCATGCACCTTTGGAACGTGGCTGGAGCATTGCACAATCCAAACGGCATTCGCCTATAGGCGAAAACTCCATACGGACACGAAAACACCGTCTTGTGCTGATCTTCGGGGGCGATGGCAATCTGATTGTACCCCGAATATCCATCGAGAAAATAGTAGAACTCATACCCCGCTAGTCTGTCCAACATCTGATCAATAAAGGGCAGGGAAAAATAGTCCTTCCTTGTGGCTGTCTTCAGAGCACGATAGTCGATGCAGACTCGCCATCCTGTCATGAGTCTTGTTGCCACAAGCTCGTTTGTCTCATCTCTAATCACCGTGATACCCCCTTTCTTGGATACCACTTGAGTAGGGCTAACCCACTCGCTGTCGGATATGGCATAGATCATGCCTGCGTCTAAGAGCTTCAACACTTCTTTTCTGACGACCTCTTGCATTGCCGGATTCAATCGGCGTTGAGGTTGCACCTTTGGCTTGTATTCATTCTCCAACAGGATCCGGTGCATGCAAATCGAGGGGCTGACCCCCTTGATATCAGAAATCGTCCACCCAATTGCAGAATTGTATCGCTTGGCACAACCATCGCCGTGTCTCCTCATCCATCAAAGCGAAGATATTATCACCGGGTACGTCTCATCGTCGCCTAAGAAGGCATACTGAAGGTGGTCCGGCAACTCCCTTAACTCTAACTTGGGTGTAGTTTCTTCCTTCTTCACCACGGCGTCCTCTCCTCCAATCGGCTTCCTCACATCTAAATAAGGCACTGACTCCTCGGGGAGGGCCTTGACTTCATCGATGGACTCAAGATACTCTAAAATCTCGTCACACGCCTCATCAAGGTCTGCGAGAGAGAAAATCGAGTTTTGCATACAAAACTCCACCGGATCAACTGATTGAAAGTGAGTGGGTGACAGCTTCTCTATAACTCGACAATCTTCCATGGTCTTCTCGTCAGGCTGCTTCATAGCATCGTATATAGAGATTTTCATCTCCTCGTCATTGACTCTGAAGGTGAGATCTCTATCTTGCACGTCTATCAGTGCTCTGCCGGTAGCTAGGAATGGTCGCCCGAGAATAAGAGGTGTATTTCCATCCTCTGGCATATCGAGAACAACGAAATCAGCTGGGAAGATGAAATCTCGAACTTTCACGAGCACGTCCTCCACTATCCCTTTCGGATAAGTCACCGATGTGTCTGCCATCTGAAGAGCTATGGTGGTCGGCTTGATCTCTCCAATCTCCAATCTGTTAAAAATGGACAAAGGCATCAGATTGATGCTTGCCCCCAAATCACACAGAACCTTGGAGAATGTCTGTCCTCCGATGACACATGCTATGGTGAAGCTGCCTGGATCTTTCTGCTTGAGCGGCAACTTCTTTTGCAGTACAGCACTGCACTCTTGAGACAGATTTATCGTCTCGAATTTCCCAAGCTTCTTTTTGTTGGCAACGGCATCCTTCAAAAACTTAACGTAACCCGGCATGTCTCGGAGTGCATCAAGTAAAGGAATATTGATGTGCACCTTTTGAAACATCTCCATGAACCTGGTCAACTTCTCATCGCATTTGGGCTTGGCTAAACGGCTTGGAAACGGAATTGGAGGCACGTACGTCGGAAATTTCTTCATGATTGACCCTTCACGATCGGCCTCGCGACCGCGTGTGCGGGGTCGCTAGGCAATCGAACACCATCTTCCTTCGTCTTGGCGGGCGCGCGCGATCGCTTTCTCGGGTGCTAGGTTTGCGTGCGGAAGCTTCAGACGATTTCGCGGCGCTTGAGTTGCTAGCGACCGCTAGGTCGCCGCTAGGCCTTTGGACCGACTTGTCGGGCGCGTTTTGAGTTGTCGCGCCCACGAACCGCTCATGAAACCCATCAGATTCCTCGCACGGGCTCATGGTCGCGAGCTTCGATCGCGAGATCCTCTCTTTGCCCGTTTTCACCGCTCGTCTCCTCGTGATTTTGATAGGCTCGTCCACCTCAATTGAATGGCATTACAAAGATTTTTAGGGTTTACCTCAGACATTACTCGAAATTGGCCCGACTTGTGTCGCCCATTCTGGCTGTGCGGCTATCGACTTATTTGATTCTCCATCATCTTCATATGCTTTCCCATAGCCGTCAAAGGGACTCCAAATGATTAATCTTCGCCCGGTGTTGCTAATAAACGACTGCAGTTCGTTGCCAATTGTTGGTTGCTTACAATCAACTGCTGCATCATGTCCTCTAGACTCGGCTTCTTCGTCTCTTGAATCACTCTATTCTGAACTGAGAAACCTGGCGGAGGCTGTTGAAAATTATTGGGGTTGGCGTACGAGAAATTTGGGTGATTTCTGTTGTTTGGATTGTACGCCGGATTCCCCCCAGGACGGTTGTTCCTCTGATTGATGTAATTCACGTCCTCAGCCTCATTCATATCTGACTCTGCAGCATTTATCTGAGCCACGCCTTTTCCTTTCCTTTCTTTCTCAAATTGGCTTCTCAACAAGGTGAACTGCTCCATAATATTATCGTACTTCGAATCACCTTCAATAGTAGCAGCCTTCACCACCGGTGTCCTCTCCATCGGCCACTGATAACTGTTGGCCGCCATCTCTTCTATGATGCGGCTGGCCTCGTCTACACGTCTATTCAATAGGCAGCCCCCCGCTGATGCGTCAACAATACTCCTTGTGTGAGGTGTCAGCCCGCTATAAAGCGTGTAATATGTCGCTCCTCGAAAATCCATGCCTGGGCACCTTCTCAATAGCCCCAATCTTTCCCACGACTCGAATAAAGATTCATCTCCTAACCGGGAGAAGTGGAAATCTCGGCTATGATTTTACGTGCCTTAGCCGGAGGAAAGTACTTGAGAGAATTTCTCACACAGAGTTGCCCAACTGTTGATGCCCGTACTATCTAAGGTCTTGAACCGCCCTTTGCTTGATTTCGTAGAAAATCCGAACATGCGCATCCGGATTGTGTCTTGTGGCAACCCATTCTGTTTGATGGTGTCACAAATGTCGAGATATGTCTCGAGATGGGCATTCGGATCCTCTGTGACTCCTCCTCCGAACTGTTCCCCTTGAACCATGCTGATTAGGGCCGGCTTCAGCTCAAAATTGTTAGCGTTTACTTCTGGGCCCCATCCGCCTCCTTGAAATTGCTCAGTAGGAGGTCTGTACATATAATTCAGCGGTCTTGCCTCCGGAGCAGGGACAACGAGTCCCATAGTCGCCAATTGGCGCTGCATTTCTGTAAAATCCGCTAACAGGCGTGCAGCTACTTCGGGAGGAACGCCCCCATTGTTCTGATCTGCTGCCATTGCTTCCTTTCTTCTTGCCCGTCTCCTTCTCCTTTGTGAATTTTCGATTTCCGGATCAAAGTGTAGTTCAGGAGGTCCTCGGGACCTTGTGAACATAAACTACTTGGAGAAAAAGAAGAAAATCAGAATGGCAAGAAATAAAAATAAAAAATAAAAGTACAACTTGAATTAATAATTCCAAATTGTCAAGTTATTCCTATATGATCTTAACGATCCCCGGCAACGGCGCCAAAATTTGATCGCTCCCTTTTTCACACGTAAAAGGCGTATATAGAAGGTAAGCAGAGTATCGTATCCACAGGGATTGTAATGCGAAAACACAGAAGCTAACTCAACAATGATTCATCATTATTCAAGCAACATATATGGTTTGGTAAGATTTTAGGGCTTCGGAATTCAATCCAAAGCAGATGTAACCATGCAGAAAATAAAATAAAGCAATAAACACTCGGATGTTAAAAACAGATAAGGACGACTAACCCTAGGGATGCATTAATCATATCCACAACGTATGTTTATCCTGTTCCTATTAACCAATTTTAATCCGCATAAGATGGAAGATCACATATATAACCGATAATTTACATTACGACAAAAGCGGTCAGAGATTACTAGTTTTCCTATTATCACACGTCTCTAGGTGAAAACAAACAACTCCAAACAGATCACAAAGAATATGCTTCCTACGAATATCCTATCTCAGCTACGACTCAAGGTTCATTCGTATCATGCATTCGAGATCGATTGACAATTAATACAATTACGTAATTAACCGACAACTAGATATGCATCAAGATTGATCAGAAATTAACACATATAAATAAGCACCAAGAATCATGAATCAATGCACGGAAGGTAAATAGCGATAACGAGAATCACAACATATAGGATCGAATCATGCAAACCCAAGGATTAGAGCGAAAATCTAGCCGCACATAATAAGCGGAATAAAATACGATTTAACCATAAAATAGAAATTATATAAATGAAACCCGTATTGAGGCGTCGATGAACAATCGTTGGGCTTGAATCCCAACCTCGGTAAAACGGAAAATTGCAAAGATTGTCTGACGAAAACGTTCCTGATCGTAGACAAAGCGTAAAACTAATGAAGAACAATGATCAAATCAACTCTAGAATGAAAATAGATGGAAGCTAAAGCTAAAAATATGAAAAGCGATGAAAAACGATAAAAGAGGTTCTCGAGCGTGTGTGCGAAGTTGGGGCGCGAGGGGGTGTTGCCATATATATAGGCACACCCCAAACCCTAATTTCTCCTTCTGCCGCTCGGTCTCGCGACCACGCCTCGCGATCGCTAGGTCGATCGCTAGGTATGTCTCGCGCTCTTTCTCGCTCGCGTGCACCTCCTTCTTCGCATGGTTACCTCGCGACACAGCTAGCGGTCGCTAGCCACGGTCGAGAAATCATCTGATAGCTTTCTCGTGGCTGGCTTCGCTCGCGAACGCAGGTCGCGGTCGCGGTCTCACCGGGTTCTCGCGGGTTGCCTGGCGGCCAGCCTAGCGACCGCTAGGCTGGTCGCTAAAAGTCGATGTGTATTTTGGCTCGTGCTTCGTTCCTTGCTTCGATTTTCAACATATGGACCTACACAACACCAAAAGAACACCCAAGAGCAGTATCTTCTAGAAATAGATAAAACATTAAGAATCGATACATAAACGCACATTAAACGAGCTAAACTCATCTTTAAATATCAACTATAAACGTGTAAAATGCGCGTTTATCAGTGGCTTGCACATGCGATTTTCATAAGTTCTCTAGAGATAGATTTAAAATAAGATAACAAAGGAATTTGGATTGGAAGCGGTATGGTCCTAGTGAATATGCCAATTCTAAGAATTCATTTTCTGCTGTTAAAATTGTGGTCATTGCTTAGACATCACCTCAAGTACAACTTCCCGCAAAGTCCCTTCTTATGATAGTGATGTGGTCTAGTAAGGTCCAATCATTAATTTCATTTGTCATAAGGATAAGTTGACATGGATTGAAATTAAACGACTAAAAGGTATATTTTAGTCCAGTCGAGGATTCATGTAAACGCCCACACGCGTGGCTTGCATGTGGAATTCCTTGGGCGATTGGAGGTTTCAATTAATATTGTTTTATCAAAGGTTACAATATTATTGTTACGAATTATGTGCGATCGTATGCTTATGTGTTTACATTACTTTTCGATATGTCTCTTACAGATTATCAATATGCTCGCACAAAATCCTCTATCCGGTCCAAATTTTATCGAGTGAAAGCGAACACGGAATTTGTTCTTATCATTGAAGAACACATGTTTGTTCTCACTACCCTAAACCCGATGTTTATCGACTCATCGACTAATGAGCAGCGAGAGTCAAGCAGACTTTGGCATAAGTCAAAAAATATGGCTAAATGCTATATGATGACTACTATGTCCAAAGGCTTGCAGCTGCAACATCAGTCGATGGTAGACGTGACTGAAATATGGTCAAGTCTCGAGAGTAAGTTTGGGCAGTCGGATCGGATAGTCCGCCTCCACACAATGAGAGAAATCTTGGCGTGTAAGATGGAAGAAGGAAGTTCGGTCCATGAACATGTCTCCCACATGACTCATCTCATGGATAGTCTTGATCAGTTGGGAGGAGGTATTGACGGCGAAGCCAAGGTCGATAGCATCCTCAACACACTGCCCAAGTCTTTTGAGAATTTTCGCGTAAACGTGATCATGAGCAAGACCGAGTATACACTTAGTCAGTTGCTTAATGATCTCGTGGCCGCGGAAGGAGTCATGGGCAAAGGAGCACATGCCCTTGCTAGCACATCTAGGGGCCCAAATTTTCCGTTGAAAAATGGAAGAAGAAAAAGGGGCACCAAAGGTGGTAGAGGCAAAAGGAACCAGTGGGAGTAGTGGGAGCATGAACATGTCTACCACCGGAGGCTTGAAAAAGCCAAAGGAGAGGGCAAGTGCTTCAAGTGCGGCAAGACTGGGCATTGGAAGGCCAAGTGCCATATGCTCAAGGTTCAAGGTACGCCATTTGCTTTAGTAACGGAAACATGTTTAGCGACTTGTTCTACTCATTCATGGGTAGTAGATACGGGTACGACTGATCATGTTTGTTACACCTTGCAGGGATTCCTGCTGATAAGGGAGCTGCATGATGGCGAGATAACGATCTCCATGGGCAACGCGGTGAAAGTCGAGGCCGTTGCAGTCGGAGATGTTTCTTTATGTTTTGATAGAACAATTTTAGTTTTAAAAGACGTTTTATATGTGCCGGAGTTTTGGTGGAACCTTATTTCCGTTTCCAAACTATTTATTCATGGATATTCAGTTGTTTTTGATAGTGGTGTTTCTATCATAAGAAATAACGGTTATCGTGTAGTACTTGTATATAATTCGCTTTATACTATTTCCGCCAAACATAATACCTTTAATTATGTTAAATCTACTTCAAACCTTAAAAAGAGAAAGTTTTCTTCGCAAGATGACACCACATTTCTCTGGCATCTTAGATTAGGTCACATCAATCTAAATAGGATCCAAAGACGGCTAAGAATGGGCGTTGGGTAATCTCACGCTACTCAATTCCTAGTCTACTTAATCTCAGTATAGAAGGAAAGATGTCGACCAGGCCCTTCAAAGCGAAGGGTTATAGAGCCGAAGAAGTGTTGGAGCTAGTCCATTCTGACCTGTGTGGACCTATGTCCACACAAACTCGTGGAGGGTATGAGTATTTTGACACTTTCATTGACGATTACTCAAGGTACGGATACATATACCTGCTTCACCGCAAGTCTGAATGCTTTGAGAAATTCAAAGAATTTAAGACGGAAGTGGAGACGAAGCTTGGTAAAAGTATCAAGTCACTACGGTCTGATCGCGGTGGCGAATACCTCAGTAACGAGTTTATGGACTATTTAGTGCGGTGTGGGATTACCTCCCACCACTACACCGTGCACACCACAAAAAATGGTGTGTCAGAGCGAAGAAATAAGACTCTTTTAGAAATGGTTAGATCGATGGTGAGTTATGCAACGTTGCCTATTTGGTTCTGGGGTTATGCCTTAGAAACAGCGGCATACTTGCTAAATCTAGTACGATCCAAGTCAGTCGAAAAGACCCCATTCGAGTTGTGGTTTGGGCGCAAGCCTAGTTTAAACCACATAAGGATATGGGGTAGTCCAGCACATGTGCTGAACAAAATGGCTGACAAGATGGAGGCTAGATTTGATGTAAGGCTGTTTATTGGCTATCCAAGAGGAACAAAGGGTGGTTATTTCTTTAGTCCAAAGGATCAGAAGGTCATTATTAGCACTAATGCCCGATTCTTAGAAGAGGATTATATGAAAAACCATAAATCCAAAGTTGAAATCATTCTTCAAGAATTAGAAGATGATCGTATTCCACCATCGATTAAGCCAAAGGTATGAGATGTCGTGTCTAGTGGGAGGGATCGACACCAGATACTTCAAGAAATTGAAATGGGTCGAGTTCCACTGGAGATACCGACCGTATAAGTGGCACCTATCTAGCAAGTTGTGCAAGATAGAGAACCACAAGTTACTGCACCCACCGTTGCCATTGTGCCAGTAGCGCCTCGTCGTAATGGGAGGGTTGTTCGTCAACCCGAGCGATTTATGTTTGTGGCTGAATCTTCGGATTTAGTCCCAGGAAATGAGCAGGCAATAATCGACCCATGGACATACAATGAGGTGATACAAGACATTGATGCAAGATCATGGCACACCTCTATAGACTTAGAAATTGAGTCCATAACAGCTATGGATGTATACGAAAAGACACCTCTACCAGATGGCAAGGAAGTCATAGGTAGTAAGTGGGTATACAAGAGGAAGAGAGATTCAGATGGAGAGGTTTCGGCTTTTAAAGCCAGGCTTGTGGCGAAATGGTACACTTAGATTGAGGGAATCGATTTCGATGAGACCTTTTCGCCTGTAGCAATGCTCAAGTCTATCAGAATTCTTCCGGCCATAGCAGCCTACTTAAACCTTGTGGTTTGGCAAATGGATGTGAAAACCGCTTTTCTAAACGGTTACCTTGAAGAAGGTAGAGACATCTATATGCAGCAACCCGAAGATTAAGTGGTGAAGGGTAAAGAGCATCTAGTATGGAAGCTTAAGAAGTCCATTTATGGACTTAAGCAAGCTTCATGATCCTGGAACTTACGCTTTGACGAGGTGGTAAAGTCCTATAGATTTACCTAGTTGCCTAGTGAAAGTTGTGTGTATCATTTAGATGTCAACGGTGATGTGGTATTTCTTGCACTTTACGTAGATGACATCCTTCTACTTGGCAACAATGTGAAGTTGTTATCAGACGTAAAGAGTTGGTTATCCGATCAGTTTCAAATGAAAGACTTAGGAGATGCAGCGTACATTCTTGGGATCAAGGTTTACCGAGATCGCAAGAGGAAAATATTGAGCTTATCTCAGGCGTCTTACATTAATACTGTGATTACTCGTTTTAGTATACAGACCGTTGATAAACGCGCATTTTACACGTTTATTTATGATATTTAAAGATGATTTTAGATCTATTAAATGCGTTTATGTATCGGATCTTAATGATTTTATCTATTTTAGAAGATACTGCTCTTGGGTGTCCCTTTGACGTTTTGTAGGTCTATATGTTGAAAATCGAAGCAAGGAACGAAGCATGAGCCAAAAACCACATCTGCCCAGTTTCTAGCGACCAGCTTAGCGATCGCTAGGCTGGCCGCTAGGAAAGCCACGCGAGAGCCAAGCGAGACCGCGACCGCGACCTCGTGCACGCGAGCAAGCCCCGTAGCAGAAGTCATCAGGTTATTTCGCGCGCCATGGCCAACGACCGCTAGCCAGGCCGCGAGGCAACCCTGCGAGCGCAAGAGGCGACCGCGATCAAAGAGAGCACGCGCGACACATACCTCACGGTCGATCTAGCGATCGCGAGGAGCGGTTGCGAGACGTAGCGGCAGAGGATAAAATTAGGGTTTTGGGGTGTGCCTATATATATGGCAACACCCCCTCGCGCCCCCAACTTAGCACACACGACTCCAGACCTCTTTTCTTCAGTTTTTCATCAGTTTTTACAGTTTTTAGCATTGGGTTTCCATTTAATTTCATTCTAGAGTTTAGTTGAGCATTGTTCTTCGTTAGTTTTACGTATTGTCTACGATCCGGAACGTTTTCGTCCGGATAATTTTTGTAAATTTCCGTTTCTCGCGGAGGTTGGGATTCAAGCCCAACGATTGTTCATCAGACGCTTCAATACCGGTTTCATTTATATAATTTCTATTTTTATGGTTAAATCGTATTTTATTCCGTTTATTATGTCTGGCTAGATTTACTCTAATCCTAGGGTTTGCATGATCCGATCCTATATGTTGTGATTCCTGTTATCGCTATTTACCTTCCAGGCATTGATTCATGATTCTTGGTGCTTATTTATATGTGTTAATTTCTGATCAATCTTGATGCATATCTAGTTGCCAGTTAATTACGTAACTGTATTAATTGTCAATCGATCTTGAATGCATGATACGGATAAACCTTGAGTCGTAGCTGAGATAGGAACATCCGTAGGAAGCTTATTCTTTGTGATCTGTTTGGAGTTGCTTGTTTTCACCTAGAGACGTAACAGTAATAGGGAAAACTAGTAATCTACAGCCGCAATTGTCGTAACTGAAGTTGTTGGTTATATATGTGATCTTCCATCTTGTCTGGATTAAAAATTGGCTAATAGGAAACAGGATGAATATACATTGTGGGTAGGATTAATGCAGCCCTAGGGTTAGTCTTCCTTATCTGTTTTATCATCCGTGATTTTATTGCTTTATTTTATTTTCTGCATGGTTACATCTGCTTTGGATTAAATTCTGAAGCCCTAAAATCTTACCAAACCAAATCTGTTGCTTGGATAATGATGAATTATTATTGAGTTAGCTTCTGTGTTTTCGGAATCATTTTGTCAAGCCAACCTCTAACGTCATATTCAGAACGTTAAATCATGCCTTGAACATGGAGATGTAAATGCTACCAGACAAAGTGACGCCAGATCCAAATCCAGTACCTTTTTAGATTCAAACCTCGTCAAGATTTCTTCTTACAGATCGGAAGTAAAGAATTGGGAGAATAAGACCTTCCCAAATAAGAGCGATGGCGTGTTTGTTAGTTACTGTGAGATAATATTTCCCAAGTTAGTCAGAATGCAAACGTGCCCAGATGTAATAGAGTACATTCTGGAGTTTACAGACGGGGAAGTAACAATTGTTATGCATGTGGACAAGTGGGCCACTGTGCAAGTCAATGTCCGAACCATCAGAGGACAACTAGTGACAAAGGAAGCGTAATCATCCGAGATGGGCGTAATCAATGAAAGTCATAAGTGGATATCCATAATCGCCGTTATGTTAGATCGAGATGCCGCTACATCGACCGCATAGCGCAACCACAACCGTCGCCGCCGCCGCAACCGTAACCACCGGCGCCGACCGCACCAACCTTGATATCAAAACGTATACGCTCTCTTAAAAGCAACCCGAGAAGAACGCGAAAACTTGACAAGTATAGGTACATTGAAGGTGTACCTATCAAAATCCTTTTCGATCTGAAGCTTCAGATTCTTTTATTTCGACATCATGTGTAGATCTTCTTAAGCTCAACAAACGCGTGCCACGCAACATTTTAATATGTTCACCCGTTGGGTGGAGCTATCGATTATCGTGCATATATTTTCTAACCTAGATTTGAACTAGGATCCCTTAAGCTTAGGCGAGATCGCTGCGCTTGTTGCACACGAAGACCGTGGATCTTATATTAGGAATGGATATGTTGGCGGCGCATTATGGAGCGATATGATGCGAGCAAAAAGAAATAGTGTTTCACCACGAGAAGAGAACCTACCGTTGTTATGGTATTGAGAAGAGAAGAAACCATGTTCCTATGATCTCGACCTTACAAGTCGATAAGGCGATGAAGAGCGAGGAAGATTGTGCTTACCTTGTATATCGATGTCGATGTCAAGTCCGAGAAGAAGGTCGGAGATGTACCCGTGGTTAGAGAATTTCGGGATGTTTTCACGAAACATTACGAGGCTACCTTCGGACGACAATTAGAATTTCCATTGAGCTAGATCCGGGATCGATCTCATTTCAAAAGCACCTTATAAACGGCCCCAAAAGAATTTCGGAGATAAAGATCCAATTGCAAAAGCTTTTGGACCTAGGTTTTAATCGACCTAGTGTATCTCCTTGGGGCGCCAATTCTATTGTTAAAGAAAGATGAAACTCTAAGGGCGTGTCTTGATCACGAGAGAGTTGAACAAGTCGACCTAGAAGAATAGGTATCCTTTACCCGAATTGATGACTTGTTCGATCACCGAAAGGTGCAGTGTTTTCTTAAAGATTGATCGAAGTCGGTATATCATCAATCAAAGATTCGTCGGAAGGACATAGCCAAGATCTGCGATTTGAGCAGCGGTATGGCCACCACTGAGTTCGTAGTAATGCCATGTAGCTTGACAAATGCACCAGTGTGTATATGGATTTGATGAATTGTGTTTTCCATAATTATCTCGATAAATTTGTTTTGGTATTTATCGATGATATTCTCGTGTACTCGAAGAGCAGTAAGAACACGAAAAACAGTGAGAACCGTTCTCTGACATCAAGAATAGAGCGAATGGTTGCTAAGATTAGCAAAAGTGAGTTTAGCTATGGAAAGCAAATTTCCTTAGACATATCTTTACAATGACGGAATCGAGTTGACCCGCTAGAGTTCAAGCGATGACGCAATTGGAAATCGCCGACGACATGAGCAGAGACTCAAGTTTCTTGGGTTTAGCGAGGATATTACCAAGGTTCATAGAAGGATTCCCCAAGATTGCGAGATCTATGACTCAACGCCTTGAAGGGAATTAAGTCCCAATGGACCCAAGAACGTGAAGAAAAGTTTTCAAGAGTTAAAGAACGGATTAAATACATCGCCAGGTTTGGCAATACGAGATCGGACAAGCGGTATACTCAGATACCGATGCATCAAAGTGGACTAAAATTATCCCGATGCAAGAATGAAGAGTGATAGCTTATGTTTCACGACGGTTGAAACCTCACGAGCTTATAGATCCTACACGATCTAGAGTTGACGGTGATGTCCATGCTCGAAGGATTGGAGACATCTTTGTATAGATCCAGTGTGAAATTTTCTTGATCATAAGAGCACAAGAATTTCTTTAAGCAGAAAGATTTGAACATGCGCTATAGAAGATGGCTTAAGCTGGTAGAAGATTACGATTGTGATATCAAGTATCTCCTTAGAAAAGCGAATGTTATCGCTAATGCTTTGAGTAGAAAAAGCCAAATCCAGCTAGGATTCGTCCTTACTCAAAGAGAGGAGTGAATCAAAGAGTTTGAAGAAATGAGTTTGCAAGTGGTGTTACCACCTGAATCTATGAAAAAGATTATAGCCGCTCTTATCGTTACCCCGATTTGAGAACAAGAATTTTGAAAGCTCAAAGACAAGATCAACAGATAGAAAAGCTACGAGTTAAGATCAAAGCAGAAAAGCGGAAGAATATCATTAAGCTAGGAATAACGCAATCATATTCGAAAATGAGTTTGCGTGCCCAATGATGATGATTTAAAGAATGAGATTATGAGTGAAGCTCATAACACGCCCTACATCACACACCCAGGAAGCGCAAAGATATATCAAGATCTAAAGCAAAGGTTCGTGTGGGTAGGAATGAAACAAGATATAGCCTCGTTGTTGAACGATGTTTAGCATGTCAACGATTAAAGCTTTACACCAGCAACGCATGGTAAGCTGCAATCACTGGAGATTCCTCAGTGGAAATGGGATCACATAGCCATAGATTTTGTGACTGGTTTACCCAAATCAAAGCGTGGTAATACAGCTATTTGGGTGATTATCGATTGACTCATGAAGTTTGCTCATTTTTATCTCGATCTCTATTATGTATGAAGCTGACAAATTAGCTCAGATATACGTTCGAGAGATAGTACGTTTGCGTAGAGTACCCGTCTTAGTCACCCTAGACAGAGACTCCAAGTTTACATCTCATTTTGGACGAGTTTTCAACAAGAGATGGGTACAAGATTAAAATTCAGTATAGTGTTTCATCTGTAAACATATGGTCAATGCGAAAGGACCATTTAGACGCTAGAAGATACGATTAGAACGATGATATTAGATCAATGAAGATTTTTGAGAGCGAATTCTACCATTGATTGAATTCGCATACAACAACAGTTACCAAGCAACGATTAATAAGGCGCTCTATGAAGCCCTTTATAGCAGAAAGTATAGATCACCGCTTTGATAGGACGAAGTCGGAAAAAGAAAAGTGCTTGGACCAGAAGCGATTGAAGAAATGGTCGTAATCGTACGACAAATAAAGAAAAGAATCCAAGAAGCTCAAGATCGTCAAAAGTCATACGCAGATAAAAGATGTACGGAGCTAAGTTTCAAGAGTAAAGACCACAAATTCTTGAAAGTATCTCCTTCCAAAGGAATACATCGCTTTAGAATCAAAAGAAAGCTCAAACCAAGATTTATTGGACTGTACAAGATTCTAGAGAAGAATTGGGCCAGTCGCCTACAGATTAGCATTGCCTCCAAGTTTCGGCAATATCCACAATGTGTTCCATATGTCGCAGTTATGAAGATATGTGTTTGATCTAGAACACATCAGATATCACGAAAATATTGTTCGTGAACAAAATCTAAGCTACAAAGAGAAGCCATCGCGCATCTTAAATCAAAGAGAAGAAAAACTAAGGAATAAATCAATTCCTTTAGTTAGAATCCAATGGAAGCATCATGGTTTAGAAGAAGCAACATGACCTGAGCTTTTTGCAAAGGTACTAAATTTCGAGGACGAAATTTTTGTAAGGGGGTGAGAATGTAATACCCCGTATTCCTGTAGCAAAGATTTGCTCCTGATTAAGAGCTTTATAAGAAGGGCATTGCATCGTTAAGAAAGAGTTATTTAAGTTAAAAGCTTTTATGTTAAGCTTTGAGTCGAGAAGATAGAATCTGAGATAGATTCGAGAAAGAATCTGAGATAAGATTCTTAAGTCTTTATTAGCATGAGAAGATCTAGATTTCAAGAGTCTTGAAATGATAAGATATGTGTTCATAGAAGTTTTGATCCTATAGTCATAGAATTTCAGAGTCTTTCATCTTTTAATATATGTGTTTGTTCAATGAACTCAGATCAAGAGCAAATTTTCCAAAATGGTTTTTGAGACAAAAAAATGCTTTTAATAGTCATATATGATGTTTATTTTAGAAAGAGGTAATTATGAAGATTTCAACTCATTAGAAATTCCTATATTTCTATTTGATTTATATTGAGTTAATAATTTCAAAAGATAGGTTATATCCTTATTTTTAAGCTTATATAATAAGCTAAGGAGAATTCTAATTTAAGGCTTACCAAAGAAGCCATTTAAAGCTTATGTAATAAGCTAGGGAAAATTCTAGAAAACTTGTGGCTTATTAAAGAAGACATGAATAGTATAAGGGTATATATATGTGTTTAGCTTCCAAAACACACTAATTTCCTCCATTCTTCACAAAATTTTCGAGAACACACACAAACACACACTGCAAGGTGTAAAAATTTTCAAACTCATTTCTATGAAGATCTAACCGATGGATTCACGATCTGTCTTCACACAAAGGTAGATCTACACCTATAGAACGCATTTATGGTTTAAAATTTCGAAAATCATGAAGTTTAGAGGCTCCTAATTTTCGGTCCTTTTGAGTATGTTTGAAGGAGTATGTTTTGTTTGATTATTTCTTGATATTACGTTAGATCTAGCACCTATGAGTAGTTTAATGTTGAATTTTCAAGCATGAATTCATTCCTTGGAATCTTTGAAATTTTCGAAAATGAGGAAGCCTAGATCTTAAACTTATGTTGTTGATACGCTTGATATGCTTTCATATATGTGTTGTTGGGTAGATATAAACATATTTTGAGCAAGAAAAACGATTAAAATCGAACCCATGTGAAAACCCTAAAATGGCCAAATACTATGTCACACATGAGGTTGGATTTTTGATTTTATTTGATCATTTTGACTTTATATTTGGATTCTATGATATGAATAGAGCTTAAAATGATTTATTTGGATTTTTTGGCCAACGTATTTTAAAGATGAAAAATTTTAGTTTGACGTCAAAGTGGGTTTTCAATGTTAAAGCTTTAATCTTTGGATTTCAATGGTTGATTGATGATCTTTGATGATAGTTGAGTATGTATAGAAGTTCGTTTATGTTAGATGACGTCTCACGTAATTTTTCACGTTGGTCATAAGTCACATTTGTAAAGAGTTGTTAGTTTGTGATTAAGATTAGATGGCTTAAGTTTGTTTTTGAGTCATCTATGTTTGTTTAGTCACATGAGGCTTAGTTAAGTCTTGTTATATGTTTATATGTTAAAGGATGCAATGACCCAAGTGTTCATAGACTATAGAGTCTTGAATATCAAGAAGTTATAGTCGTGTTGACGACTTAGATAAGATAAAGAGTTTATCTTTTCGTTTGGCTCCTGGTATGCTTATACGCTACTTTATATTGATGAAGGGCCAAGTTCAGAGAAGAAAGAAGCAAAGGACAGATTGTTGTCACAGCCCCTCTAATCCAAAGGACAGATTAGAGAGAACTGGAGCTTGGAACAGTGATTACAATACATTTAATAAGAATAATCAAAGACTTCAAATTAATACTTATCGAACTTCGATAATCAACCTTATTTACAAGGCAAAAGTAATTTACTGAGAGGTAAAGGCTACAAGTTCCTTTAATGTAGGATCGATAATTTGAATGAGAAAATGTTGTCAACATCAACATACAATAATATTCAAAATATGCAATGAAAGCATGTGAATGCATATATGACGATATATGCACCCAAGGGTTCTTTCTTTCAAACATATAAATACCAAAAGATTTCGACTACTCAACATCATCGCCCATCACCATCACAAGCTCAATCACATTTAAAACAATATGCGGTGAGTACAAATAATGCACTCGATGGCTCATGCCAAAATAATTTATCAAGTTTGAATTACTCTTCCCATCACAAGAATACACGAGGTTTTAATTTGAAAATACTCGTGTTTACTAAATATTTTCTATCATTTTCCATAAATATCGCTTGGCCAAGCATTTTCCACGTATGTATGATCCACATCCACCACAATAATTCATCCAACAATAATTCCATGCTACGGAGAGGAGGCTCTCTCACGACGCCATGACCGCCGAGCACCCTTTCAAAGACACAATACAAATAATCGGACACAAAATCCGGGCCATCTCAAGACGGGATACTAATTCTCCATCATCCTTGGGGGTACTTCCAAGAATACGAATTCAAGCATGTCATAAAGTGGGAGCTACCCAACATTATGCATCAAATATCATGGATTGGATACATACATAAAACATAAACAATTTGGGCGTAATTAAATAATCATTTCATAAATATTTGCTTGCAATAAAGCATCATAAATAAATCATTTGATAAGTTCTATCAATTTGAGTATAGTAAAGTCCACCATTACTTTGGAACTTGAATTTCACCGTATGCGTGCTCTTACCTCGTTATTGCGCGTGAACTTCACGTCCCACCTTTACGCAAAATGTACGTTTAGTGCGTTGGCACGCCGAGATTTTCAAAGTTCATTCAACTTTGATAAATAAATTAATAATTGAAGTTTCGATGATTCTTTATATCGCCTTAATACGTTGAAACGACGCCAGATATCAATAAAATAATTCTCGTATATCGAGAGACGCGTAATATGATCTACGCCTCATTTTAACCTTTTAGGTTAAATAATCAACGATAATAACATTATTCAAAACAAGGATTTCAATCATGAAATCTTTTCTCACAATTGAGATATTCGGATAAAAGTAATCGCTTTTCACGTATTAACGTATTTAACTAACGTATTTAAATGCGTTAATGTCGAAAGTCAACCATTTTGACTTTTCTTTATAAATCTTAAATAAAACATATTTTAATGAATAAAATCAATATAAATCAATTTTAATCGATTTTTTTTAGTAAAGCTTTAATCCTCGATTTTCACGTAAATCGATAAGCTTGATTAATATGTTCTTTAATATTAATCTTTTAATACATTAAGCATTATTTACGCTTTTAACGTTATTTAATATAACGTTTCGTCGTAAACATAATATTCTATGTTTAATAATTCTCAAAAATTCAATCATGTCTAATATAATTTTTAGACATATAATAAATTATTGTTCATGATTAAAAAGGATTTAAAATCCTTTATAAAAGCACTATAGCTCACGGCTATATGCTACAATTTTCAAACTTGTTCCAAAAATTCCTCTAAATTCATATAGTGTATTATTTTACACTATGATCATTAATATGTATTAATATCACTATAGAAAAATTTGGAACACACCTATATCCACTATAGGGCTCACGGTCCTTTTTCAAAAAAATCAACCAAAATTTTCTAAAATTTTAATAAAATTACACAAGGCTCCACAATCAATATATATCATACATATAACCTAAGGTTCAACATATAAAATTTCTACACCAAGGTATATATGTTCAATGGTTTCGGTTCTTACAACTATGCATTAAGCATTTTTATAAAATTCCAATTAAATATAATATGCCTAAATACAACTTAGTGTAGTAACCTAACATCATAACCTTAACTAAAAACAACATAATCATCAAGTATCTAAGCTTGGAAGCTCACGGTTCTTAACAAACATTGGAGCAAATAAATTTCCAAAATTCTTGATTAAAACATGTAATACATAAATGATGTCCTAGATCACTAATATGCTATTACATTTCTTAAATTAAAATTGTACATTAACTTAGCAATTTCTACACATTTTCGGTAATATTAAAACAAAGTATAGGATTTTTATAAATTTCAATTAAATCACTATAGGCTACTACAACACCATATATCATTAATCCAATCCTAAATCTTCAAGAAAATTTTCGGTACATATAACATAATTTCATAGCATGCCAAATTTAATTTTAAACATGCTATATGCTTAGAGATCATCCTAATACACATTATTAACAAACACATATCATGCTTAGCATAAATTTCATAATTATAATCATGCTCATAAAATAAGATCAAGCCTTTAGAAAATTAAAAACTTAGGGTATAATCGAAGCTTGTTCGATACCTAACCTCGTTAACGGTATCGATCGGTTGCAGGATAATTTAAATTCAAACTAATTGAGGAAGGAAAGAAGAAGAAGAAAAGGTTTGGTTTCTTGGAAGGCTCTCGGCAGTGGTGTGTTGAGAGGAGAGAAAATGAATTGTGTTGTGTGTTTCAAGACTATTAATACACTTAAGCAAAATAAAACAAAAGAAACAACACACATATAAGATTCTCTCGGCTCTCTCACATATACGCAAGACACAATACAATTTTTATGGTCAAAGGTTGATGTCATACAAGAAATATCTCTTACAAGGTAGTAAATATAGCATAAGGCTTTATTAAAGTTTTTTGAAATAAACAAAAACTTTTGTCTCACTCCCTTGCATGTTGCCGTCAATTATGTGTAATGGGGGAAAATAAATTTCAGATTTTTCATGTTGTAATTAGTATGTAATATGTGTACACTCTATCCCAAATATAGCAATCAAGTATAAAAATTTCAAGATTGATTTTGTGTAGCAATTTGTCAACACTATCGGCTATTTCACATAGCAAAATACTAGACATAATTCATCTACACAAATTACTTGGTAAGTGTGTATTAATACTACACTTAAGAAATTTCACAATTTGGATGATCAAAATAAAATAAATCCTATGTTATATCACATTGGATGTTTTCGGCACTTTCATCATATAAATGCCCAAAATTTCATTTTCATGCTATAAGTAGATATATAGCATAATATATATCCTAGATGATAATTTATATCATAGGAAAAATTATTGGAATTAATCCATAGGTAGAAAACCCTAATTCTCGATTTAGGGTTTTCGAGAATCTTAAATTATCAAAAATATCATTCCAAAATTTTCTAGCATTATTTCAATGCTAAATAATATTCTAATTACATAAAATAATCATGGAAATTTAAATACTATAATTCCTTGATCGTTAGACTTGATTCTCAAGTCATCTCTAAACGTTAACGTTTGAAACGTCTCAAACGTTTAAAATATCGACTCATCTCAAAATGGTCGTAATAAAGCTATAATCACTTTATTAAATAATTCCAATAATAATGGAATTAAATTCTAAGCTTAAAAACTTAGAAAATATCACGAGCCTATAAATATCGATACGTAATCGACGTAGAAATAATACTGTTGAAATACGTTAAATATTCGTATTTCTCGTTTCACATTTATTTGTGAATAAAACATAGGAATTTATTATTCCAACAATAATCGAAATCATTATTCGATATTTTAAATAATCAAATTATTATAATAATATTCTAATTTACGAAATTAATTTCGTAATTAGGAGTTTAAATAATCGGGGTATTACAATTGTACAGTCCACCCGAGTGGTTATTACCAGGTGGGTAAAATCTTTCTTAAAATGAGAAGTGATATGCTTTTGCATACAATATGATATGATATGCATTTTTATGAAAAATTGATTGACTTGCCAAGTTTTTGAGCATGATGCATGATGTATGTTGCTATCTACGAGATGGACGATATCGGCCCTATGTCGGACGAGCCGCCGATGAGGTTTGTGTACACAGAGTGATCGTGAGCTAAATGGCCGATCACGGTGTTTGAGAAGGAGGCCTACTTCTCAACACAAGAGTGCGTAGATATGGTTAAAGGATGAGATAATGTCTGCAGACACATGTTTAATGTTGCATCTTGAATATATAAGCATGAAAGCAAGTAAGTTTATTTCAGAAGCATGCACAGGTTATTTAACTGAAAACTCCTGTACATTGCAAATGTTATGGCAAGTCAAGTTTATAGCTCTAAGAGCAATGTTTTAAATGTTTTTTGCATATACCCACTGAGTGCATCTAGTACTCACGCCCTGCATATATTTCTAAATGTGCGGGATGAGCTCGAGAGGATCTTTGGAATCGAATGTGGTGCGTAAGAGCTTCTAGAGGTTTTGTCTCATGATGATGTTGTTAATTGTTGATGTCATGTTTTGTTTGCCCGTAGTCTTATGTCATCATACATGATTCTCACCACATTTCTTGTTGCCGAACTTTGGCCTTTGTTTGTTTGTATCTAAATATTTGCCACGGTGATGCTTTATTCTTGTTGTCGATTTCGTCATTTCGTTAAAATGTCGATTTGCTTCTATGACCGTGACTTATCAAAATGATTGTGTGAAAAGGATTTCTTTTAAATACCCAGATTATTTGTTGGATCTAATATTGTATAAAAGGCTTGAAGTTATTGATGAGTCATGCTTTCAATTCTAGTTAACCAAAGATTTTATTTTGGTGAAAGCATGTTTGAGTTCTCACATTCGTTGTAAAATTAGTTTAACCTGTGATATTAGATCAATGTAGTATTTGATCTCGATTATCTTATTTTGAAAATTTTCCTCAGCCATTGTTTTTCTTTGTTCGATTACTCCTTGTGGTTTGAGGATCTAGAATCATTGTTTGTCGGATCTACCTCTTTCAACAATAATTTATTCATTCATGATGAAAGTTGAGGTCAAATATTGTTTGACATGTATATTCCGTCGGAATTGTTGTTATAAATTATCAGAAGTTCTTTCTTAACCCACGTAACAGCCTAATTACTTAACCAATTGCTTGGTTAAGTAAGTCGGGGTGTTACACAAGTTGAATGCAGTGCAGGATGCCATGGTGAGGGAATTTCCGTAGCATTTCCTTATAACGTTCCCATGCCTCGCACACTGACTCATCATCATTCTGTTGGAACGACATGATGTCATTCCGAAATCTTGCATTCTTTGTAGGTGGAAAATACTTCATCAAGAATTTTTCCCCTAGCTCGTTCCACGAAGTGATAGAGTCTGATGGAAGACTATTCAACCATGCTTTTGTACGATCTCGTAGCGAAAAGGGAAATAGCCGAAGCCTCAGTGCTTCAGCCGAAACTCCAGGTAACTTGAACGAGTCACTGACCTCCAAGAAAGACCGAAGATGAAGGTGAGGATCCTCTGTGGCTTGACCACTGAACTGCCCCACTGTTTGAAGCATTTGAAACATGACCGGCTTCACCGAATCGATTTGCTTGCACCACGGGTCTTGTAATTCCGGTTTAGCTCATTAAATGCGGGGTTAGCATAATCACGATACCCTCTTCCCGCCATCGGCAATAACTATGGCATTTCCTCCATCACCTCACAGTGCGGCCATTCTGGCTTGCGCTCTGCGGGCTTTTTGCCGACGCCTTCCTCTGCGAAAGGTGCGTTCGATCTCTGGATCTAACGGGTATAATACCTGCGCTTTTGCCTTGCGCATATACCACAATCCCAGAGCCCTGTTTCACGCAAAAGAAAATAAACAGAGTGAACCACTAATTATTACGAAACACAACGTTGCAATATTAACGCAATTTATAATTGGCAATCCCCGGCAACGGCGCCAAAAACTTGTTGTTGTGTTTTTAAGCAACACAATTAAATGTACGCAAGTGCATGCAATCAACAAGTAATACACGGAAGTATTCGGAGATCGAATCCACAGGGATTACAATATGCGTCACGCTGAAAACAACTTTGTTTTATATGAAAGATTTAAAGGGAATTTAAACAGGTGGTAGCTCGTTAAAATAAAAACACAACTACGAACTTAAATTAAGAGGACTTCAGCCAAACGAAGTAAACACCAAACACAGATAACGAGGAAAGCACTGATATCAAGGAACAGAAACTGACTTGATCTCTCGATTCCACCCATGCTCTGTACTAATAATGCTACAACATTATTGTTGCATCATCGCTATGACATGAACTTCTCCGATTCTTAGTATTTTTCCAAATCTAAGATATATTCTGCAAAGCCACTCAATATATTCCTATATCGAACTACTCTCAGAATACCTTTACTAATCCATTCATATTTGCCACGCAAGGTAAACACATATTCCTATGCTATTCACACACATAATATTAAAAGCATGTTCTTACGTCACTCTTTTGTGTTCCACTCTATAAGAACTTCCCAGCAATTATAGAACTAAGATCTCACTAATGGTGATCAAGCACAAGTAAGATAGAATAATCCCAAAAGAGCAATAGCGATTGTAGCAAGATATGCATAGAGATGAGTTCGTCACACGAACATGGGTTTCATCAAGAAATCAAGCCATACAGGTTTAGCTCATAGCGAGCTGTTCAACAGTATTCAAACAAACAGATGCCATAACAAACTAAGAAGAATTCGAGAAACGAAATTAGAACTAGTCGTCGGAACCGCGTGCTCGCTCTTGGATCGTCGCCTCTTCCGATGACTTCATCTCCAAGAGATCACTCCTTGATTTTCCTCTCTGCAGATGATTCTGTGTTTTTCCTCCCAAAACCCTATGAATCCTTTTCTGATTGTCGCCCCCCTTTTTAATAACAACCTCTGGCGCTTTTTAGGGGTGCAGACTGTGCACCTGCCAGCCCTTCATCCTCTGATTCTTTCCCTTTTTCCGTTGCTCTGACAGAGAACAGAACGCGCTTCTCCTTTCTGCTGTCGTGGCCAGCTGCCACGTGGTTGTGGTCCTGCGGATCTCCTCTTCGTCTTCAGCCAAAACCTTCCACGCTTCGTCGTTAGCCTTCCATAAGCACGGCCTCGTCCACTCTTATGAACTCGACCTCGCTCTAGCATCATCTATTCTCTTTCTTTTCTGGAGCTTGGCTTCGCCCTACGATCTCGACTTCTCTCACGAGCTCAACCTCTTACGAGCACGAGCTCGACCTCGTGACTTCGCTTTACTTCGCTTACGAGCTCGACCTCGCTCACGAGTCCGACCTCGCTTACTAGTCCGACCTCGCTTACGAGTTCGGCCTCGCTTACGAGTTCGGCTTCGCGTCAGCATCATTCCAGCATCATATGTTCTCTTCTGGAGTTCGTCTTCTTCGTTCCATGAACAGGAGCTCATCCATGCTTACGAGCCCAACTTCAGACATGAGTTCGACTCCGGTTACGAGCTCGACTTCAGTCACGAGCTCGACTTCAGTCACGAGCTCGACTTCGTCTGTTCTCTCTTCTGGAGCTCTGCTTCGAGACTTCGCTCTGGCATCCTCAGTTCTTTCACTCTTCCTTTGAGCTTGACTTCGCCTCAGCAGACTTCAGCATCGTCTTTTCTGTCACTCTTCCTGCTACATACCATAGACTGATTAAATGATGCTTAAAAATGCACATAAAACCCCATAAATGCACTTGACTCAATCATACACGCACACACACGAAAACATAACATAAACATATAAAACAACACAAACATACGAACAGAACACACGATACTCAAGGTTATTATCATCAAAAAGGTCACATAATAACTCTTTTATAAGTATCAACAGTCACACGTGTACACAATCCGAGTTAGTCCTTAACTAAGTCGGATCCGATCGTTACCCTTTTTTAACGTTGGTGGACCAACACATTCTCATACCACATTGGATATACCAATCTCAGATAGGGTCACAACAAAACATAAACATTTGGCAGTCAACAACAGTTCATGCAATGATATTTCATAAAGCTTTTGTAAATCATGCTTTTAGATAGACTTGCATGTCATTTTTGTTTCAAGAGAGCCCACCTGCTAGTCCGAAGTTAATAGTTCTAAGCGGGTCAGGGTGTGAGTGTCCTTCCTCGGCAACTACGTACGATCAAACCCTTCAAAAGAAAATAATTGTTCTTAGATTCTTTCTATCGATCGAAGGTCGTTTATATATTACGACTTAAAGTTCCCAATTAGGGTTTCTTTATATTTCATGTGATGGTTTTAAGATAATTTCTATTAGCTTACATTCCCAAATTCCCAAACTATTTTACTTCATCATTCATAGATGAACCTCAACTTATGAGTCATATACTCCGAGTCTATCCTCGACTCTAACCTTAGTGTTCTTCCAAACGTTATTACGTTATAGAGTATTGGTAATCAAGTTATGATTGGTAAATTAGAATATTCTCAAGCCACTAACTAGACTTAACAATTATAGTTACGTCCTAGTAGGCTATGCTTGATTCCTTAACAAAAATCCGGGGTTGTTGTATGGCGAGTTCCCTGGTTAGATCAACTTCAAATTCAAGGTGTTCCTTGATTATCCTCCCCATATCTTTCTGATCCACTAGGTTCATCAGGATGGGTCTGAATCTCACGAAATAGAATTCCTTGCCTTGCTTAACCTTTAGACTAACTTCGAGTTAGTCTGTCATACTCATTTGGATAAGAGCAAGATTTTATTTGAGGAATCTCTTCCAGCAATCTGAGATAGGTTTTCCTCTACTTCTACCGGAAAAACTTCTTTCTTTTGCTGTGCAGATTCTTGCACCTGAATCGACATAGGCAACAAAATACTCTACCTTATACTTCTCGTATAACACCCCAATTGAGATGTATATTGAGAATGAACTTGTCATTTAATCAGCAGTTCTCCCGCTAATTGTCACCTCCATTCTTTCAGTTGATATTCCCCATGATTTGCACCTATCGAGGAATTTGCATTCTAGGGTTAGGACTTTCATTTCTCAGTCGTCTTTCCCTGTAATAATCATTTGAAAGTTTCTGAAATCCAGGGTTCTTTCATAAACATTGGACCCCGAATACTTTAGATCACATAACATCGTGTAAGGAATTTATATTTCTTCACCTACCGTGTCAAATCTTATGGCAATTTCTCGCCATCATTGTGGACATCCAATCTTGGTTGTAACTTTGATCGTCTGTGGTTAAATGTCTCTGATAGATCTCATTTCATACGACTGAGAAAAACTCTTTTTATAAGGTTGAGTGTTTCAACCTAAAATGCACCTCTAGGTTCTTGCAATAGTACAAGGCCTATGTAGTGTGTCAAGGTCAACCAAAGTCGTATCTCTCGAGGAAGACTTAACAGGGCTTATGCGTGTTACGATGAAAATAAAAAAATCTAAATCCTAAACTAGGTTGGAAGGTCATACTGGAATAAAAAAACTATAAATGAAAGCAATAGAAAGATCTCAAACTAAAGAGCTTATAAGCAGTATCAGTTGCAAAAGATTAATTCAAGAATGTGAGGATAACTAGGGCATTAGGTTCTTCACCTTGATTAATTAATAATTGCTTGTTTAGGAAATTTACCTACTCATGAAATCCTCTAACCTTCAATTTAAACCCTAGACTCTCGTCTCCGTAGATTAAATCTAAATCATAGAATTCCACAAACAAATAAACTATTAGACTACTCGTTCCCGGTAAAGTCTAATCTAATTTATCTATACGGATGCAACGTGTTAATCTCTCGATCTCACCCGAAGCATAAACAATTAAATGATGTCCAATCACTCAAAAGCAAACCATACAATTCAATTAGAATACTTAAACTTTGCAAATAATTAATCAATCAATTTCAATCACCAAACCCTAGATGAAGAATTTAGTTCATGTTTATCTCACGGATCCAACAAAGAAAATTTATAATAATCATCAGCTCAAAATCTAATGGAAAAGAGATGATAATTCTTACAATATCAATGTTGTTGATGAATCTCTTCAATCAAGTATTCTTGAATCTTCAAAGTACAAGAGAAAATAGAAAACTAGTCTTTGGAAGACAGAAAAACGAAAAGGAGAAAAACTAGAATAAAAAAACTAGGGTTCACGCGTGTTTAAGTTATATATATGGCTTCTAAATTTCTCGCGCAGCGCCGGACTCATGCCCAGCGCCGGAGGGGCGCGCTTCAAAGTCTGGCGAAATTTGGCACACCTAATGTCGGACTTAGGCCAGCGCCGGACGAGCACTCTCTCTGTACGTGCACACTTCTCGTGGGCCAGCGTCGGCCTCGGTGTGTCCGGTGTTGGGCCTATGCCTCTGTTCCATTCCGTTCGTCACACCCAGCGTCGGCTTCGCTGCGTCCGGTGCTGGAGTGGGCTTCATGTCTTGGCCTTAATGTCACACTCAGCGTCGGCTTCGTCGAGTCCGGTGCTGGGGTATACTCTCTGTCTCCAGCCAAAGTTGAACCCCAAAGACCGGTTTCACGAGTCCAAAGGTTTGGGTGTGGTCTATGTCTTCCCATCCGAAAGGCGCGGCGCCCAAGCCGACTACGCCGAGTCGATCTTTCAAGTTGCGCTTTTGTCACCAAATTCTTCAAACACGCTCAAACCCTACACAACCGAAACCTAACTTGATTCCAACAAAAGATATCCAAAAAATCATGAAAATAGGAACCAAGTTAACAAAAACAACAAGAGAAAAACATGACAAAAACTGCAAAACAACTCCACCACACTAAACTCTTTGCTTGTCCTCAAGCAAATTTTTAGTTTCTTGAAAAGAATGGTAAAAATCGAACAATTGCATCAAGTTGAATCAATCACATATTCCTATAATTTCAATACATCTTAATAGTATAATTCTCAATACAATGATTCTCATTTACCAATCCAAACATGTGATTTACTATAGGATAGCTATGCTTCGACTCAGATATGTTTTCAGCAATCAACATACAACTTACATGGTTCCCTTTTATGTAATACATCCCAAAGACAAGAATATAAAACATGTGGAACTTAAAGTAGATTATAGGAAAATAGTCGTTAGGTAAAGTCTTTAAGTGTAAACTCGAGCATCCTAACGTAGTTTCCTATACCCATAACTTAGAGTCTCCATTCGAGAGACAACACAAGTAAGAGAGGTAGAACCCCTTATTCCACTTCAAGTCCACACATATTCATACTTCACATCTATATAATTCCATTTTCAGTTTTTCCTTTTCTTTTCTCTTTTTTTTTTTAAGGATAAATCACACAAAAATAGTTCCATGTACGAAGCATACGACAACCAATCACACACATCGCGTAATCAACAACTTCCTAATCATGTCCCATAGTTCGAAATGACAACTTAGTTTCACCATACAAAAAACTATATATATCAAGACGAATTGAAATTTAGATCACAACACAATTAGTCCAACTTAAAGCATAGTTCTTCAATCCCCTCTTATTTCAAGAACATAAAATTCACTCTTATCTAAACAAAAAGCTAAGAACAAAAACCTAAGATAAAAAAACCAAACAAAATAAAAAACAACTCCTCCCCCACACTTAATACAAGCAAGGTCCTAATTGCAGATATATATAAATGAGTTAAGAGTAGAGATGACTTCCTGAAAGCGTAGAATCGAAAACGGCGGGGCAAAGGCATAAAAACGAAACCTACAAAAACAGCAAACAAAAGCAAGCAAAAAAAAAACCGAAAGCAACGCGATGCATACAATAAGAAATACGTACATACTCTCTGATAGTGATGAATCACTATTGGTCAGACGGCGGTGGAGGAGGAGGAGTTCCATGAAACGAGGTCCAAGGCCCAAAGATGGAGTTGGTCTGAGGTCCAACTCGTGTGGCCCAATCTGTTGGGCCTGCTGTGCACTTGAAGAGACGTCCAGAGATGTTCAATGAACCTGAACGCATGCGTTGTCTAGATTTTTCGTAACATTCAGTAACGTTCTGACATGATGGCTCTGCGGGAAACGTGGGTGTAACTCCCACCTTGTCTCCAAAAACCATCGCGTAACCCCCTTTGCACTCAGTGGGGGACATAACTTCGTAACACCCGACATCAATACGGGTGTTGACTCTGTTTCAACTAAAAGTGCTCTCTTAATTGACTCATAATCGAATGAGCACTACTACAAATTTAGCCCTTCTCTACACCTCATAGACTACGTTTTTTTCTTAAAAATCATAGTCTATATATATATACTACGATTTTTTATCAAAATCGTAGTCTATGTGCTAAAATTGTTGAAGTATAGACTATGGTGTACTTAACATACGTAGACTTTAGGAAGTAATGACTACGGTTAACAAAAGCTGTAGTGTATGTGCGTGTTTTTGACACCCATAACACTATAGTTAATAAAAAAGCGTAGTAAATATATAAATTTAAAATTAATTTAATAAAACAAAAAAATATTAAATGAGAACAACCCATAATTCTCTTTCTTCTCTAACCATCGATCGAAACAAACACTCCAATACCCTCACCCAATTCTTCCTCACAAATTCTCCACAGTAACATATTTTTAGTTACTATGAAGGTATCATTCTCTCTACTCACTCTACTCCACAACAACCTCAACCTCACAGCGAGTTTGTCAAAAAGAAGACATATTTCCATTTGTCCCCTCCAAATTACAAGTGAAAATGAATTGATGAATTACTGAACGAAATAGAATCGTAGCTTCCCGCATTAATCCCCTTCTATTTGCCATTCTATTTCGCTCCCACATCAAAAATTTCTGAACTTGACAGATAAATCATCACGATTACGTTTGCAAGATGTGTCACGGCCCGCCTACCCTTAAGTACGGATTAGCCGAGACTGTGACTAATGGTACGGGGATTAAAGGACTTAATGATAAATGATTACGAAACAGTAAAGGAACCAATGACCAATCTCATAAGATTTCAAAAGATAGAGGTAACCATACGACGTATTACATTCAAACTAGACCAACAGATCTTTGATAAAAGAGTTCGACTGATCTGAAGGTAATATGCATCAATATTCAAAACATAACTGTGTGTTCTAAGCAGCGGAAAACATGTGAATTCATATATGACGATATGAATTCAAGGTTAAACTATATCAGCGACAAGAACTCCGACTGCTCAACACTTTTCCATCCATCGTCAGCTCAACCTGCACGTTTAAAAACAAACATGCAGGGCTAAGTACAAGAATGCACTTAGTGGACTCATGCCAAAACAATTTTATTAAATTACACTGCCTCATAGTATAACACGAGAATTTTAGTATAAACGACTCGTGAATACCAAAACACTTTATCATTTCTCAAAAGATCGCTCGGTCGAGCATTTTCTGTATGTGTGATCCGTATCATTTCACATAACTGTTCACAACTGATCTCACGCCGTAGAAGTAGGCCTCCTTCTACTGCACGCCGCGACCGATCAAGATGTTGCTAACGGCTCACAATCACATAGCCAGAATTTCGATCGACTAGATCCATGATCGGCCGATGATGTTACTAACGGCTCACAGTCACACACTGGTGTACACGTTAACCCTAGCCAGGAATTCTGCATCTGACTAGGATCCGATATCGATTTATTGATAAAGTTGGGAGCTACCCAACAACTGATTCACTTTCATAGTTGGCTCGCCCAACCATATGATAGGATACATACGTAAAACATAAATATTTTGGGCATGTAATATCAGTTCATAATCACTTTTCAACTGAAAGCTTGTAAATAAATACTTTTCGAAGAAAGCGTCGTAAATAAAAGGGTTTTTGAGTAAAGCCACACCTGGTACTAGGTATTTCTCAACAATTTTCTTTCTAAGTCGAAAGCTCAAGTCCACGTCCCACCTTAACGTAAGAATTATTTTAGAACATTGGTCACGTTTCGATTGAGACGAACATCGTCTATAACGTCCTATGTATCAAATAAGGTTATCATCGGACTTATTTGACGTTTTTTAATCAAAATGATGTCGATTATGAAATCGCTCATCATATAAGAGATATTCCATCTCTTTAGCACATAATGTACGTTTTAATTTACTTACGTAACGTAAGTCACATTGTTACTAAACGTACTACGTCACATAGATCGCGTATTATCGAATTTCGTGCGATTTGACCTTGGTCAACGTTTTTGGTCAACCATTTTGACTTGGTCAACATTTAGTCAACAATTTTAACTAAAGTCAACATTTTGACTTTTTAATTCCTTTTATGTAATTCTATTATTTTATGTGCAATTCTTGTTCTAAAAATTCCCATAAAATCATAATATGTCTAAAACATCATTTTGGATCATATTATGCAATTATATCTTATAAAATAAATTTATAACATTAAGACATATAACTCATAGTTTTCGAAAACCTTAATTAAACTAAGCAAACAATTTCCAAAAATTCCAATAAAATCACATAACACATACTCATCTATAAGCATCCTTACTATAACATAATTTTTATTTATTGAAAACTATTGAATTAAACCTTCCAAAGTCACTTTTGAAAATTTGGACTTAGGTCAAATAAATTTTTAACAAATCCAATAAATTCATACAACACTATATTATGATTCTACACTTTCAATATGTTATGATAACACTCAAACATGGATTATATCATAACCTAATATCATGTTCTTTATTTTTCGAAATTCATAGACTTAGGTACTAAAGTGTTCCAAAAATTCTACATAAAATCATACAAGCATAGTTAATACCCTAGATCATGATTTCATGCTCAAATCAACAATTAAAATCATACTCATCAACATATCATACCCTTAAGTTTTCGATCAACATATAAATTTTAATATCATGCTTGATTTTGTGATATAATTATACTACATGCTTAATAACTCATATAAATACAATATCTAAACATTTTGGCACAAGTCTCATGATTTTCGAAAATCACACATATAAACTAAGCTTATAACATGAATTCTAACTGACTAACATCGAAAATTCTAACGATATATCTGAGCTCGAAGAAATCTATCCTTTAATCGGTGCATTTTGATCGTGACGCTTATATGATCTAAGTTTGGGATCAAGGATTGAGAACACTCTCACTTTCTCTTCTATATTTTCGGTCACTATGGGTTTGTGAATGAGAATGGAGAGCTTCATGTTATATTTATAGCATATCTGAGTCAGATGTTAATTATTACACTTAAAATATCTAGTGTACACTTGTTATATCATAATTACATGAAAGATATCAACCATCCACTTGCATAAGAGAACAAAATCTTATCTTATCTTTACAACTCATCCTTAGGTCACCTTATAACTTAATAAATGCATTGGATAATCCTTATCACATAGTATAAAGTTTATCACATAGTTATGCATGTGTGTGTGTCGCCTATTGCTTAGTCTTAGGATTAAATTTTTATTTTTTTATTATCTTATACTATATTATTATTATGTAATGAGATATGGTTTGAAAAGTCAAATATTTCAACTATACATGTGTTACTATTATAATGTTTGGAAATTAGTTTTTTACACCTTATTCCTACCTATTTTCGGCCCCCCTCTAGAAGACACCCTTGGATTACTTGTTCAAATTGAATTCTACCTCTACTTTATACCTCATAACATGATAAGATCATATCTTATCCTTTACATTAATTAAAGCAAGATTTTTGTTCATAAAATCTTATAAAATGGGTAGATTTTCGTCCCTATGCACAAGTGTCTCTCCCCACTTGTGCAAGTTGCAATACAACTCATCTTATCCTCCATAATATCATATTAATTTAATAATTATGATACATCATCAATTAGATAAGAATTAGATTGAATTTCACACTTGAAAACCCTAAATTTTCGAAAACTATAGGATTAATTCCAAATATTTGATTTTCTTGTAAAAAATGGCTAATACATAGTTATGTAACATATTATAAGTCCTAATTGATGATTTTAATCATAGGAAAATATCTAGGACAAATTTAGATCACAAAACCCTAAATTTTTAAAATTAGGGTTGTCGAACCCATTGAATAAGACACATCTTATTCCTAAATTTTCTAGCATTATTTTGATGATAATAATGCTCTTATATCATAAAATAATCATAGGAATTTGAATTTTATAATTCTGAGATCATTTGGTTAAGTTATGAAATTATCTCTAAACGTAGATGTTTGAAACGTCTCAAGATTCCCATAGTTGAAACATCTCTAAAATGTTCAAAATAAAGTTGTAAAAACTTTATTTATTCCTATAATAATAAGGAATTTCAAGATTTAAGCTTAACTTCTTAAAAATACTGTAAGGCTTAACTGTCGAATTTACCCGACGTTAGAACATTTTGTTTGAAGGAATATTGGAAATTATATTCCTTAATTCACTAAGCATCAGTGAATATCACACAGGAATTATATCAATTATGCGTAGTCAAAGTCGAGAGTTGACTAATTAGGATTTTAATAATCGGGATTAATTTCTAAATTATGATTTTAATTATCGTAATTAGGTTTTAAAACTACGGGATATTACAAGATGAGTCCTAGGTCTAAATACCTCGGTCTCCGACGCCTCGTTCACGACTCTCTTCACCGCTTTTCAGTAACCATTTCAACCACCTTTGTTGTAACTACTTCTTCTTTTTCATGTTTCCGTCTCTTGAATTATTTCCGTAGCATTTGCAGGATCTTGCCTTGACTCAAGAAATCGGGAAGAACATTCTAATTGCTCTGTCTCAGGTTTGTTGTTAAATTTCTATTGATTCCTCATTGCCCAATTCTTTTTCCCCCTTCAAAATTGATTCTTGGTTATCTTTCTCCAATTTTAGGTTTTCGCAAGTTAAGCGGTTGATAGATGAACTCGACTGACGAGGTTTGTACCTTCATTCTGTATATTCTCTACAATTCTTGCTTTTTCCTTTGAAAGTTTTTCCATACTTTTATTAGCGTGAGTTGTTGGTTTCGATGGTGAATGTTGATTGATGCAATGCACAAATGGACAACCGTCATTGTTTAGCTATCATCAACGGTGAATTGGTAAAGCTTGTTGGCACATGTATTTAGCTAAACATTGTTTGTATTAAATGTATACTATTGTAACAGCCCCTAATCCTAAGTAAGGATTAACAGGGACTATTACTTTAAACATGAATTTATAAATGGAAAGGACCATTGAACATTGAACTGTAATACATATATCTATCATACTTTTGGACTTTAATACATAACTTAAGTTCTTGCAGCGGAAAACATGTGATATGTACATATGGCGATGTACAATCAATGTATAACTTTCAGCGACAAACATTCCTATTGCTCAACACTGCTCCATCGCATCACCAGCTCAACCTGCACATTTAAAAACAAATATGCAGGCCTGAGTATAAGAATGCACTTAGTGGACTTATGCCAAAAACATTTTATCATCTTTAAATTACACTGCCCCATCATGGTAAGACACAAGGGTTTTATTTGGAAAGGCCTTGTGCTTACTAAAACATTATTATCATTTATCAAATCATCACTTGGCCAAGCATTTTCCTTGTATGTATGATCCATATCCCTTTCCTTTCATCATAACATCATCATTAACGCCGTAGAAGGAGGCCTCCTTCTACGTCGCTGTGACCGGCCGCGCATTGTCCTTACGCCCCCCCAGTCACCATTAGGTGTACACGTTAATCCTAGCTAGGTATTGTCCTTCCGGCATAGGATCCAATATCGATTTTCATTCATACGTTGGGAGCGACCCAACAACATTCATCATTCATTCATGGATAGGATACATACATAAAAACATAAACATTTGGGCAGGTCATTTCATCATCATTTCTCAAAAGAGAGCATCATAAATAAATATTTTTCATTTCGAAGAAAGCATCATAAATAAGGCATTTTATCCTTGAGGATAAGAAAAGAAGCTCACCTGGTCTGTAGACTTTCTTAATTAGTTTTCTTCCTACGCCAACGATCACGTCCGCGTCCCACCTTTACGTAAAAGCTAATTTAGTATGTCGGTCACGTTTTTCAAAAACGTCCAAGTCTAATAAGCTTTAATAACTTTCTATAATAATACTTCGTACCCTTTAATTAAATTGGTACGTATTTTCATCGTATATCTTAACTAATAACTTCTTGTACTTCGATAGAGACGTAATATAATCTACGGTCTCATATTAACCTTTAGGTTAAACGTCGAACTTATACTAACGTCTTTCGATAAAATGATTTCAATTATGAAATCGCTTCTCATAAAAGAGATATTCTTAAAATTTTAATACGTTTTACACGTATTAGTGTATTTATTCAACGTATATCATAACATTGATCACATACTAACGTATTTCATATGTTTAGTCTTAAGTAAACGATTTTGACTTTTCTTAACATATTTTTCGAATTATTCACATATATGTTAAGAAATTTCCATATAGATCGATTGATTTCTTATCAAATAACCCTAAGTCTCGATTTTTCACGTTAATCAACAAATATGATCAATATTTTACTCAAGTATGACCTAACTTGTACCTTACATATTATTTTTCACATCTTACGTCATTTAACATAACGTTTCGCCGTAAACATAGTATACTATGTTTCTAAAATCCCATAAATTCTCAATAGGGCTAAAACATATTCTAAGCACATAATATGTGATTTTCTTGATATAATGGATTTAAAACCTTAGTCTTCATACTCAATAACTCTCGGCCCTCTTCAAAAAAAAATTTAAAACTTCTCCAAAATTTCTTATAAATTCACATAACATACTATATCAATATAGTATCAATAATATGTACTAACATTGATTATAGAAAAAATTTACATCACCAAGTCATACCATAAAGCTTTCGGTTATTTCATAAATCATAACAAACATTTTTCAAAAATTCCAATAAATTTATACAACACATTTTTATGAATCCACATCACTTATATGTCATAACATTCAACAATTACAATTCATACATCAATGTACCAATTCTTAGTACCTCTCGAAAATTTCCAAATGTGATCAAACCATTTTCTAAAAATCTAGTAAATTCATATAGCACTTAATTAAGGCTCTACATCAATAATATGCTATAATATCACTTAAACATGATTTGTACATTAACACATGATCTTCACTAATTTTCGGTAATTATAAAATAATTAACATATGATTTCCAAAAATTCCTAATAAATCACAATGAGTTCCATTACTATCATATATCATTAATCCATCAACATATTGCACATTAACATTTTCGAGCATCACTATAAAAATCATAGCATGCTTGGCTTGTAATTTAAACTATACATATGATCATACTTAACAATATAAACATTATTAACAAGCCACTAAACATGATAACATAATTCCTCATATTTCTATCATTTATTAACATAAGCATATATATTAAAATCCAACGGTTGGAAATCGAAAATTTTAACGTATAAATAAAGCTCATCGACTCCTAACCTTTTAATCGGCGTTGATTTTTAGTGCAAAGGTTTTTGTATCAAGGTTTGGGATATTAAATTGAAGAACACTCTCTTCTTTTCTTTCTCTCAAAGCTCACGGTAATATGGATTTTTGAATGAGAGATATTTTGTTTTACTTGCCTTATCACTTTGTACACTAAAGCTAAAGGAATAAAATCAAGTTTTACACTTAATTCACTCCTACATCTCACGGTTCACACACAATGCAAGACAAAAATATTTGTGACTCACTCATCATAATACATCACTTTATGCTCTAGTAAATACACATCACCATCAATGCATAAATGAAACAAATATCTATTCCTTAGTCTTTCTCAAACACGTCGACCATCTCATGCGAAGGATGAGTTTTTAGTTTGTCTTATACCAATATAAAGATCTTAAGCATTTACAATATGCAAGTCATCATCAAGCAAGAGATCCAAATTTTCTTCCAACCTTTTGGTCCACATTCACGGCTATCACCATTGCACAAAGGAGAATTTTTATTTCTTGTCTTATACTAACATACAAAATATCCTACACACTAATATATATGCAAACAAAATCCAAAACAAAGAGTTCCAACAATTCTTCTTTCCTTTATGTCACATTCTCGGCCATCACATGCCAACACACCTTCCATTTTTGATCCTCTCATTAATCCTCTTTTCTCATGTGTGAAAATATCATACTATTAGATTTATTTCAAAGCACGATGGAAAGATAACAAAATTTCCTTCCATTTGATCCTCAATTAATTTCTCACGGCACTTTATGTTCTAAATGCTAAACATTTTATTTTCTTGCTATTAATAGCTATATAACATGATATATGTCTTAGATGATAAATTAAATCATAGGAAAAATAATTAAAATGATTCATGTGTCAAAACCCTAATTTTTGAAATTAGGGTTTTCGAAAATTGCACACTTTATTCAATATTTATTCCTTAATTCTCTAGCATTATTTTAATGATAAATAATGCTCTTATTAAATAAAATAATCATAAGAATTTAAATATTACAATTCCTTGATCATTAGACTTAATTTTTGAATCGTCTCTAAACGTTGACGTTCGAAACGTCTCAAAACATTAACAATCGAACCATCTCAAAATGTTCGTAATAAAGTTGTAATCAATTTACTAATTCATTCCGTTAATAAGGAAATTTAATTCTAAGCTTCGTCACTTAGAAAAATTTACGTAATATTAACTATCGATATTCAATCGACGTTAAAATAATACTTTCGAAGGAATAATATAAACTATATTTCCTTAATTCACTAATCATTAGTGAATACAACGTAAGAATTCATTGTGTCATAGATGGTCGAAATCAATATTCGATAATTTACTATTTCCATTAGCGAGACGAAACCCTATTTTACGGTTTTTATCATCGTAATTAAGCTTTAAAACTTCGGGGTATTACATTCTACTCCCCTTAAAAGAAATTTCGTCCCGAAATTTGCATACCCTAAAAAAGTATGGGTACCTTCGCATCATAACATCTTCAATTTTCCACGTGATTTCCCTTTGTCCATGGTTTCTCCATTGGACTTTCATTAAAGGCACAAACTTGATTCTTAATCGTTGAATCTTACGATCAAAATAGTTGTAGATTTTTCATCATTACTCATATTTAAGTTAAGGATCACGTCATTATGATGGATTACGTATTTTGGATCATATTCATACTTTCTTATCTATGACACGTGGAATATTACGTACATTCCCCAAATTTGGTGGAAGTACCAATCTATAGGCTACTGAGCCTATCATTTCTAGGATCTCGTGAGTTCCTATAAAACGTGATCTCATCTTTCCTTGTACTTTGAACTTATACTTTCCCCCGATGGAGAAATCTTAAGAAAATTTATTTTCGCATTCAAAATGCAGTTTAGATCTACGCTATCGGTAAGACTTTTAATCTCGTCCCGAGTTTCCCTTATTCTTTGCCTAATTTGGCAGCTATCTTAATCATTTCATTTACGTTGTCAGGACCTTATGCTTTCTCTCACCTACTTTATTACAATAAAGTGGTGGTCGATACTTCTTTCCACATAATATCTCATATGGCTATATTGATCGTTGTTTGACATCTATTGTCGTAGGTGAACTTAATAAGTGGTACAACATGTTCCCACTTGCACCTTGATTTAACATTAATGTTCTCATCGTATCCTTAAACGTTTGTACTGTCCTTTTGATCGTTCATCTATCTGTGAGTGGACATCTATGTTAAGGTTCAATCTTGTGTCTAACTCCTTTTTGTGAGCTAGTTCAAAATCTAGGGGTAAATTTGGAGTCTCTATCTGAAGTGATAGGTTTTTGGTACCCCCTGTAAATATACAATTTCTTTTATGTACGACTGAGCTAACTTATCAGATCTATGCGTCATTTGAATAGGCAGAAAATGAGTATATTTAGTAAGCTAATTTACTACTACCCATTTAGTAGTGTTATTTCATTTGATTTTGGCAAAACCCGTCATAAAATCCATTGCTATGTCATTCCATTTTCATTTGTATATCTCTATAGATTATAACCCCTTATAAGGTCATTGATACAATGCCTTCACTTGTTAGTAACCGAGACAATGCTCGACAATGTGGTTATATATCACATTTCATTCCTTACTATCTATCTTTTCTCGTAAGTCATAATATATCTTAATGCTACCTGGTTGGGCGGTATGAGAAATATCATGAGCTTCACTCATGATTTTATTTCTAAGCTTATTATTGCTTGAAATATATATATAACCTTTCCTTAGACAATATGATATTGTCCGGCGCTTCTTTAAAATCCTTCAGCCCTTCGTTCCTCTTCTTAGCTCGTATTCTTTCAATCTTTCATCTTTCCTTTATTATTTTATTATCCCTTTTTCTCATATCTGACGTATTCGTGAGTGTGGCAATACGGCTCATGATTGTCTCTGGTTGCTCAACTATTTCTATATTCATTTCCTTAAACTCTCCGATGAGTTTTCCTTTTCTATAAGGATATACCATAACTTAGACTGAATTTTACAACTTAGGGCATTAGATTCTACATTAACCTTCCGTAGGTGATAATTTATATCACAATTGTCATCTTTTACTGATTCGAGCCATCTTTCCTATCTCATATTTAAGTCTCTTTGCTCGAAGAAATATTTCAAACTTTTATGAATTGTGAAGAACTCACGATTCATTCCATATAAGTGTTGTTTCCAAAACTGTAGTACGTGTACTACTACTGCTAGTTCCAACTCATGAATTGGGTAATTCTATTCATGTAGTCTAAGTTATCGTGATGCGTTGACTATCATCTTTCTCACTTTAATACACGGCCTCACATTCATTTGTCCATGTAAATTTGATTCCTTTTTGGGGTAGCTGTGTCATCGGCATTGCTATCTTAGAGAATTCTTAATGAATCTCCAATTTTAACTAGTTAATTCAAAAATTTCCTAATCTCACTTTGGGTCGTTGACGACTTTCATCCTTGCATTGCTTCACCTTTTTCCGGCACTTTGATTCCTTCGGAAGACACCATGTGTCTAAGGAATATTACTTCTTTAAGCCAAAATTCATATACTAAACTTAGCAAAATTTGTTCGACTCTAAATGTCCGCAATATAGTCCTTCGATGTTCTTTATGTTCTTTCTCGCTCTTCGTATGGATAAGAACATCATTCATAAAGATTAAGACACAATTGTCTAAGTAAGTGTGGAACACTCGATTTTTGAGATTCATGAACAGGGCTGGTGCATTAGTTAGTCCGAATGGTATAACTATAATCTCATAGTAGCTATATCTTATTTGGAACCATTCGTTTTCATACATCAGATACCATTCTAAAAAAAAAACATGTAGCATATACCATCAAAATGCCTCAGTGAGGACTTTCCATACATTAATTACGAGGATTGGTCTATCAAACCAACTGATTACATGGTGTCTTATTCTATTTACACCAAAATTTTGACACCACTTCAACATATTAAGAAAAAGATATTACCAACTACGTTTATTTTATACATCCTAACCATACCATTTACACATGATCCACTATCTACATATACGTCTCATATTACCAAAGTATTCTATGTCTCTAAGTGGCCTTCGTCGGAATCGTACTCCTCATTTAGAAATTTGCCTTTCTCCAGGTACGTTTTTGCCTCATATATCCGACGATCTATCTCTTTCAGAGAGCCAGTGTAACAGCCCGCCAATCTAAAGTACGGATTAGACGGGACTGTTACTATTAAACAGGGATTAGGAACATAATGACCAATCACTTCTCAAGACTTCAAACTATTATAGATAAACACACAATGGTTTCATACAAACTAGACCAACAGACCATTAACAAAAGGATTCACTGATCTGGAGGTAACATAAGTAATATCCAAAATAGTATAATAAAGTGTTTTGAACAATGAAAGCATGTGAATGCATATATGACGATATACATCCAAGGTAAACTATTAGCGACAAAAACTCCGACTGCTCAACACTTGTCCATCCATCAGCAGCTCAACCTACACATTTAAAAAGAAACATGCAGGGCTAAGTACAAGATTGCACTTAGTGGACTCATGCAAAATAATTTCATTTAATTACATCGCCCATTAGTATAACACGAGGATTTTAGTTGAAATAACTCGTGAATACCAAATACTTTATCATTTCTCAAAAGATTCGCCGCCAGAATTTTCTCGATTCAGATGATCCGTATCATTTACATAATCGCCATAATCGATCTCACGTCGTGAAGTAGGCCTCCTTCTACCGACGCCGTGATCGGCGAAGATGTTGCTAATGGCTCACAATCACATAGTCGTGATTCGATCCGACTAGATCCACGACCGCCGATGATGTTACTAACGGCTCACGATCACACACTGGTGTGCCGCTAACCCCAGCTGTGAATTTCGTGATCCGACTAGATCCGATATCGATTTTAAAATTGGGAGCTACCCAATAACTGATTCACATTCATAGTTGGCTCGCCCAACAACATGATAGGATACATACGTTAAAACATAAATATTTTGGGCATGTAATTGAATAACAGTTCATAATCATTTTCAACTGAAAGCTTGTAAATAAATACTTTTTGAAGAAAGCATCGTAAATAAAAGGGTTTTCGAGTAAAGCCCACCTTGTATACGTAGGTCTTTATACTATGGTCTCCTTTTCCTACGTCAATGCCTCGTCCACGTATCACCTTAACGTAAGAATTATTTTAGTACGTCGGTCACGTTTGATAGAGACGAACATAGTCTATAACGTTCTACTTATCAAATAAGGCTAACGTCGGACTTATTTTGACGTTTCCTAATCAATTGATGTCGATTATGAATTTTCTTAACTTATAAGAGATATTCTACCTTTTAGTATATAACGTGCGTTTTAATATACTTACGTAACGTAAGTAGCATTGTTACTAAACGTCTTCACGTCACATCGATCACTTATTATCGAATTGCGTGCCTTGACCTTGGTCAACGATTTTGGTCAACTATTTTGACTAAGTCAACCAAAAGTCAACAATTTTGACTTTGGTCAACAAAAGTTAACATTTCGACTTTTTCAATTATTTATGAAATTTATCATTTTATGTGCAATTCTTGTTCCAAAATTCTATAAAATCATACTATGTCTAAAACATTATTTTAGATCATATTATGTAATTATACTTGATAAAATAAATTTATAACATTAATACACATAATATAAAGTTTTCGGCTATTATGAATTAAATAGCTTAGACTTGTGCAAAAATTCCTATAAATTCACATGTCACACTATTTTATCATGTGATTAATAATATGTAATTACTTAGGTCAAATAAAAATCATACACCTTGGTCTTATAGTCTAAGGTTTTCGGTTTTTATAAATAACCAAGTAATTGATTTTTAAAAATTCTAATAAATTCATATAACAATTAATCACCCTCAATTATGCTTACTATAACATAATTGTTATTTATTATGAATTATTGAATTTAATTTACCTAAGTCATGTTCGAAAATTTCAACCTAGGTCCAAATAATTTTTATAAATTTCAATAAATTCTCACAACCATATATTATGAATCTACACACTTAATATGCTATTATAACATTTAAACATGAATTATATCACAACATTTTATCTTATATATATTTTTGATATTTATAAATTATAAGCTATAGTTTTTCAAAAATTCTACATAAATTCATATAAGCATAATTAATACTCTAGATTATGATTTCATGCTCAAAACAATAATTAAAAATCATAATCATCATCATATGGTATCCTTAAGATTTCGTCCACATAAATAATTTAATACCATGCTTAATTTTGTGATATAATTATAATACATGCTTAATAACATCATATAAACATAATATCTAAACATATTAACACAAGTTCTATAATTTTCGAAAATTACACAAATTAACCAAGCTTATAACATAAATTCTAACGGACGACAATCAAAAATTCTAACATGTATACGTAGCTCGTAAGAAATCTAACCTTTTAATCGGAATCGATTTAATCGGCGGAGGTTTATTTGCTAAAGGTTTGGGATCAAACTTTGATGAACTCTCTCTCTTTTTCCTCTCAATAATTTCGGTCCCAAGGTTTGCAAAATGAGAGATTGTAGTGCTAATTTTATATTTATAGAGTTAGACAAGTGTATAACAATTATTACATAAGATAACAATTATTACTCCTTTAAACATTTTCAAAAGAATCGGCCACCACTAGGAGCATATGGACAAAGTTTAATCTTATCACTTATCACTTTATTATGTCACCTTATCACTTAATTAATTTATTAGATCATAGTTATCACAAAATAATTAAATCACAACTTTATAATAAATATATGTGTGTGTCGGCTATGTCACATAGCCTAGGATAGATTTTATTTTTTTCTTACACTATATACTTTATTTTGTTATATTATCCCTAAATTAATAAATTGTATCATAATTATCAAGGAATAAAAGAATTATCACCTTATATCTTCCCTTTTGTAATTCACGCCAATCTCCAATTATTTAGACTAGGATTTTATTTTATTTTCCTATGATATATATAATATATTATTATCATATTATAAAGTTACTTTTGAATAGTCAAAAATTTCAACTACACAAGTGTCCCTATTATATAGTATGAATTTAATTATTTTCCACCCTTATTTTCAACAATTTCGGCCACTTTAATAAATGAATTTTGGATTACTTGTTCCACTTGATAATGATCTCCACTTTACACTTAATATATGATAATATTAAAATCATAACACCTCATTAATTGTAGTATGATATTTTCACATAAAATCATACTAAAAATGACCAAGTTTTAGTCCCTATGTACACAAGTGCACCCACACTTGTGCAACTTGTATTACACTCATTTAGTTCTTAATGACATCATAATAATATAATAATTATCATATATCATTAATTGAATAAGAATAAAATTAAATTGTACTTAGGAAACCCTAATTTTCAAAACTATCGTTTAATTCCAAACATTTTAGTTTCTTGTATAAAATAGCTATTACATAATTATGTGACATATTATATGTCTTAGATAATAAATTTAATCATAGAAAAGTATTTAAAATAATTTAGGTTTTAAAACCCTAATTTTCAAATATAATATTTCAAAATCTCAAATGTGACACATTCAATTTTAATTTTCTAGCATTATTTAATGATAAATAATGCCCTTATATAATAATATAATTATAGGAATTTTAATTTTATAATTCGAGATCGTTTACTAAAGTTATCGCATTATCTCTAAACGTAATCGTTTGAAATGTCTCTAAATTCTCATAGTTTAATTATCTCAAAAGTGTTCAAAATAAAGTTTGTTACAACTTTATTTATTCCTATAATAATAGAATTTCAAATTAAGCTTAACGCTAATAATATCAGAAGACGAATCGTTTAATTTATTCGACGATAGAAAATTACGTTCAAGGAATATTGAAAATTATATTCCTTAATTCACTAAGCATCAGTGAATCTCACACATAAATTATCCAATTATGCTTGGTCAAAGTCAAGAGTTGACTAATTAAGATTTTAATTATTGAATTAATTATACTAATTACGAATTTTATTATCGTAATTCAGTATTAAAATTACGGGATATTAGATTCTACCCCCTTAAAATAAATTTCATCCTCGAAATTTGCATACATCAAAAGAGTTCGGGGTATCGCTCTTTCATGGCGTCCTCGAGTTCCCATGTAGCTTCTTCTTGTCCGTGGTGCCTCCATAGGACTATTACTAACGGGATTGATTTATTTCTCAACTGTTGAACCTTATGGTCCAAAATAGCCACATGTTCCTCTTCGTAGCTCATATCAGGATTTAAGACCACGTCATCATGATGTATTACGTGTTTCGGGTCATACACGATTTCTCAATCGAGACACGTGAAACACATTATGAACATTACCCAAACTTGGTGGTAACGCTAATCTATAGGCTACAGGGCCTATTTTCTCAAGGATCTCGTAAGGTCCTATAAATCGTGGTTTCAACTTTCCCTTTACCCCAAATCTTACAATGCCTTTTAGACGGAGAGGCTTTAAGGAAAACCTTATCTCCACACTCAAATTCTAGCTCGGATCTACGGGTATCGGCATATGATTTCTGCCTATCCTGAGCTTCCTTTATTCTTTGTCTTATCCGCGCACAATTTCAATCATTTCTTCCATCGATCGTGCCCTAAGATTTTCCTTTCACCAACTTCATCCCAAAGAAAGTGGTGATCGACATTTTCTTCCATACAATGCTTCATATGGGGCCATATTGATTGTCGCCGATAACTATTATTGTAGGCGAACTCAATAAGTGGTAAAACTTGTTCCCAAGTTGCGCCGATCCAATACTACCGTTCTCAACATATCTTCTAGCGTTTGATCGCTCGCCTACGATTGGCCATCGATGCGTGGATGAAAAGTCGTCTTGAAATTCACTGCTCCCAATTTCTTTTGTAAGCTTACCTAAAATCTCGAAGTAAACTTCAAATCTCTATCAGAAGTGATAGATTTCGGTATTCCATGCAGACGTACAATTTCCTTCACATATAGTTGGGCTAACTTGTCGGATCCATAGGTGATTCGAATTGGTAGGAAGTGAGCACATTTTGTAAGGCGATCCACTACTACCCATATAGCAGTGTTACCCTTTTGTGACTTTGGTAAACCCGTTACAAAATCCATAGCTATGTCGTCCCATTTCCATTCAGGTATTTCCAAAGGTTGCAGCTTTCCATATGGCCTTTGATGTAACGCTTTTACTTGTTGACAAGTAAGACAACGTTCGACGAATGAGGCTATATCTCTATTCATTCCTTCCCACCAGAACTTTCCTCGTAGGTCTTGGTACATTTTGGTACTGCCTGGATGGGCGGTATAAGGAGTATCATGAGCTTCACTCATGATTTCATTTCTAAGCTCGTCATTGTTTGGAATGCATAGCCTTTCCTCAAACAATATAGTGTTATCTGATGCTTCTTTGAAACCTTTCTGTTCTCCCATTCTCACTTTAACCCTTATCTTTTCTAATTCCTCATCCTTTCTTTGTTCTTCTAAAATTTTATTCCTTAAATCGGACATCATAGTAAGTGTAGCAACATTATCCATGATTGTCTTTGGAGGTTCAACTATCTCTATTGACATTTTCTCAAACTCTTCTATAAGTTTTCCTTCCTTTGTCAAGAGACATCCAAGCTTTGATTGACCTTTACGACTCAAGGCATCAGCTACTACATTAGCTTTCCCGGATGATAGTTTATGCCACGATGTAGTCTTTACTAGTTCGAGCCATCTCCTTTGTCTCATGTTCGATCTTTTGCTCGAAAAGTATTTTAAACTTTGTGGTCAAGAAGATTTCACATCTTACTCCGTAGAGATGATGTCTCCAAATCTTTAAGGCGTGAACCACACCGCCAGCCCAAATCACGAGTCGGTAGTTCAACTCATGTGGCCTAAGTTGTCGGATGCGTAAGCTATTACCTTCCTTCTTGCATCAAGACACAACCAAGCCCGCTTTTGGAAGCATCGGTATAGATAACATATTCCTTGTTTGAATCGAACAGCCTAATACCGTGCACTAGTCGGTTTCTTTAACGCTTGGAAACTTGCCTCACACTCATCGGTCCATGTAAATTTAATCCCTTCAAGTAGGCTGTGTCATTGGCCTTGCTATCTTGGAGAATCCTTCAATGAATCTCCTATAGTAACCAGCTAATCCTAGGAAACTTCGAATTTCGTTTTGAGTGGTCGGTGTTTTCCATCCTTGTACAGCCTCGACCTTTGCCGGATCAACTTTGATTCCTTCTGCTGACACAATGTGTCCAAGGAATATTACTTCCTTAAGCCAAAATTCACACTTGCTGAATTTAGCATAAAGTTGTTCGGTTCGTAGGGTCTTTAACACTGTTCTCAAGTGTTCCCTATGTTCCTCCTCGTTCTTTGAATAGATGAGAATATCATCTATGATCTCATCTATGAAGACTAAGACAAACTTGTCCAAGTATGGATGGAACACTCTGTTCATAAGATCCATAAACACTGCAGGTGCGTTGGTTAGTCCGAACGGTACTACTATAAACTCGTAGTGACCATACCTTGTTCGAATGCCGCCTTAGATATATCTTCCTACCGCATTTTTAATTGATGGTATCCTCGATTTAAGATCGATTTTCGAGAATACGCTTGCACCTCTCAACCGATCGAACAAATCGCTCATCCTTGGTAGCGGATATTTGTTCTTGAGCCGCTTGTTTAATTCCTATAATCGATACACATTCTTAACGAACCATCCTTTTTCTCGACAACAGACAAAGCTCCCCATGGTGAAACACTTGCCTAATAAAACTCAAGTCCAATAACTCTTGAATTTGGATTTTCAACTCTTCGAGTTCCTTGGGTGCCATTCTCAGCGCTGATGATCGAGCCGATCCCGCTCCGCATCAATTGTGAACTCTAGCTGCCCGTCTGGGTAGTCCTGTACGTGTCGGAAAGACGCCCGAAATTCCCAAATTTCCACGTCTTCGACCCTTGTTTCCGCCTTTTCCTCTCCATTTAGATACACAAGGAATGCTTGGCATTCCTTCTTGTTCATCATTCTCCTTGCTTGGAGCGCGGATATTATTGGGATTTTCTTTTCCATACTAATCCCATAGAAGTTCGTAGCTACTTTTCCTGGTGGTTGCATCGAAATTCTTCTCTCCTTACATAAGATCGTGGAATGGTTTTTGGCCAACCAATCCATTCCTAGGATTATATCTACATCCCCCATAGGTATTACGTTCAAGTTATTTGCTAGAACCTTAATTGAGCCTAGGTTCAATTCTAAGTTCGAGCAAGCCTGTGTAACGGTCATAATACCTCCTATAGGTGATGAGATTCTCATTTCCGATTTGTTTCTTCGTGGTTAAGTTCTAACATATCAACGCATGCTTTTGAAATGAAAGAACGCGAAGCACCGTGTCGAATGTAAGTATATAGGTATATTGCAAAGCAATCCCATACCCGCTAGGTTACCTTGGTTCTCGCTGCTCGACGCCTATGTAGTGCATAGGCTCGCCCGAGCCGGCCGCGCGTCGGCGAGGTGCTTGCCTCGCTGATTTTGCTGTTGTTGCCGCGGTTGCTCTTGTCTCTGCTCGCTTTATCATTCTTTATTGTTGCTGTTGTGGTGGGGTTGGTACTGAATTGCCCTTAACGGTTGGGCCGGACCGCTTGATTTGGCCTTCCCATAGTTATCTGGCGAATCCTGTGGCATTCATTTGCATAGTGGCCCTCACGCCACACTTATAGCAAATGGGATTTCGACCATGCACACCCCGTGTGCCTTTTGTTGCATTTCTGCATGGCGGAATCCTTACTATTTCTTGGGTAGGTGGAGTAAATATGGGTCTCCTCCACTTGCCTCATGAGCCATGTTATTTTGCCATGGCCTCTTGTTGTTTATATTAAAGCCTCCTCGGTTGAAATTGTTGTTGTTAGAACTTCCTTCCCATTTATGTTTCCCTTTGTCACCGACATTCTCGTGACCGGGTCGGTGTAGATTTCTCCTCGCATCGCAGCCTCTATGTCTAATGCCCGACTAAGAGCCTCCGTATAAGTTAAGTCGCCATGACCGCCAAATGACATCCTTATCTCATGTCTCGCCCCGCCAATTTTTCTCGACATTTTCATGTCAAGATTCACTAAACCGGTCGATCTAGACATATCGCGAGCGATCGGTCATACTCAAAGACCGACATCCCGCCCCGCCTCGGTGAAAAATTCAACCTCCTTTTATTCCGATAGCTTTTGGGAATGTACTTATCATACATTTCGCTTTGAAGTCGTCCTGTAAAGTATTCCATTTGTTCCGGTCGTTGTCTTTCTCCTTGCCTCCCACCGTCGTCACCGTCCGTGAGTTGAAATGTCACGAAGATAACCTTTCTTGCGTGTAGTACAACAAGAAAGTCGAAAATTGCTCGATAGCCCCGACCCACTGCTCGCATCCTCGTGGCTTCCTTGCCATTGAAGGAGGCGGGTTCTGCTTAAAATAACTCCTCAATCTTACGGTCGGTGGAGGTGGGGTGGTACCGGATCTCTTCACTTTCAGCCGGGTATTCGCCTCGCCCGCCTCTCACTTCCCGCCGAGGTGCGTCTCAAGGCATTCTCGTTAATAAAACGTAGTTAGTATTTGAATAATGTTCATTGCAGTTAATTATACATAACATCTTTATAAAATCGTATCATAAAACAACTTAAACAACCATCATTCTTTTCGCACAACTTGATGTTCATAAAAGCCCATCTTGGGTCATCATCATATATATATGGAAAACTTTGCCTCAAAAGGACTATTCGTATGTCATTGCTTAAAAGGAAGCTAAGTACACACTGTACTATGTATACCACTGTCAACTACATACTGGTCATAAAGCGTCTTAAAATACTATGCTTCTATATTGTTTGTTAACATCATTACTACATACTACATACTACATACTACTCGTAAACTAATATTCATTCTCGTCCATGTTCCTATGGTTTTCTCTTGCAGCTTCGTCTTCGCTTGGATCTTCTTCGGGATCCTCCTCTTCTTTCGGGTCCTCTTCGGATGCTCCCTCCGAACTTTCTTCTCGAGCACGCCTCCGTGATGGTCCAGCTCCATCATCACCTACATCATACACGTCCCGCATAGGAACATGGCCTTCCTGATGATCATGTGCTTCTATGTATGTCCCCTCGTGATAAGATGCCATCATCGGTGGCGAACTGGTGGTGCTGGTCGCGTCGAATGTCCGAACGTCATAGGTGGAAGAACTGGGACTCCCAACGACCTAGGTCGCGATGCTCTCGTCACATGCGTCGGTCGATGTCCTGCTCCCATCTCATCTGGTACCGCGGGGTTGACCACTCGAGGGACCTCTGTGTATAACCATTCCGACGTGTCGTCCTGCCAAGTGTACTGCCTTGGTGGCAGATAGGGCCCTCTTGGTGCAGCCCTGTACACACTGTAGACATAGATAAGATGGCTGACGAACCTCGGTAGATCTCCAATCAAGTCATAGTCAATGCCCGCACGATAGATATAATCGCCCGATACTTCCCTTGCATAATCTTCTCAATCAACTGTTAATCGAGTAAGTAAACGCTTGATGCCATCATATCCCGTCACACCGTACTCATGGGCGTCCATCCATAATCGCAGATAGCTCATCAGAAACTCGCCTAAACTGTCGCCCCAACTCATGCTATAAGTGCGATAGGCTTCAAGTACTTCTCCTGGTGTGAACCTCGGTCTTATCCTTCGCCTTGGTGAGTAATACGGCCTTGCCATCTATCACAGATAATACTAGCGTAAGTCAATCTATATCTGATAAGCAGATAAAAGAATATAATATATCTATTAAGCAGATAAAGCAAACACATCTGATAAGCAGATAAATGTTTACATCAAAGATCCTATGTTTATCCTACATCATAATTTCACTTATGGGATCTCTACTTTCAACTTTCTAAGTTCTTTTAATTCTTAGCAAAATTTTCAGTCTAACTTCATCTGTTCCTCACGACTCGGAGAAAGATTGTGATTACGTCCTTCATATGTGTCACGCCCAATTCCCGGGGAAGGCACGGATGCGGGGTGTGATTAGGGGTGGGGTTAAGAAGCGGGGAAGAAGGGATACATATAACATACATGATAAGAAGATGTGACCATGAAATCGGGCAAGATCTCCTCTATAACTAGGACATATCCCGAAGGGAGGGTGCACAAACAATCCACCAATGTAATAATATCGATATCATAACTTCGTAAAACATGATCTCGGTTTATTATAAGTAATGCAAGAAGGCAAAATAGCATTACATCCTCGTCAACTAGACCGGTCAACCACATAGCATGCTCATATCGAGACTCACGTGAGAATAACATAACAAATCTTGTTCCCAATCGAAAGCAAATAAGGGACAAGAATACATAGTTATCGAGTACGATATAACATAACATCGCTGAAGCATAGCATGAAGAACCCGCAGCCCACCCCTCGGCGCCTGATCCAAATTCTCCTCCATATGTGAAAAGATTTGAAAGAGTTTGGGGTGAGTACTAGCGCACTCACCGGGTTTTATCATAAAATAAAAGAATCATGAGGTCGTGTTCGAGCACTTACCTTAGAAGGTTTTAAACGTAAATCCACTTCTAAGTAAGCAAAATAGATTTTCATTTTCGATACCGATCCGTTATTATCATTACTCCCATCATAGAACCATGAACCACGGCTCGAACGTATCCCGTCACCCCATCACATGACATTCATTCGCCCGAACATATCCAATGGCCCACGCCCAAACGTATCCACCGGCTAACTCGGTGTGGACTTGAGGTCAAATCCCCATCGTAACCATAACCACGCCATTACCTTTTCCGTGTGGACTTCGGGGTCTATCCCCGTAACCATAACCACGTGTTCGGGTCTATCCCTTATGATCAATACTCAAGATGGTGATCAACCCTCCTGAATAGAGATCCGTGCACAACCATGATAGAACCATATCTTGATCGAGAACAATAATAATTTCACAAAACATTTTACGGCGTATATGTTTTATTTTGAAATATCATAGTAAATAACTCAAAATAAGCATATATAACCCAACTCGAACCGATTTAAAACGCCAACCGAGAGATATCTACGGATCCGATGACTTCACCGATCGACCGGTAGGTACCGTAACAAGACGGAACAACTTTTGGGGTTACATCCCACAAAGCAAAGCAACAACGTGATCCAAACGACGATCGTAGCAAAATTAGGGTTTTCACTTTCTCGAACCCACATTTGGCACTCTCCGGTTTTCAAATCAACTCGATGCGTATGGAAATATATTCGTGGCATCAAGACCAATAATAGGGTACTTTCAAAATATGCATGCATGCAAGTTGACTCAAATCTTAGCAAATAAGAAGCTTCAAAAATCGATGCCTATCCTCAGATCTAGGATAAACCATCCAAAATCAATGCATGAAAATGGAAACATAAGCAATATGCATAACGACGAACATGGAATGACAAACGACGTTGAAAATGGATAACCCGGGCATGTACTTCCTTTAGAAAACTCGAAGCAACGGAAAACATCCCGACATGCAGAAACGCGAAAAACGGAAAAACGGATCGGTACTTTAGTAGAATGCATAGCCCGGAACTCAAAACCTAAAGGACCCGTAGCCAAAAGGTGGCCCGTCGGCCACCAAACGGCGGCCAACAGCTCACGGCGGCGGCGGCGATTCGGCGGAGCTTTGCCGGCCAAATTGGCCGGCCTCCGGCCGTTATCCCGTCCCGTCCCTTTAGATTCCCGAGTTCTATGCTATACGATCTACTAAAAGGCGGAATCAAAACAAGAAAAGGACAAAAACAGAAAAACGGGCTGCCCGGGGGGTGGTTGATCGGCGGTGGTGGCTCGGCAGCAGCGCAATGGCGCCGCCGCTGAGCCTCCCCGGCTCGATCCCCACTCCTCCAGCTTCGCAGCAGCACTGAGCTGCTCGGCTCTTCCGAAACACGAGAGACGAAGGAAATGAACGTTGAAAATGAAGGCCCCAGCCTCCTATTTATAGGAAAATTTGGGTCACAGCATTTTCTTGCATAGCGACCTTTTTCGAAAACGCAAAAGCGACGCAACTTTTGCAAACGGACTCAAATTTAGCAAACTTAGTACCCATGGACACGAAATAAAATACGGACACAATGACTATAAACAAGATATGCTTTTAAAAGATCCATGAAAAGTCCGGTTTTCGATAACTTCCGAGTGCCAAACCTTCATGGGTGGTCGAAAACTCTGATACTTAGTGTCTATGAATTCGCCATAAGACACTCTTCACAACGCCGAGGTTTCGTGACGGTCGCATCACCGAAACAAAAGTCAACCTTTGACCTTTTTCTTGAAAACGTGCCATGCAAAATGAGCTTAAAAGACGGGTATTACATCCTCCTCCTTAGAAAAATTTCGTCCCGAAATTTCAAACACGTGGAGAAAACAACTCGTGTCTCGAGCCCGAACTTGTCTTCCAACTCCCACGTAGCTTCTTCCTCTCCGTGGTGATTCCACAACACTTTCACCAACGGAATCGCTTGTTCCTCAACTCCTCGACTTCTCGTTCCAAGATAGCCACCGCCTTCCTCGTAACTCGGATCCCGAGCAAGAACCACTTGGTCATGCTTGATCACGTGTTTTGGGTCGAACACGTACTTTCTCACCGAGAAGCGTGAAACACGCCATGAACATCTCCGATGCTAGGTGGCAAAGCTAACCTATAGCAACGGGCCTATCCTCTCAAGAACTTGAAGGTCCAACGAACCTCGGTCATAACTTACCTCGCTTCCCAAAGCGAACGACTCCTCTCGTCGGAAACCTTAAGAAAACGCGATCTCCGATCATGAATCAAGATCCAGACGAGCTTGTCCGCATAGGACTTACGCCATCTGCGCTTCCTTGATCCTTCGCTGATCCGATAGATAACCTCGACCGCCTGTTGAACCATCTCGTCCTAACATCTTCCTCTCGCCCACTTCGTCCCAATAAAGTGGCGATCGACACTTCCTTCCGCATAACGCTTCATAGGAGCCATTCCTATGGTGGCTTGATAATCGTTGTTATAGGCAAACTCTACCAAAGGTAGTATCTCTTCCCAATTTCCTCCTCTATCGCCACGATCGCCGCAAAGATGTCTTCCAAAACCTGAATCGTTCTTTCCGATCGACCGTCTGCTTGAGGATGGAAGGCAGATCGAGATTCACTTGGTTCCCATAGCTTCCTGCACTCCTCCAAAACCTCGACGTGAACCTCGGGTCACGATCCGATGTAATCGATACGGGCACACCATGTAACCGCATTTATTTCTCGACGAAAGTCGAGCAAGCTTATCCAACCCGTACGTCATCCGAATCGGTAAGAAATGAGCTGACTTCGTCAGTCTATCGACGACAACCCATATAGCGGTGTTTCCTCTCGCTGACCTTGGAAAACTCACCACAAAATCCATACCGATATGATCCCATTTCCACTCTGGGATTGGTAACGGTTGCAACAATCCTGACGGACGTTGGTGTACAGCTTTCACTTGCTGACAAGCCAAACAACGTTCCACAAACGCGGCTACATCCTTTTTCATCCCTTCCCACCAAAAGTTCCTTTTAAGGTCTCTGTACATTTTGGTGCTTCCTGGATGAGCTGTATACGGTGCCTCATGAGCTTCACTCATGATTTTATCTCTCAATTCCCTATTGAGTGGCACACATAACCTTCCTCGGAATAGTAGCGCGTTGTCTCTCGCTTCCGTGAAACCCTTGCTATCTTCTAGCCTTGCTTTCAAACGCATCTTTTCCAAGAACTCATCTCCTCGTTGCGTGCTCACGATGGCTTCTCATCGACCCATCCTTCTTCTTGACGAACAGAACTGGCGCTCCCCACGGCGATACGCTAGGTCGGATAAAACCTAGATCCAACAGCTCCTGCAACTGCGCTTTCAGTTCTTGCAATTCCTTAGGTGCCATTCTATATGGTGCCTTTGATCTCGTGTCGCCTCGGTTTCAAATCAATAGTGAATTCCACTTGTCTATCAGGTGGTAAACCTGGCAAGTCCTCGGGAAACACGTCCGGATATTCACACACCACTGGCTCCTCTTGCAACTGTTTGCGCTCTTCATCGTGCCCTGTCAAACTTACCAAGAAAGTTTGACACTTCCTTCCCGATCATCCTCACCGCCTTCAAGGTCTTTGAGATCATTAACGCAAACACCCATTCTTATGCCGTGAAACAAACTTCCACTCCTTCGGCTGCTCGAAAAGCAACTTCTCTCGAGACAACGATAGTTGCCATGTGCTTTTCCAACCAATCCATGCCAAAGATGACATCGAAATCTTCCATTCGATGACATGCAAATTGACAAAGACCTTCGCTCACGTATTTCTACCTCCGGTTCGGCAAATCTCTTTTGCCTTTAGCACTTCCACGACGGGATGCTAATTTCGTGGTACTGTGATTCCTGGGTACCAAACCCAACCTCTCACACGCGATTTTGAAACAAAGAATGTGAGGCTCTGTGTATCAAACAAAGCGAAACGGTATATCACTCATATGGATTATACTTGCAAGATTTCCGGAGCTTGAGCTGCTGCTGGCGATTCAAGCGTACACCCTTGCTTGCTGCGGTGGCCTTTGGTTTGTCTTGGCTAGGGTGACCTCCTGCCCGTTGTTTGTCCTCATGGAGCATGATTACGCCTCATGAGCTGGATGCCGCCTTCTTGGCGGCACCGCCGGCCTCCTAACGGACAATCTCGAGCGTAATGTCCAGACTTCTTACAACGATAGCACTCGGTGCTACCTTGCCTACACTCGCGAAAATGATTCCTTTGGCATTTACGCACCAAGGTTTTCCACACCGCCGCATGGGTTGGAAATTCTTTCCCCAGGTTGCCTTTCTCTCACTTGAATGCCTTGATTCCTTGGAATCATCGGACCGCCTCGTTCCTTGAACACTTGATTGCCTTTCCTCGATCTTCCCATTTCCTCTTACCTCTTCCTCCGCCGATGGTTGTCCGGTGGCATCGTTCTTTCCGGGCAACATTGACTCAATGTTTAATACCGGTTCGAAGGATCGCGATACGCCGATCTCACGACCGACGAGCGAAATTCGATCTCGGTCTGAGTCCTCTCTGAACACATGCGCCTGGCGACCTCAGTGCCGACCAGGTACGTAGCATAACGTGACAGACGATTGAACGAGCGATCGTACTCGGTGACCGTCCTTCTCCCTTGACGAAGATTCCAGAATTCATTTTGCCTTCTCTGCCTGTAAACGCCAGGCACGTACTTTTCCATGAGTTCTTCCTTGAAATCTTCCCACGTATACCTTGCCCATCGTCACGGTGTTGGGTCCTCCTCACGATTCCCACCGAAATCAGCCTCATCGGTTAGCTGAAAGATCGCGCAATTCAGCTTTTCTGCTTCTTCGCAGCCGATGTATTCGAAGATCCTTTCGGTGGATCGTATCCAGTTCTCAGCGTCGATCGGTTCGCCGAGACCGTCGAACGTAGGGGGATTCTGCCTGCGAAAACTCTCGATCGCATGCCGCTGAACCAAAGGTGGTTCCTGGGCTTCTTCCACGTTATTGTTCCTCTGATTCCTTGTTCTCGGCATCTACATCGACGTTTGAAACATTAGAAACGCTTTCGCATAGATAACCGGGTATCATCGCATAACATATATCATCACCCATAGCACATATCATCACATATACCACATATCACGCACGATCACATATAATCATGCAATCCTGTCAACATATCATCGTTATGCATTTCACATAACATTATCATCACACATCACATAGATCATATATCATCATGGCATAGCTCATATCACGTATAAGCATCAAAACATAAACATCCTGTCATAGACAGCGTTAGTATCAGTAATATTTAGTGTCCATGAAGGACTGTCAAAATACAAGATCAAGGTATGTCAGTCAAAAAAGGTCAGATATGAGCAAAAGAATCGACTCGGTCATCACAAAAAGATGCCACTGCTTCATGCTTCTAGCGATTCTGCGACTCATCACCGTACACACCGACTACCTAGATCCTCGCCCTCCATATCCATCCACTATTCCCTTTCGTCCCAGCGGTTCCATTCTGTCTCTCTCATCTTCCTTTCCTTCCAATCGGGGCTTAAATTCGGGCTGCCGCTTCAAAGCGATCCTGCATGGAAGCAAGCCTCTCGTGGGTATGATCCCATCCAAGCTGTGCTCTGATCGCCTGAGTGTCAGGTGAAAGCTGTGCCTGAGTCCCTGTCTCTGGCGCTTGCCCTTCCTCAATGTGCCCGACCATCGGAGTCATCGGCTATCTGGATCACCGGGTCCTCCGAATCCTCACTATCCTCCTCGTTCTCATCTGGGTCCTCCTCTTCTTCCTCAGAGTCGCCTTCTCTGGATGCCAGCCTGACACAGTTTGGTGGCATGAAGATTCTCGATGCAGGCTTTTCTTCGCCACCGCCGGACGGACAATATCTCGCCCCGGAAGTTCCCGCCTCAAAGTCGTTTGGAACCTCCGGAAGGTAAGGATCGTCGATGGAGGTGTAGTGACGGTGTATCTGTTGCATCGGCGATCGCTGATTGATGGTTGTTCTCCCAATGGCTCTTCGCGAACATCATCCCTATCATCGATCCGGATTGGTCCTCGGGTGTCTCGCAACCACATCCGCCTCGGATGGTATACCTCGTGGTCTGCGTCCCTTGTCTCCATACTCGGCAAATAACTCGGTAAAGTCCAAGGTAAGGTGCCTCGTGATAGGATCCGTCTCGAACAACACATGTCCTTGCCGCCCATGGTTGCCAACCTGCCGGTAGCCTTCGGTCATCCGATAGTAGGCCTCGATTTCGACACTTTCCCTCCGCCTCGAACCTTTCTCCATAACCCAACAAATCTTCCGAAATACTCCCAATGGCTCATGAATATTCCGGGTACATTCCCTGAATTTACGGATATGCTCATCCATTCTGTGAGATCTCAACCAACGTTGTCTGGGCCACTGAATATCCATAAACCTACATGTTAGTTTATCAACATAACAACAAATATTCACGTTTCCTTTACCATCCCAGTCATCTGGGTAATCATGTTTCAAACACATGTTCATTTCAACATATATCAATATCAATATCGATATAATCACGTAAGCAAATACAGGATTCACTTACAAGCACTCGTTTATCAAAATAAACAAGATTTTCAATCAACAATACATTGCTATGTAAACTCATAGACTTACATCAACCATACGTGATCACATCAATCACATCATATCATATAAACGATTTTCACATCACAGCCACACAGGCCCTTTTTGTTCCATCAACAATCACTTCCACATCCACATCACCATCCATCCACATCACGTTTACATCACGTAAACTCTTACCAGGCCAAAACACATGAAACCAAGATCATATCAAGTATCACGTAGCCACATAAAGCATCAGCAAATAAACACATACCTCATCCCCTTTTTAAAGGAGGTGGACTGACGGTGAGCTGAGGGTAGCTGTACCTGATAAACAGTTTAGAAGAACAAGTTCTAAACACTCAATTTAAAGAACATACAAGATATAAAGCAAACGAACTGCTTTGATATCAAATAACAAAGCTAGAGGTCAAAGCCACGAACCATTGCTCGATACCAAGTCATCACGCCCAATTCCCGAGGAAGGCACGGATGCCGGGTGTGATTAGGGGTGGGGGTTAAGCGGGGAAGAAGGGGATACATATAACATACATGATAAGAAGATGTGACCATGAAATCGGGCAAGATCTCCTCTATAACTAGGACATATCCTCGAAGGGAGGGTGCACAAACAATCCACCAATGTAATAATATCGATATCATAACTTCGAAAACATGATCTCGGTTTATTATAAGTAATGCAAGAAGGCAAAATAGCATTACATCCTCGTCAACTAGACCGGTCAACCACATAGCATGCTCATATCGAGACTCACGTGAGAATAACATAACAAATCTTGTTCCCAATCGAAAGCAAATAAGGGACAAGAATACATAGTTATCGAGTACGATATAACATAACATCACGGAAGCATAGCATGAAGAACCCGCAGCCCACCCCCGCCGCCTCGCCCAAAATTCTCCTCCATCTCGTGAAAAGATTTGAAAAGAGTTTGGGGTGAGTACTAGCGCACTCACCGGGTTTTATCATAAAATAAAAGAATCATGAGGTCGTGTTCGAGCACTTACCTTAGAAGGTTTTAAAACGTAAATCCACTTCTAAGTAAGCAAAATAGATTTTCATTTTCGATACCGATCCGTTATTATCGTTACTCCCATCATAGAACCATGAACCACGGCTCGGGCGTATCCCGTCAACCCATCACATGACATTCATTCGCCCGGAACATATCCAATGGGCCCACGCCCGGGCGTATCCACCGGCTAACTCGGTGTGGACTTGGGTCAAATCCCCATCGTAACCATAACCACGTCATTACCTTTTCGTGTGGACTTCGGGGTCTATCCCTTCGTAACCATAACCACGTGTTCGGGTCTATCCCTTATGATCAATACTCAAGATGGTGATCAACCCACCGAATAGAGATCCGTGCACAACCATGATAGAACCATATCTTGGATCAGAGAACAGTAATAATTTCACAAAAACATTTTACGGCGTACATGTTTTATTTTGAAATATCAGAGTAAATAACTCAAAATAAGCATATATAACCCAACCTGAACAGACGAAAACGTCAACCGAGAGATATCTACGGATCCGATGACTTCACCGATCGCACTGGTAGGTACCTGGTAACAAGACGGAACAACTTTTGGGGTTACATCCCACAAAGCAAAGCAACAACGTGATCCAAACGATGATCGTAGCAAAATTAGGGTTTTCGACTTTCTGAACCCACATTTGGCACTCTCCGGGTTTTCAAATCAACTCGATGCGTAGGAAATATATTCGAGCATCAAGACCAATAATAGGGTACTTTCAAAATATGCATGCATGCAAGTTGACTCAAATCTTAGCAGCGAAGAAGCTTCAAAAATCGATGCCAATCCTCAGATCTAGGATAAACCATCCAAAATCAATGCATGAAAATGGAAACATAAGCAATATGCATAACGATCGAACATGGAATGACAAACGACGTTGAAAATGGATAACCGGGCATGTACTTCCTTTAGAAAACTCAAGCAACGGAAAACATCCCGACATGCGTAAACGCGAAAATGTAAAACGGAATCGGTACTTTAGTAGAATGCATGGCCCGAACTCAAAACCTAAAGGACCCGAGCTGGGGTGGCCGTCGGCCACCAAACGGCGGCCAACAGCTCACGGCGGCGGCGATTCGGCGGAGCTTTGTCGGCCAAATTGGCGGCCTCCGTGATTATCCCGTCCGTTCCTTTAGATTCCCGAGTTCTATGCTATACGATCTACTAAAAGGCGGAATCAAAACAAGAAAAGGACAAAACAGAAAACGGGCTGCCGGGGATGGTTGATCGGCGGTGGTGGCTCGGCGGCGCGCATGGCGCCGCCACCGAGCCTCCCGGCTCGATCCCCACTCCTCCAGCTCGCGGCAGCACTGAGCTGCTCGGCTCTTCCGTAAACACGAGAGACGAAGGAAATGAACGTTGAAAATGAAGGCCCTAGCCTCCTATTTATAGGAAAATTCGGGTCACAGAAATGCTTGCAAGCGCCCTTTTCGAAAACGAAAAGCGACGCAACTTTTGCAAACGGACTCCAAATTTAGCAAACTTAGTACCCATGGACACGAAATAAAATACCGGACACAATGACTATAAACAAGATATGCTTTTAAAGATCCATAAAAGTCCGGTTTTCGATAACTTCCCTGAGTGCCAAACCTTCATGGGTGGTCGAAAACTCTGATACTTAGTGTCTATGAATTCGTCATAAGACACTCTTCACAACGCCTCGAGGTTTCGTGACGGTCGCATCACCAAAACAAAAGTCAACCTTTGACCTTTTCTCGAAAAACGTGCCATGCAAAATGTGCTTAAAAGACGGGGTATTATAATATGAAATGAAGTTCGTTGCGATAAGAATATGTGAACGAAACCGTTTGCAAAGCGGAGTTCAAACGAATAAGAACGAGTCAAAACAAAAATACTGCGGTGCAGTTTTACGCTGCATGCGCCGTCTTGTGGGAATTACTTCCTTCCGGACGATTGCGAGCTCATGCTCGCTTCGTCTTTAGTTTCCTTACAAGATTTGTTTAGCTTTCTTTGGTCCTTATTGAACCCATCGCCTTGCACCTTTGATCCTTTCTTTTGCTTTCGTCAGCTTTTCATTGAAACTCGAGTTCGTTTCCAATCGACTTTTCGTTCGTTCGCAAATCAATATCTCACTATTGTTCTTGAAAAAAGGGATTAAGCTCCTAGAACTCATACTACTATGTTCAAGAGGTGAGCATGCTTCTTAGAGCATCTATGTTCTTTTGGGAATAACATACCCAATTTCAGAATAAACTGTAAACTTTGAATAAACATTTCAAAAATCATAACATAACTTCTGTACTCATGCTTTCAGTAACTTAAACATCACCTTTGACATTATCATGTCAACTGTTTCTCATTCTTCGTAAACTTTGTCTCACATCACTGATAACTCATTATCATATCACTTTTTGACATAGAATTGTCAACTTTTCTCATAACACTTTAAAAATTCTTTTCGGAATACATTCCAAAACTTTCATGACTTTCACTGTTTTCAAAATATGAATTCAATCTCATTTTCAAACCTTCAAGTTCAACTGTTTCAACTTTCAACTTTCAATATCAAAACTGAGAAAATAATTTACCTCTTTCTCGGTTGAGCTTGATGTGATGGAGTGTTGAGCACAGTCAGCTGATCTCTAGAAGTCTAGTGACTCAATCTAGACTTGACTTTTGAAAGAAGGTTTTAGGGGTCAAAGGACGACCCGCTCTGATACCAACTGTAACAGCCCGCCAATCTAAAGTACGGATTAGACGGGACTGTTACTATTAAACAGGGATTAGGAACATAATGACCAATCACTTCTCAAGACTTCAAACTATTATAGATAAACACACAACGGTTTCATACAAACTAGACCAACAGACCATTAACAAAAGGATTCACTGATCTGGAGGTAACATAAGTAATATCCAAAATAGTATAATAAAGTGTTTTGAACAGCGGAAAGCATGTGAATGCATATATGACGATATACATCCAAGGTAAACTATTAGCGACAAAAACTCCGACTGCTCAACACTTGTCCATCCATCAGCAGCTCAACCTGCACATTTAAAAACAAACATGCAGGGCTAAGTACAAGATTGCACTTAGTGGATTCATGCCAAAATAATTTCATTTAATTACACTGCCCATTAGTATAACACGAGGATTTTAGTTGAAATAACTCGTGAATACCGAAATATTTTATCATTTCTCAAAAGATTCGCCTGGCAAGGCATTTTCTGATTCGTATGATCCGTATCATTTACATAACTGCTCATAATCGATCTCACGTCGTAAGTATGCCTCCTTCTACCGACGCCGTGATCGGTCAAGATGTTGCTAACGGCTCACAATCACATAGTCGTGATTACGCATCGACTAGATCCATGATCGGCCGATGATATTACTAACGGCTCACAACACACTGCTGGTGTACACGTTAACCCTAGCTGTGAATTCTACATCCGACTAGATCCGATATCGATTTTAAAATTGGGAGCTACCCAATAACGATTCACATTCATAGTTGGCTCGCTCAACAACATGATAGGATACATACGTTAAAACATAAATATTTTGGGCATGTAATCAATAACGGTTCATAATCATTTTCAACCGAAAGCTTGTAAATAAATACTTTTCAAGAAAGCATCGTAAATAAAAGGGTTTTCGAGTAAAGCCCACCTCAGATCGTAGGTCTTTATAATATGGTCTCCTTTTCCTCGCCAATGCCTCGTCCACGTATCACCTTAACGTAAGAATTATTTTAGTACGTCGGTCACGTTTGATGAGGCGAACATAGTCTATAACGCTCAACGATCAAATAAGGCTAACGCCGGACTTATTTTGACGCTTCCTAATCAATCGATGTCGATTATGAATTTTCTTAACTTATAAGAGATATTCTACCTTTTAAGTATATAATGTGCGTTTTAATGTACTTACGTAACGTAAGTAGCATTGTTACTAAACGTCTTCGTCACATCGATCACGTACATCGAATTGCGTGCCCTTTGACCTTGGTCAACGATTTTGGTCAACTATTTTGACCAAGTCAACCAAAAGTCAACAATTTTGACTTTGGTCAACAAAAGTCAACATTTGACTTTTTCAATTATTTATGAAATTTATCATTTTATGTGCAATTCTTGTTCCAAAATTCTATAAAATCATACTATGTCTAAAACATTATTTTAGATCATATTATGTAATTATACTTGATAAAATAAATTTATAACATTAATACACATAATATAAAGTTTTCATTATTATGAATTAAATAGCTTAGACTTGTGCAAAAATTCCTATAAATTCACATGTCACACTATTTTATCATGTGATTAATAATATGTAATGACTTAGGTCAAATAAAAATCATACACCTTGGTCTTATAGTCTAAGATTTTCGGTTTTTATAAATAATCAAGTAATTGATTTTTAAAAATTCTAATAAATTCATATAAAAATTAATCACCCTCAATTATGCTTACTATAACATAATTGTTATTTATTATGAATTATTGAATTTAATTTACCTAAGTCATGTTCGAAAATTTCAACCTAGGTCCAAATAATTTTTATAAATTTCAATAAATTCTCACAACCATATATTATGAATCTACACACTTAATATGCTATTATAACATTTAAATATGAATTATATCACAACATTTTATCTTATATATATTTTCGGTATTTATAAAAGTATAAGCTATAGTTTTCCAAAAATTCTACGTAAATTCATATAAGCATAATTAATACTCTAGATTATGATTTCATGCTCAAAACAATAATTAAAAATCATAATCATCATCATATGGTATCCTTAAGATTTCGGTCCACATAAATAATTTAATACCATGTTTAATTTTGTGATATAATTTTAATACATGCTTAATAACATCATATAAACATAATATCTAAACATATTAACACAAGTTCTATAATTTTCGAAAATTACACAAATTAACCAAGCTTATAACATAAATTTTAACGGATGAAAATCGAAAATTCTAACATGTATACGTAGCTCGTAAGAAATCTAACCTTTTAATCGGAATCGATTTAATCGGCGGAGGTTTATTTGCTAAAGGTTTGGGATCAAACTTTGATGAACTCTCTCTCTTTTTCCTCTCAATAATTTCGGTCCCAAGGTTTGCAAAATGAGAGATTGTAGTGCTAATGTTATATTTATAGAGTTATAACAATTATTACATAAGATAACAATTATTACTCCTTTAAACATTTTCAAAAGAATCGGCCACCACTAGGAGCATATGGACAAAGTTTAATCTTATCACTTATCACTTTATTATGTCACCTTATCACTTAATTAATTTATTAGATCATAGTTATCACAAAATAATTAAATCACAACTTTATAATAAATATATGTGTGTGTCGGCTATGTCACATAGCCTAGGATAGATTTTATTTTTTTCTTACACTATATACTTTATTTTGTTATATTATCCTAAATTAATAAATTGTATCATAATTATCAAGGAATAAAAGAATTATCACCTTATATCTTCCCTTTTGTAATTCACGCCAATCTCCAATTATTTAGACTAGGATTTTATTTTATTTTCCTATGATACATATAATATATTATTATCATATTATAAAGTTACTTTTGAATAGTCAAAAATTTCAACTACACAAGTGTCCCTATTATATAGTATGAATTTAATTATTTTCCACCCTTATTTTCAACAATTTCGGCCACTTTAATAAATGAATTTTGGATTACTTGTTCCACTTGATAATGATCTCCACTTTACACTTAATATATGATAAGATTAAAATCATAACACCTCATTAATTGTAATATGATATTTTCACATAAAATCATACTAAAAATGACCAAGTTTTCGTCCCCTATGTACACAAGTGCACCCACACTTGTGCAACTTGTATTACACCTCATTTAGTTCTTAATGACATCATAATAATATAATAATTATCATATATCATTAATTGAATAAGAATAAAAATTAAATTGTACTTAGGAAACCCTAATTTTCGAAAACTATAGGTTTAATTCCAAACATTTTATTTTCTTGTATAAAATAGCTATTACATAATTATGTGACATATTATATGTCTTAGATAATAAATTTAATCATAGAAAAGTATTTAAAATAATTTAGGTTTTAAAAACCCTAATTTTCGAAATATAATATTTCAAAAATCTCAAAATGTGACACATTCAATTCTTAAATTTTCTAGCATTATTTAATGATAAATAATGCCCTTATATAATAATATAATTATAGGAATTTGAATTTTATAATTCCGAGATCGTTTGCTAAAGTTATCACATTATCTCTAAACGTAATCGTTTGAAACGTCTCTAAATTCTCATAGTTTAATTATCTCAAAAGTGTTCAAAATAAAGTTTGTTACAACTTTATTTATTCCTATAATAATAGGAATTTCAAAATTAAGCTTAACTGCTTAATAATACTATAAGACGTAACTGTCGAATTTATTCGACGTTAGAAAATTACGTTCGAAGGAATATTGAAAATTATATTCCTTAATTCACTAAGCATCAGTGAATCTCAAGCAGAAATTATCCAATTATACTTGGTCAAAGTCAAGAGTTGACTAATTAAGATTTTAATTATTGAATTAATAATACTAATTACGGATTTTATTATCGTAATTCAGTATTAAAATTACGGGATATTACAGCCAGGGGTCAAACTGCTCCCTGTTTCTTCTTCAGTACCAGAAGTTTGTGTTGCTTTTATCATAAAGTAAGGTTGAGTTGGTAGCGGTAATTCCCCTAATCCTCGAGGGCGGTAAGATCCTGTCCTTTGGCCATTCTCGTCCCTTTCAGGTATAATTAACGGCACAGGACGTGGGACGGCGTCTGGAACATCAGGGTACAACCATTCCTTTGTATCATGTTGTGTAACTTGTCGGGGACTAGGACAAGTGCTCATAGGTGCCGTTCCATACGCATTATATGTATACTTGAGCCGGTTGACAAATCTCGTAAATCCGCCCAAACCTCGAATTTTCTACATGGAGAATATACTCTCTTGATACTTCTTTTGCAAAATCACGCTAATCTGTTGGCAAGCGACGGATAAGTCGTTGGATACCATCCTCATTTTCACTCCATAGTTCTGAGCATCCATCCAAAGGTGCAAAATTCCTCCAAAACTGTCCTAAATCCATGCCTAGTTTATAATAAAAGAGCCGATCGCCTGTGTGAGTTCTAAGCTTGTAGGCCTTGTGGTTAACTTTTACCCGTAATACTCCTTTTCACGCCATCGTAAGCGAGATATTTCTAGATGAGCCAACCTTAAATTAAAGCAATAGAGGTAATTTAAATAAGAAGGATCTCTTAAAGAATTAAACACTTTAAGCCATAGACTTGTAAACAACTTACAACACAACTCATGAACATTTATCTTATTCCTCATTTAATATTTCACATCTCCATTTGTATATCGCTCTAAATTAATTCGTGAAAGCAATAGTGGATCCAAAAATCCCGTTGCGTAGAATCTCATACGAAGAGACTATGTCCATGTCATTAATCACGCGAGTGACATTTGTTTACCAAGGCTTCCATTTCTAGTATTAAATTACGTTCCACATAGATATTATAATCCAATTTATTCATTAGAACCTTAAGCGATTCTAGGTTCAATTTCAAGTTTTAGCAACACCTGCGACGGCCATAATTCTCATATAGGTGAAGAGATTTTCATTTCTTGATTCGTTTATCCTGAATTGGGTTCTATCGTTTCTACACATACTTGTGCGATGTTAGAATGTGGAGCACCTATATCGAACAAAATATTATAGGTATCTTTGAAGTTTTCTCATACCTATCGTGTCTTCTGGTTTTTGTTAGATTACTGCGATGCAAGTATAGGCTCGGGTCTCGGTGTTCCGTCATGCTCAATTAAACATCATTTCATATATCATTGTCCTTGCCCTTGGACATTGTGTTCCTTTGTTATGGCCTCTTGTTACTCTATTTGCCATATTCTTCTCGGTTGTCAGTACAGTTATTCCTTTATCAATAGCATTTTGTGGTTAGGTCTACATCAACCTATCTTTGATATTGATATCTCGAAAATTTAATCTTATCGTAGAGATCGCGATGTATCTGACACTATCATTCATTCCTAATCCAGTATGAATGATTCAGTTTCCTTTTTCACTTTATCGATCTTAGGAACATATCTCATATATATATCCTTACTTTATATTCTTTTCAAGAGAAATCTTTACACTAGCATTTAGCGCTATCGTTTGTAATATCCTGTTAGGATATACGTCATTTCTTCTTAAACTTTATTGATTCATCCTGCAATTTCGCATAAGATAAAATCCTTTGTCCACTGGGGCTTATTATACTTTTGCCTTGACGTCAAATATCTTTACCATTTTCTCGACATTCAATGAATGCTTCATTTCCATGTCAAAGATACTTAATATCTCACTTTATTGATCGTCACAAAAGTATGAGGGATAATCTTTCCAATTAGATTCACCTTAAGATCCTTCCATGCGAATCTTTTCATTTGTTCTCTTGGATGCATTTCCTTTGCCAAGTCTATATAAACTATTTGCTTGTTAATTACTAAGACACACAAGACAAGCATTTTGTGTCCATACAACTTAGAGTACTAAGAATCATTTCAAATATTGAATCTATTTCTTAATCTGTTTCTTTAATTCAAAGGAATTACCTTACTTATCGAAGTTATAATGTTTCTGAAGCTTATATCATATCGTGGGCTATCTCATAATTGTATAGCTCGTAATTTCTTCTGCTATTTTTGACTTTTGTCCCTTTTTCTTGAACATGGTATCTGAAAGTAATATTACCTTCATTATACTTCGGTTCTCACTTTCAGGACTAGAACCGTCATTATTGTCATATAGCTTGGTAAGGTAGTACATTTGTACACCATAACTTAAATTCCAAGCATCTCATTACCATGTCTTGACTTTGGAGATATTTCCTCCATACTTGATTTACATGCTAGGGCTATCCTAGCTGTTCACACATCTCAATGATTATGATTCCTCAATCTCATTATCATTGGTTTAACCAAGTCTCAATTACTTGGAATCGATTATGCTCAAGCATAATCTCATTGATTAATTATAAAGCGAGATATTTGTTATCCGAGATGCTATCATTTCTTATATATATATATATCTTTAAAAGAATATTTTGCATGCATCTTCATTCTTTTAAACATGTCCAACCTACTAAGGAGGTTTTAAGGACAATCAACTATCTTAAAGATAAGTTGTAATTTCTCTCTCGTTATGACATAATAAGAGGAAATTATATCCCAAGGATATCATATACTTTCCTTTACTTTTACTCTTGCATTCAATGCTAAAGAGTATCTTATTCATAACTTTATTATCATAATGGTCACATAGAGATATAACTTTACTATCATCAGTACTCGGTAAGCCCATCAGGGGTCATTGCATCGATGTGCATCATAGGGGACAATATATCTGGTCTCATCGAGATCTTGTCATCGAGATCTTGTTTACATCATCACTTCTTGATGTCTATCATCTTACTAATCTAAAACTTTTTGGTGACCAAAAATAAGTCAACCTACATCATACCCGATGTTTATCACTTTACTAATTCAAAACATAGGTGACACGACAAGTCAACCTTCATCATACTTATTGGTTTCAAGAATCGAAGAGAATTCATCATGACAACTTATAAGAGGTATGGATTCACAATTCAAGATGACAAATTTTACAATTTGAATCCATATGTTCTTTAAACTGAATAATTGGGATCTAGGGTCCGAAGACCAGAATGACGACTACTGAGATTTCTTTTGTCATATGGGCTGGCCAGACCCGTCACAAATATTTTCTCAGTCACACAATGGCTTGGTTTCAAAATGACACTTTATAAATCTTTGGGTTAAAAATTTCCTTCAGAAAAAGTGAGAAACTCGAATGATTTCTCAATTTAAACTAGGTCATAGAGTTAAACTCAATGACAGAAATTGAGTAATGAATATAATTTGAAACCTTATGCACTCGTATTAGGTCATCATAAGTTGTAAGGTTCAACAACATACTACCCTACATCCCGAACTTTACTCATATCATTGAACTAACTTTTCGATTTCCTCTTCAACAATTTTCTACCACATCGTGGTCTCTTCTTTTGTAAGAATTTTACGATACTTGCATCAATTGATTCTTTGATCACATTTCTATTTCGTTTTTAACGGAAAAGTCATAGTCGATTTGGAGTTCCGTCACGCGTGAACGTTCAAATAAAAAGACTATACTCATGTCACTTATCGCATAGTGACATTCACCATCTTGACATCATTTCCATTTCTGCTCATAAATTTTCTTTTCGTCTTTCAATTCGAGATTCTCATTTTGATCTCTCTTTTTTGTTCTCAGGATGGAATAAAATTCTCATAATTCATCTTTCTATGTTCTTACGCAAATGGGATCATGCGTCTTAAACAGTCTACGTTCTTTTGGGATAACATACCCATCATCATAAACAACTTTGAGATTTGAAATAAAATTTCAAATATTCATAACATAGCTCATTTGTACTCATGTACTTCTTTGAATTTCAAAAATTCAACATATCTTATTTGACATATAAATGTCCATTTTTGAGCATTTTCAAACATTAATAACATAACTCATTTGTAACAATAAATCTTCATTGAATTACATGAATTCAATCCATTCACTATTGACACATCTTTGTCAATACTTTCTCATATCACTTGTCAACTTTTTTCTCATATCTCCTTTCTTTTCATAACTTGAAACATCATATCATCATCTTTCATAACTTTCATTCTCAACCTTTTTATAACTTTCGTCTCTTTTGGAAAAATCATTTCAATCCTTTTTCACTTTCAAACTTTTCACTTCAAACTTTTGAGAAGGAATCATTTACCTCATTACGATTGAGCTTGATGTGATGGAGTGTTGAGCATTGTCAGCTGACCTTTAGAAGTCTAGTGACTCATTCTAGACTTAACTTTGAAATGAGGTTTTGGATTCAAAGAGCGAACTGCTCTGATACCACTTTGTAACAACCCCTAATCCTAAGTACGGATTAACAGGGACTATTACTTTAAACATGAATTTATAAATGGAAAGGACCATTGAACATTGAACTGTAATACATATATCTAGCATACTTTTGTATACTGGGAGCAATTTTGATTGAGCTTGTATACAATGTTTCCTGTTACCACTATTACAATCTCCTCTCTGAATTGTTTACTTGATTGCATATGTATGTCCATTTATCTCATATATAAGTTAGATCATACAGTGTGTTGTAGATCACAGAAGTTTGTATGATCGGTCAAGCTTAATGAGATATAAATAGTATCACAGCTGAGACAACTTGAGGACGAGTTGTCGGTATAAGTCTGCGGTGTAGATAAGTGACTTGACTTGGTTGCTTGTCATCTTTGATGCGTCTCGGCGTATTGATGGATCACGGTGAGATGAGTTCTTCTATCGATCGTCGTGAAGAACCTAGATCTCGGAGACTTCGTTGATCTAAATCTCGATAAGGTATTAGGTGAGTATGAGTTCTTGACCATCACTTTGACTTGCTATGGGTGAGGGTTACATGAGATAACCAAGATTCTCTGCATTTTGGGTGGTGGCGGTGCTTGTATGTCATGCTAGTTATCCAGATCGAGTCACCGTATCCGTTTAGGATGTTGGCGTCCCTTAAGGAGCTCAAAGGTTTATTGTACTAAACCTGCGCAGTTGAGTTATCTCAAGTACAATAATAAGGTTGAGTGGTACTACTTAAGGAATTAAAGATATTAATTATTTTAAGCGATCGAGCGTTGTAAATAATTAATGGACGTCGATATCTTAAATACGGGATTCGTAAAGTCTAAGTGCAAGCCGACTCACCTTGGTAATAAAGGGGTAAGTCGGCATTTATTCTCTAGTGGCATGAATAAATGTTTATGAATTAATTTATGTTCTGGGCTGAACATAAGATAATTAATTTATTTGAGGCCCATCTTTATTCCTTGCATTTGATCCCTGGGCTAGCCCATCCAGGCCTGGAGCTTAGTGATTTTCGCCCCCTCCTTATAGAGTCCCACTGGGACTCAGCTTGATCCTCTCTATCTTAAGTGATAAGATTATATTTATTAGATATGCATAAATCCTATCTTGATATGGTTTAGGGTTGCATTATAAATATAAGGTGAGAGAGAAAATCAAGGTTAATGCTTAATCATATTTTCGAGAATTACTATCTTGATATAGTGAGAATTTTTGAAAATTAAGTAAGAAGGAAGAAGGCGAATTTTTAAAGCACTCTCCATAGATTGTCCTCACTCGGCATTGGAGTTTAGGTAAACGGGATACAGTCCAGAAGATCAAAGCACGACTCTTGATCCATTCATCCCTGACAGATTCGCAGGTAAACACGAGAAAACCCCTACGTGTTGCAATTAATTATATAGGTGCATGCTAGGCAAATTTATGTAATAAATTAGGCAGGGAAGTACAAGGTCCACGATTGGGCCGCGATGAACGATTTTATTTTATTTTTATCGTTCAAAGCATGTCGTGGATGTTTAAATTATGTAGAAGCATGCTATGTATGTTTAATTATGTAGATAAACATGTTATATATTTTCGTGATTGGATGAGCATAGTAAGCATGCTAGATTTATCGCGTTTTTCAAGCATATTTTTAGAATTGTGCGAGCATATTTTACATGTTGAGTTCTATAGAAAAGCATGCTAGGATTACGTGATCTGCATGGAAAAACCTTTTGAAACAAAAGACTAAGCAAGTAACCCGACATATTAATTTTAAAATTAAAATGTCAAGACCTCCATTTTTTGATCTCTAAACAAAGTGATACGCTTTGTGAGTAAACGATCCACGCGCGGGCTTGCTTGCACTGTTTGTCATAAGTTTGTTAGATGAGATTTCTAAATAAAACATGTTAATCTATTGAGAAGTGGGAGTTTCATGTAAACGGCGACACGCAGCGCGGTTTGCATATGGTATTTTCATAAGTTCTCTAGATATAGATTTAAAATGAGATAACAAAGGAATTTGGATTGGGCGGTATGGTCCTAGTGAGTATGCCAATTCTAAGAATTTATTTTCTCTTGTTAAAATTGTGGTCATTGCTTAGACATCACCTCAGTACAACTTCCATGAAGTCCTTCTTGCGATAGTGATGTGGTCTAGTAAGGTCCAATCATTAATTTCATTTGTCATAAGGATTAGTTGACATTGATTGAAATTAAGCGACTAAAAGGTTTATTTTAGTCTGGTCAAGGGGTTCATGTGTAAACGTCCACACGCGTGGCTTGCATGTGGAATTCTTTGGGCGATTGGAGGTTTCAATTAATATTGTTTTATCAAAAGGTTACTTTTCAGATATGTCTCTTACACCGATTATCAACATGCTCGCACAAAATCCTCTATCCGGTCCAAATTTTATCGAGTGGAAGCGAAGCGTGGAATATGTTCTTATCATTTGAAGAACACATGTTTGTTCTCACTACTCCCAAACCCGATGCCCTTACTGACACATCGACTAATGAGCAGCGAGAGTCAAGCAGACTTTGGCATAAGTCAAACAATACGGCCAAGTGCTATATGATGACTACGATGTCCAAAGGCTTGCAGCTGTAGCATCAGTCGATGGTAGACGCGACTAAAATATGGTCAAATCTCGAGAGTAAGTTTGGGAAGTCGGATCGAACAGTCGCTTCCCCACAATGAGAGAAATCTTGGCGTGTAAGATGGAAGAAGGAAGAAGAAAGTTCGGTCCATGAACATGTCTCCCACATGACTCATCTCATGGATAGTCTTGATCAGTTGGGAGGAGGTATTGACGGCGAAGCCAAGGTCGATATCATCCTCAACACACTGCCCAAGTCTTTTGAGAATTTTCGCGTGAACGCAATCATGAGCAAGACCGAGTATACACTTAGTCAGTTGCTTAATGATCTCGTAGATGCGGAAGGAGTCATGGGTAAAGGAGCACATGCTCTTGCTAGCACATCTAGGGGCCCAAATTTTCCGTTGAAAAATGGAAAAAGAAAAAGGGGCACCAAAGGTGGTAGAGGCAAGGGAACTAGTGGGAGTAATGGGAGCAAGAACATGTCTGCAACCGGAGGCTTGAAAAAGCCAAAGGAGAGGCGGTGCTTCAAGTGCGGCAAGCGGGCATTGGAAGGCCAAGTTCCCTATGCTCAAGGCTCAAGTACGTCATTTGCTTTAATGTAACGGAAACATGTTTAGCGACTTGTTCTACCCATTCTTGGGTAGTAGACACGAGTCGATCGATCATGTTTGTTACACCTTGCGAGGGTTCACGAGGACAAGGAGGCGTGTGATGGCGACATAACGATCTCCATGGGAAGCGGCGAAAGTCGAGGCCGTTGCGATCGGAGATGTTACTTTATGTTTTGATAGGGCAGTTTTAGTTTTAAAAGGCGTTTTATATGTGCGGAGTTTCATGGAACCTTGTTTCGGTTTCAAACTATTTATTCATGGATATTCATTATTTTTATAGTGGTGTTTCTATCATAAGAAATGACGAAATTATCTGTGGTGACACTTTATATAATTCGCTTTATACTATTTATGCCAAACATAATACCTATAACTATGTTGCATCTACATCAAACCTTAAGAAGAAAGTTTTCTTCAGAAGATGACACCACATTTCTCGGCATCCGAGATTAGGTCACATCAATCTAAATAGGATCCAAAGGCGGCTAAGAATGGGCGTTGGGTGATCTCACGGTTACTCGTTCCCGATCTGCGAATCTGTATAGAAGGAAAGATGGCGACTGGACCCTTCAAAGCGAAGGGTTATAGAGCCAAAGAAGTGTTGGAGCTAGTCCATTCGACTGTGTGGACCTATGTCAACACAAGTTCGTGGAGGGTGCAGTATTTTGTCACTTTCATTGGCGATTACTCAAGTGCGGATACATATACCGCTTCACCGCAAGTCCGAATGCTTTGAGAAATTCAAAGAGTTTAAGGCGGAAGTGGAGACGAAGCTTGGTAAAAGTATCAAGTCATTGCGGTCTGATCGCGGTGGCGAATACCTCAGTAACGAGTTTATGGACTACTTGGTGCAGTGTGGGATTACCTCCCAGCTCACTACACCGGGCACACCACAACAAAATGGTGTGTCGAGCAAGAAATATGACTCTTTTAGAAATGGTTAGATCGATGATGAGTTATGCAACATTGCCTATTTCGTTCTGGGGGTATGCCTTAGATACGGCGGCATACTTGCTAAATCTAGTACCATCCAAGTCAGTCGATAAGACCCCTTTCGAGTTGTGGTTTGGGCGCAAGCCTAGTTTAAGCCACATAAGGATATGGGGCAGTCCAGCACATGAGTAAATCTATTTATTGGCTATCCTAGAGGGACGAAAGGTGGTTATTTCTATAGTCCTAAGGATCAGAAGGTCATTATTAGCACTAATGCCCGATTCTTAGAAGAGGATTATATGAAAAACCATAAATCCAAAGTTGAAATCATTCTTCAAGAATTAGAAGATAATCGTATTCCACCACCGATTAAGCCAAAGGTATGAGATGTCGTGTCTAGTGGGAGGATCGAAACTAGATACTTCAAGAAATTGAAGTGGGTCGAGTTCCATCGGAGATACTGGCTGCATACAAGTGGCTCCTATCCGACAAGTTGTGCAAGATAGAGAACCACAAGTTCTCGCACCCATCGTTGCCATTGTGCTAGTTGCGCCTCGTCGTAGTGGGAGGGTTGTTCGTCGACCCGAGCGATTTATGTTCGTGGGTGAATCTTGGTTTAGTCGAGAAACGAGCGAGCAATAATCGACCCATGGACATCTGACGATACAAGACATTGATGCAAGATCATGGCACACCGCTATGGACTTAGAAATCGAGTCCATAACAGCTATGGATGTATACGAAAGACACATCTACCGGATGGCAAAAAGCCGTATGTAGTAAGTGGGTATACAAAAGGAAGAGATTCAGATGGAGAGGTTTCGGCTTTTAAAGCCGGGCTTGTGGCGAAAGGGTACACTCAGATTGAGGGCATCGATTTCGATGAGACCTTTTCGCCTGTAGCAATGCTCAAGTGCATTAGAATTCTTCTGGCCATAGTAGCCCACTTAAACCTTGAGGTTTGGCAAATGGATGTGAAAACCGCTTTCCTAAACGGTTACCTTGAAGAAGGTAGAGACATCTATATGCAGCAACCCGAAGGTTATGTGGTGAAGGTGAAGAGCATCTAGTATGGAAGCTTAAGAAGTCCATTTATGGACTTAAGCAAGCTTCACGATCACGGAACTTACGCTTTGACGAGGTGTTAAAGTCCCATGGATTTACCAAATGCCTAGCGAAAGTTGTGTGTATCGTTTAGATGTCAACGGTGATGTGGTATTTCTTGCACTTTATGTAGATGACATCCTTCTACTTGGCAACAATGTGAAGTTGTTATCGACGTAAAGAGTTGGTTATCCGATCGCCAAATGAAAGACTTGGAAGATGCGGCGTACATTCTTGGGATCAAGGTTTACCGAGATCGCAAGAGGAAAATATTGAACTTATCTCGGGCGTCTTACATTGATCTGTGATTACTCATTTTAGTATGCGAGACCAAGAAGCGGTTGCTACCTTTCGGACATGGCGTTCCTTTATCTAAGGAGCGATCACCTATGACCGCAAATGAGATAGAGAAATGAGACAAGTTCATTACGCTTCCGCCGTAGGAAGTCTCATGTACGCAATGCTATGTACGAGACACGATATACGCTATGCGGTAGGCATAGTAGCTAGATATCGATCTAACCTGGACAAGCTCATTGATCATGCGGTAAAGCATATACTCAAGTACACGAAAAGGACTCGAGATTATAGGCTGGTTTACCAGCGAGATAGTCTAATGCCTTTGGGTAATTCAGACTCGGATTTCCAAGCTAATCGTGATGAGAAGAAGTCTACCTCAGGCTATGTGTTTACCTTGGGAGGAGGAGCCGTATCCTGGCGGAGTGCAAAGCAGCGATGCATTGCGGACTCCACCATGGAAGCCGAATATGTATCCGCTTGAGGTGCTAAAGAGGTCAGTATGGTTCAAGAACTACCTCATGGATCTAGATGTGGTACCTGGTTTGCCCAAGAGTATCATAGTTTCTTGTGATAACTCGGTGCGATGGCAAACTCGAAGGAACCACGGACCCACAAGGCAACGAAACACATAGAGAGAAAGTACCATGTCATACGAGAAATCGTTAGGCGATGGGATGTCTTGATTGAGAAGATTGATGCTGCGGATAACCTAGCTGATCCATTTACGAAGAGCTCGCCTCAAAAGTCTCGAAGAGCATATTCGAGGACTTGGATTGCAAGAAGATGGCACCCACTTAGAAATGAAACTTTTGTATAAGTGGGAGAAGCAAAGTGATGGTGTTGTTTGTAATAGCTAGTAAAGAGACACATTGTATACTAAAAGTTTTGCTTTAGTATAAGTGGGAGATTGTTGGATTTGTATACTGGAAGCAATTTTGGTTGAGCTTGTATACAATGTTTCCTGTTACCACTATTATAATCTCCTATCTGAATTGTTTACTTGATTGCATATGTATTTCCATTTATCTCATATATAAGTTAGATCATACGATTGTGTTGTAGATCACGAAGTGCGTATGATTGGTCAAGCTTAATGAGATATAAATAGTATCACAGCTGAGACAACTTGAGGACGAGTTGTCGGTATAGGCTGCTGTGTAGATAAGAAGTGACTTGACCTGGTTACTTGTCTTTGCTCGTACGTCTCTGACGTATTGATGGATCACAGTGAGATGAGTTCTTCCATCTGACCGTCGTGAAGAACCTAGATCTCGGAGACTTATGTTGATCTAAATCTCAATAAGGTATTAGGTGAGTATGAGTTGCTGACCATCACTTTGACTTGCTATAGGTGTGGGTTACATGAGATAACCCAAGATTCTCTGCATTTTGGGTGGTGGCAGTGCTTGTATGTCATGCTAGTTATCTCAGACAGTCACCGTATCCGTTTAGGATGATGGCGTCCCTTAAAGAGCTCAAAGGTTTATTGTACTAAACCCCGCGAGGTTGAGTTATCTCAAGTACAATAATAAGGTTGAGTGGTACTACTTAAAGAATTAAAGATATTAATTATTTTAAGCGGTCGAGCAGCGTAAATAATTAATGGACGTCGATATCTTAAATACGGGGATTCGTAAAGTCTAAGTGCAAGCCGACTCACCTTCGGTAATAAAGGGTAAGTCGAGATTTATTCTCTAGTGGCATGAATAAATGTTTATGAATTAATTTATGTTACAGGTGAACATAAGATAATTAATTTATTTGAGGCCCATCTTTATTCCTTGCATTTGATCCTGGCCGGCCCATCCAGGCCTGGAGCTTAGTGATTTTCACCCCTCCTATAGAGTCCCAGGGACTCGACGATCCTCTATATTTAAGTGATAAGATTATATTTATTAGATATGCATAAATCCTATCTTGATAGGGTTTAGGGTTGCATTATAAATATAAGGTGAGAGAGAAAATCAAGGTTAATGCTTAATCATATTTTCGAGAATTACTATCTTGATATAGTGAGAATTTTCAAAAATTAAGTAAGAAGGAAGAACGCGAATTTCTAAAGCACTCTCCATAGATTGTCCTCACTCGGCATTGGAGTTTAAGCAAACGGGATACAGTCCAGAAGATCAAAGCACGACTCTTGATCCATTCATCCCTGACTGATTCGCAGGTAAACACGAGAAAACCCCTACGTGTTGCAATTAATCATATAGGTGCATGTTAGGCATATAATCAATGTATGGTGAATTAAACATCCAAGATAGATCCTCGGGAGAGGGTTAAAATCAGATTTCCTACATCATTTACCTCATTCCGGTTGAGCTTGATGTGATGGAGTGTTGAGCATTGTCAGCTGACCTTTAGAAGTCTAGTGACTCAATCTAGACTTAACTTTCAAAGGAGGTTTTGGATTCAAAGAGCGAACTGCTCTGATACCATTTTGTAACAGCCCCTAATCCTAAGTACGGATTAACAGGGACTATTACTTTAAACATGAATTTATAAATGGAAAGGACTATTGAACATTGAACTGTAATACATATATCTAGCATACTTTTGGACTTTAATACATAACTTAAGTTCTTGCTGCGGAAAACATGTGATATGTACATATGGCGATGTACAATCAAGGTATAACTTTCAGCGACAAACATTCCTATTGCTCAACACTGCTCCATCGCATCACCAGCTCAACCTGCACATTTAAAAACAAATATGCAGGGCTGAGTACAAGAATGCACTCAGTGGACTTATGCCAAAAATATTTTACCATCTTTAAATTACACTGCCCCATCATGGTAAGACACAAGGGTTTTATTTGAAAAGGCCGTGTGCTTACTAAAACATTATTATCATTTATCAAATCATCGCTTGGCCAAGCATTTTCCTTGTATGTATGATCCATATCCCTTTCCTTTCATCATAACATCATCATTAACGTCGTAGAAGGAGTCCTCCTTCTACGTCGCTATGACCGGCCGCGCATTGTCCTTACGGCCCTCAGTCACCATTAGGTGTACACATTAATCCTAGCCAGGTATTGTCCTTCTGGCATAGGATCCGATATCGATTTTCATTCATACATTGGGAGCGACCCAACAACATTCATCATTCATTCATGGATAGGATATATACATAAAAACATAAACATTTGGGCATGTAATTTCATCATAATTTTCAAAAGAGAGCATCATAAATAAATATTTTTCATTTCGAAGAAAGCATCATAAATAAGGCATTTTATCCTTGAGGATAAGAAAATAAGCCCACCTGGTCTGTAGACTTTCTTAATTCGTTTTCTTCCTACGCCAACGATCACGTCCGCGTCCCACCTTTACGTAAAAGCTAATTTAGTACGTCGGTCACATTTTTCAAAAACGTCCAAGTCTAATAAGCTTTAATAACTTTCTATAATAATACTTCGTACCCTTTAATTAAATTGGTACGTCTTTTCATCGTATATCTTAACTAATAACTTCTCGTACTTCGATAGAGACGTAATATAATCTACGGTCTCATATTAACCGTTTAGGTTAAACGTCGAACTTATACTAACGTCTTTCGATAAAATGATTTCAATTATGAAATCGCTTCTCATAAAAGAGATATTCTTAAAATTTTAATACGTTTTACACGTATTAGTGTATTTATTCCACGTATATCATAACATTGATCACATATTAACGTATTTATTCCACGTATATCATAATCATAACAAACATTTTTCAAAAATTTCAATAAATTTATACAACACATTTTTATGAATCCACATCACTTATATGTCATAACATTCAACAATTACAATTCATACATCAATGTACCAATTCTTAGTACCTCTCGAAAATTTCCAAATGTGATCAAACCATTTTCTAAAAATCTAGTAAATTCATATAGCACTTAATTAAGGCTCTACATCAATAATATGCTATAATATCACTTAAACATGATTTGTACATTAACACATGATCTTCACTAATTTTTGGTAATTATAAAATAATTAACATATGATTTCCAAAAATTCCTAATAAATCACAATGAGTTCCATTACTATCATATATCATTAATCCATCAACATATTGCACATTAACATTTTTGAGCATCACTATAAAAATCATAGCATGCTTGGCTTGTAATTTAAACTATACATATGATCATACTTAACAATATAAACATTATTAACAAGCCACTAAATATGATAACATAATTCCTCATATTTCTATCATTTATTAACATAAGCATATATATTAAAATCCAAGGTTTGAAATCGAAAATTTTAACGTATAAATAAAGCTCATTCGACTCTAACCTTTTAATCGGCGTTGATTTTTAGTACAAAGGTTTTTGTATCAAGGTTTGAGATATTAAATTGAAGATCACTCTCTTCTTTTCTTTCTCTCAAAGCTCACGGTAATATGGATTTTTGAATGAGAGATATTTTGTTTTACTTGCCTTATCACTTTGTACACTAAAGCTAAAGGAATAAAATCAAGTTTTACACTTAATTCACTCCTACATCTCACGGTTCACACACAATGCAAGACAAAAATATTTGTGACTCACTCATCATAATACATCACTTTATGCTCTAGTAAATACACATAATCATCAATGCATAAATGAAACAAATATCTATTCCTTAGTCTTTCTCAAACACGTCGACCATCTCATGCCAAGGATGAGTTTTTAGTTTGTCTTATACCAATATAAAGATCTTAAGCATTTACTATATGCAAGTTGTCACGACCCGACTATTAAATTACTTATTTAACTAAATAATCAAGCCATGACTGGTTTAATTATCGATAATCTTTCCAAAAATGAGTGATTAAGAGGATTAGTTTTGAAACAAGCAGACGATATAACGTTTGAAAATGGAATAAGCCAACCGCACTCGAAAAATATCCAACAACAATATAATCACAAATGAGAACCTGACCTCAAATTATATACATCAAAGTTTCAAAATATTTACGGTTTATCAAAAGTACGGTTTCAAAGTTTCAAGGTTCCAACAATGGAAGATCGATGAATATCATGTATGAAGACATGATATTCGAGACATAACAAACAAAGTGTAAAGATCAAAACGATATTTCACTGCTGTTTTCTGCCACATCTTCTTCATACTCAACTGCATAATAAAAACATTTGGAGGCATGAGTACGAGAAAGTACCAGTGGATAATGCCGATATAATATTCAAAGTTTAAATATTTTATTCAAGAAACCTTTCTTACAAATAGCGGTTTATAAGGCAATTTAATTAGTGATTCATAAGAAAACTTTCACATAATAACATATCCCCACACTTTATTTTGAAACATACCGCATAACATACCCGAGTTGGTCCCAAGGATAGCAACTACGGTCATACCATATCTCGTCATACGGTAAAGGGAAGTAGGCCTCCCCACAATACCATGGCGGCTTACATTTGCAATCTCACGACCATCTACACGTGCACAGTAATTAACATCTTCCTACCGCAGATAGGTAATTGCCGTCATACCCACAATGTGGTAAAACATTTAGCATAATTATCATGTGGTGAGCAAATGCTTTCACAAGAAATCAAGCTCATAACATATCATTGGTTTTACTTCAAAATAAAGTTCGTAATGCATTACCCACCTCGTGGCGTTTAATCCAACTGGTTCGATTCTTCGTCTTTTACTTCTCTGGTCCCCTTGCTTGATCCTTAAAACATAGAATTATGATAAATCTTAGAAATATTTCTTATCAACTTAACTATATATTGATAACTATCAATTAACATCTAACATGTCTTATTAATGTCTAATTCTACCGAAATTTTGGCAGAGTAACGTCTAGAATATGTACGACCCAAATACATCAAACCACTCCAGTTTCATCCCAAACTCCTCAATATCATCATTATATGATCAAACATACATTCAAGACTTTAACAACAAGATTAATATTATCAATTCCAACATTAATCGCCTAAGGCGATTAACTAGTTATGTATATATATTTTGACATTTTCAACATCTACAGCCCATTAATTATCCAATATCACATAATTATGCTAAATTAACATCATTGATCATTAATTCATGATCCATTCAATTATAGATCAATTATATCACATATGAACATAACTTTCAACCTAAACTTTAATTTTTATAACCTTTGATATCTATGTCCAAAAATTCCCATAAATTCTACTTAGACCTTATTTTTATTATAGATCTCAAATATCAACTCAAATACATCAAATAAAATCAAGAAATCATTGTTCCTAATGTCCCCTTTATTTTCGAAAATGTGGACATAATGCATATGATTAAATTAAATTCCTATAAATTCATTTTATACATTATTAATATCCCTAAGCATAAATATCAAGTTAAATTGATCAAGTAAAATCAAAATCATTAAGTTCATACGACATGAAATTTTCGAAAATTTCAAATCTTACACATGCATGATTTAACTTTTTATTTCTTTGATCATATGATGTTTATAAACATATTTAAACATATATCTAAACTTAATTCAATCAATTCATAACATAGGAATAATATTCAAAAATTAGGGTTTCATGATCAAACTTTAATTTTGGAATTTCATGAATTTAAGGAATTTACATCCATAGCATATGTTATTCATGCTCCATAATCATAATTAAATCAATACATGTAACAAAATTAAACAAATCATCCATAGCTAAAACTTTAAAATTTTCGAAAATTCTATAGGATAGAACATGCTATTTTGAAATTTAAACAATAAAATTATTGATCAAATGAAGTATTTACCTTGCTAGGATTAATTCCCCTTTAATTCCAAGTCTAATTGTGTGGTAAAAGTGTAGATGAAATTTTTAGTGTGTGTGAAGTGTGTGTGTGTCGTGTATTTTGGAGGAAAATAGGGAAGAAGATGATTTATTTCTTAGGCTAGGTTTCTAGATTCTTTATTTACATTTAATTTTAATTTAGAACAAATTCCATAGTAATTATGCACTTATTTCTATAAAATTATAATTGCAACTCAATTTTTGCTAATACATATATTCTAACTCATTTAATTAAATAAAATTTTATCTATAACAATTTATAAGATGTAATGCAACTTAGATTCATAATTTAATTTAGATACATATTGTATAATTTAAATCCTTTATTTAATAAAATCAATTCATTCCAATTAAGCTTCTTCAATTTTTGAAAATAGCATAAATAAATTCATTAATCACTAATTATTGCTAAAATCAATTTATTCACATAATTTAATACCTTGAATAATAATTTCTCTCATTTTATATTAAAATATCCAAATAAAAATAATTAAAGCATTTGATAGCTTAATTTCAAATAAATAGTATTTTCATGCAAATATACACTAATAATTCAATTATCACACATAATTCACTTTTATCCCAATTAAACTCATTTCTAATAAATCTCTATATTTTCCCTATTATATATATTCAAGTCTTAAATTAATCGAACTCATGTCGATTAATATTCTAATATATTGAATTTTATGAATTCTTAAGGCTTAAATAGCTTTTAAGACTTTAATAATACTTAATTAAACTTTATTAATTACTATAAAATTTTCGGGCTACTACATTCCTTCCCCCTTAAAGAAATTTCGTCCCCGAAATTTTCGTACCGTATTAAACAAGTCGGGGTACTTTTCTTTCATTTGATCTTCCAGTTCCCATGTTACTTCTTCTGGACCATGATGTTTCCATTGAACTTTTACTAAAGGAATAACTTTATTTCTTAACTTCTGTTCTTTACGGTCCAGAATGCTTTCAGGCTCTTCCTCATAGCTTAACTCAGCATCGGGAACTATTTCATCATGATGAAGAATGTGTTGTGGGTCATACACATATTTTCTAAGCTGAGACACGTGGAAAACATCATGCACGTTAGCGAAGTTTGGAGGCAACGCTAACCTATAAGCTACAAGCCCAATCCGTTCTAATATCTCGTAAGGTCCAAGAAATCTGGGTTTAAGTTTCCCTTTTATTCCAAAACGGTGAACTCCTTTGGTTGGGGAAACTTTAAGAAAGACCTTGTCCCCTATTTCAAACTTCATTACATGCGGTGATTGTCGGTAGGACTTTTGTCGGTCTTGAGCTTCTTTCATTCTTTGTCTTATCTGTCGTACAATTTGGACCATTTCTTCAATTGCTTCAGGGCCAAGAATCTTTCGTTCTCCCACTTCATCCCAATACAGAGGTGATCTGCATTTCTTGCCATAAAGTGCTTCGTAAGGAGCCATGCCGATTGTAGCTTGATAACTGTTGTTGTAAGCAAATTCGATCAATGGTAGAACTTGTTCCCATTGGTCTCCCCGATCAAGCACCACTGTTCTGAGCATATCCTCCAGAGTCTGAATTGTTCTCTCGGTCTGACCGTCTGTCTGCGGATGAAAAGCGGTACTAAAATTTAATCGAGTACCCAATTCTTTTTGAAAAGTAGTCCAGAACCGAGAGGTGAATTTGGCATCACGATCCGAGGTGATTGAGATCGGCACTCCATGTAGCCGAACAATTTCCCGAACATACATCTGTGCCGACTTATCTGCTCCATACGTTATCGGAATTTGAATGAAATGAGCGCTCTTGGTTAATCGATCAATGATTACCCATATGGCCGTATTTCCTCGTCTAGACTTACCAATTACAAAATCCATAGCGATGTGATCCCATTTCCATTCAGGCACTTCAAGAGGCTGTAACTTTCCGTATGGTCTTTGATGCAAAGCTTTTACTTGTTGGCACGCTAAACACCGTTCGACGTAGGAGGCAATGTCTTGTTTCATCCCCGTCCACACGAACTTTTGTTTAAGATCCTGGTACATCTTCGTACTTCCGGGATGTGCCGCGTATGGAACCTTATGAGCTTTATTCATAATTTCATTTTTCAACTCTGTATCGTTAGGTACATATATGCGATTACCAAGCATAATTGCATTATCCCCAGCTTCATGATATTCCGGAAAATTTCCCATTCGAATCTTTGCACGCAGAATTTCGAGTTGTTTATCTTTTCTTTGTGCTTTGATAATACGAGTTCTCAAATCAGGAAGTACCACTAACGACGCCACAATTCCTTGAATGTTCTGAGGAGGTAACACTGTTTCCAATTTCATTCTCTCGAACTCTTTTAATAATTCTTCTTGGTTTGTTAAAAGAGTTCCTAATCTCTCCTGAATTTTCCTACTCAGGGCGTCTGCAACGACATTGGCTTTTCCTGGATGATACTTAATCTCACAGTCATAATCTTTGACCAACTCGAGCCATCTTCGTTGACGCATATTCAAATCTTTTTGTTCAAAGAAATACTTCAAACTTTTGTGATCCGTGAAAATCTCGCATCTTGACCCGTATAAATAATGTCTCCAGATTTTTAAAGCATGAACCACCGCTGCGAGTTCCAGATCATGAGTGGGATAGTTGTGTTCGTGAATCTTCAACTGTCGTGAAGCGTATGCGACGACCTTTCCTTCTTGCATTAAAACGCATCCTATTCCATTTCTCGACGCATCCGTGTATATGGTATAATCTTTCTCTGGATCAGGTATAGTTAGGATAGGAGCGTTGGTCAATCTTTCTTTAAGTTCTTGGAAACTGTCTTCGCATTCCCGGTCCATTGAAATTTTACCCTTTCTTGACAATTGCGTCATTGGCTTAGCAATTTTAGAAAATCATTCGATGAATCTTCTATAATATCCAGCTAAGCTGAAAACTACGAATCTCATTCGGAGTCGTAGGTGATTTCCACTCTTGTACCGCTTGGACCTTGGCAGGATCCACTTTAATTCCTTCAGCTGAAACTATATGCCCCAGGAAATTGACTTCTTTTAGCCAGAAGTCGCATTTGCTAAACTTGGCATATAATCGTTGCATCCTTAGTTTTTCAAACACGGTTCTCAAATGCGCTTCGTGTTCTTGTTCGCTCTTCAAACAGATCAAAATATCATCGATAAATACTAATACGAATTTATCAAGATATTCATGGAATACGCGGTTCATGAGGTCCATGAATACAGCTGGAGCATTGGTTAGTCCAAACGGCATCACTACAAATTCGTAGTGTCCGTATCGGGTCCTAAAAGCGGTTTTAGGTATATCCTCGGGTTTGATTTTCACTTGATGATAACCCGATCTCAAATCAATCTTCGAAAATACCCTAGCTCCTTTCAATTGGTCGAATAAATCATCAATTCTAGGAAGAGGGTATTTGTTCTTCAACGTCACCTTGTTCAACTCTCGGTAGTCAATGCACATCCTTAAGGTGCCATCCTTCTTTTTGAAAAATAACACTGGCGCTCCCCAAGGTGATACGCTTGGTCGAATGAATCCTAAGTCCAAAAGTTCTTGTAATTGGACTTTCAATTCTTGTAATTCCTTAGGTGCCATCCGATACGGTGCTTTGGAAATTGGCGCAGATCCTGGCTCGAGGTCGATTGCGAAATCCAATTGTCGATTCGACGGTACACCTGGTAACTTTTCTGGAAACACATCTAGATATTCTCGAACAACTGGCACATCATCAATCTTCCTATTCTTCTTGTCTTCCTTGCTTAGGCATACAAGATAGGCATGATTTTCGTTACATCTTATCAACTTTTACGCTCGCAGTCGATATCATAGCACTCTTCTTCTTCTCTCATCGATCCCATAAAAGCACGTGGGTTCTTTTCCTGGTGGTTGAAACGTAATTTCGTTGTTCACAACGAATCGTTGCAAAATTCTCTGCTAACCAATCCATACCCAAGATAATATCTACATCCCACATGCATAAGAGGCGAATGATTCGACTTTTAACGAAGTGATCCTAACTCGAATTCTAAGATAGGACATACTTTATCAACTCATCGCCCCACCTATTGGAGTAAGCACTTTGAAACCTACTTGGATGATTCTACGGAAGTTCAAGATTATCTACACATGCGGTAGAAATGAAAGAATGCGATGCTCCCGTATCAAACAAAACTATAACAGGTACACCTTTTAACTGGGCCATACCTGTTAGGTTTTCCATACTCTTTTCTGGTTGCTTCTGTTTCAAAGCATACGCCTGCTGATGTTGAGGTTGAACTTGTAGAGATTGAGATGACGCCTGCTGAGCTGAAGTCTCTGTGGTTGCAATCACTGGTGGTGGAGGAAGTTGATAACGAGGTAATTGTGGATATCCTATCATTGCTTTCACAGTCTGAATGGGTCGAGAAGATTTCCCTCTTTCTCCTCTCCCGGCCACATTCTGTCTATATGGACAAGCGGAAGCAAAGTGACCATACTGTCCGCATGAATAGCAAGTATTGCTCCCACTCCTACATAAACCGAAATGTGTACGGTTGCACTGTGGGCACATGGGTGGTCTTATCTGATTCGGAGAAAAGAATGGTTGTCCAGTAGTTGGTGGTCGGAATGATCTCGACGCCGTGGGTCCCTGCCTCTGAAACGGCCTTTTGTTTGGATTTCCTCGCATCTCCCATTTTCTTTTTCCTTTATATCTTTGTTCTATTTGAGAGGATCTTGATGGTACAGTTCCTTGTGGTACACCCGTATTTGACTCGGTAGCATTCTTCTCTGCTTGTATCTCCATTTCCATGTCTAACGCACGGTTAAGAGTTTCTGCGTAAGACATGGGCGGTTGAGCAGCTAAAATAATTCGGATTTCAGGTCGTAATCCAGAGCGAAACATTTCAGCCATTCTTTCATCTGTTTCTACCTTGTAAGGTGCATATCGGGATAATGTGCAGAATTCCCGATCATACTCAGCCACACTTCTATTCCATTGTTTTAAATTCATGAATTCCATCTCTTTCTGCTTCCTATAACTTCGAGGAATGAACTTAGCATACAGTTCTTCCTTAAACTGTTCCCAAGTAAAGTTCGCCATTTGTTCTGGAGTGAGAGTTTTCTGTCTGGCCTCCCACCAAAAGTCTGCGGGTCCTTTCATAAGAAAGTTAATACATAACAAGCATTCCTGATCGCTACATTCCAAGAATTTAAAGATTCTCTCCACAGTCCTTACCCACTCTTACCTTGGTAGGACTACCACCCAGTGAAGTTAGGTGGGTTCGATGAAGAAAAGTTCGGCTATTTTTCTATTCGGGGGAGAGGGTTCACGATCATAAAGGTTTTGTTCAGGAAAGTTTTGGGGAGTGATTTGACTTGCTCTTTCTTCCATGTTCTGGTTTCTTCTTCGAGGAGACATTTTGCTTCAAAAGAAATTTATTATTTTCACAACAGTAAATAAAATATCAACAAAAGAAAGGAATTTTAACATACAACAGCAACAAGATATAATCATCAACAAAAGATAGAGGCATAACTATTTATCACATCAAAGATAACAAAACAGTTTATAATTTACAAGAAAATTGCCTCATCGAGGACTTTTACACACATAGGTTAGTTTCATATGTACAGGCTGGTAGCTCCGCCTACTTTCTTAATTAGTTAACCCAATTTCTCCTTAACCATCTACATCTTCTTCTGGATCTTCTTCTTCTTCAGGAGCGGATGTATGATCAATGCATTTAATTAACGGGCTCTCCTGGCAAGAGAAGGGATGGATCCTACAACGAAGGCATGTCATTAGAAGACAAAGGTTGTAAGCTAGAAGTGCCAACAACCGATTGCTGATTAAACTCATTCTCTACCTCAGTGGAAGACATTATAAGTGGAATTTCAGGAAGAGGAGATAGGGGTGGTGAAGGAGTTTTCAGTGCAAATGGTTGATCAAATAAATCTAGGTCATCCAAGGTCCACTGAGATCCGAGAGGAAACAGAGTAGTATCATCATCATCACAATACTCATATTTAGGACTGGCTCTAACAAGCTCATGAGATATAGGTTTAATTCTTTTACTTTTTGGATCAAGGATATCATCTAAGATTTGATGAACTGTAGGGATAAAATAATCAAAGGGACGGTAGGGAATGAGTGGAGGATTTTCCCCCGTCCTGTATTGGTCTTTAATAATTCTTATGAACTTCTTAAGATTACCAGTGATTCTACACTCCATGTCAGGATGCACGTAATCAAAAGCTATTTCGGATGCCCATCCTCTCCAGTCAGGAGGCAAAGCTTGCACTAGTTGAAGTAACCCGTCAAGCTCGGTCATTCCACACTTCAAAACCGATCGCCACATAACTTTAAAGTGATGAAGGAAGAACGGCATGTCCTGTTCTGGTCTCATTCGTAGCGCATAAAACTTATTGATATCTCCTAAGCCTGGCAGTCTATTCCCGACATTCTTTCGAGCGGTGGATTTTATCCTTGGCATCCTATAATCAGATATCATTTCTATACTGATTAGAATAACACATCATATCATCTATATTCATACGTACTATATAAAAAAATTCAACATGATCACATTTTGTTCATATATGCACAACATTCTCATCTTACCTTACCTGTTTGAGCTGAAGAGATGGACCTGAACACTGAGCCTTTACCAATGAATCAGAAATTTTCAAGAAAGGTTGGCTCAAGGAAAGAAAATTTTACAGGATCAAAGCGAACAAATGCTCGATACCACTCATCACGACCGACTATTTAATTACTTATTTAACTAAATAATCAAGCCATGATCGGTTTAATTAACGATAATCTTTCCAAAATGAGTGATTAAGAGGATTAGTTTTGAAACAAGCAGACGATATAACGTTTGAAAATGGAATAAGCCAACCCGCACTCGAAAAATATCCAACAACAATATAATCACAAATGAGAGCACACCTCAAATTATATACATCAAAGTTTCAAAATATTTACGGTTTATCAAAAGTACGGTTTCAAAGTTTCAAGGTTCCAAGAATGAAGATCAATGAATATCATGTATGAAGACATGATAATCGACATAACCAAACAAAGTGTAAAGATCAAAACGATATTTCATTTCGGTTTCCTGCACATCTTCTTCATACTCAACCTGCATAATAAAAACATTTGGAGGGCATGAGTACTAGAAAGTACCCAGTGGATAATGCCGACATAATATTCAAAGTTTAAATATTTTATTCAAGAAACCTTTCTTACAAATAGCAGTTTATAAGGCAATTTAATTAGTGATTCATAAGAAAACTTTCACATAATAACATATCACCACACTTTATTTTGAAACATACCGGCATAACATACCCGAGTTGGTCCCAAGGATAGCAACTACGGTCATACCTATCTACGTCATACGGTAAAGGAAGTAGGCCTCCTCCCAATACCATGGCGGCTTACATTTGCAAGCTCACGACCATCTACCCGCCGCATGAATTAACATCTTCCTACCGCAGATAGGTAATTGCCGTCATACCCACAATATGGTAAAACATTTAGCATAATTATCATGTGGTGATCAAATGCTTTCACAAGAAATCAAGCTCATAACATATCATGGGTTTTACTTCAAAATAAAGTTCGTAATGCATTACCCACCTCGTGGCGTTTAATCCAACTGGTTCGATTCTTCGTCTTTTACTTCTCTGGTCCCCTTGCTTGATCCTTATAACATAGAATTATGATAAATCTTAGAAATATTTCTTACAAACTTAACTATATATTGATAACTATCAATTAACATCTAACATGTCTTATTAATGTCTAATTCTACCGAAATTTTGGCAGAGTAACGTCTAGAATATGTACGACCCAAATACACCAAACCACTCCAGTTTCATCCCAAACTCCTCAATATCATCATTATATGATCAAACATACATTCAAGACTTTAACAACAAGATTAATATTATCAATTCCAACATTAATCGCCTAAGGCGATTAACTAGTTATATATATATATTTTGATATTTTGAACATCTACAACCCATTAATTATCCAATATCACATAATTATGCTAAATTAACATCATTGATCATTAATTCATGATCCATTCAATTATAGATCAATTATATCACATATGAACATAACTTTCAACCTAAACTTTAATTTTTATAACCTTTGATATCTATGTCCAAAAATTCTCATAAATTCTACTTAGACCTTATTTTTATTATAGATCTCAAATATCAACTCAAATACATCAAATAAAATCAAGAAATCATTGTTCCTAATGTCCCTTTATTTTTGAAAATGTGGACATAATGCATATGATTAAATTAAATTCTATAAATTCATTTTATACATTATTAATATCCTAAGCATAAATATCAAGTTAAATTGATCAAGTAAAATCAAAATCATTAAGTTCATACTACATGAAATTTTCAAAATTTCAAGTCTTACACATGCATGATTTAACTTTTATTTCTTTGATATATGATGTTTATAAGCATATTTAAACATATATCTAAACTTAATTCAATCAATTCATAACATAGGAATCATATTCAAAAATTAGGGTTTCATGATCAAACTTTAATTTTGGAATTTCATGAATTTAAGGAATTTAAATCCATAGCATATGTTATTCATGCTCTATAATCATAATTAAATCAATACATGTAACAAAATTAAACAAATCATCCATAGCTAAAACTTTAAAATTTTTGAAAATTCTATAGGATAGAACATGCTATTTTGAAATTTAAACAATAAAATTATTGATCAAATGAAGTATTTACCTTGCTAGGATTAATTCCCCTTTAATTCCAAGTCTAATTGTGTGGTAAAAGTGTAGATGAAATTTTTAGTGTGTGTGAAGTGTGTGTGTGTCGTGTATTTTGGAGGAAAATAGGGAAGAAGATGATTTATTTCTTAGGCTAGGTTTCTAGATTCTTTATTTACATTTAATTTGAATTTAGAACAAATTCCATAGTAATTATGCACTTATTTCTATAAAATTATAATTGCACCTCAATTTTGCTAATACATATATTCTAACTTATTTAATTAAATAAAATTTATCTATAACAATTTATAAGATGTAATGCAACTTAGATTCATAATTTAATTTAGATACATATTGTATAATTTAAATCCCTTTATTTAATAAAAATCAATTCATTCCAATTAAGCTTCTTCAATTTTTCGAAAATAGCATAAATAAATTCATTAATCACTAATTATTGCTAAAATAAATTTATTCACATAATTTAATACCTTGAATAATAATTTCTCTCATTTTATATTAAAATATCCAAATAAAAATAATTAAAGCATTTGATAGCTTAATTTCAAATAAATAGTATTTTTCATGCAAATATACACTAATAATTCAATTATCACACATAATTCACTTTTTATCCCAATTAAACTCATTTCTAATAAATCTCTATATTTTCCCCTATTATATATATTCAATTCTTAAATTAATCGAACTCATGTCGATTAATATTCTAATATATTGAATTTTATGAATTCTTAAGGCTTAAATAGCTTTTAAGTCTTTAATAATACTTAATTAAACTTTATTAATTACTATAAAATTTTCGGGCTACTACACAAGTCATCATCAAGCAAGAGATCCAAATTTTCTTCCAACCTTTTGGTCCACATTCACGGCTATCACCCTTGCACAGAGGAGGATTTTTATTTCTTGTCTTATACTAACATACAAAATATCCAACACACTAATGTATATGCAAGCAAAATCCAAAACAAAGAGTTCCAACAATTCTTCTTTCCTTTATGTCACATTCTCGGCCATCACATGCCAACACACCTTCCATTTTTGATCCTCTCATTAATCCTCTTGTCTTATGTGTGAAAATATCATACTATTACATTTATTTCAAAGCGTGATGGAAAGATAGCAAAATTTCCTTCCATTTGATCCTCAATTAATTTCTCACGACACTTTTATGTTCTAAATGCTAAACATTTTATTTTCTTGCTATTAATAGCTATATAAAATGATATATTTTAGATGATAAATTAAATCATAGGAAAAATAATTAAAATGATTCATGTGTCAAAACCCTAATTTTCGAAATTAGGGTTTTCTAAAATTGCACACTTTATTCAATATTTATTCCTTAATTCTCTAGCATTATTTTAATGATAAATAATGCTCTTATTACATAAAATAATCATAGAATTTAAATATTACAATTCCTTGATCATTAGACTTAATTTTTGAATCATCTCTAAACGTTGACGTTCGAAACGTCTAAAAACGTTAACAATCGAACCATCTCAAAATGTTCGTAATAAAGTCGTAATCACTTTATTAATTCATTCCGTTAATAAGGAAATTTAATTCTAAGCTTCGTCACTTAGAAAAATTTACGTAATATTAACTATCGATATTCAATCGACGTTAAAATAATACTTTCGAAGGAATAATATAAACTATATTTCCTTAATTCACTAATCATTAGTGAATATAACGTAAGAATTCATTGTATCATAGATGGTCGAAATCAATATTCGATAATTTACTATTTCCATTAGCGAGATGAAACCCTATTTTACGGTTTTTATCATCGTAATTAAGCTTTAAAACTTCGGAGTATTACAACTATATTGATCGAGAACTACTTGACCGCCTTGGACATACTTATCTCATGAGTCCTAATTAAGCTAGATGTTTCTTGTTCTGTCTCTCGTTTGGAAATTGGGCTTGAATTCTTTTCTCAAACATCAGAATTTGTAATTTATTTGCAGATGTTTTTGCTCGCTGTAGACAGTCAGTATGCTCAACATTTAGTGGGGAACACTCTTGGGGCCATTTCTGAGTTTCTGCTTGCATCAGTATGTTCCTGTAGTGATCATCTCTGTAAACTTAGCTCCCAAGGAATTTATCGGTAAATTGCTAAACCTTTTTGATAGTACTGCACATCGTGTTGTTGGGGGGCTGCCACCATCTATGCCAACAACAGGCGGTGCTGTTCACGGTAATGAGAATCATATTAGTGAGTTAAATTTATACATAAATTTAAAAACTGAAATTCCCCCCTATGTTTCCAGTTATCAGCCAAATTCCAACTTATCAATCAAAGAATCCTCGTAGTGAAGAATGCTCTCCCCCTTATACAGGTTGTCTAGTTCTTCATCTGTGTATCTTTTTTCTTCTCTTTTACTTTGATTTTATTTTCCGCCATGGCTTATATATACGTGAACTAGATTTTAAATTCACAAAGTTGGATTGTGTCTTGTCAATTTTGTTGAAGAAAATGAATAGTTGAAGAATTCTACAGAATTTGTGGGTTATATCTCGTTGATCAAGCGTCTCTTTGTGTTTTGTATTGGTTGATCATGACTTGGCTTCTTATTCATACACTTGTAGAGTATATTCAGGTTCTTTCTAGTGAATCCACACTTGCTTAGCGCTTTGTATTGAAGTAGATTTTGAATCCTTGAGCTCTTTGTATGAGCTATGATTGCAGCTACTGTGTATGAGCTCTTTGTATGAGCTATGCTCAACTTTATATATAAGTGGTGCTATGACAGAAAGTACATATATATACAATTCCCATCGACGGCGGTCTCATCGTCGAGAGCCACCACGGCTGCGCCACCACCTCCGCTCGGTGAGTTCTCGCTCTCTCTCTGCTCAGAGAAGGCCTGTGATTTCAATTGATTTCAGAGAAACCTCCATTAATGTTGTTTCTGATATACAGATCTTAAAGTTTCAGGAAGCCTGATGTCCCCAAGAATTCCGAGCCCTCCAAGAGCAGTCTGAATGCAGAGCCTCCTGTTGTCAAGTCTACTGTAAAGCAGAACGTTAGTCGGCTGGAGGATTATGATTCTGCTGCGAGATCGCACGGAAATTTAAAGAGTAGGAGTGGAAGCTACCAGTGTGAGGGGAATGGTTGTACTGATAGTGGAGAGTCAGAAGAAGTGGGGAGTGAGTGGTGGTTTGTGGGAAGTGGTGAGGTAACTGGGCTGTCCACTTGTAAAGGGAGGACCTTGAAGCTTGGCGATGAGGTGAATTTTACTTTCCTGCTGAGAAAAAATCGACATCACCCTCACCTGGGAAGATTGGGAGTGGGCGAGGCCGTCAGGTGGCTAAGTGCTCTGAGATTATAAGGTTTTCCACCAACGCCTGTGGAGAGGTACTGTGGAGTATCCTTTTCCGGAATTGAGTTTGCTTATATTGATTCTTAGGGGCATCCGTAATACTATCTCTGCTTTGTTGTTTTTGTGTTTTTGTTATTTAATCTGTATTTGTTGATAAATTGTATCACAGAGCGGAGTCTTCTTCTTATATATTTTATCATCTTTTTTTCATTTTTCTTTTAAAAAAATGAAGGCACAATCAATTAGTTACTTGGATATTTTCTCAAATTTGTATTAACAAGTTGTTTATTGATCGATCTTAATTTCGTAAGGGAAATAAATGCGCAAGAACACCAAGGATTTACGTGGTTCGATCTATGAATAAGATCTACGTCCACGGGGAGAGAGAGTATTCGTGTATTGAATGTGTAAGAAGCGATTACAAAGAGTGTGAATGTCACGACTCCGGACCAACCCGGACTGGAGGGCGACTAATACTAGGAGTAGTATTTTAGGGGTTACATGGGTAAAATAAAGATGCATAAAATAAACTAACATGCTTGAAGCGAATATGAGGTGATGTCATAATGTTTTGAAAAGGTTTAGCCATCGGACCCCAAAACTTGGCACGATCCGATGGGCCTCGATAGTTTGTAAACATAAAGCATAAATAAAGGAGTTCGAGTATAGCAACGAAAGTGTGTGAATACATATATGACGATATGCATTCAAGTATAACCCACAAATTAAAGTAAATCGGTCGAGGACACTTTGACTCTCAACACATCCCCATCATCACCATCGAGCTCAACTGTATATTTAAAACAAACATGCGGGGCTAAGTACAAGAAATTGCACTCAGTGGACTCATGCCGAAAACATTTGATAATATTTGGATTACGCTGCCGATATCGAGTAAGTCACAAGGGTTTTAGTTAAAATGCCTTGTGCTTACCAAATCATTTTCAGTTCGTAAACATAGCCTGGCCAGGCATTTTCTTGGTGTGTATGGTCCGTATCTCATAGTCACGATACATAATAATAAATAAATAAACGTCGAGAGGGAGGCCTCCCATCTACGACGCCGTGACCGGCCGTAATCTCGTACAGCACACAGTCACTCTCTGCAAACATATGTTAACACAACGTATAGTTCCAACCTTCACGCCAATCCTAGCGAGGCATTTATCATCCCAAGACACGGGACCCGACATTAAAAGGTTGGGTGCTACCACAACAATTGATATAATAGTTCCAACCATCTCCACACCCTACCCGGCATAACAGATAGGATCCATACACAAAGCGAAATATTTTTGGCGGTGTCTGCAAGAAACATTTGTTAAACAGTTGTAGTATAAGTGGTGTAAATAAATTCATTTGGAATAACAGTAAAGCAATTCTTAGTGGGGTAAGAAAAGGCCCACATTTTGAAGATAAGAAGCCCACCTGGACTATGGTTCGTTGTAAAAAGTCCTAGGTTCGTTCGTTCGTCAAAATCCCGTCGCTGCGTTTGCGTCCACACCTTTACGAAAAAGCGAGGCTTTAGTACGTCGCTCAAGTCTCTCTCAACGATTTTGACTTTTAAAATAGTAACTTCTTACTATTTTGTTTTATAAATCGAGTTTGATCGATTTGAAAACGTAAAGTCCTATTTTTCGATTTATCTCGTAAATCAAGGACTTATAAATAATTTCGCATTAAATAAACCTTTTTTTATAAATAAAATGCGTATTTTTGTTTTTAAAACGTTATAAAATGAACGTTTGTCTCGAACATAGCAATCTATGTTTATAAAATTTTGTAAAATTTAAAAACTGTCCAGAATATTAATTTAGCAAATATTTCATTAATAAACTGTTTTAAAAAGGATTTAAAAATCCTTATTAATTATCGAAAACTCGATAATTAATTTAAAAATGTCAAATGACCTTTGAAAAATTTTCTAAATTAATATAGTGCATTATTATACACTATGGTCCAGAATATGAATTTATAAAATTCATATGATATTATTTGCTATTTATTTATATATATACATATATATGTTTACGGTAATTCCAATAAATAGGGAATAATTATCCAAAAATTCCCAAAATTGGTATATACTTAGTATAATATCCCAACATCAATATACATCACCAATATAACCTATAGTTCATCATAACCATTCATTTAATAATATATAGCAATTGTTTACGGTAATACTTGATAATTACCGAATAATTAGCAAATAAATTCTAAAAATTTTAAATAAATTCCAACATCATTAAACATTATATTATAACATTGTAACATCATAACATCAACCAAAAACATTTGAATCATCACCATATGGAGCTCAATAGCTCTCGGTTTTTTTGATTCAAAATGTTATTTGATTTTCAAAAATTCTAACAATTATATACTATGTTTATACACTATAGTATAGTAATATAACATCATAATATTTATCAAAATTAATTAAATCATCACCTTCAAGAGCAACAAGCTCACGGCTTTTTGATTTAAAATAGTATTTGATTTCCAAAAATTCTAATTAATTCACACAATGCATAAATAATATACTAAAGTATTAAAACACCATTGCATGTTCAAAAATAAAATCATACATCAACCTATGAAGTTATAAAGCTCACGGTAATTTTTAAAAAAATAGCAATTGGTTTTCAAAAATTCTAATCAAATCATAGAACATATAATCAAGGTTCTAAAGCACTAATATGTTATTACAAGCTTGAAATAAAATTTATACACTAAGGTACACATATATAAGCTCACGGTTTCCATAAGAAATCAAGCTAAGGTTTTCCAAAATTTGCTAAATCAATACCATAGTCTTAAATCATAACATAGATCATATATTCATCATAAAAATGATTAAAACATGCTCGGCCACTACCATTTCGTTTTTAACCATTTTCGAAAATTATAACAACTATATCCTATAGTTTCGAAAATAATATAAGCAAGATGCATTCATATTTTTCATATACACATAACCTATGTTCATCTAAACATATTCACATGTATTTTTGTAATTAATATCATCAAGAACATACATATAAACAAAGGCTCATGCTCAAGAATATTTAACATATACATAAACATACATAAAACTTTCGAAACCTATACATCTATACTAAAACAGTTTTCGAATTCTTTGAGCAAGGGGGGGATAAGAATCGAAGTTGGGGACTCATTTACCTTTGAAATGGTATAGGATTACTAGAGCAATGGAGGTATCAAGCTTTGTGGAGAAGAAATGGAGGAGAAGAAGAGATGAAGCTTTCGAAAAATGGGGGAGAGGCTCTCGATTTTCAGCAGAAAATGGAGAGAAATGGAGAGTGAAAAATGAGTTCAAACAAAATGGAATGGGGTTAATGAGTGTGGGTGTTGAAGGGGAAGAGTTTTGTCACTTATTCCTCTCTCTCTCTCCCTCGATTTTGCCTCACAAGTGGGCTAAAATCTGCAGCCAAATAATGAGGATTTAGTTATCATTTGCTAGGCTAAAAAGGGGCTTCATGGGTTGGGTGTTAAAAAGGTGGCATGCATGCTTGTTGGATAGGGGTAGCCGGCGCATTTAGGGGTTCCAAGGTGGTTTTTAATTTTTGTTGTACCATAATACAATGTATTAATCATAGTATAAGTCATAGATATATAATACAAGCCAATAAAATAATTAAATCATCACATATCCAATATTTCGAAAATACCGAATATAAAATGGGAAAATAGGAAATAAAATGTAAATCACACCTATTATTGATACTCATGCACATTTCGATCAAACATATCATAATATATGATTTAGATATTAAATAATAGCATAGGATAAAATTATTACACATTTCAAGCATATAAAACCCTAATTTCGAAAATAGGGTTTCAATTTTATAAAAACTGAAACCTTCGATTTTTATGGTTAAAATTCTGATTTAATGCTTAATAATATTCATATATATCATATTATAAAGTTTAGATACCATATGATAATTTAATGGTATCATTTCATGTGATTAAACCCTAATTTATAAGTTTAGGGTTTTTCGAGAATTAATAACCGAAAATATCGAGTTTAAATGCTAAAATTCGATTTTAATAATTATTAATACTGTATTTATATAAAATAATAATAGGAAATTAATTATTATAATTTCCTGAGCATTAAACTCATTTTTCAAATCGTCTCTAGACGTTAACGTTCAAAACGTCTCAAAACGTTCAAAGTCGACTCATCTAAAAAAGGTCGCAGTAAGTTCATACTTACTAAATAAATATATTCCTTTTAATAAAGGAATTAAGATGGAAATTAATTCCAAGCTTCACTGCTCGAAAAATTTCATGAAAAGTCGACGTTCGATCGCGTTTGACGTTAAAATATATTGACGAATCATTTCGTAATATTTCAATCCTTAAATTCACAATCCTTAGTGAATTATAAAAGGAATTATTATAACGATATCGTATCGAAATCACAAGATTCGATGTCGTAAAAAGATAATATACGGCAAAACCCTAATTACGGGTTTAGAATACCGTAATCGTATATTCGTTTCTTTGGAATATTACATTCCACCCCCCTTACGAAAAATTTCATCCCGAAATTTGTATACCTCTAGAAAAAAAAAATCGGGGTATTTTTCCCTCATCGCTTCTTCAAGCTCCCACGTGGCTTCTTCTTGTCCGTGGTGTCTCCACAGCACTTTGACTAACGGAATCGACTTGCTCCGTAGTTGCTGAACTTTGTGGTCAAGTATGGCTGCGGGTTCTTCCTTATAGCTCATGTCTGGCTCGAGGATCACGTCGTCTTGATGAATCACGTGCTTTGGGTCGTGAACGTATTTTCGTAATTGTGAGACGTGAAAAACATTATGGACATTCCCTAGGTTTGGCGGAAGAGCCAACCTATATGCTACTGGACCTATCCTTTCTAGGATCTCATAAGGTCCTATAAAGCGGGTCTAAGCTTTCCTTCGTGCCAAACCCGACAATCCTCTCGATGGAGACCTTAAGAAATACTTTGTCTCCATCCTCAAACTGTAGCTCGGATCTACGCGTATCAGCGTAAGATTTCTGTCTGTCCTGAGCCTCTTTTATTCTCATCCTAATTTGTCGAACGATCTCGATCATTTCGTTCACTACATCAGGCCCTATGACTTTTCTCTCACCGACTTCATCCCAATAAAGTGGTGATCTAAACTTCTTGCCATACAAGGCTTCGTATGGGGCCATGCCGATCGTCGCTTGATAACTATTGTTGTAAGCAAATTCAATCAGAGGTAAAATATCTTCCCATTTTGCACCTCGATCCAAAATTACAGTTCTAAGCATATCTTCTAGCGTTTGGATCGTTCTCTCCGACTGTCCATCGGTTTGTGGGTGGAATCTTTGTCAAGTTTAATCTGTACCAGTTCTCTTTGCAAGCTAATCCAAAATCTGGATGTGAACTTGGAGTCTCGATCGAGGTAATAGATTTTGGCACTCCATGTAGTCGTACAATTTCCTTAACGTACAGACTGGGCCAACTTATCAGATCCATAAGTGCTTTGAATAGGTAGAAAGTGAGCACTTTTGGTAAGTCTATCCACAATTACCCATATGGCTGTGTTTCCTCTTCTCGATTTGGGTAAGCTTGTAACGAAATCCATCGTTATACCGTCCCACTTCCATTCGGGGATTTCCAACGGTTGTAACTTCCCGTAAGGACGTTGATGTAGAGCCTTCACTTGTTGACAAACAAGACAGTTCTCTGAAAGAAGCTATGTCTCGTTTCATGCCTTCCCACCAAAATTTTTCCTTCAGGTCTTGGTACATCTTAGTACTGCCTGGGTGGGCGGTGTAGGGCGTATCGTGAGCCTCACTCATGATTTCTTTCTGGAGCTCCGCGTCGTCAGGAACGCATATCCTACCTTCAAACAATAAGGCGTTATCCGGTGCCTCTTGAAATTCTTGAATCCTTCGACCTTAGTCTTTCTCGGATCTTTCCAACTTTCCTCCATCCTTTGTCTCGACAATTCTTTTCTTAGGTCGATGTCGGTGTGAGTGTAGCGATCTGACCACAATTGTCTGGGTGGTTCAACCAGTTCAATCTTCATTCTACCAAACTCTTCAACGAGTTTTCCTCTTGTATAAAGAGACATCCTAACTTCGGTATGGCTCTTACGACTCAGGCGTCGGCTACTACATTCGCTTTGCGGGTGATAGTTAATACCACGGTCGTAATCTTTTACTAATTCTAGCCATCTTCTCATCTCATATTCAAATCTCTTTGTTCAAGAAGTACTTCAAACTTTTGTGGTCCGTGAAGATCTCACATCTCACACCATAGAGATGGTGTCTCCAAATTTTAGGGCATGAACTACATTGCTAATTCCAAATCGTGGGTTGGGTAGTTCATTTCGTGGGTCCGAGTTGTCGGGATGCATAAGCTATCACTTTTCCTTCTTGCATCAAAACACAACCCAGCCCGCCTTAGACGCGTCGGTATAGACCACATACCCTTATCCGCTTCGACCGCTAGAATTGGTGCCTTGGTCAATTTTTCCTTGAGTATTTGGAAACTCATCTCGCACTCATCATCGAATTGAACTTGATTCCTTCCAAGTAGTCAAGTTATTGGCCTTGCAATTTTGGAGAATCCTTGATGAATCTCCTATAGTAACCAGCTAATCCTAGAAACTTCGATTTCGTCTTTGCGTTCTTGGTGATTTCCATTCTCGCACGGCCTCTACTTTAGTTGGATCTACTTTTATACCTTCAGCAGACACGATGTGTCCAAGGAACATAACTTCCTTCAGCCAAAACTCACATTTGCTAAACTTAGCAAAGAGTCTTTCATTTCTCAAGGTTTGCAAAACCGTTCTTAGATGTTCCTTATGCTCCTCTTCATTCTTTGAATAAATAAGGATGTCATCTATGAAGACCAAAACAAATTTATCCAAAAATGGATGAAATACTCTGTTCATGAGGTCCATGAATATGGCTGGTGCATTGGTTAATCCGAATGGCATAACTATGAACTCATAGTGGCCATATCTGGTTCGGAATGCAGTCTTTGGTACATCTTCAGGCCGTATTTTCAGCTGGTGGTATCCTGACTTAAGATCAATTTTCTAGAATACCCCCGCTCCTCGCAATTGATCAAATAGGTCATCAATTCTGGGTAAAGGGTATTTGTTCTTTAGTGTCATCTTATTTAGCTCTCTATAATCGATGCACATCCTCAAAGAACCATCCTTTTTCTTAACAAACAAAACAGGCGCTCCCCACGGTGAAACACTCGGCCTAATGAATCCTAGATCCAAAAGCTCTTGGATTTGGATTTTCAGCTCTTCTAGCTCCTTTGGGGCCATCCTATAGGGCGCCTTCGACACTGGGGCTGATCCGGGCTCCAAGTCGATGGTAAACTCTAGTTGTCTATCAGGAGGCAGTCCTGGTAGATTCTCGGGAAATACGTCCGAAAATTCTTGGACGACTTCAATGTCTTCTACCCGCGCTTCGGGTTTATCCTCTTCGTTCAAATAAACAAGGAATGCATGGCATCCCTTCTGGTTCATCATCCTCCTAGCTTGTAGTGCTGATACTATCGGGACTCTTCTTCCCATCTTGATCCGTGAAAATCGTAGCTTCTTGTCGAGGGGAAGTGAAACGAAATTTTTCTTTCCTTCGAGAATCGTGGAATGATTCTTAGCTAACCATCCATTCTTAGGATTATGTCTACATCATCCATGGGTATTATGTTTAGATCGTTGGCGAGAACCTTAAGTGATCCTAATGTCAATTATAGGTTCGAGCAAAAGTGTGTGATGATCATAATCCCTCCTAGAGGCGATGAGATTCTCATATCTGGCTTGACCTTTCGGACCTAAGGCCCAAAGATTTCTCGCATGATTTTGCAATAAAGAATCTGAAGCACCCGTGTCGAACAATACTATAACGGTGGGTTGAGTAGAACTCCCATACCGCCAAGTTTCCTTAGTTCTGCTCGCTCGCCTCCTATCACGGGCGTAGGCTCTAACTGAGCCGGCCGAGGTCGACGGGCGCCTGGTCTGGCTGATTCGGCGGTTGTTGCTCGCTTTATTCTTTGCCATTCTTTGGCGTTAGCGCGGTGGTTGCCGCCTCTGCTTGTTGTTGGGCGGTGGCGCCACTGCGTTCTTGGGATTTGTTCTTCTTGTTCTTTGCCATTATTCTTGACTATTGGAGTTGTTGTTGAGGTGGGGTTGTTGCCATTGGAGTTGCGGGGTTGGGGTTGGAACCTGCGGTGGTGGGGTTGGTCATATAGCCCTTAGTGGTGAGCATTGCCAGTTGGTTCGGCCTTGTATCCGAGCGTGACATTGGGCAATTGTTGGCGTAATGCCCGTTGCCCCGCACTTGTAACAGCTTACCACGTTTGCCGTGCACACACCTTGTGTGCTCTATGGCATCTAGGGCATTGAGGTGCCCTTGATCGCTCTGTGGTCCCTTGCGGTGGAGCATAAGTGCTCTCTTCCAGCTCTGTCCTGCTGCGTCGTGTTTCCTTGCCACGGCGCTTGTGACTTCTTCTCCATAGTTTCATGCGGTTGTTATTCCAGCGGTTGGGGTCCCATTCCTTTTCCTTGTCCAATTACCGTGTGTGCGAGGCGACACCGACTTATTCTCGATCATGGCGCCTCAATATCAAAGCTCGTGCGAGCTTCGGCGTAAGATAGGTCTCCGTGGTGGCAAGAGACATGCGTATCTCCATTCTTAGCCACGACACGAACTTTTCCGACATTTTCAAGTCGGTGTCCACGATTCGGTGTATATCTCGACATCTCGCAGAAAGTGCGATCATAGTCGGTCACAGACATCCTTTCTTGCTTTAGCAGGAAAAATTCCTGCTCCTTCTTCCTCTTATAGCTCTTAGGAATGTACTTTTCATACAGCTCCCTCTTGAAATCCTCCCACGAGAATTCCTCGAGCTGTTCAGCTGAAAAAGTCTTCTTTCTGGCCTCCCACCAGAAGTCAGCTGGTCCGATCAGCTGGAAGGTAACACACGACAGCCTTTCCTGTGCCGTGCATCTTAGAAAGGTAAAAATCCGTTCGATGGCCCTAACCCATTGTTCGGCTTCTTCCGGGCTCCCCTTTCCGTTAAAAACAGGAGGGTTTTGCCTCAAAAATAGTTCTTCGATCCTGCGATCGGGTTGAGGTGGAGGCGGTGGTTGGGGATTATCTTCTGGTTCTTGCTCGGGGATTCTACCCCTCCTCTAGGTCTTCCTCGACCTCTGGGTTCTCTTTCTGGGTTTCTTCTCGGAGGCATTCTGGTATATAAAACATACCATCGTTAATTACTAAACGCTTACAACTTAACAACATAAGGTTTTCATAGCTTCTTCTTAAAGCGATATAAAAGTAAAACAATTCATCCATAACATAGACAATTGTTACCAAAAAGGCCCCACTTGGGTCAAAAACATATGTAGATAGATAGCCAAGGTTTGTCAAAAACAAGATGTCCAACATCGAGAATCATAGAAAATAGAAATAGCGAGGTTTCGGGCCCACATGGCCAAAAAGAAAAAAAAATCCAAGTCCTAGGATCATGGTACTGAAATAAAAGGGAAAGCTAGCACACATGCTAGTCATAACAAAACAGACCCTAATTAAAACATCGCCTAACGTCTTCACGAGTTTCCTCTCTACTCCGCGTCTTCCTCAGGGTCTTCCTCCTCTTCGGAGTCGTCTTCCCCATCCGAATCGTCCTCACGAGGTCGTACCCTGGATGGTCCTGCACCGCTGGCTTCCATCATCGGTATGTCGCGCAGGGGTCCAAAGTTATCCGCGCCGTACAAGTCGTAGTTGTGGCGGATCGGACTGTAGCATACTCGGGTCGGGTCATATCCAGGGAAGGTATCTAATACTCTCATCCGCGCTGTCCGGCGGAAGGGCTCTTCGTCTTCGGGTGGTGGTGGATCGGACGCAGGTGGTAGGGGCGGTAGCGGCGGACGTACTGGGTGTCCAAAAACTGCTGGTGGCAACACGGGCTCTCCCAAGGCTCTAGGGCGTGCTGCCCTATCTACCTCGTACATCCTGCCCTCGTCCATCCGGTACAGGGTATCACCGATCAACTTCTCGGAACCTCAAGGTACAGACCACTCTGGCGACTCGTCACGCCAAGTGTACTCCGTGGAGGAGATAGGGTCCCATAGGTGCGGCTCGTGAATCTTGTACACGTAAGTCGGTGACTCACGAACACAGGCGGATCCCAATCAAATCATAACCTCGGGGATGCGATAGATGTAGTCTCCGATACCTCTCGGGCATAACCATCCTGTACAAGGGTATAGCTAGGAGTCTCTTGATGCCATCGTGAGTCGGTTGCGCCATAGGCTCGGCGTTCCTCCACAACCGAAGGTAGTCGCGAAAACTCACCTAGGTCTTCCCCAAGCACATCCAACATTCCCTATAAGTGCGCATCAGCTCCTCGGGTGGGGCATGAGGTCCTACCACTCCTCCTAGCGATATAGCGCATCTCCTCCATCCGCCACGATTAAAACTAACATAAGTCGACTATCGTCACCTCAAAGCGAGAAGGATAGCATAACGAGGAGCAACTAGGCTAGAACTAAACAATTCTATAAGGTAGGCAACATCATAATGTACAATACATACCACAACTTACCTTCTTAGTCTTACCCAAACATATACATATAGCTAATGATATCTTAACATACACTACGAGATGCTTGTCTTATATCAAACACTTAAGCTAGAGTTCAACAGACTCTATCGTATTCTAGAGACAGAATTAGGGATTCTATTCTTCATAACAAATGAAGATCAGTGTGTTAGGAGTACGTAGGTGAAAACCATGCGTAAATCGGAGTCCTAACGAGGGAGATCTAGCTAAAACAAATCTACTGCGCAGTGCAGGAAATTTGCGCGATCGTGCAAAAATGTCAATCGGGACGTATGTCGACGTAATATGTCTACCATATTTGGGTTCTTAAGTCGAGGCTGAACATTCTGAAGTCGTAAGTGGCGTCCATGTCATGATTTGTGTTGCCTCTCACTCGTGTTGAAGTGATGATGGAGTGCCGACGTCGTTTAGCTTTAAGGTTGAGGTCGTCCTCGTTCATCCTTCTAGCTTGTCTTTCGTCGTCTGTGCTCAAGGGTATCGTCACTTTCATTCTTCCTATCGTTCTTTTGTTCGCATAAGGAAAAAGAAGTTCGTACTTCTACGTTCTTTTACGATACGTGAGCATGCTCCTTAGAGTCTAAGTTCGTCTCATGATAACATATCATTCATCATAAATAAAATTTTGAAAGTCGGAAAGTAAAGTTTTATTTGCAAATTTGGAAGTATGATTTCAAAAGACAGTCATGATCAACTCATATACATATCGAAAATGGATTCATTCGTTCCATGTTGGTCATTCAACTCGATACTACCATACACTTCCATCTCAATACTTGGGCAATTGTATTAGTTCAATTCAAAAAAATTTGGAAAAGTTTTCTTGCTCAACTTCAAAAATTTTCATAATCATAAAATTTCTCAAAAGTTCCTCTAACTTGCTCATCATGCAGAAATTTTCCATTTCATGAGTTTGAGAAAGAAATGCAGTTACCTTATTCCCGGTTGAGCTCGATGTGATGGAGTGTTGAGAGGAGTCAAGGGTTTCTAGAAGTCGGTGACTCGATCTAGACTTAGAATAAAGGTTTGGGTTTACAAAGAGCAAAAGCGCTCGATACCACTACATCACGACCCCACTCCCGACCAACCCGGACCTGGAGGCGACTAATACTAGGAGTAGTATTTTAGGGTTACATGGGTAAAATAAAGATGCATAAAATAAACTAACATGCTTGAGCAGAATATGAGGTGATGTCATAATGTTTTTGAAAAAGGTTTAGGCCATCGGACCCCAAAACTTGGCCTGATCCGATGGGCCTCGATAGTTTGTAAACATAAAGCATAAATAAAGGAGTTCAGAGTATAGCAGCGGAAAGTGTGTGAATACATATATGACGATATGCATTCAAGGTATAACCCACAAATTCAGTAAATCGGTCGAGGACACCGGACTCTCAACACATCCCCATCATCACCATCGAGCTCAACTGCACATTTAAAACAAACATGCGGGGCTAAGTACAAGAAATTGCACTCGGTGGACTCATGCCGAAAACATTTGATAATATTTGGATTCTGTTGCCGATATCGAGTAAGTCGCGAGGGTTTTAGTTAAAATTCCTTGTGCTTACCAAATCATTCGGTTCGTAAACATAGCTTTGGCGAGCATTTTCTTGGTGTGTATGGTCCGTATCTCATAGTCACGATACATAATAATAAATAAATAAGCGTCGAGAGGAGGCCTCCCGTCTGACGCCGTGACCGACCGTAATCCGTCTGACAGATCACTCTACTGCAAGCATATGTTAACACGGTATAGTTCCAACCTTCACGCCAATCCTAGCTGGCATTTATCATCCCACACGGGACCCGACATTAAAAGGTTGGGTGCTACCACAACAATTGATATAATAGTTCCAACCATCTCCACAGCCCTACCCGGGCATAACGGATAGGATCCATACACAAAGCGAAATATTTTGGCGGTGTAATGCGGTAAAACATTTGTTAAGCGGTTGTAGTATAAGTCTTTGTAAATAAATTCATTTAGAATAACGATAAAGCAATTCTTAGTGGGGTGAAAAGGCCCACATTTTGAAGATAAAAGCCCACCGGACTATGGTTCGTTGTAAAAGTCTGAGTTCGTTCGTTCGTCAAAATCCGTCATTGCGTTTGCGTCCACACTTTTACGATAAAGCGAGGCTTTAGTATCGTCGCTCAAGTCTCGAGACTTTCAAAAGCTAAGATAAACTTGATATTTCATATCGATGTGGACTGAATTCCTTAGTGAATTGAATCGTCTCTATCACGTATCTGATTAAATTGTTCTCGTTCCTCGAGATCGTTCGGCGTATAAGTCGTTTTTCGATATATGGATTTCATTTGTGAAATCTTTTCTTACTAATAATTATCATACTCAATTAGTATATCTTCACGCGTCTTGACGTATTTATAAGCGTATAATCGAGCGTTTGACTTGAAAAGTCAACGAAGTCGACAACTGGTCGACAAAGTCAACGATTTTGACTTTTAAAATAAGAACTTCTTACTATTTTGTTTTATAAATCGAGTTTGATCGATTTGAAAACGTAAAGTCCTATTTTCGATTTATCTCGTAAATCAAGGACTTATAAATAATTTCGCATTAAATAAACCTTTTTATAAATAAAATCGTATTTTGGTTTTAAAGCGTTATAAAATGAGCGTTTGTCTCGAACATAACAATCTATGTTTATAAAATTTTGTAAAATTTAAAACTGTCCAGAATATTAATTTAGCAAATATTTCATTAATAAACTGTTTTAAAAAGGATTTAAAAATCCTTATTAATTATCGAAAACTCGATAATTAATTTAAAAATGTCAAATGACCTTTGAAATTTTTTCTAAATTAATATAGTGCATTATTATACACTATGGTCCAGAATATGAATTTATAAAATTCATATGATATTATTTGCTATTTATTTATATATATACATATATATGTTTACGGTAATTCAATAAATAGGAATAATTATCCAAAATTCCCAAAATTGATATATTCTTAGTATAATATCCCAACATCAATATACATCACCAATATAACCTATAGTTCATCATAACCATTCATTTAATAATATATAGCAATTGTTTACGGTAATACTTGATAATTACCAATAATTAACAAATAAATTCTAAAATTCTAAATAAATTCCAACATCATTAAACATTATATTATAACATTGTAACATCATAACATCAACCAAAAATATTTGAATCATCACCATATGGAGCTCAATAGCTCTCGGTTTTTTTGATTCAAAATGTTATTTGATTTTCAAAAATTCTAACAATTATATACTATGTTTATACACTATAGTATAGTAATATAACATCATAATATTTATCAAAATTAATTAAATCATCACCTTCAAGAGCAACAAGCTCACGACTTATTTGATTTAAAATAGTATTTGATTTCCAAAAATTCTAATTAATTCACACAATGCATAAATAATATACTAAAGTATTAAAACACCATTGTATGTTCAAAAATAAAATCATACATCAACCTATGAAGTTATAAAGCTCATGGTAATTTTTAAAAAAATAGCAATTGGTTTTCAAAAATTCTAATCAAATCATAGAACATATAATCAAGGTTCTAAAGCACTAATATGTTATTACAAGCTTGAAATAAAATTTATACACTAAGGTACACATATATAGCTCACGGTTTCCATAAGAAATCAAGCTAGGGTTTTCAAAATTTGCTAAATCATTACCATAGTCTTAAATCATAACATAGATCATATATTCATCATAAAAATGATTAAAACAAGCTCGCCACTACCATTTCTTTTTAACCATTTTGAAAATTATAACAACTATATCCTATAGTTTGAAAATAATATAAGCAAGATGCATTCATATTTTTCATATACACATAACCTATGTTCATCTAAACATATTCACATGTATTTTTGTAATTAATATCATCAAGAACATACATATAAACAAAGGCTCATGCTCAAGAATATTTAACATATACATAAACATACATAAAACTTTCGAAACCTATACATCTATACTAAAATAGTTTTCGAATTCTTTGAGCAAGGGGGGATAAGAATCGAAGTTGGGGACTCATTTACCTTTGAAATGGTATAGGATTACTAGAGCAATGGAGGTATCAAGCTTTGTGGAGAAGAAATGGAGGAGAAGAAGAGATGAAGCTTTCGAAAAATGGGGGAGAGGCTCTCGATTTTCAGCAGAAAATGGAGAGAAATGGAGAGTGAAAAATGAGTTCAAACAAAATGGAATGGGGTTAATGAGTGTGGGTGTTGAAGGGGAAGAGTTTTGTCAATTATTCCTCTCTCTCTCTCCCTCGATTTTGCCTCACAAGTGGGCTAAAATCTGCAGCCAAATAATGAGGATTTAGTTATCATTTGCTAGGCTAAAAAGGGGCTTCATGGGTTGGGTGTTAAAAAGGTGGCATGCATGCTTGTTGGATAGGGGTAGCCGGCGCATTTAGGGGTTCCAAGGTGGTTTTTAATTTTTGTTGTACCATAATACAATGTATTAATCATAGTATAAGTCATAGATATATAATACAAGCCAATAAAATAATTAAATCATCACATATCCAATATTTCGAAAATACCGAATATAAAATGGGAAAATAGGAAATAAAATGTAAATCACACCTATTATTGATACTCATGCACATTTCGATCAAACATATCATAATATATGATTTAGATATTAAATAATAGAATAGGATAAAATTATTACACATTTCAAGCATATAAAACCCTAATTTCGAAAATAGGGTTTCAATTTTATAAAAACTGAAACCTTCGATTTTTATGGTTAAAATTCTGATTTAATGCTTAATAATATTCATATATATCATATTATAAAGTTTAGATACCATAGGATAATTTAATGGTATCATTTCATGTGATTAAACCCTAATTTATAAGTTTAGGGTTTTTCGAGAATTAATAACCGAAAATATCGAGTTTAAATGCTAAAATTCGATTTTAATAATTATTAATACTGTAGTTATATAAAATAATAATAGGAAATTAATTATTATAATTTCCTGAGCATTAAACTCATTTTTCAAATCGTCTCTAGACGTTAACGTTCAAAACGTCTCAAAACGTTCAAAGTCGACTCATCTCAAAAAGGTCGCAGTAAGTTCATACTTACTAAATAAATATATTCCTTTTAATAAAGGAATTAAGATGGAAATTAATTCCAAGCTTCACTGCTCGGAAAATTTCATGAAAAGGCGGCGTTCGATCTGCGTTTGGCGTTAAAATATATTGACAAATCATTTCGTAATATTTCAATCCTTAAATTCACAATCCTTAGTGAATTATAAAAAGGAATTCGTTATAATGATATCGTATCGAAATCACAAGATTCGATGTCGTAAAAAGATAATATACGGCAAAACCCTAATTACGGGTTTAGAATACCGTAATCGTATATTCGTTTCTTTGGAATATTACAGTGAATGAATCTATTTCGTCTAATCTAGCCTCTATTTATACACAATTATTTAGACTTAGATCTTAAATCCGAGGTCTTCTCTAAATAGGATTCGAGATCTTGGATAGGATCTTAATCCTATCCCTCCTCGAATTAGGATTCTTTTAGATATGGCCGAGCCTTCTGCGTTCCCACTGGTTTTAGGGGTTTTCTTGGGCCGAACTTGTCCAGGCCGAGCTTGACGTCAGTTTTACTTGTATTGGGCCTGATGCTTGGGCCTGGCAGTTGGGCCATATCCTTTCACAACCCTCCAAAAAGACGCAGAAGCGAGGTCGTATTGGTTTTTGGGTTGTTTATGCCGAGGCGGGGCGCGAACGATCTGACTTGGTATGTGTCAATGTTTCCGAAGTCATATGCCACGTTTGCAGAGGCATTTGCCGAGGTTGTGCGTGCTGTTACTATCTCTTGCCGAGGCGTTAAGCCGAGGATTTCTGTTTGGCTTCACCGGACGAGGCGTTAAGCCGGGGTCTCCTGGCTGACTTCACCTGGCGAGGCGTTAAGCCGAGGTCTTCTGGTGGGCTCTCCTGACGAGGCGTTAAGCCGAGGTACTCTGTCTGACTTTACCTACGAGGCGTTAAGCCGAGGTCTCCTGGCTTACTTCACCTGGCGAGGCGTTAAGCCGAGGTCTTTGGTGGCCTCTCCTGACGAAGCGTTAAGCCGAGGTCTTTTGTCTGGCGTCACCTGATGAGGCGTTAAGCCGAGGCCGAACACGGGATTTTTCTGCCGTCGTTGAGTACAGGACACAGGATACGCATTTAATGCGCTTTTAATGCGGCAATGTTGGATTCGATAAAGCGTATAATGGGGAATATCTTCCTTGATCGCCATTTCTCATATCACTTTTGCTATTTCAAAATTTCGGACTTTCAAACTTCGAAAACGATAACCATCGCCATTGTTGTCTCGGAGTTCATCACCATCATCTTGAAAAACCAAAAGTAAGTTATGGCTTCTTCTTCTTCTAGTAAATCGAGCTTCGTGTTGTTCTACGTGCACCGAGTCGGATTAGCGGCGGTTTTGCATCTCCCTTTCGGGATTTTGGTAAAGTGTCTTCTTTTCTTCCATCTTAACAACCTCCGATGTAAAGGAGATTGTCTCCCAATACTATATTTCGATATTATTTATGTTGCCCCGTCCAGACATAGGGCTTGTGCCCTCGGAAGGTTTTTTCACCGTGTCGAAGGCGACCTCGGGCTGGTCTTCGTGTTCCTTATCCTCGTGTATATGTCGAACTTCAACAGATGTTGGCATATCACTGCCCAACTTACGCCAAATTCTTTCCGGCATCTGGTGGGCTAGGTGTCTATGCTGTCGGCACAATTTTCCTTTCACTTTGGGGCTTGTTCTCCGCTTTTGCAATCGAAGGGTGGTTCGGGTGGTATTATTTATCACCCGTCGTAATTCAAAGCGAAGATAAAGTCGAAGATCTCGAGCTGCGAAGAAGTTTTTCTTTTGTCGGTTCGAGGATCTCTGAGTTTACATGGCGATCGGAGAAGATCGCCGATGTGGTGGTTGATGAGATTGGCGGTGGCCTGGAGGAGCCTTTGGATAAAGTAGGTCTCGTGGATGAGGCCTTTACTGAGGCCGAGTGGCAGTTGCGGGGCTTAGCCCTTATGATCCCCGCCACCGAGGTGGAGTCGGTGAAGGGTGAGGCCCTCCTTCTCTTCTCGCTTTTGTTGCATGATTATCTCGTGTGTGTATGCCCGACTTGTATTTTTGCGGTGAACTTGATCGGGGATAACTTGAGGTCGTGTCGGCCGAGGATGTCAAGATGTTGAAGGATGTCTGGATGCCCGGGCCTCATCCCGCCTGACTTCTTGAAAGGGCCGTTAGCCCGGAATGTGGTTGACACTCGGTGACTCCCTATCTTTCCCGTGTCGGTCTCATGCGGACTTCTTGAAAGGGCCGTTAGCGGTTTGGGGTGGCCGTATGCTCGGGGAATGGAGGAGAAGACTCTCCTCGTCCGGAGATTAGCGAGGCCGAGGCAAAGATCCGGGACCTCGTCAAGCAGGCGGCGGATACGGGCGGGCGGGCGGCGGCGGTCGGCGATGGGCGGTAAGGGCTAGGGGCGGCGAAGCGGCCATGGAGGCAATCGCCTTAATGAAGGCGAGTTGGAGGAGGCTCGGCGTCGGGAGGCCGAGTGGTGAGCTCGCAGGGGAGATGCTTGGCCTTGCGGAGGCTATTCTGTCAGGGCTTCTCGGGATGGTTGGTGATGCGCCGAGGTCCTCAATAAGCGCGCCATCTCGGATGCAATCGAAGAAGTTGCGAGGACTACCTGTGGATAAATCCAAGTATGGGTATGAGGAGATAGAGGATGATGTCTGGAGGCGGCCTATTTCGATGTCCTTGTCCGCGGCTGAAGGAGCTTCCGTGCTGCGGACCTGACTTCATCTTGATTCTGTGACCGCGAGTGCTGCTCGCTTTGCCCGTGGATCGAGATCCCGACCGACGCTCTAATGGCTGATCTTGCAAGGGGTCGGGAGGCGGCACTGGGGTTTCAAGGCGGCGAGGCTCGGTGGTTCTGAGGAGGCGGCGAACCACCCAGTTAGGCGGAAGAGGCCGAGGCTTTGTAGGCTCGGGGCGGTGAGGCAGACAGTTCGAAGCTTCCGGAGGGTCGATTGATCCCCTTTTTTTTTTTTTTTTTGAATGTAAATGTACCTTTGGTTTACGCCTAAGGGCATATTAATAAAATCACAAGTTTATGTGAAGACACATCTTTTATTCGGTTTGTGCTTTGAAATGCTTGATGCTTCTCCTTGGTTGAATCGAATTGAAGACTTGTCGTGGGCTCTGGAATTAAAAGAGGTCGAACTCCTCCATATAAAGGGACAGCTGGGCCATGTGTAGGCGGAGTCTGATATTAAGCATAGAGCTGCCCAGGAGAGCTGTGACGAGCTCAGGCTCGTCTTTGCATTGGAGGAGTCGTTCGAGGTCGCATGAGAAAGGCTAAATTAATAGGCGAGGAGCATGCCGAGTGCGAGGAGGTCATCCATCGAAATAGTGGGATGACTATCTCGGAAGTTGAAGCCAAGGTTGTCGAGGTCACGCACATTGTGCGAGGTACCGCGTGAATATGGTCGGACCTCCTGGCAATCCACGGGGCAGTACGGTGAATTAAAAAGGCTCGGAAGCATATACAAATCCGTCATTTCTCAACAACCACAGCTCGAAGAAGCGCCGACGGGATCAGAGGCCTCTTCTTCGCGGGGCTTCCTCTACAATAAATGATCCGAATTTTTACGATCCGGCGTGGATAGCTCGAGAGAGGCGCGCTATGGCCCTTGAACGACGTGGATCCTCAAGGGGCTGAAGCCGGGCGTCATCGAGTAGCCGAGGTCGATCTAGCAGAGCTCCATGGTTGAGTGGCCGAGGTCAAGCTGGCGGAGCTCATAGTGTAGATCGGGGACGAGGTAGAGGTAGGATTAGTATAGATGAGCCGTTGAATCGCGATTTTCTAGGGATTGGCTCAGCTTTTCCCGGTCTCCTCCGCCCTCGTAATATGTAATCTGCATAACTTATTTTGAAATAAGAAAGATTTATTTGTTTCAGATTGACTTTTATTGAACAAAAGTAATATATGAAGGGAGTTAGTCCTTGTAGAGTTCCGTCTTCGAATAAACGAAGAATCCGTTCTCGTAGAAGGGTAGCTCGTCCTTAGAGAGTTCCGTCTTGGAATTAATGATTTTTTTGCCGAGGTCGGGAGGGTGGTCCCTTATTTAGCCTACATAGAGTACCCTCTTGAAATAAGCGAAGGTAACTGATCTCGTATGTAGGAATGGTTCTGTTTTGCCGAGGTCATCGGGAGGGTGGTCCCTTATTTCGCCTACATAGAGAGTCCGCCTTGAAATAAACGAAGGTAATCGATCTCGTATGTAGGAATGGTTCCTTTTTGCCGAGGTTATCGGGAGGGTGGTCCCTTATTTCGTCTACATAGAGTCTGTCTTGAAATAAACAAAGGTAATCGATCTCGTATGTAGGAATGGTTCTGCTTTTTGCCGAGGTCATCGGGAGGGTGGTCCCCTTACGTTTAAATTCGACCGTATGAAGCGAAGGTAATCGACCTCCGTCGAGGGAATTTGTCCTCCGTGGGGTATAGAATAATGGTGAAGATTAATTATGCATTAGTGACAAATAAAACATGCACAAAAATAAAATTTTATTGATAAAAGACGACGTAGCAAAGTAAGACTCAGACTCGATTAAACAGGACTCTGAAAACACGACCGAACAAGACTCGACCTTTGACACTTATGCATAATATCTCTTCAGATGAATGATGTGCCATGCGTTGGGTAATTACTCACCGGACAATTGGGCGAGCTTATAGGCCCCTTTGCGAGGACTTCGTCGACCCGGTAAGGTCCTTCCCATGTGGCTTCCAGCTTGCCGAGCTGCGCGGCTTTGCTGACTTCATTATTTCGGAGTACGAGGTCGCCCACTTGGAATTATCGGGTTTTAACACGTTGGTTGTAATACCGAGCTACTTGGTGCTTGTACCGAGCTTCCTTGATGTAGGCGAGGTCTCTTTTTTCTTCGAGTAGATCCAGATCAGCTCGTAGATTTTCCTCATTTGCTTGACATAGAAGTCAATGGTGCGAGGACTCGGTACTCAATTTACCGCGGGATCACCGCTTGGTTCCATACACCAAACCGTAGGGCGTTTCTCCGTTCGAGGTCCCAGTGTTGTTCGGTATGACCATAAGACACATGGTAAATTTTCCACCCAAGGCCCTTAGCTCGGTCGAGACGAGTCTTGATCCCTTCACGATGGTCCTGTTGGTGACTTGGTCCGACCATTTGCTTGAGGATGGGCCACCGAGGTGAATTTTATTGTGTCCAAGCTCTTGACACCACTCTCGAATGCCTTATCGGTGGTTGTGTTCCGGTTGTCCAGAAAGGAGGATATGAGGATGCCGAGCGACACACTATGTTCTTCCGATGAAATTGAGGCGTTCTTGCTTGTGATTTTGCCAAGGCTCGGCCCACCCACTTCGTGAAGTAGTCAATCGCAATAATTAGGAATTGGAGCTGCCTGGTGCTTTACAAAAGGGCCCGATGTCGATCCCCATTGCATAAGCGGCCAAGGGCTCTGTATGGAGGTTAGGTCGGTCTGCGGTAGCCTCGATGCGTTCCGTGGAGTTGACACTTTGACACTTTTTCACAAGGTCAATTGAGTCCCGGAACATCATTGGCAATAGTATCCCCATCTCACGACTTTTTCGACAAGGCTCGGGGTCCGATGTGACTTCCGCATGATCCTTCGTGCACTTCTCGCAGAATGTAATCAGCTCGGTTCGGACCCAAGCACCTTAAGAGAGGCTGGAGATATGACTTTCTGTACAGGACCCCCTGCTCAATTGTATATCGTATAGATTTATTCAGGATCCTCCTAGCTTCCAGCTTGTCATGGGGCAGTTCGCCATTCTCCAGGTACTCTCGAATGGGAGTCATCCAATTGGGTTCTTCATCCGAGACTACGTTGACCTCGGCTCCGTCATCGGTATCGTCTATGCTTCTGTTCCGTCATCGGTATCGTCTATGCTTCTGCTTTGGACTTCTTCTACTGGGGGGCTCGTTGATGACGAGGCCAATTTACTTAAGATGTCAGCTCGGCTATTTTGCTCCCTTGGGATGCGAACTATCTGAAAGTATGAGAAAATCATTGCGTGCTTTTTGCTTTTCCAAGGTATTTCTTCATCCCGTCGCTTTTGCTTCAGTATTTCCCCAACATTTGGCTTACTACGACACGAGAATCCTTGTGAACTTGCACGGCTCGTATTTGGAGATTTTGAGCTAGGCGAAGTCCTGCGATCAAGGCTTCATACTCTACTTACGTTGTTCGTATTTTTGAATGTGAACCGGCGAGTAGGTGATCTCTTAGCCGTCCGGGCCTAGGAGTAAGATTCTGCTCCCGCTACCGTTTTCCCAAGCCCGTCAGCGTAGAGTTGCCGGCTCCTTTGGTATTTCATCCATTGGTTCGCCGCCATCGTCCCCGACTCGGTGGGCTTCGGTTTTCGACGAAGTTAGCCTCGGCAGAAATCCGCTGAGGCTTGACCTTTGATGGCTGGCGGGGCGTAGGATATATCGTGCTCGCCCGCTTGATTGCCCATTTCGCGATTCTCCACGAGGCTTGAGCCGTCAATACTTGCGAAGTGGGTAGTCGGTGAGGACTTGTATGGGATGTGCATGGAATTATGGACGTAGTCTCCTCGCGCGTTACCAATGCTAAGGCAAGCTTCTCAAGGGCGATACCTCGTTTCGGGCCTTTAGTGCTCGGTGATGAAATACACCGAGCCGACATCCTTCCTCTCGTACAAGACGCACTTATGGATTCGTTCGGCGAGGTAGAGAAAAGGACCTCTCCTCTTCGGGACGGATAGAGTGGGAGTTTGGCGAGGTAGCTCTTGAGATCTTCAAAGGCGGACTTGTGTACATCATCCCATGAGAATTTCGGGCCTTTTGAGTATCTTGAAGAAGGGTAGTCTGTTTATCCGCGACTTTTGAAAGAAAGCGGCTCGATCTTGACTATGCACCGTCGACTGTGTCGTCATGGATGGTCTTTGCATGTTCATTTCAAAATGGTTTGGACCTTGGACGGGTTGGCTTTTAGCCCTTCTTGTGAAACCCAGCACCCTAAGAACTTTCCAGACCGGACTGCAAACGTGCACTTCTGGGGGTTCAGTTTCAGGTTGATTTTTCGGAGAAGGCCGAGGACGATCCGGAGGTCGGCAACACATGCGGCTTCCTCCTTGCTTTTGACGACGATGTCGTCTACGTATACCTCCACATTCTGACCTATGTAGGGCTTAAATATTTTGTCCACCATCCTTTGATAGGTGACCCCTGCATTCTTGAGGTCGAATGGCATCTTTTTATACGTAAAGACTCCGAAGTCGGTAATGAAGGCTGTCTTGGCCGCGTCTTCGTCGTCCATCAGGACTTGGTGATACCCTTTGTATAAGTCCAAAAAACTGAAGACTTCGTATCCGACCAGCGTAGCGACCTTCTTGTCAATGTTGGGAAGGGATAGCAATCCTTTGGGCAATGTTTGTTGAGGTCGGTGTAGTCATACACATTCGCCATCCCTCCTCCTTTCTTCACCATCACCGGGTTGGCTATCCGGTCGGATATTTGACCTCGAGCGATATGCGAGCTTTTAACAATTGGTTCACCTCGTCGTGAATGACTTGGTTCCGTTCGGCCGCTAAAATTCTTTGCTCGCCGAACCGGTTTTATGTTCGGTCGATGTTGAGCGGTGGTGATGATACTTGGTGAGACTCGGTCATGTCGGGGAGACCAAGCAAACACATCTCGAATTCCGTAGGAGTTGGATGATCGATTCTTTATTTGGTGCCTTGGTGAGACCAACTTTGACGACCTTTAAGGGCTCATCTTCATACAATGCGACCTCTTCCGCTTGGTTATCGGGAGTGTACTTCTTGACTCCAACTCCTCGGGTTCCTTTAATTGCTATGCACATGGGTCTTTGGACCGAGGTCCCCGCACCTCGTAAACAACCCGCATCATTCCTCGCTTGCTTTTGATCACCTCGGATCATGGTTGTCCCCTTGTGGTGGGTATCTTCATTGTTAGGTGGTGCGTTGAGCATACCGCCCTTACGCTGCTCAGCCAATCTCGTCCTAGTATGATGTTATATGGCGGTGGGCCTTCACTCTGAATTGCACCACCTTGGTGGAGCTCGTTGGTGACTTCCCACCGTGACGGGTAGCTCTATTATCCCTTCCGGCGCGTCTCTTCTTGGACGAAGCTTGAGTGGCAAGGCGCTTGGCGGGCGCTTCTTCTATCCCTAGCTTGTCAAAACATTCCTTAAAAAGGATGCTTACCGACGCGCCGCTATCAATGTACACGCGTTTCACCAACTTATTCGCGACCACTGCATGGATCACCAGCGCATCCTGGTGGGGTACTATTGTGGGTACGGGGTCGTCCTCGGAGAAGGTGATCGCCTCGTCCTTTCTGAACCTCTTGTTGTTAGGCTCGCCGGTTCTAGGACTTCGGGCTTCGGCCTTCAGGGAGGACTTCGTGACTCCACGGGGGAGCCCCGTAATAGTGGAGATCACCCCATCATATTGGGACTCGTCGTCTCCTTCCTTATCGATGTCACGCTTCGCTCTTTTGTGGGGGGCGCAATTCCCCCTCTTCCTTTGCTTTCTCTTCTCTTCTCTGCAGGTCGGCTTGGCGACCACGTGTTTAATCTTCTTGGGGTCCATCCCGAACCAACAACTCTATCTCTCCCATGAGTTCTTTGCACTCTTGATGTCGTGCCCATAGTCTTCATGGAATGAGCAATACTTATCCCTGGTTCGGCGCCTCTTTCCTCCTGTCATCGGTCGAGGCTTCTCGAACAGGTTCATATGGAGTGCGTATATTTACGCCCCTCGGCCGTCAGCGGTGTGTATTGAGGTCGCTCCGCGGTGTCACGCGGACCGAGCCTCGACCTTATAGGCGATGTAATCTTTCAGGCGCTTGCGCCTTGGTTCGATCTCCCTTCCTTCATCTCTTCTTCCTTTTCCGAGGCTCTGCATTGCTCGCTTCGCACTTTTTCTTATCGGCCTCGTCCGCTTTGGCGAACCGGTTGGCTATCGCCACACTCCGTCGCGATCGGGGTTCGTGCCACGATCTCTCGGTATAAGGCCCCCAGAAGATACCGTTTTGGAAGGCGAGATGACTAACAGTCGTTCACGTCTTGACCTTCAAACACTCCTTGTTAAACCTCGTCATGAAGTCACCGATGGACTCGTTACGGCTTTGCCTTATGGTGAGGAGGTGTCGACGACGTTTTGACTCATATACGGAAGAACCTTCGATGGAAGGCTGCCATCGTCGCGATAGGGCCGATGCTTCCGTGGCGAACGGTCGAACCACTGCGGGCGTTGTCGACGGTAACTCGGGAAGAGTTTACACATATGAATCGGTGAGGCGTTGGTTGATCATGTTGTATTGGGCTGCGAGAAAGTTACGTGGATCCTCGATCCGTCATAGGGCGATGCTTGGTACCCGTATTTATCCGGGGCGAAGTGTTGAGTATCTGTTTGAGAGCAGGGTGACTATTTTCCGTACCCATCGAAGCCGTCCTCGGAGATTGGGACGGAGTTCGACGATCGAACTCGTTTGGTGACTCGGACCGACTTCCCGTGGCCATGATGCCTTTTTCCGCACTTTTCGTTCCTTGGAAGCGGGCGGAGTTCGCTGATCGGACTCGTTCTGTCGATCGGGGCCGGCTTCGTGGCGGTCACGACGTCCTCTCCCGCGTCGCTCGTTCCTTGCGCGGTTGGTTTGGGCCCCGACCTCTCGTTGTGATGCCTCGTACCTAGATGAGGCTTCGGCGTTTCTGTCTTCAGGTCGTGGCCGACCACGTTCACCGAGGTACCGGAGAAAGCTCTCCTTATTTTCTCGAGAAACCCTTGGACTGTCGTCAAGATTTACTTGCGGGCCGGTGGTTCCCTGGATTGTTGCTGCGATTTCCTTCGCTATGGTATCCTCGCCTCCCGCAGGCGGGTGTCCGTGCTCGTCGAGACTTTGGACATATCCTTTGGGGTTTCTTCTCGATCGGGCTCTTCCCGAGTGAGCTCGGCGTTCCTCTCGCCATCGCCGTTGTTGTTGCCGGACGATCACGGATGCATGACTTCGGTGTACCGGTCATGATTATTTCCTGTAAACGGTGGTTGATCGAAAACACAAAATTTCGTTTCCCAGGCATTTCCGCGGTGATCGATCTTAATTTCGTAAGGAAATAAATCGCAAGAACATCATGATTTCGTGGTTCGATCTATGAATAAGATCTCGTCCACGGGGAGAGAGAGTATTCGTATTGAATGTGTAAGAAACGATTACAAAGAGTGTGAATGAATCTATTTAAATCTAATCTAGCCTCTATTTATACACAATTATTTAGACCTAGATCTTAAATCCGAGGTCTTCTCTAAATAGGATTCGAGATCTTGGATAGGATCTTAATCCTATCCCTACTCGAATTAGGATTCTTTTAGATATGGCCGAGCCTTCTGCGTTTCCACTGGTTTTAGGGGTTTTCTTGGGCCGAACATGTCCAGGCCGAGCTTGACGTCAGTTTTACTTGTATTGGGTCTGATGCTTGGGCCTGGCAGTTGGGCCATATCCTATCATTTATGTCGAGCTGGAATAGAAGAGATTCTACCTGAAAGTCTTGATATCACAATGCGGTGACTAAGATGTTTTAGTGTTTCTCTATACTTAAATTTGCTATAATTCTAAAAAATATCTTATGTCTATCTAATATTAATAAAAGGAAGGGTTCAATGGCTGTCATTGTACTTTTCGCTTGATATTGATTGAACAATGCAGATTGGTCGTATTCCAAATGAACGGGGAAGGTGTCTTTTACCTCTTATAAGGGATACGAAGGTTTGCATTAAGGGGTGTTGCAAGTCTACTCCTCCTGTTCTGGGAATTATGGATTCTGTTGTTTTATCTATTAGGTATGTTGGTTGTGTAGGGGTTTGTATCCATTTCACACTTTTTGTTTTTTTGCGAACAAAAAGTTATCTAAACTGTGTGCTTATAGTTTACCGTTATTAAATTACACTGCAAAGTAATTAGTTCACATTCTTTAATGGTGGCGTAGCATTTACGCAAACAGTTCCATGTTCCAAAAGAGCCAACAGATGTCACTTAAGTCATCCAGCAATTCAGCTGAGGAGTCAATTGTTCACCCCCTTCCAACTTTGTATCAATTAAGCTTTCTTAACCTCTAATGAGTGACAGTTTTAGTTGCTTTCTTTTTATAAATTTAAATAATCTAATCTATGAAGTTTTCCCCAGTAAGAAGTGGTTGTGTTTCGCAACAAATGTGTAAATGTCGGCTCTCCTAGAATCTGACTTTTATCTTTGTTTTAGGCAGAATTTACCCCTGGAGATCTGTATACAAGGAAGAGGCCTTTGAAGTCTGAGGTACCATAAGCAAGCTCGAATTCCGATAACTCGCCAATTCCTCAGAAGAAACCTTTGAAATTTGCTGGTTTTCAGAAGCTTATGAAGAAAAGAGCCCCACTTCTTGGTGGTGGCAATCTCATTGTATGCCCAATGACACTCATAGGCCAGTGGAAGGTATGAGCCTCGCTTGTGTTGGTATTTAGTTATATTGGCAAGAGTCCAAGTGAACAAGTGCTATCCATCTGATTTGATGGAATACAAAGCTCATAGGTTGACTGTATACCATTTTTTTCCTTACACAGATATTGAAACTCATGTGCAGCCTGGGACTTTGTCACTTTATGTTCATTACGGGCAAAGTAGATCGTCAAAGGATGCAAAAGTTCTTGCACAAAGTAATGTTGTATTAACTACATATGGAGTGCTAGCTTCAGAGTTTTCAGTAGAGGTACTCTTCATTGCTTGAATAATAGGATTTAGCCAGGGAAGATTTCCTCGCCCACCAGCACACCTCCTCATTGATTTTGTGTAGTTTCTGCCTTCTGGTGAGATTGCTTCACTGTAGCCCTATAGCATGTAAAGTATACCTTTTCTTTTTCATCTTCTTTTTTGTAGGGTGCTGAAGACAATGGGGGATTATTTTCAGTTAGGTGGTTCAGAGTGGTGCTCGATGAGGCACATACGATAAAATCACCGAAAAGCCAAATTTCAATGGCTGCTGCTGCTATTGCTGCTGGTCGTAGATTGTGTCTTACGGGGACGCCTATCCAGGTGAATGATTATTATTATTGCTTATTGTTATCACTACCTGCTTAGTGAATAATGTTGATGTAATATTAGCTTTTACATTTCACTTATATGTTTTTTTTCCTCTTTTCTTTGGAATACTTATGTCGCTCGAGGTCTTCTTTTCTCCTCAAATTTCAAACACAAACTTCCTGGCATGTCAGTTGGAATGTGATTATACATTTTTTATGCTATTACACTGCTATTTGGGCATGTTTGCTACTTTATTGGTTAATTTTCTAGAAGTTCTGAACTTCATACTGTATAATATGAATTTGGGGTATCTTTGATGCCTCGATATAGACATTTTTTTCTGTATTGAGCTTCTACTTTGTCTATTTTGGAATTGCTTTTACGTCTTCGTCAATGCTGTGATCATCCATTCCTTGTCATGAGGTGGAGATATATTTTATGTCTATTCTGGAATTTAGAGTCAAGCTGGCCATTTTTATATTAGTTATCCTGGATTATTCCAGAAATTTTATCTATTTAATATACAAACTTCACCTACAAGTCTCTGTGACAAATAAAATTGGAAAGCTCTACATTTTAAGATTCTTTCAGATCTCTTAAATCATGATTTAGCCCTCAATTACTTATCTAGAAATTTAATGGGAAAAGGAATTGGTGGTTTGACAAAAAATTTGTCTTACTTCTTGCCATTATAGTGTCTGGAGTTTTTCGAGATGCATTTATCACCAATGCTTGACATGTCTAATGGACTTATATTTACTTTTGTTTGCAGTATCATGCATGTGCATGCACACAAATTTAAGCTATTTACTTGCCAAGTTAAATTTCCAGATTCATTTTGATACACCTACATGTGTATAAACTGTTCAGTTTCATATTACCTTATGCTGTGATTTTGTTCATCATCTGTCCAGCGAGGAGATACTCAAGAGTACTCTGATTTGAATAAACTGGCAAGGCGGTTCCTGAAGGATGGGCCAGACAATATGAATGGCCAAACTAAGGACACACCTTCACGTGCTTATATTCAGGAAGTTGTGGATGAGTTATGCAAAGGGGAAGAAGGAGAATGCCCTATATGTTTGGAAGCTTTTGAAGATTCAGTATTGACGCCTTGTGCTCATCGACTATGCCGGGAGTGTCTTTTGTAAAGCTGGAGAAACTCTACATCTGGCCTTTGTCCAGTGTGTAGGTAGCAATACAGTCTTGCTTAACTAATCCTACGTAGAGTGAACGTAAAATTTACAAGAGCAGGAATATAGGACAGCTACGTATTGAACAGCTTATAATATTTCTCTGTGATTGAGATGTACCGATGTGTAACTTTGACTATTTTACAGGAAGACAATTAGCAAGCAAGAGCTGATCACTGCTCCAACCGATAGTCGTTTCCAGGTTGATGTTGAGAAAAACTGGGTGCAATCCTCAAAAGTTTCGGCTCTTATGAGTGAATTGGGAAATCTGGAGTCTGCAGGCTCAAAAAGCATTATCTTTAGTCAGTGGACCGCCTTCTTGGATCTATTGCAAATTCCTCTTTCTCGGTAACACTTCGTCCCATTTTCTCGCATTTCAGTATTTTATTTTCTATTTTCACATAATGTATTTTTGCCCACTCTGTTAATGTTAGGCATTTATGTATGTGGCTTTGCCCTCTCCTATGAGTCTCAACATCTAGAATTATTTCTGAACATGATTCAGCGAATTATATGATCCTCTCTCTTGGCATGGGAATAAAAGAATTAAATAATTTGTGAAATGGACACATATCAAGGCAGTGCAGTACTGACTTCTCTGCCTATGCATTTTGAAAGCAACTTTTATGACTCAATCCTCTTATTAGTTTTTTTCATACAACAGTATTAATATTCTATTTTTGAATTGTTAATAGTTTCAAAATCGGACTTACTCTCAAGAGGACATTGATTAAGTTCGTGTTGAATGGGCAAATCCCATGCTTCTTCACATATAGCATTGTGATGTTTTAGTTGTAAGTTATTGATCTTTTGAATTATTTTGTACTATGATATGGGGGATACGTTCTTATTGTTTTGTTATGTGATGTGTCCAAGATTTTGTATAGTGATTTTATGTAACAAAGAATGAAAGCAGATTGTATATTTTGTATAGTGATTTTGAGCGTAATGAAAGCAAGTATATTTTAATCTCATTTGCTATTAGATTGCGCGTTATTAATTGTACAGGTTTTAAATAAAGAAATCAACTACGGTTGAAATTGAAAAACCGTAGTACAAAAGATATATTGACTACGGTTGAAAAGTCAACCGTAGTTGTTATGTTAAATTGACTACGGTTGTAATAGAAAAAGCGTAGTATATAAAATATAAAATTTGGCATAAAAACTGTAGTAAATTTGACATTAAAACCGTAGTAAATACAATTAAAAACCATAGTAAATACAGTAAAAAATCGTAGTAAATACATATAGACTACATATAAAACGCGTAGTGTATGCGAAATAAGTGTAGTCTATAGTCGGTATAGACTACGCATAAAACGCGTAGTGTATGTGAAATTCAGTGTAGTCTATAGTCGATATAGACTACGCTTAAAAAGCGTAGTGTATGTGCGAAATTAATTGTAGTCTATAAGTATAGAGTACGCTTAAAAAGCGTAGTGTATGTGCGAAACGTGTAGTCTATTCCTGGTATAGACTACGCATAAAAAGCGTAGTGTATATGCGCCTAGCTTTCTCTACACCACTTTTCTCTACGGTTCAAAACGCATATAGACTACACATTTTATGCGTAGTTTATTCTATTTTTTCTAGTAGTGGAGGTAATTGTAGAGGGATAGTTAACCTAAGTCGTCTCTCAAGGAAAACTTAACACGGCTTATTATTCGTGTCAAACACATAAAACGGTAAATCCTAAACACTCTAATACCAACGGGGGTTTTGAAACAACGAGAATTGAAATGCAGAAAATAAAATATAAATGAAAGCAACCTAACTAGGTGTTGTCAATCCCTAGTTGAGGACTTAAGAAAATACGAAAGCAGGAAGCTAAGCGTAGAACCAATTAATCTAGATCATCAAACAAGAAGAAATAAAATTCGACAGAAAGAGATTCAACATATTCAACGAAGAAAGATTCAACACTCTACTAAAATCCAATATCAATTGCATAAAATGTAAATGTACCAAATGCCAGAAGAAATAGAATCAATGAAAAACCAACAATCCAATATCTACTATGTAATTGCATCCAACAGAAATCTCAAACAATAATACTGTGTAATTCAATCCAACAATAATCTCAACGCAAACACGTAAATGATCGAATGAAATTCAACAGGAATCCAAAGTAAGAATACGTAATCAAAGGAAATAAAAGCAAGAATTAATACTCTAGTGATCTATGTCTATCTCTATTGTCGTCTGAAAAGAGAGCTCCGGAAAATTGTACTGAAGAACAGCGGCCGCGCGGAAGAAAATAAAATAAGAACTGAATAATAATCATGCCCTAACTCAACGTGCGTGCATATATATATATATAACAGTGAGTGAGCGCCGGTTCACGCTGAGCGAACGCAGTGCAGAGCGTAAAAATAGAGCTTAGCACCGGTTAAGACTGAGTGCTCGCTGATCCGGGTGTTCTGTCTCAAATGTGAGCGCTGGCTGGGAAGGAGCTTCGGCGATGGAGAGCTTCGTCTCGGTGGCGCTGCTCGAGCGAAGCGGGCGCGCAGAGGAGAGCGTGCGCACAGGGAAGGCGAGTGCGCAGAGTTGAGCGGGCATTGGGCGGACGAGCGGGCGCGCGGAGTTGAGCGCGCGAGTGGGAAGAGCGAGGAGGTTGAGCGCGCGAGGAGGGAGAGCTGGCACTCAGTGGCGTGAGAAAAGAAAAGAGCGCGCGCTGGGAAAAGAGATGGCACGAGCAGCAGCTGGTGAACCGGCGCTCGGCCCTGAACCAGCGCTCACCGTGCAGAAAGCGCGCGCGCGGAGGTGCCAGAGCCTGCGCGCGACGGGCCTCGGAGCGCACGTGCGTGACTTTGAAGAAATGCTTCGTTCTCCCTCGTCTGAACTCCGAATTACGATCCGTTTGTGCCTACGGACTCCTATCAAGATGCTCTTAAATATATGATTGCTCTTAGCAGATATATTTCATCCTATTTGATGCCGGTTTTCTACAAAATATCAAAACAAACCAAATAAGTCCGAATCGATAAATACTAATCAAAACGACAGCATACATAGAGCAAACCATGGGAAACAACATGCACAAAGATATGAAGAATAAGTAAAAAATCATATTAAATAACTCCCCCACACTTATCCATTTGCTTGTCCTCAAGCAAAGTCTATACTAATAAGAATAGAAAGATAGCTCATGCAATTTCACTCTTAGTCCAATTAATCAAACCTCTTTTTGTCTTTCCCCCAAACTTGATGAATGCATAATCAAAGATAACGTGAAACAAATCTAAGATTATGAGAATGTCAAATAAACAAGTAGGTGATTTTTGCTCAGACCCAACTCTCCGCTAGGGGTGAATTAACTAAAGTGGTCACCTTTAGCAACAAGTTTCTTTTGAGAACACAAAGAAAGTATTAAAAGATTTTGGAACAATGTTCGAAATGTGAACTCTCGATTAACTTGAGTCTCCTAACATGGTTTCCCATGCCCATTTCTTAATTTACGAGAAAGGGGGGCAGAATCTCATCCTTCATTTCAACAATCTCAACAATTTACTGGAGTTTTTCATTCTCTTCATTTCCATCTTTTTTTTAATTATTTTTTATATAAAGTGTAACAAGTATATAGGTAACCACAATGTTAAAACTCCCCCTAGCATTAGCTGGACAAATCACGTCAATAACCCCCGATTTAAGATCAATCCACACAATCTCGTCAATTCACATTGCACTTTAATCACATATCAACAAGAGAAATGGAATTACATCAAGGTCCGATCAATACCACAGAGTTCAGTTGCACAAATCAAAATCCTAACTTACTCGCATAGACAAAACTTGATTCCAAGAGATCAAAATAAGCACATCTCCAAGCATGTAAATAGATAAGATACGCACACAAAACCAAATAATCTTCCCCCACACTAAATTCGAGCACTGTCCCCAGTGCTCAAAACATTAATAATACAAAATGACCAATAGAAGGGGAGACTTTCCTGAAAGTAGATGGCGGAAACAGGGTTGGAAAGTGAGCATGCGCGAAAGAGTTGGAGTATCACGGCTTCACCACACTGCTTACAATGTCCCAATTCTGAACAAAACTAACACAAAGACAACAGATAGATCAAAGAGAACAACGAAACAAAGAAAAGAGAAAGAAAGAAAAAGAATAGAAAAATCCGTGGGTAAACTCCCACGTAGTACTCAGTTTAACGTCGTGAGCATGACGTAATCCAGTCAACAACGGACTATCCATAGTCCTTTACCTGCAGGAATACCATCTCAGCCAGAGCATCAGTAGGAACCATATAAGCACAAAGGATAGTCAAGGAAGAAAATAATAAATCATTTAAGCTCAAATCGAACATCATATTCTCCAAAGTAAAATAGATAACTTCAACTCCTACAGCACAATACTTTGGTGAATTAGGATGTTGACATATTATAGAAGCTACCTCGACTTTTGTCCTGTCTTCATCCTCTAACTGGTTGAGGAAGATATCAGGTTGTCCAAACTTAGTTTCGGTTTGATGAAACCTTGACTCTTTAACTTCATCATCTTCACTGATTCTTCCCTCGACTTCATCCTCCTCCAAGAACACGTACTTCAAGTGTTGTGGTAGTTTCTTCATTTTCAGAGTGGGCTTTGGCATACTAGCAACTTCACGTGCCCACTCTTCCTCGCCGCCAGCCCCGCAAAACTTCCTCGAGGTCAGGCTCCTGCTTCTCATTCTTCAGCCGGTGTGGGAAAGGTATGACTTCGGTCTCTTTCTCCTTTTCCACCTCCTGTGACTGCAGCGGCTTGTCTGATGTCTTTCCCACTCCATTCTCAACAATTGAGTCACCTCCTAGAATAGTGACCGCCTGAGCCTGATCGGGTTGGTTTGAAACTTCCCTCACTGCACGTTGCTGCAACAGCTCATCAAGCATGCTATTAATCTGTCCCATTTGCGTCTCTAAACGCTGAATTGTGGAGTCTTGAGCCTTCATTCTTTAAGTGAACAACAGCTCATCAAGCATACTATCAATCTGTCTCATTTGCGTCTCTAAACGCTGAATTTTGGAGTCTTGAGCCTCCATTCTTTGAGTGAACAGATCCTCAAAGTATGACCTCTGAGGTGGTGGTAGAGGTACTTGCTGATACTGCTATTGTTGGAAGAACGACTGCTGAATAGGAGGTTGCTGGAAAAAGAGGTCCTGACTACTTGAAGAAGTTGGAAGATCCTCCCAGTAGGGATCATAGGCTTGATGCTCCCAGTAGGGATCATAGGCTTGATGCTCATAGCCAGACGGATATCCCTCAAAATAGACGAACTGAGCTCCTTCTTCGTAAGAAGAATTTACCCAATACGATGAGCTTTCCTCCCCCCAGCCTGTTTAACCATATTCGTATTGCTGGTAACCCTGCATTAACATACACCAACTACAAAAACAGGATCACACGCACCGGGGGAAAAAACATAACAAAAAGAAACACAGAAAATAATCAACACAAACAACACGCCTAAAGTTTCCCCGACAACGGCGCCAAAATTTGTTTCAACTAAAAATGCTCTCTTAATTGACTCATAATCGAATGAGGTAATTGTAGAGGGAGAGTTAACCCAAGTCGTCTCTCAAGGAAAATTTAACAGGACTTATTGTTCGTATCAAACACATAAAACGGTAAATCCTAAACACTCTAATACCAACGGGGGTTTTGAAACAACGAGAATTGAAATGCGAAAAATAAAATATAATTGAAAGCAACCTAACTAGGTGTTGTCAATCCCTAGTTGAGGACTTAAGAAAACACGAAAGCAGGAAGCTAAGCGTAGAACCAATTAATCTAGATCATCAAACATGAAGCAATAAAATTCGACAGAAAGAGATTCAACATATTCAATGAAGAACGATTCAACACTCTACTAAAATCCCATATCAATTGCATAAAATGTAAATGTACCAAATGCCAGAAGAAATAGAATCAATGGAAAACCAACAATCCAATATCTACTATGTAATTGCATCCAACAGAAATCTCAAACAATAATACTGTGTAATTCAATCCAACAATAATCTCAAAGCAAACACGTAAATGATCGAATGAAATTCAACAGGAATCCAAAGTAAGAATACGTAATCGAAGAAAATAAAAGCAAGAATTAATACTCTAGTGATCTGTGTTTATCTCTATTGTCGTCTGAAAAGAGAGCTTCGGAAAATTGTAATGGAGAATAGCGGCCGCACGGAAGAAAATAAAATAAGAACTGAATAATAATCATGCCCTAACTCAGCGTGCGTGCATATATATATATATAACAGTGAGTGAGCGTCGGTTCACGCTGAGCGAGCGCGGAGCGTAAAATAAGTGGCGCGGTTGAGACCGAACGCCACGATCCGGAGTTCTGCCTCGGGCGAGCCTGGCTGGGAAGGAGCGCTCGCTGATGGAGAGCTTCTGTCTCAGAAGTGAGCGCTGGCTCGAAGTGAGCGGACGTGCAGAGGAGAGCGTGCGCACAGGGGAGGCGAGTGCGGAGTTGAGCGGGCGTTGGGCGCACGAGCGGGCGTGCAAGGGTGAGCGCGCGAGGGGGAAGAGCGAGGAGGGAGAGCGAAGAGGTTGAGCGCGCGAGGAGGGAGAGCTGGCACTCACTGGCGTGAGAAAAGAAAAGAGCGCGTGCTGGGAAAAGAGATGACACTGAGCAGCAGCAGGTGAACCGGCGCTCACCGTGCTGAAAGTGCGCGCGCGGAGGTGCCAGCGCCGGCGCACGATGGGCCGCGGATCACACGTGTATTACTTTAAAGAAATGCTCCGTTCTCCCTCGTTCGAACTCCGAATTACGATCCGTTTGCGCCTACGGACTCCTATCGAGATATTCTTCAATATATGATAGCTCTTAGCAGATATATTTCATCCTATTTGATGCCGTTTTTCTATAAAAGATCAAAACAAACCAAATAAGTCCGAATCGATAAATACTAATCAAAACGACGACATAAATAGAGCAAACCATGGGAAACAACATACACAAAGATATGAAGAATAAGTACAAAATCATATTAAACAGACTCCAGCAAGCTCCTCATAAGGGGGACGATGCTTTTAAAGAGGACATGTCTCCCCAGCATTAGCCACCTACTACCTACTGCATTCCAGCATACCAAAGCACTCTCTGCGTCGATAGCTCGTGTCTAAGCTCTGTCCTCGCCTCCATCCATTTCGTCGGAGCTCGTTAGTCTACGGTGCTGCCACCTTCGAGACACTGCCATTTTATCTTAGGGGAGGATACACCAGAACCGAGAGCACTACGGAGCGTATCTCGTCTTGCAAATAGAGGTCTCCTCGACTCGGCATTAGAATACGGTTATTTGTATTTTACTTATGTTTCTAGTTCAGTTTTAGTTTGATCTCCTACATTTATGTTTTTAAGTTGTAATACGTCTTGCATGTTGTACTGTTTTGTACACACTTTTCCAACAATCAACATATTGGGATATGGTTGAGATTTTGAAGAAAGAGGTGAATGAAGGTAAAGCTAAAAAAGGGCCCACCTATAGCAAAGCCTTTGTTTGTCTTAATAGGTATGCACTCTAGCTATTTTCTTATCGTCTTTAATTATATGAACAAAAAGGTTATTGGTGGCTAAATACATAAATTTTGAGTCTATTTTATTTTTTTCACAAATTTTAAAAATTAATAATAAATACACAAACTTAACATCATTGTGATTTTTCCCACAAATTGAATGATGGTCAAAATTGAAGTTAACATGAAAGTCGACGTGACACCACTTCATCGAAACGACGTCGTTTTACTTATACAGTATATATTAATTGGCGGTTAAATACATGAACTTTAGATCTATTTTAATTTTTCCCACGAACTTTAAAAATTTGTCAATAAATACAACTTAACATTATTGTAATTTTTTTCACAAATTGAATGACGGTCAAAACTAAGGTAATATAACAATCGATGTGATATCACTTTATCAAAACGACGTCGTTTTCTTATACAATATGTATTAAAACAATCTTAAATCCACTTTAACTCATACGCATACCGTACCCCATCTCTCTTTCTCTAACCTCAACTTACAATAAGGTTTGGATTGGAGAGATGTGTGAGGTGTATTTAATATTTTTTTTAAATACATATTGTATAAGTAAAACGATATCGTTTTAATAAAGTGGTACCACATCGATTGTTATGTCAGCTTTAATTTTGACAATCATTCAATTTGTGGAAAATATTACAATAATGTTAAGTTCGTGTATTTATTGATAAATTTTTAAAGTTCGTGGGGAAAAACTAAAATGGACCCAAAGTTCATGTATTTAAACGTCAATTAATATATATATATATATATATATATATATATATATATATATATAGAGAGAGAGAGAGGCGGTTATATAGCCGTCGAGTTAAGAATGTCAATTATACACCAACATAAAATGTCAAATTATAGCCAGTTGTTGGCCCTATGGGACTATTATCACCAAATAGTACCAATAGGACCAACAAAATAGTTGGTCCTATTGGTACTATTTGGTGATAATAGTCCCAATAGGCCAACAACTCGCTATAATTTGATATTTTTATGTTGGTGGCTATAATTGACATTCCTTAACTCGACGACTATATATATGTATTTCCATATATATATATATATATATATATATATATATAAGTAAAATAACATCGTTTTGATGAAATAGCGTTACATCGACTGCCATGTCATTGTAAATTTTGACTGTCATTCAATTTGTGGGAAAAATCACAATAATGTTAAGTTCTTATATTTATTGACAATTTTTCAAGTTCGTGAGAAAAACCAAAATATGTCCAAAACTCGTGTATTTAGGCATCAATAACCCTTTATTTTATAGCCATATAAAGCACACATAACAATGCTGCCCAAATAAAAATTAGATTCTGTACAATCTTAACTGAATTCAAACTGTAAAGGGGAGAAAGAATGATACAGAATCTTGATTTCTTTAACATAAGTTGTGAAAAATATGCAGGTCCCAAGATTTTGTTGTGATTTTGTTGCAGCTGCTTGTGAAGGATTTCGGGAGAAATATGGAAGAAGCAGTGGAAGAGGCTTACGTCGTGTCACAGCCCAACTACTTAATCAGGTAATTAGGCCGTGACGTGGGATTAAGAAGGAAATACTGATAATTAATAACGTCAACAATGATCAAAAGATCTCGAGAGACAGATAGGATACCAATCTTTCACAAAAAGGATTCAAATGTTGATGGTCTAAATAGGCAAAATGGAATTGAACAAAGAATGATTTTAAATCCTCACACCACAATAAAGGATCAAGTAAAGAATAATGGTGGAGGACAGAAAATCCAAACGGAATAATCAATATCAAGAATATACATTTTCAAGTATGCTTCAACAACCATAAGAATTTTTCAAAGGTTTCAAGTACGACAAATGAGTTGTACTCTTCCAAACTGTCTGAACAATTCTCGTTATCAAAGATAAACAATGCTCAGACTTTTGCAGAAAACATATTCATGTTGTTCTGCGTTCTTCTCTCACGATTTCTTTTTAACTCTAGCTCATAGGGCAAAAACTCACTTCAAGCATACATTCTCATATAACAATTCATTAAAGCATGCACTCCATCATCTTCTATGATAGCCATAATCATCATACTCATAAGCATAATCATAATCATAAGCTCTTTTATCATAATCATAAGCTCTTACCTGGTGAGCTAGAGATAATGGAATCGAAATACTGAGCTTCTCTTAGGAACAATATTCTCAAATCAGAATCAAACAACTGATTCCATGAATTCAGATTCTCAAGATAGAGTCAAACAACTGACTCCATAACTTAAATTCTCAAACAAAGTCAACTCAAAGGAATTCATATGCTCAAGATGCACAAATTGCACAAGACTATCAAAGGTTCATGATTTCAAAATTCAAAACCACGCACAAGCTGCACAATGATTTGCAAGGATTTAAATGTTCAGAGTTTAAAGCTATGCTCAGCTGTGCAAAAGTTCACAAGGATTCATAAGCTCAGAATTTCAAAACTGTGCACAAACTGCACAAATTTACAAGGATTTCACAGGTTCATGATTCAAAACCGCTCTGATACCATTCTGTCACAGCCCAACTACTTAATCAGGTAATTAGGCCGTGACGTGGGATTAAGAAGGAAATACTGATAATTAATAACGCCAACAATGATCAAAAGATCTCGAGAGAGAGATGATAAGATACCAATCTTTCACAAAAGGATTCAAATGTTGATGGTCTAAATAGGAAAATGGAATTGAATAAAGAATGATTTTAAATCCTCACACCACAATAAAGGTTCGAGTAAAGAATAATGGTGCAGATGTAAAATCCAAACGGAATAATCAATATCAAGAATATACATTTTCAAGTATGCTTCAACAACCATAAGAATTTTTCAAAGGTTTAAAACATGGTGCGACAATGATTCGGATTCAATAGCAAAATATTGAATCCAATTAAAACAATTCTGAGCATTCGAGAAATCATTGTTCACGAGCATCAATATGATCATTTTGTCATAGCGCATCACTTAAACAAATAAAGGCCAAAGTTTGGCAACGGAAAGTGTGGCTGAGAATTATGTATGGAGACATAACTCTCAGGGCAACAAAACATGACAAAATCAAATGACCAGCCTCAACAAATAAACCACTCATCATGAATCAATTCATTTAGAGAAGCTCCTTTGCGCAGCATTCGATTCCAGCATCCTCTCGAGCTCAACCTGCATATTTAGAAATATATGCAGGGCGTGAGTACAAAAATGCACTCAGCGGGTAATCGCCAAAAACATAAAAATAAACTTTTCCATTAGGGCTATATACTTGACTTGCCATAACATATGCTTTCATAAATAAATACTTACTTGCTTTCATTCTCATAATATCATATGCATATGCATGTTTCATGTTTGCATGCAACTTTCTCTTTTTCCTTCCCATATCCACGGATTCTTTCTGCGTGTTGAGAAGTAGACCTCCTTCTCAAACACCTTAACATCACATACCCGAGTTGGACCCGAAGGTTCTCAACTACGGTCATACCCGACGTTGGTAAATTCTTTCTTGCTTTTTCTTGCTTTTTCTTTCTTTCCCGTGGATAGGTAGTGCATCATGCTCATGCTCATGTTCATGCTCAAACTTAGGCAAGTTAGTCAACTTTGAAACTTTGCAAGCAAATGCATATCATATCATATCATCTTCTATGCAAAAGCATATTATATCATTTGAAAATATATAAAACCATAAGCATATTATTATAGAAAATACTTATATACCCACCTAGCAACAGTCACTCGGGACTGTACCTTCTGTCTTTCACTTCTTTCTTCATCGTACTTGATCCTTCTGTAGGGAAAACTAAGGTTTAGCCCTCTCCCGAGGATCTATCTTGGATGTTTAATTCACCATACATTGATTATATACCTAGCATGCACCTATATAATTAATTGCAACACGCCGATTTTCTCGTGTTTACCTTTGAATCTGCCGAGGCGGAATGGATCGAGACTCGTGCTTTGACCTTCGGGATCAGATCCCGCTGCCCAATCTCCAACGCCGAGTGAGGATGATCTATGGAGAATGCTTCAAAAATCACCTCAAGCTCTCAAGAATTTTCAAAATCTCTCAAAGGATGAACCTCAAATTCTCAAAAATAATGGTGATGATTATTAATCATTCACTTTGATTTAATCTCTTACCTCATATTTATAATGCATTACCATAATCCTATAAGGAAATTACCATAATCCCATATGGAAATTACCATAATCCCATATGGAAATTACCATAATCCTTTATGGAAAGGATTATTACCATAATCCTATATGGAAAGGATCTATGCATATCCCATAAATATAATAATATCCTTATAGGATAAAGAGAATCAAATCCTTGCCTTGTAGAGCATAGGGGCGCCGATTTTTCCTAGCTTACGGGCCTGGATGGGTCAGCCCAGGGATCAAATGCAAGGAATAAAGATGAGCCTCAAATAAATTAATTATCTTATGTTCAAATTTTAACGTAAATTAATTTATAAATATTTATTCATGCCACTAGAGAATAAATGTCGACTTACCCTTTATTACCGGGTTGAGTCGGCTTGCACTTAGACATTACGAATCCCGTATTTAAGATATCGAACGTCCATTAATTATTTATAACATTCGATCGCTTAAAATAATTAATATCTTTAATTCCTTAAGTAGTACCACACAACCTTATTATTGTACTTGAGCTAACTCAACCTCGCAGGTTTAGTACAATAAACCTTTGAGCTCCTTAAGGGACGCCATCATCCTAAACGGATACGGTGACTGATACGATAACTAGCATGACATACAAGCACCGCCACCACCCAAGATGCGGAGAATATTGGGTTAGAACATATAACCTCACCCATAACAAGTCAAAGTGATGGTCAAGAACTCATACTCATCTAATACCTTATCGAGGTTTAGATCATCGTAAGTCACCGAGATCTTGGTTCTTCACGACGGTCGATAGAAGAACTCATCTCATCGTGATCCTTCAATACGTCGACGCATCAAAGATAGACAAGCAACCAAGTCAAGTCACTTCTTATCTATACCGCAGCCTATACCGACAACTCGTCCTCAAGTTCTCTCACCAGTGAAACTTTTATATCTCATTAAGCTTGACCAATCATACGTACTTACGTGATCTTCTACACACCGTATGATCTAACTTATATATGAGATAAGGGGACACGATATATGCAATCAAGTATTCATTTCAGATAGGAGATTGTAATAGTGGTAACAGGAAATATTGTATACAAGCTCAACCAAAACTGCTTTCAGTATACAAATCCAACAATCTCCCACTTATACTTAAGCAAACTTTTAGTATACAATGTGTCTCTACTAGCTATTACAAACAAAACCATCACTTTGCTTCTCCCACTTATACAAAAGTTTCCTTTCTAAGTGGGTGCCATCTAGCGCAATTCAAGTCCTCTAACGCCCCGACGTAGACTTATTGCGGCAGGCTTTAGCGGGTGCCATCTAGCGCAATTCAAGTCCTCTAATGTGCCCAACATAGACTTATAGCGGCAAGCTTTCGTGAATGGATCCGCTAGGTTATCCGTCGATCAATCTTTGCAATCAAGACGTCCCATCGCTCAACGCTTTCTCGTATGACATGGTACTTTCTCTCTATGTGTTTGGTTGCCTTGTGGATCCGTGGTTCCTTCGAGTTTGCCATTGCACCGAGTTATCACAAGAAACCATGATACTCTTGGGCAAACCAGTACCACATCTAGATCCATGAGGTAGTTCTCAAACCATACAGACTCTTAGCAGCCTCGAAGCGGCTACATATTCGGCTTCCATGGTAGAGTCCGCAATGCATCGCCGCTTTGCACTCGCCAGATACGGCCCACCTCCCAAGGTAAACACATAGCCCGAGGTGACTTTTTCTCATCACGGTCACTTGGAACCGAGTCCAGATAACCCAAAGGCATTAGACTATCTCGCATGGTAAACCAGCCTATAATCTCGAGTCCTTTTCGTACTTGAGTATATGCTTTATCGCAGCTCAATGAGCTTGTCCAGGTTAGATTGATATCTAGCTACTATGCCTACCGCATAGCGATATCGGGCCCGTGCATAGATTGCGTACATGAGACTTCCTACGGCGAAGCGTAAGGAACTTGTCTCATTTCCTCTATCTCCTTCGCAGTCATAAGTGATTGCCCTTTAGATAAAGGAACGCCATGTCTTAAAGGTAGCAATCCTTTCTTGGCGGTCTCGCATACTAAAACGAGTAATCACAAGATCAATGTAAGACGCCCGAGATAAGCTCAATATTTTCTTCTTGCGATCTCGGTAAACCTTGATCCCAAGAATGTACCGCATCTCCTAAGTCTTTCATTTGAAACCGATCGGATAGATAACTCTTTACGTCGATAATGACTTCACGTTGTTGCCAACTAGAAAAATGTCATCTACATAAAGTGCAAGAAATACCACATCACCGTTGACATCTAACCGATACACACAACTCTCCTAGGCAACTGGTAAATCCATAGACTTTACCACCTCGTCAAAGCGTAAGTTCCATGATCGGAGGTTCGCTTAAGTCCATAAATGGACTTCTTAAGCTTCCATACTAGATGCTCTTCACCCTTTACCACATAACCTTCGGGTTGTCGATATAGATGTCTCTACCTTCCTCAAGGTAACCGCTTAGAAAAGCGGTTTTAACATCCATTTGCCAAACCTCTAGGTTCAAGTGGGCTGCTATGGCCGAAGAATTACGATGGACTTGAGCATTGCTACAGCGAAAAGGTCTCATCGAAATCGATGCCCTCAACTGAGTGTACCCTTTCGCCATAAGCCCGGCTTTAAAACCGAAACATCTCCATCGGAATCTCTTCCTTTGTATATCCACTTATCGCCTACGGCTTCCTTGCCATCCGGTAGAGGTGTCTTTTCATATACATCCATAGCCGCATGGACTCCATTTCTAAGTCCATAGCGGTGTGCCATGATCTTGCATCAATGTCTTGTATCGCCTCCTTGTATGTCCATGGGTCGATTATTGCTCGCTCGCTTCACGACTAAACCAAGATTCTCCCACGAACATAAATCGCCGGGTCGACGAACAACCTCCCACTACGACGAGGTTCTACAGCACTATGGCAACGGTGGGTGCGTAAACTTGTGGTTATCTATCTTGCACAACTTGTCGGGTAGGTACCATTTGTGCGGTCGGTATCTCCAAGGAAACTCGACCCACTTCAATTTCTTGAAGTATCCGTGTCGATCCTCCCACTAGACTCGACATCTCGCACCTTTGGCCTAATCGGTGGCGGAATATGATCATCTTCAATTCTTGAAGAATGATTTCAACTTTGGACTTATGATTCTTCATATAATCCTCTTCTAAGAATCGGGCATTAGTGCTAATAATGACCTTCCGATCCTTAGAATATAGAATAAACCACCTTCGCTCCTCTAGGATATCCAATAAACAGCCTTGCATCGGATCTAGCCTCCAACTTGTCGCCTTCTTGTTCAAAGACGCAGCCGGATCGCCCATATCCTTATGTGGTTTAAACCGGCTTGCGCCCAAACCACAACTCGAAGGGGTCTTTTCGATCGACTTGATGGTACTAGATTTAGCAAGAATGCCGCCGCTTCTAAGGCATACCCCGTAACGAAATAGGCAATGTTGCATAACTCATCATTGATCTAACCATTTCCAAAAGAGTCCTATTTCTTTGCTCGACACACCATTTTGTTGTGGTGTGCCTTGTGAAGTGCGCCGGAGGTAATCCCATACTCACTAGATAGTCCATGAACTCGTTCTCGAGGTATTCGCCGCGATCGGACCATGAGGACTTGATACTCTTACCAAGCTTCGCTCCACTTTCGCCTTTAAACTCTTTGAATTTCTCAAAGCATTTAGACTTGCGGTGAAGCGGTATACGTATCCGCACTCGAGTAATCGTCAATGAAAGTGACAAAATACTGCATTCTCCACGAGCTTGTGTGGACATCGGTCCACACAGTCGAATGGACTAACTCTAACATTTCTTTGCTCTATAACCCTTCGCTTTGAAGGGTCCGGTCGACATCTTACCTTCTATACAGATTCGCAGATCGAATAGAGTAACGTGAGATTACCCAACGCCCATTCTTAGCCGCCTTTGGATCCTATTTAGATTGATGTGACCTAATCTAAGATGCCGAGAAATGTGGTGTCATCTTCTTGAAAAACTTTATCTTTATAGGGTTTGAAGAAGATGCAACATAGTTATAGGTATTATGTTTTGCGTAAATAGTATAAAGCTTAATTATATAAAGTGCCAACACGATAACTTCGTCATTTCTTATGATAGAAACACCACTATCAAAAATAATGAAATATCCATGAGTAAATAGTTTCAAATGTAAACAAGGTTCCACCGAAATCCGCACATATAAAACGCCTTTAAAACTAAAACAATTCTCTCAAAACATAAAGTAACATCTCCGATCGCAACACCTCGACTTTCGCCGTTGCCCATGGAGATCGTTATCTCGCCATTACTCGCCTCCTTGTCGCAGGAACCCTCGCAGGTGTAACAAACATGATCGACGACTCGTGTCTACTACCCAAGAATGGGTAGAACAAGTTGTCGAACATGTTTCACATTAAAGCAAACGACGTACTGAGCCTTGAGCATAGGGCACTTAGCCTCCAATGCCCGCCCACCGCACTTGAAGCACTTGCCCTTCTCCTTTGGCTTCTTCTGCCTCCGTGGCAGCCATGTTCTTGCTCCCATTACTCCCACTATTTCCTCGCCTCTACCACCTTTGGTGCCCATTTTCTTTTCCATTTTACAACGGAAAATTTGGGCCCTTAGATGTGCTAGCAAGAGCATGTGCTCCTTTGCCCATAACTCCATCCGCACCACGAGATCATTGAGCAACCGACTAAGTGTATACTCAGCCTTGCTCATGATCGCTTTCACGAAAGTTCTCAAAAGACTTGGGCGGTGTATTGAGGATGATATCGACCTTGGCTTCGCCGTCAATACCTCCTCTCAACTGATCAAGACTATCCATGAGATGAGTCATGTGGAGACATGTTCATGGACCGAACTTCCTTCTTCCATCTTACACGCCAAGATTTCTAATTGTAAGGAAGCGATCGTCCGATCCGATTGCCCAAACTTACTCTCGAGACTTGACCAAATATCGATCGCGTCTACCATCGATCGATGTCGGTATGCAAGCCTTTGGACATAGTAGTCATCATATAGCATTTAGCCATATTGTTTGACTTATTCCAAAGTCTGCTTGACTCTCGCTGCTCATTAATCGATGCGTCAGTAAGGGCACCGGGTTTAGGAGTAGTGAGAACAAACATGTGTTCTTCAGCGATAAGAACATATTCCATGTTTCGTTTCCACTCGATAAAAATTGGACCGGATAACGGATTTTGTGCGAGCATATTGATAATCGATGTAAGAGACATATCGAAAACGATAATATAAACACATAAGCATACGATTGCACATAATTCGTAACAATAATATTGTAACCTTTGATAAAACAATATTAATTGAAACCTCCAATCGCCCAAGGAATCCCACATGCAAGCCACGCGTGTGGGCGCTATACACGAATCCTCGACTGCACTAAAATATACCTTTTAGTCGCTTAATTTCAATCCATGTCAACTTATCCTTATGACAAATAAAATTAACGATTGACCTTACTAGACCACATCACTATCACAAGAAGGGACTTCGTGGGAAGTTGTACTGAGGTGATGTCTAAGCAATGACCACATTTTTAACAATAGAAAACTAATTCTTAGAATTAGCATACCACTAGACCATACCGCCCAATTCAAATTCTTTTGTTATCTCATTTTATATCTATCTCTAGAGAACTTATGAAAATCGCACATGCAAGCCACGCGTGTGGACGCTTACATGAAACTCCCACTTCTCAATAGATTTAAAATGTTTTATTTAGAAATCTCATCTAACAAACTTATGATAAACAAGGCAAGAAGCCAGGCGTGTGGGCGCTTACTCACGTGAGTATCACTTTGTTTAGAGATCAAAAGTGGAGGTCTTGACATTTTAATTTAAAAATTAATTTGTCGGTTTGCTTGCTTAGTCTTTTTGTTCAAATGGTTTGTCCATGCAGATCACGTAATCCTAGCATGCTTTTCTATAGAACTCAACATGTAAAACATGCTCGCAATTCTAAAATATGCTTGAAAAGCGATAAACCTAGCATGCTTACTATGCGCACCCAATTACGAAAACACTTAAAGGTTTGTCAACGTAATTTAAACATACATAGCATGCTACTGCATAATTTAAACATCCACGACATGCAATGAACGATAAAAATAAAATAAAAACGTTCATCGTGGCGCACTCGTGGAATCTGCACATTCCTGCCTAATCTATTACATAGAATTGCAAAGAACAGATCTTTATAATCTTCGAAAATGGGCCTCGCGTGCATGGGCACGGACCTGATTCGAAAACGGGCCTCGCGTGCACGGGCACGGACCGGACTCGTCAAAACAGGATTCGGGCTGGAAAAACGGATCGGGGCTCGGCCCCATCACGCGGCGCGTCCGCGAGCGCCGTGCACGCCTTGCGTTCCGTCGCCCGCACGTCGTGCGACCCATTTTTCCCGTCGTCTCGATCTGGCTGCTTTCGTCTTCGTTTTACTTTTACAGATAAGATTTACAGAAAAATAAATCTAATCTAACCACGGATTTTCTCGTGGTGAAAAACAAAATCCGACAAAATAAAAACGAGCCACGATGAACGATAGATTCAACAATTAATATATTGCGCACGTAATAATCAAACGTGAATTAATCCAACAGAGCCAAGATACTGATCCCAGGCTCTGATACCAATTGTAGGGAAAACTAAGGTTTAGCCCTCTCCCGAGGATCTATCTTGGATGTTTAATTCACCATACATTGATTATATACCTAACATGCACCTATATAATTAATTGCAACACGTTGGGGTTTTCTCGTGTTTACCTTTGAATCTGTCGAGGTGGAATGGATCGAGACTCGTGCTTTGACCTTCTGGACTGTATCTCGGTTGCCCAATCTCCAACGTCGAGTGAGGACGATCTATGGAGAATGCTTCGGAAAATCACCCTCAAGCTCTCAAGAATTTTCGAAAATCTCTCAAAGAATGAACCCTCAAATTCTCGAAAATAATGGTGATGATTATTAATCATTCACTTTGATTTAATCTCTTCCCTCATATTTATAATGCATTACCATAATTCTATATGGAAATTACCATAATCCCATATGGAAATTACCATAATCCTATATGGAAATTACCATAATCCCATATGGAAATTACCATAATCCTTTATGGAAAGGATTATTACCATAATCCTATATGGAAAGGATCTATGCATATCCCATAAATATAATAATATCCTTATAGGATAAAGAGAATCAAATCCTTGCCTTGTAGAGCATAGGGCGCGATTTTGCCTAGCTTACGGGCTGGACGGGTCACCCAGGGATCAAATACAAGGAATAAAGATGGGGCTCAAATAAATTAATTATCTTATGTTCACCCGAACATAAATTAATTTATAAACATTTATTCATGCCACTAGAGAATAAATGCCGACTTACCCTTTATTACCGGTTGAGTCGGGCTTGCACTTAGACATTACGAATCCCGTATTTAAGATATCGAACGTCCATTAATTATTTATAGCATTCGATCGCTTAAAATAATTACTATCTTTAATTCCTTAAGTAGTACCACTCAACCTTATTATTGTACTTGAGCTAACTCAACCCGCAGGGTTTAGTACAATAAACCTTTGAGCTCCTTAAGGGACGCCATCATCCTAAACGGATACGGTGACTCGACTGATAACTAGCATGACATACAAGCACCGCCACCACCCAAGATGCGGAGAATATTGGGTTAGAACATATAACCTCACCCATAACAAGTCAAAGTGATGGTCAAGAACTCATACTCATCTAATACCTTATCGAGGTTTAGATCATCGTAAGTCACCGAGATCTTGGTTCTTCACGACGGTCGATAGAAGAACTCATCTCAATGTGATCCTTCAATACGTCGAGACGCATCAAAGATAGACAAGCAACCAAGTCAAGTCACTTCTTATCTATACATGCACTTATACCGACAACTCGTCCTCAAGTTGTCTCACCGTGAAACTTTTATATCTCATTAAGCTTGACCAATCATACGGACTTACGTGATCTTCTACACATCGTATGATCTAACTTATATATGAGATAAAGGGACACGAGATATATGCAATCAAGTATTCATTTCGGATAGGAGATTGTAATAGTGGTAACAGAAAACATTGTATACAAGCTCAACCAAAACTGCTTTCAGTATAAAAATCCAACACCTTCAAGCTTTCTTTATTATTTCTTGATCCTTCAATCAATGTAGATTGGCATAAAAGCCTATCAATAATCAGACAAGAACATTATTCTTATTCGTTGGAACCTATCACATCTCACGCTTAACTCTTTCCAAAGCTAAAATTAGGTTAGGCCATTGCATCCCTTCTTGACTAACTCTTTAATAAACTTCAATCTTAGTAAATTATATAACTTTTCATAATCAAAGGAATCCAAGCAACTTATACGTAGTCCATCGATGTATAACATTTTATACCTTAACTCAAGGTAATCAAGTGAACCAATTTCACTTAGTTACTAATCATAAGTTCACCATTTAATCCTTAAAACATTTTATTAATAAACCAATTTCTAACAAAATTTCGGCAGAGTAACGTTTATAAAATGACTCGCCATATCAATACCAAATCTAACCAAATTCATCCCAACTTCACCAATCATCACCATATGTTACAAAACACATTTATCAACTTAAAACAAGTTCAAATTCCTTCATTAATACCATAATCGCCTTACGCCCTTCCACCACCTATATATGTAATTACATAAACTTTTCAATCTACAATTCATTTAAGTCCAAACAACTCACATTTATACTTATTTATCAACAATGATCATCAATCCATAATTATTCAAACCTTAACCAAGTTCATCACATAAAATCATAACTTTGCACTAAACTTTAATTTTCCAACTTTCACATTTCAAGCTCATAAATTTCCATAATTTCATCTTAGGCATTATTTATATCATAGATCTCAAAATCATATCAAATACATCAAATAAAATCAAGAATCAAAGATCATGATAACCCTTAATTTTCAAAATAGGTATCATGTATACTCTCAATATTTTAAATCCATAAAATCTTATAAATTCAACTTAAGCATTATTTATACTCTAGATTTCAAAAATCATATCAAATATATCAACTAAAATCAACAATTCAAAGATTCCTCAACCTCATAATTTTCGAAAATTATGAAATCATGTAGACTTTCAATTTCTTCCAATTTCTTTTATCAATCATGTTTATTCTCACTTAATTACACATATCTAAACTCAATTTAATCAAATCATAACACATAATTCACATACAAAAATTAGGGTTCATGAAGCTACTTTAATTTCCAAACTTCATGAATTTAAAGAATTAAAACCATAGCTTATATTATTTAAGCATCATAAACAATAGGAAATCAATAAACATAACAATAATTAAATAATTCAACCTTAATCACAACATGTAATTTTCGAAAATTAGGGCATGTGAGAACATCATGTTCTTCCAATTAAATCACAAAAACTTGAATTAATCAAGGTGTTTACCTTCTTTGGAGTGATTTCCCTTTAATTCCACACTTAAACATGGATTAATAATTGAAAATAAATTTTGTGTGTGCATATGTGTGTGTGTCGAAAGTTATGAGAAAAATGAAGGTGGAGGATGGTTTTAAAATGAACAAATTTCTAGAAGGTTCATATGTGTGATGATGCCTTGCATAGCATGGTGAATTTTCTCATCTTTCAAGAAATTGTAACCATTTTAAAAGTGGGATGTGATAAGATTTTGAACTGGTTAATGTTAGATTGCTCTTATTGCAGAATGTCTGAGCTTTGTTTTCATTTGTTTTATAGATAGCCCTGAAACTAGTGCCTGATAGCCGAGCTTTTGTGGATGTTCTTAAGGTCAAAGGCGAAGACGACGACATGATCAAAGAGAGACATACAAAACTTGATCTCTTTGCTCAATCCAGTTCTAGAGCAGAACAAAGATATTCTGGTAAGTATGTCTAGTTTTCATATTGTAAACTTTTTTGATAGAATCTAAAATAATATTCACTTGATCTCTTTTGGGCTACTGCAGAGAGCGTATCGGTTGTATAAGCTGAAATCGACGTGAAGAAATTAAGTATGCAAAAGCCAAAACATCTGCCTCTTGTTTTAGGCCAATGTATAGTAGAAATATGTAAAATAGTTACCTTCACATAGTTTGTGGTACAAAAAACTGTCATGAGCGTTCTTTTAATTCGTCTCATGATTATTTATGCATCTAATTCATTTTGAAAAGTTAAATATATTTGAGTTAATTTACCATTTTGTGCCCTTTTTAATGGTTTGCAACAGCATTAATGGCTATGGAAAAAACTAAGGTTATTGCAGCAGGACATTCTTGAAGATGCCTATCTTGTCTATGCCGAGATGGGAACCATCAGAACCATCATGAAGTGCAACGAGGGCAGCCACTAGACCAGCATTGCTCGCGATACTTGCCTCCGTGAACAAGGGCTTCTCTCGTTCATCCAAGAAAACACCGTTCCTGTCTGGTCCTCCCACCATAGCTCCTATTAGATTGTTCGGATTTTTGCTCACAGACCCTAAATATGCGTTCCCTTCAGAGCACGTGTGTCGTATTCCGTCCCACGGGATTGATGCAGCCTTGTGGTGAACATGAGTTGGGTAATGGTCTCCATATCCCACCATGTAGCTCATCTTCATAGGATTGTCTCCTAGTATGTAATAAACCTAAAAATAAGGTTTGTTAGAGCTAGCCTTAAAATTTGACATCTTTGAACAATCTTGATCTCTGTACCTGAGATGCTGCAAAATCTTGGAGCTTTTCACTAGAGAAGGTTTCATCACCGCAACCACCACTCGTTCTTTGTAGAAGTTGGAGATAATCACTGTATAATTTGCTGAGGAAAGATGCAGTTGCAGCATACTGCAGTGGTGCACCGGCATCTGGTTTCTGGAGAACAAGCCCACCTTCGAAGAAACATTTGACTTTAAACATATGATCTTCAAATGAGCAAAGTAGAATCAAAGTCTCTTACCATTTGTGACAACCAAATGGTGATTAGAAGAAACATAGGAACACATGAGCAAGTCAGTCCTGTTTGTGGCCAATGCCTCTTCATATGGATACCCCAAATCCATAAAATATCTAATTCTTGTCATCAAAATCTGCACACACACACACACAGAAAAAAATCACAACAATTTCTCCCAAGATTATAGTGAACCTTGAACATCAAGATATATCAACATACTGCATTAGCTGTTAGCTTGTTGTTCCAGTAGAAAATCCCTTTCTCAGAGGGCAGTTCTTCCTCCTCTGCTGCAGCGAAATTATCAGACGCATATTTGAGATACGAAGCATTCCCAGTTGCGAAAAACAACCATGTTCCACCCCACACGAGTTCATCAATATAACCAGATGAGGTATAGAAAGCTTTAGCTCTCCCTCCACAAGCCTCACCACCATCAGTATACTTGTGGGAATCATTATGCCTGGTACCTAAATTGAACAATTTTTCTGCAGCCTCGACTAATTCTTGCGAATGCCTCTTATCGTCTGCTAGAGCTAAAGAAGCGGCAGCCATTCCTGCAACTACTTCTCCTGCTAAGTCTGCAGCTGTATCATTACAAACTGAAACTGGCCTAATATATCTCATATCCTCTGGTCTTTGCCAACAATTAATGTCGTTTTCTTGATTTTTATCATCTCCACCAACCTTAATTAAACAACACGAAACATAAACTTAAACTACTTTCTTTCACATTATCATGCAAGAAATCCATCACCAAATAGGTTATAAGACCAAAGGTCACCTGAGAGTACAGAGTGGCGAAGTCCGAGGTTGAATTCGGAGGTATGAAGAGTTTGAGCAAATATTCACTGCCCCATTTGATTATATCCTTGACATGATCGAGCTCTCCGATATCTGCATATTTCTGTTGATATTCAATCACTGTCCAGCTTAGGACAGTGACTGTATAAGCTGTGGAAAAGCTGAACTTTATATTGTTCCCTGCATCATAATAGCCTCCTACAAGATCAGCAGCAATTTTCCCATCTTTTCCATCGTCTAAACTTGAATTTCCTCGAAAACCGACCTTAAAATCCTTCGGAAGAATTCCTGCTGTCACAAGAAAAAAAAATGGGATGTTAGAAAAATCATCAAATTTTGGAAAGGACCAAGTAGATTCTTAAATTATGGGCCGGCCTGAAAAAGTGTCGGATCAACAAAATGGAACCCAATCCAGCCCCAAACATACTATTTAGTGCAAAATTTCCGGGCTGGACCCGGTCCTTTGGGCTTTTTATCATTTCTGACCGGCCCAGAATTCCATCAGACCTTGTTTTGCCAGCTCTGACTAGGTCAAATGTGATATATAGAACTTACACTTCTGTGCATCGAAGAAGAGCAGAGCTTGCTTCAAAGCAAGAGTGAGATCCTTGTGATTTTCGTGTTGTTGATTCTTTGGAAGCAAAAAGTGCAGCAGCAGAACGAGAACGGGAACTATGACAACAACGAAAATCGAGACGTAGAGGCAACGCTTGAGTTGATCCTTCTTAGCTATAGTTAGATTGAAATGAACAGATTTTGAGAATCTTGGAGGGAGGGAATCCAATCCATCAAATGTGTGAGGGAGAAGGCTGAAATCCAGCTCGGTGTGTCGAGAAGAAGAGGCGGAATAAACAAATCTGCCTGAGTGAAATTCTGATTCAGAAGCTGCAGACATGGCTGAGAGAATGAAAATTGTTGCATGCAGATTTTATTTTTGAATTTTATGAAATCTGATCAAGTTTGGGATGAAGCGTTGCAAATGCATGATGTAACTTCATGATGCATAACCAACTTGTTCATCGTTTTTCTATGAAGTTAATTTTGCTAAGTGTGTTGAAATTGAAAGTTCAAAATCGGGTAAAATAGGAGGTTTTGGATTTAAATATTTTGAGAGGTGTAACGTTGTTGGGTTAGATCATTGTTAATTTTTTTTTTAATTATTATTAACGAGAACAACTAAAAGAAACATTGTTATCTTATGAAATAACGCTCCGCCGGGGCCAAACTCGTCGTTATAAACAAAATGAAAAGATGGATCTGTATCAGGTTTGACGGACGTTTCAAAGTACACACAAGTATGGTATTATATATCAACATAAGTCCCCCAAAAAAAAAAGGATAAATAAATAAATAAAAGTAAAAACATAAATTGGAATAAAGTTTGATAGGCGATATTTTAGAAATGGAAGGACTGGGATTTATATCCTAAATTATTCGTCATTTAATAAAAATATTTAAACTATTGATAATTATAATAAATACACTAACTATATGAAAAACTGATAAAAAAGCGAAAATTATTGATGATAAAATATATGAACTACCTGAAAATTAAAAAATATATACTCCCTCCGTCCACCAAAATCGTTCATTGATTTTGGTGGCACGAGTTTTAATAAATTGTAATGAGTGTAAAGTAAGTGAGTATAAAAATATGTGCCATAAGGATAATAAATGAATATATTAATGGATTTTAAGGGTAAAAAGGTGGGTCATAGGTGATTTTTTTGTAAATAAGTAGATAGGTTTAGGGTAAAAATGTAAAGTTGATGTTTCTAAAAAAGGAAAGTGAACATTTTTTGTGGATGGACCAAAACGGAATTAAATGCACGAATTTAGTGGACGGATGGAGTATAATGTTCTATTTCTGACAATGAATTTCTGACGTATCCAATCGACTTCTAATATGAAATTTTGATTTTAGTGTTTAAAAAACAAAAGGTATACGTATTAAAATATAAAATAAGGTGTCAAGTGTTTGGGCAGCTTATAATAGTTAACCAAAATTTGAACAACAGTGTGTTTTTGTAAGTTAATTTTTAGATAGTATATGTATTTTATTGTAATTATTAATAATTTGGGATATTCTTGTTTATTTTTATAATTTATGTATTTTATTATAATTATCACTATCGAGCGCGGGCGTTATATAGCCATCCAAGTTAAGGAATGTCAAATTATAGCCACGAACATAAAAATGTCAAATTATAACCAAATAGTACCAATAGTACCAATAGGACCATATCGGTACTATTTGGTGATAATAGTCCCAATAGGACCAACAACTTAGCTATAATTTGACATTTTTATGTTCGTGGCTATAATTTGACATTCCTTAACTTGGATGGCTATATTAGTGTATTTCCACTATCAATAACTCATGGTACTTTTATATATGATAGATATAAACTATAACTTTTCCTTTTAAAAATGGTCACGTGTTTTACTGGCAATTGAAATATTTCGCACAAATTAGACAGAAGCAAAAAATGTGTTGCATGGGCTTAAAAAAAGAAAAAGATTGTGATGCATGTAAGTAGTTGATTTGAGTTTATATATATATATATAGAGGGGGAGGATCAAATAGTAATCGAGTCTGAGGTATTATGTTGTAATATCCCAAAGTTTTAAAATCAAATTACGATAATATAAATCGTAAATTAGGGTTTAGTTTCGATAATTGAAGTAGTAACATATCGAAGCTCGATTTCGACTATCCATAATACGAAGATTTTCATATCATATTCACTAATGATTAGCGAATTAAGTAATATAGTTTGTATGATTCATTCGAAAGTATTATTCTAACGTCGATTAAATTTCGATAGTTAGCCTTAAGTTATTTTCTAAGTGACGAAGCTTCGAATTAAATTCTCTATGAATGAAGAATGAATAAAGTGATTACAACTTTATTATGGACGTTTTAGAGATAATTCGATTATTAACGTTTTGAGACGATTCGAACGTCAACGTTTTGAGGCGATTCGAAAACTTAGTATAATGGTTAGAGAATTACAATATTTAAGTCCTATGATTATTTTTATGTCATAAGAGCATTATTTTTATATAATTCTTCATTAAAATAATGCTAGAGAATTAAGGAATAAATATTGAATAATATGTTCCTATTTTTGAACAAGTGTTCGAAATTTTCAAGATGTGACATAGAATTATTCTTAATTATTTTTCCTATGATTTAATTCATCATCTAAGACTTATATTATGTCACATAGCTATATATTGCAAGAAAATAAAATATGTAGCATTTATTCTACATAAGTACCGAAAATATGATATGTATAGTGTGAAATGAAGAAAATTCTTTTCTCTTGGTAATGATGTGTTATAATTATGATGGTAAGATATTATTAAGGATAAGATAAGGTGTATTATTATTATTAAACAAGTGGGATGCTTTTGGCTTGAAGTGGCGAAAATATCAAGAAATAGTGTGAACAAATGTGAAAAGAAGAAAATTCAAAGTGTAAATTATTGACTTTTCAAATAAGATATTTTCCTAAAATAATATTAATGTATATGGTATCATAAAAAAATAAAAATCACTTCCCCATGAATAGAGGTGGCCGATCAATATAAGAACAAAAGAAGAAGAATTTTCTTCATTCTTTGAAAGTGATAGGAATTGAAAATGATATGTATTAAATGTAGGATAAGATGATGTATTAAGGTATGAAAATATCAATTTTGTCTTGCTCATGCCCTAATGACCGAAATTATTGCAAGAAATAAAAGAAGATTTTGTTCAAATTGTTGAAAGTGATATGTATGAAAGTGATGTGTATTAATTATGTGATAAGGTATGATTATATAATAAAGTATGATATAAAAAAAACAAAAAAACCTTTGTCTCTAGCATACCAAGTGGACCGAAAATTTGGAAATTTTGTGCAAGTGTAATAATTTTAATTTCATGAGATATTTTGGCATGCAAGTGGACATTATCCTATATTGTGTATAAAATCATAGCTTCTCTCATTTCTCACACTTTAGGACCGAAAACATTGAGAGCAAAATAGAGAGAGTTCATCAATCCCTTCTCTAAAATTTTAAGTTAGAAAAACGTTGCCGCCGACAATCGACTCCGATTAAAAGGTTAGGAATCGTGTGAGCTTCTTATACATGCTAGAATTTTCAATTTTCATCCATAATATCTTATGTTATATGCTTATGTTATTTATTGAGAAAATTTGAGAAATGTTGTTCATATGTTAAGTTGTTTATTAAACATGGTTATATGATGCTTATTAGCATATATTATGAATTTAGTACAAAGTTGAGCATGTTATAAAATTTTATGTTGTGACCGAAAATATGTAGTGTTCATAAGTTGATGGAAATGATTTTTAATTGTTGTTTTGAGCATGGATTAATGATAATTGGTAATGTTTAAGCTTATATGAATTTGTGTAGAAATTTTGGAAAACAATAGTACATGTTCATGAAATTTTTGAAAATAATAGGAGATCATATGTTGATGTATAAATCATGTATGAATGATATTATGGTATATTATTGATGTATAATCACAATAAAGTGTTATATGAATTAATTAGAATTTTTAGAAATTATTTTGTACATATGTTAAAATTTTCGAAAACCTTAGTCTAGGGTATATTGAAGTATGATTTGTGTATGTTGAAAATAATGACATATTGTTGATATGTGATGATGATTATATGTTGTGAGAATTAATTGGAATTTTTGAAAAATGTTTAAGTATTATTCTAAAATTTTCGAAAATCATAAAGTGTAAGATTATGATGTGTAATATTTCTATGACTAATGTTATTACATATTATTGATCCTATGATAATATAGTATGTTATATGAATTTATGAGAATTTATGCATAAGTTTTGGTAAATAAAACCAAAAGTGTCGAAACCATATGTTATAGGATTTAAAGTTTTAAAATTTATTTTATCAAGTATAATCACATATTATGTTCCAAAAATATGTTTTAGACATACTTTGAATTTATGTGATTTTTAAAACAAGATATACCATGGTTACGTTACAATATTTTATTAAGTGACGTAAGGTTTGAAAAACAAGTGTTATGTTTAAATTGGATCATACTTATGTGTATTTTCGAGCATGATTATTTGTAAATGTGAAAAATCGAGACTTATGATAATATGATTAGAAATCGAATATATATATAAATTAATAGTTATATGTATGAACGTTGCAAAATATATGATTTTGAAAGTCAAATGACTTGACTAGAGTGTAGATGTATGGAATATGTTAATACATGAACAACATTATGTTGTACGTTTAGTCGAAATATGATTTTCGTTGAATAAATACACTAAGACGTGTAAGACGTATTAGGAATATAAGAATATCTCTTTTATAAGAGACGATTTCATAATTGAAGTTATTTTATCGAAAGATGTTAGTATGAGGTCAACGTTTGACCTAAATAATTGATATGAGATCTTAAACCATGTTTCGTCTCTATCGAAAAACGAGAAGTTATAAGTTAGGATATGCGATGAAAAGACGTACTAAATTGGTTAAAAGATACGAAGTATGTTAGAAGGTTATCGAATCTTTTTAGACTTTGACGTTCTTGAAAAACGTGACCGACATACTAAAGTAGTTTCTTACATAAAAGTGGGACGCAGAAGTGATCGTAGCGTAGGGAGAAAGTCTTTTAAGAAGCATACGTACCAGGTGGGCTTTTTCTTCAAATTGACAAATGCTTTCTTCGAAATGAAAAGTCCTTAGTTAGGATGCTTTCTGTTGAGAAATGATGATGAAATCTTATTTAATTACCTGCCCAAAATGTTTATGTTTTATGTATGATCCTATCAAGTTGTTGGTTCGCCAACTATGAATGATGATGAATGATGATGAATGTTGTTGGGACGCCAACTATGAATGAAAATCAAATTTGGATCCTATGCTGGAAGGACAATTCATGGCTAGGATTAACGTGTACACTTAAGGGTATTTGTGTCTTGAAAGGATAATTCTGTTCGGTCACGTCATTCTGTGGAAGGAGGCCTCCTTCTACGGCGCAAGATGATGTTATGAGATGTTATATGAAATGTGATATGGATCATACAGACAGAAAATATGTCTGGCCAGACAACTTTATGAAAATGAAAGAAAATGTTTAGTAAGCACGAGCATTTCAAATAAAACCTCGTGTGTTACTGATGGGCAGTGTAATTCAATGAAAAATGTTTTTGGCATAAGTTCACTCAGTGCATTCTTGTATTCAGCCCTGCATGTTTGTTTTTAAATGTGCAGGTTGAGCTGGTGATGCGATGGAGCAGTGTTGAGCAGTAGGAATCTTGTGTCGGTGAAAGTTAGTACCTTGAGTTCACATCGTCATATGTGTAATTCACATGTTTTCTGATGCAAGAATACTAAGTCATATGTATATTATGTTTGTCAAATTTCAAACGCTTTGAAGTTCTAGAAATATTCCTTATATATGTGTCACAATTCAATGTTCCATGTCCTTGTTACGCTTCTTAATTTCCGTTTCGAGTAATAGTCTCTGCTAATCCATTCTTTGGATTACTAGGCTGTTACAAAGTGGTATCAGAGCAGTTCGTTCCTTGAATCCAAAACTTCCTTCAAAGTTAAGTCTAGATTGAGTCACTAGACTTGTTAGAGGTCAGTCGACTATGCTCAACACTTCATCACATCAAGCTCAACCGGAATGAGGTAAATGATTTTCTCAGTTTTGAAAATGAAAAGTTTGAAAGTGGAAAATGATGTTTCAAAAGAAATGAAAGTTATGGAAAATGTTTGAGAATGAAAGTTGTGAATGATGATTGAAATGATGTTTTAAAGGAAATGAAAGTTATGGGAAATGGTTGGAAGTGAAGGTTATGGAAAATGTTGCAAATGATGTTTTATGTTGTGAAAAGGAAAGAGATATGAGGAAATGTTGACAGTGATATGAGAAAGAGTTGACAGCGATATGGGAAAGTGTTGACATTGATATGTCAAAAGTGAAATGTTTGAATTCGTGGAATTCAATGAGATTTATTGTTATGAACGAGTTATGTTATTAATGTTTGAAATTTTTATTTCAATTACAAGTTGTTTATGACAATGGATATGTTATCCCAAAAGAACGTAGACTGTTTAAGATGCATGATCCCTTTTGCGAAAGAACATAGAAAGAAGAACTATGAGAATTTTATTCCATCATGAGGACAAAAGCGAGATCGAAATGAGAATTTTGAGTTGAAAGACGAGAACAACGAAAACAAAGAGAAGAAAATCAAAGAGCAGAGATGGAAATGATGGTGGCAAGAATTGAATGATGATTTCGAGATGATTAATGTCACTATACGACAGTGACATGAGTATAGTCTTTCCCTTTGGATGTTCACACGAGACGGAACTCCAAATTGACTATGACTTTTTCGTTAGAAACGAAATAGAAATGTGATCAAAGAATCAATTGAGTTTAGTATTGTGATTTACATAGAAAAAGAGAGACCACGATGTGGTAGAAATTTTGAAGGCAAATTGAGAATTTAGATTTTTCAGCAGTATGAGTAGAGTTTAAGATGTATGGTGGTATGTTGGTAACCCTTACAATCTATAATGATCTATTCTGAGTTATATGAGGTTTCAAATTTTATTCATTACCCAAGTTTTGTCATTGAGTTTAACTCTATGATTTAGTTTCAATTGAGATATCACTCGATTTTCTCACTTTTTGTGAAAGAAGTTTACAACCAGAAAATTTCAGAAAGCATCCTTTTGAAACCAAGCCTTCATGTGACTGAGAAGTATTTGTGACGGGTCTGGCCAGCCCATATGACCAAAGACATCTCAGTAGTCGTCATTCTGTTCTTCGGACCCTATATCTCAATTATTTAGTTCAAAGAACATATTGGTTCAAACTTTAAAAGTTGTCATCTTGAATTGTGAACTCGTACCTCTTGTAAGTTGTCATGATGAGTTTTCCTCAATCCTTTAAACCAATAAGTATGACATATGTTGACTTATCTTGTCACCTAAGTTTTCAGAATTAGTAAGTGATAGACATCAAGTTATGATGTAGAAAAGTTCTCGATGAGGCGAGATATATTTTCTCTTATGATACACATAAATACGATGATCCTTGATGGGCTTTTCAGATACTGATGACAGTAAATTTATACCACCTCGTACGTGTTATGATAATAAAGTTATGAACGAGATACTCTTTAGCATTGAGTGCAAGAGTAGAAGTAAAGGAAAATATATGATATTCTTGAGAAATAATCTCATATTATTATGTTATAACGACAGATTTCAACTTATCTTTAAGATAGTTGATTGTCCTTAAGACCTCGTTAGTAGGTTGGACATGTCTAAAGTTGGAGGTGCACGAGACTCTTTTCAATGGATATGTAAGGAATGATAGCATCTCAGTTAACAAGTCTCTCGCTTTATACCTCAATCCTTAAAATTATGCTTGAGCATAATTGATTTCGAATATGTGAAACCTTTGTGAAACCAATGATAGTGAGCATGATGGATCATAAGTGTTGAGAAGTGGGAACAGCTAGGCTAGCCCTAGCATTTAAACCAAATATGTAGAATGTATCCCCAAAGTCAAGATATGGTAATAAGGCACTTGTGCTTGGAACTTAAGTTATGGTACAGAAGCGTACTACCCTACCAGGCTATATCACAACAATGACGGATTTAATCTTGAAAGTGAAAACCGGAGTATAATGAAAGTAATATTACTTTCAAATATCGAGCTCAAGAAAAAGGGGCAAGAGTTGAGAATAGCTGAAGAAACTACAAGCTATACAGTTATGATATAGCCCAGGATATGATATAAGTTTTAGAAACAGTCTGACTAAGATAAGTAAGGTAATTCCTTTGAAGTAAGGAAGCGGATTAAGAACCAGATTCATTATTTGAGATGAAACTTTGGTACTCCAAGTTACATAGACACAAAACGCTTGTCTTGTGTGTTTTGGAATTTAGCAAGCAAGACAACTTCTATAGAAGTTTGTGAGGGAAATACTTTCAAGTGAACAAAGGAAGAGATTCACATGGAAAGACCTTAAGACGAAGCTAATTGGGAGGTATGTTTATCATACTTAAGGGATTGCAAATAAAGTGAAAGTTTGGGTACCTTTGACATTGAAATGAAGCAAACATAGAATATCAAGAAGATAGTGAAGGTACATGATGTTAGAGCAAAAGTATGATACGTCCCCAGTGGACAAGAGTTTTTAACTTATGCAAAAATACTTAGTTAATCAATGAAGATTAAGGGACATGACGTATATCCAAATAGGATATTACTAATAATGGCGCTACAAATGCAAACATGAGGATTTCTCTTGAAAAGATTTTAAAGTAAGAATATATGAGATATATATATTCCTAAGAGCGATAGAAAGAAAAAGGAAACTAATCCTTCAGACTGAATTAAGAATAGATGATAGTGACGGATACATCACGATCTCTACAACAAGATTAGACTGTCAAGGCACCAATGCCAAGGGGTCAACCGATGTAGACTTAGCCGCAAAATGCATTTGAGAAAGGAATAACATTAAGGAAAACCGAAAAGGATATGGCGAACAAGGTAACAGGAGGCCTGGCAAGGAAACATGATGCCACAAGAGCAAAGACAAGGATAAATGAGATAGATCTTTACATGGACAGACATAGACACCGTAAACTAGAGCCTATGCTCTGCACCAAAAATAGAACGAACAAAACCAGGGAAGCCTGGCAGGTATGAGAAAATTTCTCGACATTCCGATAATACTTTTGTTCGATACAAGTGCTTCACATTCATTCACCGCAAAAGCATGTGTAGACACGTTAGAATTTAAATCGAAAAAGCAAAGCAAGCAATGAAAATCTCTTCACCTATGTGAGGAAATATGGCCGTCACACATGATTACTCGAACTTAGAGTTGGATCTAGGATCATTTAAGGTTCTGGCAAACATCTTGAACATAATATCCATGTGGGACGTTGAAATAATTTTAGTAATGGATTTGCTAGCCAAAACTATTCCACAATCTTGAGTAAGAAGAGGAAGATTTCATTTCAATTTCTCAGAAAAGAAGTCATGAGTTTTCACGGATCAACATGGAAAAAAAAAGTACCAATTATATCCGCATTACAGGCAAGGAGAATGATGAACAAGAAAGGATGTCGAGCATTCCTTGTCTACCTAAACGGAGAAGAGAAAGTTGAAATAAAAGTAGAGGATGTGGAAATTGTTTAGGAATTTCAAGACGTTTTTCTAATAATTTACTGGATTACCCCTTGATAGAAAACTAGAGTTCATTATCAACTTAGAACTAGGATCAGCCCTAGTGGAAAAAGCGCCGTATTAAATGGCTCCAAAGGAAATGAAAGAACTAAAAATTTAAATTCAAAATTTGTTGGATTTAGGTTTTATTAGACCTAGTTTATCACCCGTCTTGTTTGTCAAAAAGAAAGATGGTTCATTAAGAATGTGCATAGATTATCGAGGACTGAATGAACTGACATTTAAGAACAAATATCCACTGCCAAGGATAGATGAGTTGTACGATCAATTGAAAGGAGCAAGTATGTTTTCAAAGATCGATTTTAAATCAAGCTACCATCAACTCAAGATACGACCTGAAAATGTACCTAAAACGGCTTTCCGAACAAGATATGGCCACTATGAGTTTATAGTTATGCCATTCGGACTAACAAATGCACCAGTCATATTCATGGACCTCATAAATCGAGTGTTCCACCCGTACTTAGAAAAATTTGTCTTAGTTTATATAGATGATATTCTCATCTATTCGAAGAACGAGGAAGAACATAAAGAATAAGTAATGTCTTGCAGACATTAAGAGTCTAACAACTCTTTTCCAAGTTTAGCAAATTTGAATTTTGGCTAAAAGAAGTGATTTTTCTTGGGCACATTGTGTCTTCAGAAGATATCAAAATAGACCCAGCAAAGGTTGAAACAGTGCAAGGATGGAAGTCGCCAACAACCCAAAATGAGATCATGAGTTTCTTAGAATTAGCTGGCTACTATCAGATTTATTTAGGGATTCTCTAAGATAGCAGGGCCGATGACGTAGCTACTCCAAAAACAAATCAAAAAACTTAAGGAAAAGTTAACTATTGCACCAGTGCTACTAGTTTTGGAATCAAACAAAGAATATATGGTCTATATTGATGCTTCCAAGAATGGACTAGGTTGTGTGTTAGTGTAGGAGGAAAAATGATAGCATACGCATCACGACAACTTAGACCACATGTATTTAATTACCCAACTCGCGACTTGGAACTAGCAACAGTAGTACATACACTAAAGAATTGGAGACACCACCTCTATGGAGTGAGGTGTGAGTTCTTCACGGATCACAAAAGTTTGAAATACTTCTTCGAACAAAGAGATTTGAATATGAGTCAGAAAAGATGGCTCGAATTAGTAAAGGATTACGACTGTGGTATGAATCATCACACAGAAGATGCTAATGTAGTATTTGATGCCCTAAGTCGTAAAAATCAGTCCAAATTAGGAGATATCCATACAAAAGAAAGAAAACTCATTGAAGAGTTTAAGAAAATGAAGATAGAAATAATCGAGCAACCAAAGACGATCATGAGTCGTGTAGCCACACTCATAGTGACATCTGACTTGAGAAATTAATAATAGAATAAAAAATGAAAGATGAAAAATTGGAAATGATACGGGTATGGACATAACGACTGAAGGATTTTAAGGAGATATTAGATAATGCGATATTGTTTGACGAAAGGTTATGTATCCCAACCAATAATAAACTTAGGAATGAAATCATGAGTGAAGCTCATGATACTCCTTATACTGCTTACCCAGATAGTACTAAGATGTACCAGAAATTGCGAGGAAAGTTTTGGTGGGAAGAATGAAATGAGACGTAACCTCATTTGTTGAGCGTTGTCTCATTTACCAGCAAGAGGAAGTAATACATCAGCGACCCTATGGAAAGTTACAGCCTCTAGAGATACCCAAGTGGAAATGGGATGACATAGAAATGGATTTTGTGACAGGACTGCTAAAGTCAAAGAGGTAACACTACTATATGGGTAGTAGTGGATCGACTTACGAAATGTGCATCTTTTCTACCACTTTAGATTACTCATGGATCTGATAAGTTAGCTCAGTTGTACATAAGGGAAATCGTACGTCTACAAGGAGTACCAAAATCCATCACATCGGATAGAGATTCTAAATTTATTTCTAGATTTTGGACTAGTTTACAAAAGAGTTAGGCACAAGGTTGAACTTTAGCACAATTTTCCACCCACATACAGATAGACAGTCAGAAAGGACAATACAAACATTTGAGAATATGTTAAGGATGGTAATGTTGGATTGAGGTACAAGTTGAGAACATGTTTTGCCACTTATTGAGTTCGCCTACCATAAAAGCCAACAAGCAATGATTGATATAGCCCATATGAGGCATTGTATGAAAAGAAGTGTCGATCACTGCTTCATTGGGATGAAGTAGGTGAAAGAAAAGTTTTAGGGCCTAACACCTTGAGTGAAATGATTGAGATTGTTTGTCAAGACAGACAAATGATAAACGAAGCTCAGAAGAGATAAAAGTCTTACGCAGATACGCGTAGATAAAGTTTTTCTTAAGATCTCTCCATCGAGAGGGATTATAAGGTTTGGAGTAAAATGCAAGTTAAGATCACGTTTTATAAGACCCTACGAGATCCTAGAAAGAGTAGGCCCAGTAGCCTATAGATTGGCATTTCCGCCAAGTCTGGGAATGTACACAATGTTTTCCACGTGTCGCAGTTAAGAAAGTACGTGTATTATCCAAGACACGTGATCCATCATGATGACGTTATTCTTAACCCAGATATGAATTATGAGGAAGAACCAACGACTATTTTAGATCGTAAAGTTCAACAGTTAAGAAACAAGTCTATACCTTTAGTGAAAGTCCTATGGAGATACCATGGACAAGAAGAAGCCATGTGTGACGACCCGACTTCCCAAGGAAGTACGGATCATATGGATCGTCACTGGTATGATAAAGCAGCGGATATAAACATAACTAATCAATGCAATTTACCATTTAACTACTCAATAACGCATAGACTAAAAAGGGATAAGCTATTCAATACCAACTCAAGTCACAGAAGAAATCGTCAAAAGGTTCAAGGTTCAAATATAACCCAGTCAGGGCACAATTCAAGGAACGAGGTACGACCTCAAGTTCAATACGGTATGAAAGCTGTTATAATCAAACATCAAAATAATATCAGAGTTAGGCAGCAAATAAACATGTGGACATGCATATGATGATACATGCCCAATGTTCTAAAAACCTTTATAATAAAGCACCAAAATAACTACCACTCTGCACCACCTCGCACCCATCATCAATCCTTGCTCAACCTGCACATCAAAAACGAGATGCAGGGCTAAGTACAAAAGTACTCAGTGGACTCATTGCCGAAAACATTTTCTTTATCAAAAGTTATTGAACTGCCCACAATAGCACATGAGGATTTTAGTTAAAAGACTCATGCCTATCAAACATTTTTCATTTCTCAAAAGCGTCAGGCCTGACTATTTTATCCACGTTGTTTCCATATCTGATCATTCATTCATTCATTCATTCGCGCACTATGGAGGTGGCCACCTACACATAGTCGCCGTGACCGGTCGAGGTAGCTAACCTTAACACATAGTCACATGTGTACACAATCCGAGTTAGTCCTTAACTAAGTCGGATCCGATTGTTACCCTTTTTTAACGTTGGTGGACCAACACATTCACATACCACATTGGATATACCAATCTCAGATAGGAACACAACAAAACGTAAATATTTGACAATCAATAATAGTTTATGCAATAATATTTCGTAAAGCTTTTGTAAATCATGCTTTGAGATAGATATGCATATCATTTTTGTTTCAAAAGAGCCCACCTGCTAATCCAAAGCTAGTGGTTATAAATGAGCAGGTGTGATTGTTCTTCCTCATCGACTACGTACGATCAAACCCTTCATAAGAAAATAACCTTTCTTAGATTCTTTCTATCGATCGAAGGTTGTTTATAAATTACGACTTAAAGTTCCCACTTAGGGTTTCTTTATGATTTTATGTGATTGTTTTAAGATAATTTCTATTATCTTACATTCCCATTTCCCAAACCATATTACTTCATCGTTCATAGGTGAACTTCAATTTATGAATCACATACTCCGAGTCTATCCTCCACTCTTAACCTTAGTGTTCTTCTAAACATTATTACGTTATAGATTGTCGGTAATTGATCGATCTTAATTTCGTTAGGAAAATAAATGCACGATGAACACAAATGATTTACGTGGTTTGATCTTTGAATTAGATCTATGTCCACGGGGCAAGAGAGAGAGTATGTGTATTGAGAGTGTAAGAAGCGATTACAAAGAGTGTAGATGATCTTTTCCGTCTAATCTAGCCTCTATTTATACACAATTATATTGACCTAGATCTCGAATCCAAGATCTCCTCTAAGATAGGATCTCAATCCTATCTCTTCTCCAGTTAGGATTCTCTTAGATATGGCCGAATCTTCTGCGTTTTCACTGGTTTAGGAGTCTTCTTGGGCCGAACTCGTCTGGGCCGAGCTTAATGTCAGGCTTATTTATATTGGGCCTGATGCTTGGGCCTGGTAGTTAGGCCGTATCCTATCATATCCCCCCTCAAAAAGACGCAGAAGCGAGGTCGTGATGGGTTTGGGAGTTGTAATTCACCAGAGATTCGTTTATGACGAAGCGGAGCGTGATCGATCCTGCTGCCATCCTTCTATCTCGACTTGGCTTAGTGTTGTTGAGGCTTCCGTCGTATATCGCTGGCTTCACCGAGAGGCGTCGCGAGGTCATTGTTGCTGTGTGTATATCTTGCCGGGCGCTTGCGAAGTCCTGCTGCTGGCTTCGCGCGTGCGAGGTGTTTTACCGTCATGTTACTTGGTTTCACATGCCCAGGCGTTATGCCGAGGTTTTCGCTGGTTCACCCGACGAGGCGTTATGTCAAGTCTTCATGCTCGACTTCACCTGACGAGGCGTTACGCCGAAGTTTCGGGGTGGATACATGACGTCGTGCCGAGGCCGAACACGGGATTCTCTCTGGCGCCGTCTGTGGGAACCGAAATTTTATGTTTTCGATCAACCATTGTTTACAGGGAATCAATCACGATAATGTATACCATAAGTCATGCATCCAGAGTCGCTGCCGGCAACAACAAAGAACAACGGCGGCGGGCACGCCGAGCTCACTGAAAACCCAATCAGAGAACCAACCCCGAAGGTCATGTCTAAAACATCGACGAGCAAGGCAATCCCATCCCGCATGAAGAAGGTAATACCAAAGCGAAGGAGATCGCAATCGAACCAAGGAGAACCTCCACTCATAGATGAACCTTGACGACGCCGTCAAGGGTTTCTTGAGAAAACAAGGAGAGCTTTCTCAATACCTCAGCCAAGCACAAGGTCGGCCGCATCCCGAAGAAAGGAACACCGAAGCCTCGTCTAAACATGAGGCACCGCAATGAGGTGGATCCCCCAGCATCCAAGTCATGGGCGCTCATACCTCTGCACGAGTTGGGGCCCAAACCAACCGCGCAAGAGACGAACAACGCAGGAAAGGACGTCGTTCGATCGACGAACTCCGCCCCACTCCCTAGAGGGCGGCTTCGACGGGTACGGGAAGATAGTCACCCCGTTCTCAAACGAAATACTCGACACTCCGCTCCCAGACAAATACCGGGTGCCGAGCATCGCCCCCTATGACGGACTAAGGGACCCGCAGAACTACCTCTCGCAGTTCCAGTATAACATGATCAACCAACGCCTCGACACAATTCACATGTGCAAACTCTTCCCGGAGTTACTAGTCGACAACACCCGCCGGTGGTTCGATAGTCTACCTCCCGGAAGCATTGGTTCCTACCGCGACCTGATGGCGGCCTTCCATCGAAGGTTCTTCCGTATACGAGTCAAAATGTCGCCGACATCTCCTCACTGTGAGGCAAAGCCGAGACGAGTCCGTTAGCGACTTTATGACCAGGTTCAACAAGGAACGCCTGAAAGTTGAAGACGTGAATGACCTCCTTATCATCTCGGCCTTCCAAAATGGCATCTTGCCGGGCCTTATACAAAGAGATCGCTGGCACGAACCCGTCTCGCGACAGAGCTGTGGCGCATAGCCGACCGGTTCGCCAAAGCGGACGAGGCTGATAGAAAGAAGCGCGAAGCAGAAAAGACGGAACCCTCTGATAAAGGAAGGAGAGACGAGGGACGGGGAGATCGAAGCCAAGGCCGACGGAGTGCCTTGGAAAGAATACGTCGCCCAATAGAGTCTAGGCTCGGACCGCGTAACACCTCGGAGCGACCTCAATATACTCCTTTGACGAAGCCAAGGGCAGAGATCTACGAACTCCATATGAATATGTTTGAGAAGCCTCGACCAATGACAGGGGGGTCAAAACGCCGAACCAAGGATAAGTACTGCTCTTTCCATGAGGATTACGGGCACGACACGGATGAGTGCAGAGACCTCATGGGAGACATCGAGATGTTGGTACAGGACGGAGTCCTGAAAAAGTACAAAGGATAAGGCCGACGTGCTGGCCAGTACGAAGCCCCCTACCGAGGTCAGAAGAGGAGGAAGCAGGATAGGAGGGAAAATTGTTCCCCTCACAAGAAAACGAAGCGTGACACTGACGAAGAAGGAGACGACGAACCCCAATACGATGAGGTCATATCCACTATCACGAGGCTCCCCCGCGGAGTTACAAAGTCCTCCCTCAAAGCTGAAGCCCGAAGTCCCCACACCTCCGAACCTGTCAACAAGAGGTTCAAAAGGGACGAGGCGATCACTTTCTCCGAGGAGGACCCCGTACCCGCAGTAGTGCCCCACCAGGACGCATTGGTGATCCAGGCAGTGGTCGCAAACAAATTGGTGAAGCGCATATACATCGACAGTGGTGCGTCGGTGAGCATCCTCTTCAAGGAATGCTATGACAAGTTAGGAGTAGAGGAGCGCTTGCATAAGCACCGCTACCACTCAAGCTTCGTGCGGAAGAGACGCGCCTGCACGGAGTGATCGACCTACCGTCACAAAGAGAAAGAGCACCGACGAGCTCTACTAAAGTGATACTGATTCTTCATGGTCGCGCCCACTCGCCGTATAACATCATACTTAGGTGAGACGGCTGAATGCGATGGGCGGTGTGCTCAACCTACCACCGACAATAAAATCCTACAAGAGGAGGAGTAGCCATGATCCGGGGAGGCCAGAAGCAGGCTAAGGAATGCATGCAGGTCGCCCTGAGAGGTGCAGGGACTTCGGTCCAGCACCCGCAGGCATAGCAATTAAAGAAACCCGAGGAGTTGGAACCGGGAAGGATGTCACCTGCCCCCGAGAACTCGGTAGAGGGAGGTCGCACTGTATGAAGACGAGCCATTCAAGGTCGTCAAAGTTGGTTCTATCGGGGTACCTCATTTAAGGAAACAGATCATCCAACTCCTAAGGGAATTCAGAGACGTGTTCGCTTGGTCGCCCCTTGACATGGCCGGGGTCTCACCAACTATTATCACCCACCGTCTCAACATTGACCCGAGTGTGAAACCGCTCGCAAAAGCAAAGGATTTTGCAAATGAACGGAATCAAGTCATCCATGACGAGGTGAATCAATTATTAAAAGCTCGAGATCTTCGCTCAAGTCAAGTATCCGACCTGGATAGCCAACCCGGTGATGGTGAAGAAAGGAGGAGGGGGATGGCGAATGTGCATCGATTACACCGATCTCAATAAACATTGCCCAAAAGACTGTTACCCCCTTCCCAATATCGACAAGAAGGTTGACGCTTTGGTCGGGTACGAAGTCTTCAGCTTTCTAGACTTATACAAGGGATATCACCAGGTCTTGATGGACGACGAAGACGCGGCCAAAACTGTAGGGATGACATATGTCTAGCCCTCGCCCCGAGGATCTATCTTGGATATTTAATTCACCATACATTGATTATAAGCCTAGCATGCGTCTATATAATTAATTACAACACGTAGGGGTTTTCTCGTGTTTACCTTTGGATCTGTCGAGGTGGATGAACGGGATGAACGGATCGAGACTCGTGCTTTGATCTTCCGGATCGTATCCCGCTGCCCAATCTCCAACGTCGAGTGAGGACGATCTATGGAGAATGCTTCGGAAAATCACCCAATGCTCTCACAAAGCTCTCGAAAATTCCTCACAAAAACTCTTGTGATTCTCGAAAATTGTGTGTAGGATTAATTAGCATTAACCTAGACTTTATCTCTTACCTTATATTTATAATGCATTACCATAATCCCACAAGGAAAGGATTTATGCATATCCCATAAATATAATAATATCCTTATAGGATAAAGAGAATAAAATCTTGCCTTTGGGAGCATACAAGGGGGCGCCGATTTTACTAAGCCAAGGGGCCTGGATGGGCCAGCCCAGGGATCAAATGCAAGGAATAAAGATGGGCCTCAAATAAATTAATTATCTTATGTTCAGCCCAGAACATAAATTAATTTATAAACATTTATTCATGCCACTAGAGAATAAATGCTGACTTACCCCTTTATTACCGAAGTTGAGTCGGGCTTGCACTTAGACATTACGAATCCCCGTATTTAAGATATCGAACGTCCATTAATTATTTACAACATTCTGACTGCTTAAAATAATTAATATCTTTAATTCCTTAAGTAGTACCACTCAACCTTATTATTGTACTTGAGCTAACTCAACTGCAGGGTTTAGTACAATAAACCTTTGAGCTCCTTAAGGGACGCCATCTTCCTAAACGGATACGGTGACTGATACGATAACTAGCATGACATACAAGCACCGCCACCACCCAAGATGCGGAGAATATTGGGTTAGAACATATAACCTCACCCATAACAAGTCAAAGTGATGGTCAAGAACTCATACTCACCTAATACCTTATCGAGGTTTAGATCATCGTAAGTCACCGAGATCTTGGTTCTTCACTACGGTCGATAGAAGAACTCATCTCACCGTGATCCTTCAATACGCCGGACGCATCAAAGATAGACAAGCAACCAAGTCAAGTCACTTCTTATCTATACCGCAGCCTATACCGACAACTCGTCCTCAAGTTGTCTCACCAGAAACTTTTATATCTCATTAAGCTTAACCAATCATAAAGACTTACGTGATCTTCTACACAATCGTATGATCTAACTTATAAATGAGGTAAGGGACACGATATATGCAATCAAGTATTCAATTCAGATAGAGATTGTAATAGTGGTAACAGAAACATTGTATACAAGCTCAACAAAACCGCTTTCAAGATACAAATCCAACAATCTCCCACTTATACTAAAGCAAACTTTTAGTATACAATGTGTCTCTACTAGCTATTACAAACAAAACCATCACTTTGCTTCTCCCACTTATACAAAAGTTTCCTTTCTAAGTGGGTGCCATCAAGCGCAATCCAAGTCCTCGAACGCACTTCGTAGACTTTTTGCGGCGCTCTTTGTGAATGGATCCGCTAGATTTTCCGTCAGATCAATCTTTTCAATCAAAGACGTCACCTCGCCTAACTATTTCTCGTATGACATGGTACTTTCTCTTTATGTGTTTGGTCGCCTTGTGGGTCCGTGGTTCCTTCGAGTTTGCCACTACACCTGAGTTATCACAGTAAACTATGATACTCTTAGGCAAACCAGGTACCACACCTAGATCCATGAGGTAGTTCTTGAACCATACAGCCTCCTTAGAAGCCTCCAAGCGGCTACATATTCGCTTCCATGGTAGAGTCCGCAATGCATCGCCGCTTGCTTTGCGCCAAGATACGGCTCCACCTCCCAAGGTAAACACATAGCCCGAGGTCGACTTTTTCTCATCACGGTCGATTGGAAACCGAGTCCAGATAACCCAAGGCATTAGACTATCTCGAATGGTAAACTAGCCTATAATCTCGAGTCCTTTTCGTGTACTTGAGTATATGCTTCTTCGCATCAATGAGCTTGTCCAGGTTAGATCGATATCTAGCTACTATGCCTACCGCATAGCGTATATCGGGCTCGTGCATAGCATTATGTACATGAGACTTCCCACGCGGAAGCGTAAGGAACTTGTCTCATTTCCTCTATCTCCTTTGCAATCATAGGTGATCGCGCCTTAGATAAAGGAACGCCATGTCTGAAAGGTAGCAATCCTTTCTTGGTGGTCTGCATACTAAAACGAGTAATCACAGTATCAATGTAAGACGCCTGAGATAAGCTCAACATTTTCTTCTTGCGATCTCGGTAAACCTTGATCCCAAGAATGTACGATCTCCTAAGTCTTTCATTTGAAACTTATCGGATAACCAACTCTTTACGCCCGATAATGCCTTCACGTTGTTGCCAACTAGAAGAATGTCATCTACATAAAGTGCAAGAAATACCACATCACCGTTAACATCTAACCGATACACACAACTCTCGCTAGGCAACTGGGTAAATCCATAGGACTTTACTACCTCGTCAAAGCGTAAGTTCCATGATCGGGAGGCCTCGCTATGCATAAATGGACTTCTTAAGCTTCCATACTAGATGCTCTTCACCCTTTACCACATAACCTTCGGTTGTCGTGATATAGATGTCTCTACCTTCCTCAAGGTAACCATTTAGAAAAGCGGTTTTAACATCCATTTGCCAAACCTCTAGGTTCAAGTGGGCTGCTATGGCCGTAAGAATTACGATGGACTTGAGCATTGCTACAGCGAAAAGGTCTCATCGAAATCGATGCCCTCAACTGAGTGTACCCTTTCGCCACAAGCCCGGCTTTAAAAGCGAAACCTCTCCATCGAATCTCTTCCTTTGTATATCCACTTACTACCTACGGCTTCCTTGCCATCCGGTAGAGGTGTCTTTCATATACATCCATAGCCGTTATGGACTCCATTTCTAAGTCCATAGCGGTGTGCCATGATCTTGCATCAATGTCTTGATTGCCTCCTTGTATGTCCATGGGTCGATTATTGCTCGTTCGCTTCGACTATATCCGAAGATTGTCCCACGAACATAAATCGCTCGGGTTGACGAACAACCCTCCCACTACACGAGGTTCTACCGGCACTATGGCAACGGTGGGTGCAGAAACTTGTGGTTCTCTATCTTGCACAACTTGCTGGGTAGGTACCACTTGTACGGTCGGTATCTCCAGTGGAACTCGACCCACTTCAATATCTTGAATATCTGGTGTCGATCCCTCCCACTAGACTCGACATCTCGTACCTTTGGCCTAATCGGTGGTGGAATACGATCATCTTCTAATTCTTGAAGAATGATTTCAACTTTGGATTTATGATTTCATGTAGTCCTCTTCTAAGAATCGAGCATTAGTGTTAATAATGACCTTCGATCTTTAGGACTATAGAATAAACCACCTTCGCTCCTCTAGATAGCCAATAAATGCCTTGCGCCTGATCTAGCCTCCAACTTGTTAGCCTTCTTGTTCAAAGACATGTGCTAGATCGCCCATATCCTTATGTGGTTTAAACCGGGCTTGCGCCAAACCAAAACTCGAAAGGGGTCTTTTCGATCGACTTGGATGGTACTAGATTCAGAATTATGCCGTCGCTTCTAAGGCATACCCCGTAACGAAATAGGCAATGTATCATAACTCATCATAGATCTAACCATTTCCAAAAGAGTCCTATTTCTTCGCCTCGACACACCATTTTGTGTGTGGTGTGCCCGTGAAGTCTTGTTGGGATGTAATCCCACACTTCACTAGATAGTCCATAAACTCGTTCTCGAGGTATTCGCCACCGCGATCGTAACGCAGCGACTTGATACTCTTACCAAGCTTCGCCTCCACTTCCGCCTTGAACTCTTTGAATTTCTCAAAACATTCGTGACTTGCGGTGAAGCGGTATATGTATCCGCACTTGAGTAATCGCCAATGAAAGTGACAAAATACTGCACCCTCCACGAGCATGTGTGGACATTGGTCCACACAGTCGAATGGACTAGCTCTAACATTTCTTTGGCTCTATAACCCTTCGCTTTGAAGGTCCAGTCGACATCTTACCTTCTATACAGATTCGCAGACCGGGAACGGAGTAACCGTGAGATTACCCAACGCCCATTCTTAGCCGCCTTTGGATCCTATTTAGATTGATGTGACCTAATCTAAGATGCCGAGAGAAAAGTAGTGTCATCTTCAGAAGAAAACTTTCTCTTTTAGGGTTTGATGAAGATGCAACATAGTTATATGTATTATGTTTTGCGTAAATAGTATAAAGCTTAATTATATAAAGTGCCAACACGTATAACTTCGTCATATCTTATGATAGAAACACCACTATCAAAAATAATGTAATATCCATGAGTAAATAATTTCAAACAAAAACAAGGTTCCACCGAAAATCCGCACATACAAAACGCCTTTCAAAACTAAAACTGTTGTCCCAAAACATAAAGAAACATCTCCAACCGCAATCGCCGACTTTCGCCGTTGCCCATGGAGATCGTTATCTCGCCATTAGCTAGCTCCTTGTCCGCAGAACCCCGCAAGGTGTAACAAACATGATCAACAAGACTGTGTCTACTACCCAAGAATGGGTAGAACAAGTAGCTAAACATGTTTCACATTAAAGCAAACCATGTACTCGAGCCTTGAGCATAGGGCACTTAGCCTTCCAATGCCCGTCCTTGCCGCACTTGAAGCACTTGCCCTTCTCCTTTGGCTTCTTCAAGCCTCCGGTGGCAGCCATGTTCTTGCTCCCATTACTCCCACTATTTCCCTTGCCTCTACCACCTTTGGTGCCCCTTTTTCTTTTTCCATTTTGCAACGAAAATTTTGGGCCCTTAGATGTGCTAGCAAGAGCATGTGCTCCTTTTCCCATAACTCCTTCCGCAGCAACGAGATCATTAAGCAACTGACTAAGTGTAAACTCGGTCTTGCTCATGATCGCATTCACGCGAAAGTTCTCAAAAGACTTGGGCAGTGTATTGAGGATGATATCGACCTTGGCTTCGCCGTCAATACCTCCTCCCAACTGATCAAGACTATCCATGAGATGAGTCATGTGGGAGACATTTTCATGGACCAAACTTCTTCTTCCATCTTACACGCTAAGATTTCTCTCATTGTGTGGAAGCGATCGTCCGATCCGATCGCCCAAACTTACTCTCGAGACTTGACCAAATATCGTCGGTCTACCATCGATCGATGTCAGTACCGCAAGCCTTTGGACATAGTAGTCATCATATAGCATTTAGCCATATTGTTCGACTTATTCCAAAGTCCGCCGACTCTCGCCGCTCATTAGTCGATGTGTCGATAAGGGCATCGGGTTTAGGAGTAGTGAGAACAAACATGTGTTCTTCAAATGATATGAACATATTCCATGTTTCGCTTCCACTCGATAAAATTTGGACCGGATAAGGATTTTGTGCGAGCATATTGATAATCGATGTAAGAGACATATCTCAAACGATAATGAAAAACACATAAGCATACGATCGCACATAATTCGTAATAATAATATTGTAACCTTTTGATAAACCAATATTAATGAAACCTCCAATCGCCCAAGAAATCCCACATGCAAGCCACGCGTGTGGGCGCTACACAAGAACCCCCGACTGCACTAAAATATACCTTTAGTCGCTTAATTTCAATCCATGTCAACTTATCCTTATGACAAATGAAATTAACGATTGACCTTACTAGACCACATCACTATCGCAAGAAGGGACTTCATGAAGTTGTACTTGAGGTGATGTCTACAATGACCACATTTTTAACAAATAGAAAATGAATTCTTAGAATTGGCATACTCACTAGACCATACCGCTCCAATTCAAATTCTTTTGTTATCTCATTTTATATCTATCTCTAGAGAACTTATAAAATCGCACATGCAAGCCACGCTGTGGATCGCCACATGAAACTCCCACTTCTCAATAGATTTAAAATGTTTTATTTAGAAATCTCATCTAACAAACTTATGATAAACAAGGCAAGCAAGCCACGCAGCGTGTGGACGCCACTCACGATCGCCTCACTTTGTTTAGAGATCAAAAGTGGAGGTCTCGACATTTTAATTTGAAAAATTAATTTGTCGGGTTGCTTGCTTAGTCTTTTTATTCAAAAGGTTTGTCCATGCGAGATCACGTAATCCTAGCATGCTTTTCTATAGAACTCAACATGTAAAACATGCTCAAGAATTCTAAAATATGCTTGATAAACGCGATAAACCTAGCATGCTTACTACGCCGCACTTAAATACGTGAAACACTTAAAGGTTTGTCAACGTAATTTAAACATACATAGCATGCTCTCGCATAATTTAAACATCCACGACATGCAATGAACGATAAAAAAAATAAAAAACGCTCATCGTGGCCCACTCGTGGAACTCGCACTTTCGCCAATCTATTACATAGAAATTGCAAAGTACGTAATTAAACTTGAAAAACAGCCTCGCGTGCACGGGCACGACCGGATTCGCCAAACTGGATTTGGGCGGATCGGTGGAACGGGCCGGATCGGGCCTAAAACTGAATCGGGCCGGAAACGGGTCTGGGCGGGTTTGGGCCGGTTGGCCCAAAATATGTGCCGGGCGCACTAGGGCACAACCCATGCCCCGCCCGCCAGCCCATCCGCCGCCTATCTTGCGCCGCCGCCGAGGAGCTCCCGCACGCGGTACCGCCGGCGCTGCTGCGCCGCTTGCCGCCGAGCGCCACCGGATGTCTATGCGAAAGTCGTGCGCCCGGTCACCCAAGATCGCCGAACACACTCGCGTGCCCGCCGTGTGTCTTGTCGCGTCTGCCTCGCTGGCTCGCTGCGTGGTCGCGGACGATCGCAACCCACCGAGGGCGCGACGCTACCGAGCTCGCCGCTCCCCGCCGCTACCCGCGCCGACCCGCCATTGCTGCCGAGTGGTCTCGGCCACTCTGAGGTTTCCCATGCACAATCTGCCGAGCACCGCCGAGGCTCCCGCGCGAAAGTCGTGCGCCTGCGTCGCCGCAAGCATGCCGCACGCCGCACGATGCCGCACCAACCGCCGTGATGCGTTTACGCCGCCGGGCCGCCGCCGCGCCTACCGAGGAGTCGCCGCCCCTTTGCCCATGTCCGCCCGCGCCCCTCGCGATCGTCCACGCGACCGCGAGGCTCGGTCGCAAGAAACCGTGCAGGGGACACCCGCGTCTGATTTTCCCGCCGTGTCGCCTTTCGTGCTTTCTGTTCTTCTTTACGTATAAGATTTACGTAATAATAAATCTAATCTAACCACGGATTTTCTCGTGGTGAAAACAAAACCCAACAAAACAAAAACGAGCCACGATGAACGATAGATCCAACAATTAATTAAGCGCACGTAATAATCAAACGTTAATTAATCAAACAGAGCCAAGATTCTGATCCCGTGCTCGATACCAATGTAGGGATGACATATGTCTAGCCTCGCCCGAGGATCTATCTTGGATATTTAATTCACCATACGCTGATTATAAGCCAAGCATGCGCCTATATAATTAATTGCAACACGTAGGGTTTTCGTGTTTACCTTTGGATTTGCCGAGGTGGATGAACGGGATGAACGGATCGAGACTCGTGCTTTGATCTTCTGGACTGTATCCCGGTTGCCCAATCTCCAACGTCGAGTGAGGACGATCTATGGAGAATGCTTCGGAAAATCACCCAATGCTCTCACAAAGCTCTCGAAAATTCCTCACAAAAACTCTTGTGATTCTCGAAAATTGTGTGTAGGATTAATTAACATTAACCTAGACTTTATCTCTTACCTTATATTTATAATGCATTACCATAATCCCATAAGGAAAGGATTTATGCATATCCCATAAATATAATAATATCCTTATAGGATAAAGAGAATAAAATCTTGCCTTTGGGAGCATACAAGGGGCCGATTTTACTAAGCCAGGGGCTCTGATGGGCCACCTGTGGATCAAATGTAAGGAATAAAGATGGGCCTCAAATAAATTAATTATCTTATGTTAAGCCCGAACATAAATTAATTTATAAACATTTATTCATGCCACTAGAGAATAAATGTCGACTTACCCTTTATTACCGGTTGAGTCGGGCTTGCACTTAGACATTACGAATCCCGTATTTAAGATATCGAACGTCCATTAATTATTTACAACATTCGATCGCTTAAAATAATTAATATCTTTAATTCCTTAAGTAGTACCACTCAACCTTATTATTGTACTTGAGCTAACTCAACCTGCAGGGTTTAGTACAATAAACCTTTTGAGCTCCTTAAGGGGACGTCATCTTCCTAAACGGATACGGTGACTCGATACATAGATAACTAGCATGACATACAAGCACTGCCACCACCCAAGATGCGAAGAATATTGGGTTAGAACATATAACCCTCACCCATAACAAGTCAAAGTGATGGTCAGCAACTCATACTCACCTAATACCTTATCGAGGTTTAGATCATCGTAAGTCACCGAGATCTTGGTTCTTCACTACGGTCAGATAGAAGAACTCATCTCACTGTGATCCTTCAATACGCCGGTGGCGTATCAAAGATGACAAGCAACCAAGTCAAGTCACTTCTTATCTATACCACGTTCTATACCGACAACTCGTCCTCAAGTTGTCTCACCGTGAAACTTTTATATCTCATTGCAACCAATCATACAAACTTCGTGATCTTCTACACAATCGTATGATCTAACTTATAAATGAGGTAAGGGACACGATATATGCAATCAAGTATTCAATTCAGATAGGAGATTGTAATAGTGGTAACAGAAACATTGTATACAAGCTCAACCAAAACCGCCAAGATACAAATCCAACAAAAACAACCTTCATTACAGACTTCGGAGTCTTTGCATATAAGAAGATGCCATTCGGACTCAAGAATGCAGGGGCCACCTATCAAAGAATGGTGGACAAAATATTCCAGCCCTACATAGGTCGAAATGTGGAAGTGTACGAGATGATATCGTCGTCAAAAGCAAGGAGGAAGCCGCATGTGTTGCCGACCGAGATCGCCCCTCGCTTACTTAGAAAAGTCAACCTAAAGCTAAACCCCTGAAATGCACGTCATAGCTCGTCCGAAAGTTTCGGGTGTTGGGTTTCACAAGGAGGGTTAAAAGCCAACCCGCCCAAGGTTCAAACCATTGTGGATATGAAGATGCGAAGATAATCCACGACGACATAAGTGACGGTGCGCATAGCCGCACTAAGCCGCTTTCTTTCAAAAGCATGGATAAGCAATGCCTTTCTTCAAAATACTCAAAAGGCTCGGAGTTCTCCTGGAATGATATACACAAGTCCGCCTTTGAAGATCTCAAGAACTACCTCTCCAAACTCCCCACTATATCCGTCCCGAAATAAGGAGAGGTCCTTTCCCTATACCTCGCCGCCTCGGACGAAACGATAAGTGCAGTCTTGGTACGAGAGGAAGGACGTCAGCTCCCCGAGTATTTCATCAGTCGAGCACTGAAAGGACCAGAAACAAGGTATCAGCCTTTGGAGAAACTCGCCCTGGCATTAGTAAATGCTGCAAGGAGATTGTAGGGAAATCTGATTTTAACCCTCTCCCGAGGATCTATCTTGGATGTTTAATTCACCATACATTGATTATATGTCTAGCATGCACCTATATAATTAATTGCAACACGTAGGGTTTTCTCGTGTTTACCGCGAATCTGTCTGGGTAGAACGGATCAAGACTTGTGCTTTGATCTTCCGGATCGTATCCCGCTTGCTTAATCTCCAATGTCGAGTGAGGACAATCTATGGAGAATGCTATAGAAAATCACCTCTTTCTTCTCACAAGATTTTCAAAATCTCACTATTTTAGCAATAGAATTCTCGAAAATATGGATGAGGATTAGCCTTGATTTTCTCTCTCACCTTATAATTATAATGCACTCTCAAATCCTATCTAGATAGGATCTATGTATATCTAATAAATACAATAATATCCTTTAGGATAGAGAGGATCAAATCAGAGTCCCAGTAGGACTAGGAGAGAGAGTGGGCGATTTTCACCTAAGCCACAGGCCTGGATGGGCCAACCCAGGGATCAAATGCAAGGAATAAAGATGGGCCTCAAATAAATTAATTATCTTATGTTCAGCCCAGAACATAAATTAATTCATAAATATTTATTCATGCCACTAGAGAATAAATGCTCACTTACCCCTTTATTTCCGAAGTAGAGTCGGGCTTGCACTTAGACTTTATGAATCCCCGTATTTAAGATATCGTACGTCCATTAATTATTTACAGCGTTCTGACTGCTTAAAATAATTAATATCTTTAATTCCTTAAGTAGTACCACTCAACCTTATTATTGTACTTGAGATAATTCAACCTACAAGGTTTAGTACAATAAACCTTTTGAGCTCCTTAAGGGGACGTCATCATCCTAAACGGATACGGTGACTCGACACAGGTAACTAGCATGACATACAAGATCGCCACCACCCAAGATGCAGAGAATCTTGGGTTAAATCATGTAACCTCACCCATAACAAGTCAAAGTGATGGTCAAGAACTCATACTCGCCTAATACCTTATCGAGATTTAGATCATCGTAAGTCACCGAGATCTAGGTTCTTCACGACGGTCAGATAGAAGAACTCATCTCACTATGATCCATCAATACGTCAGAGACGTACCAGTAAAGACAAGTAACTAAGTCAAGTCATTTCTTATCTATACCGCAGCCTATACCGACAACACGTCCTCAAGTTGTCTCACCGTGATACTTTTATATCTCATTAAGCTCGACCAATCATACGCACTTCGTGATCTTCACACACCGTATGATCTAACTTATGTATGAGATAAGGGACTTAGATATATGCAATCAAGTAAACAATTCAGATAGGAGATTGTAATAGTGGTAACAGGAAACATTGTATACAAGCTCAACCAAATTGCTTTCAGTATACAAATCCAACAATCTCCCACTTATACTAAAGCAAAACTTTTAGTAAACAATGTATCTCTCTACTAGCTATTACAAACAACACCATCACTTTACTTCTCCCACTTATACAAAAGTTTGCTTTCTAAGTGGGTGCCATCTGCAAATCCAAGTCCTCGAATATGCTCTTCAGACTTTTATGCGTGCTCTTCGTGAATGGATCAGCTAAGTTATTCGCAGCACCAATCTTCTCAATCAGACATCCCCTCGCCTAACGATTTCTCGTATGACATGGTACTTTCTCTCTGTGTTTTGTTGCCTTGTGGGTCCGTGGTTCCTTCGAGTTTGCACATCGCACCGAAAGTTATCACAAGAAACTATGATACTCTTGGGCAAACCAGGTACCACACCTAGATCCATGAGGTAGTTCTTCAACCATACAGCCTCCTTAGCAGCCTCCGAAGCGGCTACATATTCGGCTTCCATGGTGGAGTCCGCGATGCATCGCCGCTTGCACTCCGCCAGATACGGCCTCCTCCCAAGGTAAACACATAGCCCGAGGTAGACTTCTTCTCATCACGGTCGGCTTGGAACCGAGTCCGAATAACCCAAAGGCATTAGACTATCCGCATGGTAAACCGCCTATAATCTCGAGTCATTTTCAGGTACTTGAGTATATGCTTTACCGCAATCCAATGAGCTTGTCCAGGTTAGACGATATCTAGCTAATATGCCTACCGATAGCGTATATCGGGTCTCAGAAATAGCATTAAGTACATGAGACTTCCTACGGCGGAAGCGTAAGGAACTTGTCTCATTTCCTCTATCTCATTTCCAGTCATAGGTGACTGCTCCTTTGATAAAGGAATGCCATGTTTGAAAGGTAGCAATCCTTTCTTGGCGGTCTGAATACTAAAACGAGTAATCACAGTATCAATATAAGACGCCTGAGATAAGCTCAATATTTTCCTCTTGCGATCTCGGTAAACCTTGATCCCAAGAATGTACGCTGCATCTCCCAAGTTTTTCATTTGAAACTGATCGGATAACCAACTCTTTACGTCTGATAACAACTTCACATTGTTGCTAAGTAGAAGGATATCATCTACGTAAAGTGCAAGAAATACCACATCACCGTTGACATCTAAACGATACACACAACTTTCGCTAGGCAACTGGGTAAATCCATAGGACTTTACCACCTCGTCAAAGCGTAAGTTCGAGGATCGTGAAGCTTGCTTAAGTCCATAAATGGACTTCTTAAGCTTCCAAACTAGATGCTCTTCACCCTTCATCACATAACCTTCGGGTTGCTGCATATAGATGCCTCTACCTTCTTCAAGGTAACCGTTTAGAAAATCGGTTTTCACATCCATTTGCCAAACCTCAAGGTTTAAGTGGGCAGCTATGGCCAGAAGAATTCTGATGGACTTGAGCATTTCACAGTGAAAAGGTCTCATCGAAATCGATGCCCTCAACTGAGTGTACCCTTTCGCCACAAGCCCGGCTTTAAAACCCAAACCTCTCCATCCGAATCTCTTCCTCTTGTATACCCACTTGCTACCTATGGCTTCCTTGCCATCCGGTAGAGGTGTCTTTCGATACATCCATAGCTGTTATGGACTCAATTTCTAAGTCCATAGCGGTGTGCCATGATCTTGCATCAATGTCTTGTATCGCCTCATCCAGTATGTCCATGGGTCGATTATTGCCGCTTTCGATTCTCGACTAAATCCAAGATTCACCCACGAACATAAATCGCCGGGTTGACGAACAACCTCCCACTACGATGAGGCGCCATCGCACAATGGCAACGGTGGGTGCAGAACTTGTGGTTCTCTATCTTGCACAATTTGTTTGAATAGAGCCATCAGACGGCCGGATCTCCAAAGTGGAACTCGACCCACTTCAATTTCTTGAAGTATCCGTGTCGATCCTCCCACTAGACATGACATCTCGCACTTTGGCTTAAACGGTGGTGGAATACGATCATCTTCTAATTCAAGAATGATTTCAACTTTAGATTTATGGTTTTCATATAATCCTCTTCTAAGAATCGGGCATTAGTGCTAATAATGACCTTCCGATCCTTAGAATATAGAATAAACCACCTTCGTCCCTCTAGGATAGCCAATAAACAGCCTTTGCGTCGGATCTAGCCTCCAACTTGTCGGCCTTCTTGTTCAAAGACATGTGCCGGATCGCCCATATCCTTATGTGGTTTAAACTAGGCTTGCGCCCAAACCACAACTCGAAAGGGTCTTTTCGACCGACTTGATGGTACTAGATTTAGCAAGTATGCCGCTTCTAAGGCATACCCCGTAACGAAATAGGCAATGTTGCATAACTCATCATCGATCTAACCATTTCTAAAAGAGTCATATTTCTTCGCCTCACACACCATTTTGTTGTCTTTGTGTCTTGTAGTGAGTGGAGGTAATCCCACACTACACCAAATAGTCCATAAACTCGTTATTGAGGTATTCGCCACCGCGATCAGACCAAAGGACTTGATACTTTTACCATGCTTCGCCTCCACTTCCGCCTTAAACTCTTTGAATTTCTCAAAGCATTCTGACTTGCGCGAAGCGGTATATGTATCCGCACCTTGAGTAATCGCCAATGAAAGTGACAAAATACTGCATTCTCCACGAGCTTGTGTTGACATAGGTCCACACAGTCGAATGGACTAGCTCCAACACTTCTTTGGCTCTATAACCCTTCGCTTTGAAGGGTCCGGTCGACCTCTTTCCTTCTATACAGATTCGCAGATCGAACCAGAGTAACTGTGAGATCACCCAACGCCCATTCTTAGCCGCCTTTGATCCCATTTAGATTGATGTGACCTAATCTAAGATGCCAGAGAAACGTGGTGTCATCTTGCGAAGAAAACTTTCTCTTTTTAAGGTTTGAAGAAGATGCAACATAGTTATAGGTATTATGTTTGGCAGAAATAGTATAAAGCGAATTATATAATGTGCCACCACAGATAACTTCGTCATTTCTTATGATAGAAACGCCACTATAAAAAATAACAGAATATCCATGAATAAATAGTTTGGAAACGAAAATAAGGTTCCGCCGAAACTCCGGCACATATAAAACGTCTTTCAATACCTAAACAGTTCTATCAAATCATAAAGTAACATCTCCGACCGCAACGGCCTCGACTTTCGCTGCTGCCCATGGAGATCGTTATCTCGCCATCACACAGCCTCCCTTGTCCGCAGAACCCTCAAGATGGTGTAACAAACATGATCAATCGACCAGATCTACTACCCATGAATGAGTAGAACAAGTCGCTAAACATGTTTCATTATTAAAGCAAATAAGCGCACTTGAGCCTTGAGCATAGGGCACTTGGCCTTGCAATGCCCGCCTCACCGCACTTGAAGCATTTGCCCTTCTCCTTTGGCTTTTTCAAACCATTGGTAGAGCCCTTTGTATCATTCCCACTCTATTCTTTAGCCTTAGCATCTCTTGAATTCCACTTTCCCTTTTCATCTTTCGATGAAGCAGTGGTTTTCTTTGAGGTGCGTACTAAAGACTGTGCACCTTTGCCCATTTTACGTTCTTCCGTTACTAGATCCTCTTGCAATGAATCTAGAGTATAACTCTTATCATAAAGGACTACTTTATAACGGAAGTCATCAAAAGACTTGGGCAAAGTGTTGAGGATCATGTCAATTCTGACTGTGTCATCAATGTATCCTCCAACCAATTCGAGCTCTCCGAAGAGATTGATCATTTGCTCTACATGGTCATGCCCCAAATCGCTTTCCTTCATTGAACTTGACATTATTGATTTTGTCAAATTATGACAAGTTTATTCTGTCCGACTCTCATACGATTTCATAAGACTTAGCCATATAGTGGCTGCATCTTCCACCTCTTGATGCTGGAGTTGCAGGGACTCGCACATGGTGACCAAAAGAAGGCACTTTGCCATTCTATTTGATTTGTCCCATTTCTCGTGCTCCTTGCGCCCTCATCGATGATGAATCGCCTAGAGGTTTGGGACGGGGTGTAGTGAGTACAAATAAATTTTCTTCGACAAGAAGAACATTCTCAATGTTTCGCTTCCACTCGATAAAATTTGGACCGATAGAGGATTTTAAAGCAGCATGTTGATAATCGGTGTAAGAGACATATCTGAAAAGTAACGTAAACACATAAGCATACATCGCACATAATTCGTAACAATAATATTGTAACCTTTGATAAAACAATATTAATTGAAATCTCCAATCGCCCAAGGAATCCCACATGCAAGCCACGCGTGTGGACGTTTACATGAACCCCCGACTGCACTAAAAATACCTTTTAGTCGCTTAATTTCAATCCATGTCAACTTATCCTTATGACAAATGAAATTAATGATTGGACCTTACTAGACCACATCACTATCACAAGAAGGGACTTCACGGGAAGTTGTACTTGAGGTGATGTCTAAGCAATGACCACAATTTTAACAAAGAATGAATTTTAGAATTGGCATACTCACTAGACTATACCACTCCAATCCAAATTCCTTTGTTATCTCATTTTAAATCTATCTCTAGAGAACTTATGAAAATCGCATATGCAAGCCACGTGTGTGGATCGCCATACATGAAACTCCCACTTCTCAATAGATTAAAATGTTTTATTTAGAAATCTCATCTAACAAACATATGACAAACAAAGGCAAGCAAGCCATGCGTGTGGACGCTTACTCACAAAGCACGTATCACTTTGTTTAGAGATCAAAAGTGGAGGTCTTGACATTTTAATTTAAAATTATTATGTCGGGTAACTTGCTTAGTCTTTTGTTTTAAAAGGTTTGTCCATGCAGATCACGTAATCCTAGCATGCTTTTCTATAGAACTCAACATGTAAAACATGCTCGCAGAATTCTAAAATATGCTTGGAAAAAAAAACGTGATAAACCTAGCATGCTTACTATGCTCATCCAATCACGAAGACATATAACATGTTTATCTATGTAATTAAACATACATAGCATGCTACTGCATAATTTAAACATCCACGACATGCTTTGAACGATAAAAATAAAATAAAATCGCTCATCGCGCCCACTGTGGATCCCGCATTTCGCCTAATTTATTACATAAATTTGTAAAGCATGATCTTCAAACTCAAAACGGCCTCGCGTCCACGAGCACGCATCGGATTCACAAAATGTAATTTGGGCTGAAAATCAAAAACGGGCCGGATCATTGAACGGGCCGAACCGGTCGAAAATCGAATCAGTCAAAATTTCGGATCCGGGTGAAAAATTGGGTCGGGGGCGAACTGGGTCGGGTCAGCCCATAACAAACGGGCCGGGTCAGCATATAAGGGCTGGGACGCGCACTAGGGCACAGCCCATGTGCGTGCCCAGCACACCGCCGCCGCCCACCTCGTGCACCGTCGCCCATGCCCTGCCGAGGGCTACCGAGAAGCGCCGTCGAGGACTACCGAGAGCAGGCAGGATATTCGCCAAGCTGCCACGCCTACCCGCGCTACCGAAATCGGGCGTTGAGGTTTCCCGAGCGAGAATCGCGCGCCTCGCCGCCCGGCGTCTTTGCCGAGCCGCCTGCTGCTGCTGCCCCGCCCGCGACCCGCCGAGGTTACCGAGAGACGCCGTGGCACCGCCGAAGCGTCCGCCGAGGTTTCCGCGCGAATCTCGCGGTGAGGCCGCCGAGAATCCCGCACGCACGACGCATGACCCGCGCCGAGCACACCAGCGCGACGCCGCCGGGCGAACCCGCAAGACGATGCGCGCGCCGCCGCCTGCCGCCGCCTCGCCGCCGCGATCGCGTGAGCGCCGCGAGCGCCGCTCGAGGTTTCGCACCTCAAGACCGAGGCGCGCCGGGCCTTGCGCAGGTTGACGTGCCCGCATGCCCGATCGCCGCGCTCGCAACCCCGCACGCCTGTGTCACCCGTGTCGCCCGACGCCGCGCGCCAACTACCGAGGCGTGTCCGGCCGCCGGCGCCGCCGCCCGCGACCGCCGAGGCTTGTCGCCCGCGCCGCCGCCTCGCCTCGCCAATGCCGCCGAGAACGCGCATGGCGCCGAGCGCCGCCCGCACCGCGCGCCTTATTTTCTTGTGAACTCCGCTCCTCGCTTCTTCGTGCTTTCGTCTTTGTTCTTCTTTTATAGATAAGATTTACAGGAAAAAATCTAATCTAACCACGGATTTTCTCATGATGAAAAACAAAATCCGATAAAAATAAAACGAGCCACGATGAACGATAGATTCACAATTAATTAATTGCGCACGTTATAATCAAACGTGAATTAATCCAACAGAGCCAAGATACTGAACCTGGCTCTGATACATATTGTAGGGAACTCTGATTTTAACCACTCTCGAGGATCTATCTTGGATGTTTAATTCACCATACATTGATTATATGCCTAGCATGCACCTATATAATTAATTGTAACACGTAGAGGTTTTCTCATGTTTACCTGCAAATCTATCGGGGTAGAACGGATCAAGACTCATGCTTTGATCTTCTGGATTGTATCCCGGATGCCTAATCTCCAATGTCGAGTGAGGACAATCTATGGAGAATGCTATAGAAAATCACCCTCTTTCTTCTCATAAGATTTTCGAAAATCTCACTATTTTGGCAATAGAATTCTCGAAAATATGGATGAGGATTAGCCTTGATTTTCTCTCTCACCTTATATTTATAATGCACTCCCAAATCCTATCTAGATAGGATCTATGCATATCTAATAAATATAATAATATCCTTTAGGATAGAGATGATCAAATTAGAGTCCCAGTAGGACTAGGAGAGAGAGTGGGCGATTTTCACCTTAGCCACAGGCCTGGATGGGCCAGCCCAGGGATCAAATGCAAGGAATAAAGATGGGCCTCAAATAAATTAATTATCTTATGTTCACCCGTAACATAAATTAATTCATAAACATTTATTCATGCCACTAGAGAATAAATGCTGACTTACCCCTTCATTTCCAAAGTTGAGTCGGGCTTGCACTTGGACTTTACGAATCCCTGTATTTAAGATATCATACGTCCATTAATTATTTACAGCCTTCGATCGCTTAAAATAATTAATATCTTTAATTCCTTAAGTAGTACCACTCAACCTTATTATCGCATTTGAGATAACTCAACCTGCAGGTTTAGTACAATAAACCTTTGAGCTCCTTAAGGGACGCCATCATCCTAAACGGATACGGTGACTCGACATAGGTAACTAGCATGACATACAAGATCGCCACCACCCAAGATGCAGAGAATTGGTTAAATCATGTAACCTCACCCATAACAAGTCAAAGTGATGGTCAAGAACTCATACTCACCTTATACCTTATCGAGATTAAGATCATCGTAAGTCACCGAGATCTAGGTTCTTCACGTCGGTCGATAGAAGAACTCATCTCATCGTGATCCATCAATACGCCGAGACGCATCAAGATAGACAAGCAACCAAGTCAAGTCACTTATCTATACCACAATTTATACCGACAACTCGTCCTCAAGTTGTCTCACCGTGATACTTTTTATATCTCATTAAGCTTGACCAATCATACGCACTTACGTGATCTTCACACAATCGTATGATCTAACTTATATATGAGATAAGGGACTTAGATATATGCAATCAAGTAAACAATTCAGATAGGAGATTGTAATAGTGGTAACAGGAAACATTGTATACAAGCTCAACCAAATTGCTTTCAGTATACAAATCCAACATAGATTACGTCCATACTTCCATGAACATCCCATACAAGTTCTCACCGATCACCCACTTCGACAAGTATTGACGAAGCCAGATGCCTCAGGGAGAATTGCGAAGTGGGCAATCAAATTGGGCGAACACGATACATCTTTTTGCCCCCGCCAAGCCATCAAGGGTCAAGCCTTAGCAGACTTCCTTGTCGAGGCTAACTTCGCTGAGAACCCAAAACCCACCGAGTCCGTATTAGACGATGCCGAAGCCGAACCAATAGATAAAACACCGGAGGATTGCTGGCAAGTCTACGTTGACGGGCTTCGGGAAAACAGTAATGAAAGCGTATCTTACTCCTAGGACCGGATGGCCAAGAGATCACCTACGCACTTCGGTTCGCATTCAAAAATATGAACAACGAAGTGGAATATGAGGCCTTAATTGCGGGACTTCGCCTAGCTCAAAGCCTTCAGATACGAGCAGTGCAAGTTCACAGTGACTCTCAAGTCATAGTGAGCCACATGTTGGGGAAGTACGAGACAAAAGGCAATAGGATGAAGAAATACCTTGAAATAGCTAAAAGCCTACAACAAGCTTTCTCACACTTCCAGTTGGTTCGCATCCCAAGGGAATGAAATAGCCGAGCTGACGTCTTAAGCAAACTGGCCTCGTCGTCGACGAACTCGCCAGTAGAAGAAGTCCGAAATAGGAGCATAAACGATGATGATACCGGAGCCGAGGTCAATATAGTCTCTGATGACGAACCCAATTGGATGACTCCCATTCGAGAGTACCTGGAGAAAGGTGAACTACCCCATGATAGGCTCGAGGCTAGAAAAATCTTGAGCAAGTCTCTGCGATATATACTTGAGCAAGGAGTCCCCTATAGAAAATCATACCTCCAATCTCTCTAAGGTGTTTGGGTCCGCATCAACCGACACGCATTACGAGAAGTACATGAGGGATCATGTGGAAGTCACATCGACCCAAATACCTTATCGAAAAAATCATGCGATGGGGATACTATCACAACAATGTTCCAGACTCAATCGATCTCGTGAAGAAATGTCCGGTGCCAAATTCATGGAAACGTGTCGAGGCTACCTCAAACCGAACTCACAAGATGCAAAGCCCTCGCCATTTATGCAATGGGGATCGATATCGAGGTCCTTTCGCAAAGCTCCGTGGCGCTTCAATTCCCCGATTGTCATGATCGACTACTTCAAGTGGGTGGAAGCCGAACCCTTGGTGAAAATCACGAGCAAAACACCCTCAACTTCGTCTGGAAGAACATCGTGTGTCGCTTCGGCATCCCTCATTGTAATACCCCGAATATTTAAACGCCTAATTACGATATTAATTTCGTAAATTAGAGTATTGTTATGATAATTTGATTATTAATATATCGAATAATGATTTCGATTATTTTGGTTCCTATATTTTATTCACAAATGAATGTGAATTGAGAAATACGAATATGTAACGTATTTCAACAATATTATTTTTACGTCGATTACGTAACGATGATTAAATGCTCGTGATATTTTCTAAGTTTTTAAGCTTAGAATTTAATTCCATTATTATTGGAATATATTTAATAGAGCCGTAATCAGCTTTATTACGACCATTTTGAGATGAGTCGATAATTAACGTTTTGAGACGTTTCAAACGTTAACGTTTAGAGATGACTTGAGAATCAAGTCTAATGATCAAGGAATTATGATATTTAAATTCCTATGATTATTTTATGTAATTAGAGTATTATTTAGCATTAAAATAATGCTAGAACATTAAGGATTAATTATTGAGTAAGTTTAAAATTTTCGAAAACCCTAATTCGAAAATTAGAGTTTTCACACATGAAATGATACTAATAATTTTTTCTATGATATAATTTATCATCTAAGACATATATTATATCATATAGATATTAAATGCAATAAAATGAATTGTTTAGCACTTGTACCCTAAAAGTGCCGTGTGTTTTTGATATTAATTGAAGGAATTGAAAGTCTTTGGATCAATTGCTATGTTGCGTTCACTTTGTGTAAATAGTAAGGTATTTTCTACACACAAACCAAGTAAATAAAATGAAAGCAATCAAATTGGGATGAATTAATTGTGATTGCCGTGTAATATGGATTATGGAGGTTGGAAGAAAATTGTGAACTCCTTTTGATGATGTATTGCATAAATAAGAGTGTAGATATTAATTATATCTTGTATGAGACAAAGAAAATTTAAAAGCTTCCCTTTTTCATGAGGGGTGACCGACGGCACAATTTCTAAAGAAAAAGGTGTGGAATCAGTTTGTTTATTTCAAAATGGTGTAAGAGCTTTTACTATGCTAGGTGGTGACTATTAGTGATGATGTATTACCTATGTAGTGTGTAGCATTTAATAAGGTGACATAAGGCAAAGAAAATAAAGATTCATCCCTTTGTGCAAGGCAATAACCGACGGCAACTTGATACCAAATGTGAGGATTCATTTTGTTTCATTCAATGTGATGATGTATCTACATTTGACAATGTGTAGAGATTAAATATCAAGGAATAAAACAAATAAAATACAACTCATCCTTAGCTAAATCAATGAAGTGGCCGACGTCTATTTTTGTATCAAGGAGTAGGATTTGATCCCATTCAATTAATTGTTGTAAGGAGCAATTATTAAAGGAACAAATGATGACATATTAAAGTGTTGTGAGTCACCAACAAAAACTTGTCTTGAAATTGCTAGTTGTGTGTTACCGTGAGGTGTGAGGAGTTTTTAATGTATTATTTGTTTACTCTTTTAAGTGTGCCAAGTGATAAATAAACATCATAGCAAAGCAACTTCATTTCCTTTTCTTCAAATTGCCGTGAGCTCCATGAGAAGGAAAAGCTTGAGTGTTCATCATCTCTTTAGCCAAAACCTTGGTACTAAAATCCTTGTGCACTAAATCGACACCGTTAAAAAGGTTAGGAATCGAACGAGCTTCCTATATACGTTAAGATTTTCGATTTCTAACGGTTCGATTTTAATATTTATGCTTATGTTCATAGTAATAGAAATATGAAAAATTAGGCTATCATGTTTAGTGGTTTGTAAATATTGTCTAATATGTTAAGAATGGTTCATATATGATGTTTTAATTAAAAGCTAAGCATGCTTTGAATTTTGGCATGGTGATCGAAAATTATTAATGATCATATGTTATTAGATTTATGTTATATAATAGAAAAGGATCTCATTGTGGTTATTTGGAAATTTTTAGGATTTGTTTGTAATTATTTTCTAATTACCAAAAATTACTAAGAATTTTAAGATTGATGTAAAAATTATATTTAGGTGATATTATAGCATTTTAATGTTCTAGAGCCTTGATTATATACCATGTGAATTTACTAAAAATTTTGGAAAATATGTGTATATATATTGAGAATGGCCGAGAGCCATAAGTATTGGTACATTGAGAAATAAGTTGTGATTATTGAATATTATGATGAATTAGTGATGTATAATAATGTTGGGGCCTTGTGTAAATTAATTGAATTTTAGAAAATTATCGACAATTTTTAAGCTTAAAGTCGTAGCCTATAAGGATTAAATGTTGATGCCCAAATTTTCTATAGTTAATGTTAATACATATTAGTGATGCTATGATAATATAGTACACTATATGAATTTAGAAGAATTTTGGAAGGTGTTTGAAAACTTAAGCTTAAGGGCCGTGAGCTTAGAATGGTTATATTAAGGATTTAATTCCTTAATATCAAGAAAAATAATACATTATATGTCTAGAAATTATTTCAGACATTATTGAATTTTTGAGAATTATTAAACATAGAATATTATGTTTACGAAGAAACGTTATATTAAATAACGTTAAAAGCATAAATAATGCTTAATGTATTAAAAGATTAATATTGAAAGAAAATATTTATCAAGTTTATCGATTTACGTGAAAAATCAAGTATTAAAGCTTTATGAAAACAAATGGATTGAAAATCGATTTATATTGAATTTATTCATTAAAATGGGATTTATTTAAGATTTATAAAGAAAAGTCAAAATGGTTGACTTTCAAATCGACGTCTAAATACGTCGTTAAATACGCTAATACGTGAAAAACGACACTTTTATCTGAATATCTCAATTGTGAGAAAAGATTTGATTGAAATCATTTTATCAATAACGTTATTATACGTTAATTATTTAACCTAAAAGGTTAAAATGAGATAGATCATATTACGCCTCTCGAGATACGAGAATTATTTTATTGAAATACGCGAAACGACGATTAAGATTATCAAAACTTCAATTATTATATTATTTATCAAAGTTGAATGAACTTTGAAAATCTCAAAAGCGTACAACATGCTAAACGTAAATTTTGTGTAAAGGTGGACGGAAGGCTCACACGCAACCTGCAGGAGAACACGTATCGAAATTCAAGTTCAAAAGTAGAGGTGAGCTTTACTCTACTCAAACCGGTAGAATTTACCAAATGATTTATTTATGATGCTTTATTGCAAGCAAATATTTATGAAATTATTTATTTAATTACCTACCCAAATGTTTATGTTTTATGTATGTATCCAATCCATGATTGTTGATGCATAATGTTGGGTAGCTCCACTTTATGACATGCTTGAATTCAGATTCTTGGAAGTACCCCAGGATGATGGAGAATTCAGATCCCGGCCGAGATGGCCCGGATTTTGTGCATCGATTATTTTGTGATCAGTGCTTTGAAAGGGTGCTCGGCAACATCCACGCGTCGTGAGAGGAGGCCTCTCCAACAGCTGGAATTATTGTTGGATGAATTATTGTGGTGGATATGGATCATACATACAAGGAAAATGTCTGCGCAGACGAATCTTTATGGAAAATGAAAGAAAATATTTAGTAAACACGAGTATTTCAAATTAAAACCTCGTGTGTTACTGTGATGGGGCAGAGTAATTCAAATGTGATAAATTATTTTGGCATGAGCCACTGAGTGCAATCTTGTACTCAGCCCTGCATGTTTGTTTTTAAATGTGCAGGTTGAGCAGATGATGGATGGAGATGTGTCGGAGCAGTCGGAACCCATTTTGAATACAATATATTTAGAAACCTTGAATACACATCGTCATATGTGTATTCACACGTTTTTCCACTGCAATTGAATTAATTTATCTTATGATGTTGATTAGTTGAATACTTCTGAACATATGAGTCTTGTATATATATTGGATAAAGTTTCCTTAATTATTATTCCAAGTATTAGCCCTGCTAAATCGTACTTAGGATTTAGGGGCACATAAAGTGGTATCGAGCAGTTCGCTCTTTGAATCCAAAACCTATTTTCAGAGTTAAGTCTAGATTGAGTCACTAGACTTCTAGAGGTCAGCCGACACTGCTCGACACTCCATCACATCAAGCTCAACTTGGAAAAGATAAATTATTTTCTCATCTTTGAAAAGAAAAAATTGTGATTTATGAATTTAATTTGGTGTCGATAGAACATTATCGACAAATGATTGGTGTCGATAGAACATTATCGACCAATGATTTGGTGTCGATAGAACATTATCGACAAATGATTTATGAATTTGATTTGTTGTCGATAGAACATTATCGACAAATGAAATGAAAAAGGTTGTAAATAACCATGATTTATTGATTGATGGATTATTGATTGAAATTTTTTCACAAGAAATGCGTATGTTTAAAACGAACTATGTTCGTCATATTGAAATTTTATTCTTCAATTCTCCATATTGTTTTGATTAATGACTATTGTCATCCCAAATGAAGTTATGAGAATTGATAATGAAAGTTGTTGGCTCGCCACCAACGTATGATAATGTCATACGAGAATGTATGGACAAATTTTTTTTTTGGGATAAAATGTTTGAATTCATGTAAATCAATAGAAATTTATTGATATGAATATTTTTAATTTTTTTTTAAATCCCAAAGATGTTTACGATGATGGGTATGTTATCCCAAAAGAACGTAGACTGTTTAACACGCATGATCCCAATTGCGAAGAACATAGGAAGATGAATTATTAGAATTTTATTCCATCCTGAGAATCTCGAATTGATAGACGAGAAGAAAATTTAAGCTCAGAATTCGAAAGGATGTCAAGACGATGAATGTCACTATGCGATAAGTGACATGTGAATGATCTTTTTATTTGGAAGTTCACGCATGACGGAACTCCAAATCATCTATGACTCTTCGTTGAAAACGGTAAAGATATGATCAAAAAAATTCGTTAGAGTCGGTTAAATCGAATCAGCGATCATGCTCGATCGACCTTGAACTCGACTTCGACTTGACCGGCACCAAAGATGTATAATTTTTAACTTTCCGGTCGGTTCAGTCCGACCTCGGAAGTCTAGTCCAACCTTTACAGTGCGACCTCGGTTGTTTGACCTCGACTGTTCGACCTTGTCAGTCCACCTCGGCTTCAAGCTCGGCAGAAGCGAGCCCGGTGGGTATGAGCTCGGCTTTTGACCTCGGCAACGGCAGGTGTGACATCCACCTCACCAATTTATCTTGACCTCGGTCAGATCACCTCCACCTCGGAAATCAACCTCGGCGTCGACCTGTACGCCTTTGGCTTTGATGTCGGCATTATCATGTACGACTTCGGCGTTGTCACGTACGCCCTCAATTGCGGCGTCGATACCTTCAACTTTGGCTTCGAAGTCGGCTTTAATGACTTCGTCATTATGTCAATAATCTCGACAATGACCTCGGCATTGGCAAATGACTTCGGCAACAACTTCGACATCGGTATTACTTACGACCTCGGTATCCCGAGCTCGGCATCAGCAAAACTGTTTGCGCAATGTTTTTATTTTAGCTCGTTCTCCTTCGTTAGAGCTCCGATTTTCGAACGGTTTTCGCCTACGTACTCCTATCACAGAGTAATATACTTCTTATGAAGGACCAAATCCCTGATTCCTTCTCCAGAATTGACGAGAGTCAGTTGAAATTAGTTTATAGTTATATAGAATGAGAACTTTACAGTGCGAGTAGAATTTTAGAATGATACTAGAAAGTAGTATTCCCAGTAGTACGTGAAGCGCTATGACGTACATAAGAACTCTTGTTGATAACTTTTTACGAAATGTATAAGGATTCGATCCTATTCCCTATCCAAATTTCTGTCATTGAGTTTAACTCTATGACCTAGTTCAAATTGAGAAATCACATGAGTTTCTCACTTTTTCTGAAGAAAAATTTCAACCCAAGAATTTATAATGTGTCCTTTTGAAACCAAACCCTCATGTGACTGAGAGAATATTTGTGATGGGTCTGGCCAACCCATATGACCAAAGAAATCTCAGTAGTCGTCATTCTGGTCTTCGGACCCTAGATCCCAAATTATTCAATTCAAAGAATATATGGATTCAATTGAATGTTATTTTGGTTTACGAACCCATATCTTTTGAAAGTCGATATGACGAATTTTCTTCAATCCTGGAGACCAATAAGTAAGACAAAGATTGACTTATCTTGTCACCTAAGTTTTGAATTAGTAAAGTGACAAACATCAGGTACGATGTAGGTTGACTTATTATGGATAACCTAAAAGTTTCAGATCAGTAGAGTGATAGACATCAAGAAGATATGATGTAAATAAGATCTTGATAAGATGAGATATTTTTCCTATGATGCACATGGATGCAATAACCCCTGATGGGCTTACCAGATTTTGATAACAGTGAAGTTATATCTTCATGTTATGAATGAGATACTCTTTAGCATAGAATGCAAGAGTTGAAGTAAAGGGAAGTGCATGATATCCTTGAGATATAATTTCCCCTTATTATGACATAACAAGAGAGATTACAACTTATTTTTAAGATAGTTGATTGTCCGTAAAACCTCCTTAGTAGGTTGGACATGTTTAAAAAAATGGAGATGCACAATATTCTTTTCAGAGGATATATATATGTAAAGAAATGATAGCATCTCAGATAACGAATCTCTCGTTTTATACCTCAATCAATGAAATTATGCTTGAGCATAATCAATTCCAAGTAATTGAGACTTGGTTAAACCAATGATAATGAGATTGAAGAAGATGTGTGAACAGCTAGGATAGCCCTAGCATGTAAATCAAGTATGGAGAAATATCTCCACAATGAAGACATGGTAATGAGATGCTTGGAATTTAAGTTATGGTGTACAAAAGTACTACCTTACCAAGCTATATGACAATAATAGCGGTTCTAGTCACGAGAGTAAGAACCAAGTATAATGAAAGTAATATTATTTTCTGACACCATGCTCAAGAAAAAGGGACAAAAGTCCAAAATAGCTGAAGAAATTATGAACTATACAATTATGAGATAGCCACAATATGAGATAAGTTTCACCGATTTTATGACTTCGATAAGTAAAGTAATTCCTTTGAAGTAAAGAAGCAGAGTAAGAAGCAGATTCATTATTTGAAATGGATCTTAGTGCTCTAAATTGTATTGACACAAAACGCTTGTTTTGCGTGTCTTAGAAATTAACAAGCACGATAGCTTCTTTAGACTTTTGCAAAGGAAATGTTTTCAAGAGAACGAATGAAAAGATTCACCTGGAAGAATCTTAAAGTGAATCTAATTGTAAATCTTACCCCTCATACTTTTGTGACGAGCAATCAAGTGAGATATTAAGTATCTCTGACATGAGAATGAAGCATTCATCGAATGTCGAGAAAATGGTAAAGATATTTGACGTCAAGGCAAAAGTATAATATGTCCCCAGTGGACAAAGGATTTTATCCTATGCAGAATTGCATAATGAATCAATAAAGATTAAGAAGAAATGACGTATATCCAAAAAGGGATATTACAAACGATGGCACTAAATGCCGGTATAAGAATTTCTCTTGAAAAAAAAGTTGAAGGTAAGGATATATGAGAGATATATATTCCTAATATTTGATAATGTGAAAAAGGGAATTGAATCATTCATACTGGATCAGAAATGAATGATAGTGTCAGGTACATCACGATCTCTACGATGAAATTAAGTTATCGAGATATTAATATCAAGAATAGGTCGATATAAACCTACCCACAAAATGCTATTGATAAAAGCATAATAGTACTGACACCGAGAAGGATATGATTAACGAAGTAACAGAAGGCCATAGCAAGAAAGCATAATGTCCCAAGGGAAAGGACAATGATGTATGAAATAGATGTTTATTTGAATGCAGGCGAGAACACGTAGACCAAAGCCTATACTTGACCGAATACAGATTTAATGTAAATCGTGAAGGCCTGATATATACGAGAAAATTTCTCAGAATACCTATAATTTTTCTGTTCGATATAGGTGCTTCGTTTTCTAACATCGCACAAGTATGCGTAGAAACGATAGAACCCAATTCAGGGTAAACGAATCAAGAAATGAAAAATTTCCTCACCTATATTAGAATTATGGCCATCGCAGGTGTTGCTCGAGTTTAGAATTGGACCTAGGATCGCCTAAGGTTCTAACAAATGAGTTAGATCATAATATCTATGTGGAACGTAGATATAATTCAAGAAAAAGAAGTTTCGGAAATGGCTGTCAGTCACGTGATTAGTGACCTGGGCCTAGTCTCTTCGTTAGAGGTGTTACGCGACAAGATGTTAGTACCACTATTTGCTTATGCAAATAAATATAGAGCAATATACGACTGAAGGTGTAAAACGTAAAATGAGTGATAAAATAAGTGTCATGAGTCGTGTCGTGAGTTATATACAAGTTATATATGTCTTAAAGTGTTTAATTCTTTAAGAGATCCTTCTTGTTTAAAATTCCCTCTATTGCTTTGATTTAAGTCTGACTTATCTAACAATATCTGTTTACAAATGGCAAGAAAAGGGAATAATACGGGTAAGAAGATAACCACAAGGCCTACAAGCTTAGAACTCACACAGGCATATCAACTCTTTTATTATAATCTGGCATGAATTTAGGATGCTTTTGGAGGAATTTACGCACCGTTGGAAGGATGCTCGTAACTATGGAGTTCTGAGATGAGGATGGTATCCAAAGGTTTATTCGCCGTTTGCCAACGGAATGGAAAAAGTTTGCAAAGGAAGTATCAAGAGAATATCTTACGTAGTAGAAAACCCAAGACTTGGGCACTTACGAGATTTGTCAACCGGCTCAAGCATACATATCATGCGTATGGAATCACCTACTAGCACTTGTCCCGGTCCCCGACAAGTTACCCAAGATGGTACAAAGGAATGGTTGTACCGATGTTCCAAACGCCGCCCACGCCCCGTGCAAATTATACCCGAAAGGGATGAGAATGGCGGAGGGAGGATCTTACCGCCCTCATGGACTAGGAGAATTACCACTACCAACTCAACCATACTTTCTGATAAAAGTAACACAAATTTCTGGTATTGAAGAAGAAACAGGGAGCAGCTTGACCCCTGGCTCTCTGAAGGAGATAGATCATTGGAGGTATGAAGCAAAAACGTACTTGGAGAAAGACAAGTTTCCAAGTGAGGAGTACGATTCCGATGAAGGCCACTCAGAGACATAGAGTCCTATGATCATATGAGACTTATATGTAGATAAGGGTTAATGTTGAAAATGGTGTGGCTAGAATATGTAAAATAACCATAGTGTGGAGTATGTTGTAAATATGTTAAAATGGTGTCAAAATTTTGAGTGTAAAAAGAACTAGATGCCATGAAATTAGTCGGCTTGATAGACCGACCCTCGTAGTTAATATATGAAAAGTCCTCACTGAGGCATTTTGATGTGACATATTTTATGGTCCTTGTAGAATGGTATCCGATATACGACAACGAATTATTCCAATTAAGATATGGCCACTATGTGATAGTAATTATGCCATTCGGACTAGCCAATGCACCAGTCCTGTTCATGAACCTCAAAAATCGAGTGTTCCACACATACTTAGACAATTTTGTCTTAACCTTTATGAATAACGTTCCTATTCATACGAAGAATGAGAAAGAATGTAAAGAACGTCGAAGGACTGTCTTACGAATTTTAAGAGCCGGGCAAATTTTGCCAAGAACAGTATTGTGAATTACGGCTTAAAGAAATATTCATCAGGCATATAGTGTCTTTAGAAGGAATCAAAGTAGAGCTGGCAAAGGATAAATCAATTAAGAATGAAAGTCGTCGATGACCTAAAATGAGATCGAATTTCCTAGATTTATCGATCGCTATCGAGAACCATGAAGAACTCTATAAGGAAGCAAGGCCGATAACATAACTACCCCAAAAGGAATCAAATTTACATGGATTAATAAAAGAAAGGCTATGTATTAATATGGGAAAGAAAATAGCTTACGCATCACAATGACTTCGGCTAAATGAATAGGATTTCCCAACTCATGATTTGAAATAGTAACAAGGGTATAAGTATCAAAGTCTTGGAGACTTCACCCCTATAACCATAAGTTAAGAATTCTTCACAAATTACAAAAGTTTGAATAAATTCTTCGAACAAAGAGAATTGAATACGGGATAGAAAAGATGGCTCGAATCAGTAAAAGATTACAATTGTAATATAAATTATCATCTACGGAGGGTTATATATATATATATATATATATATATATATATATATATATATATAAGCAATAATAAGCTTAGAAATGAAATCATGAATGAAGTTCATGACCCTTCTCATACCGCCCAACCAGACAGCATTAATAGACATTATATTTTACGAGAAAAGTTAGATAGTAAGGAATAAAATGAGATATAACCATATTATCGAGCAGTGTCTCGGTTACCAACAAGTGAAGGCATTGTAACAATGACCTTATAAGGGGTTATAATCTCTAAATATATACAGATGAAAATGGAATGACATATTAATAGATTTTTATGGCAGGGTTTGCCAAAGTCACAAAGAAATAACACTACTATATGGGTAGTAGTGGATTGACTCACCAAATATGCTTATCTCTGCCTATCCAGATGACTCAGAGATTTGAAAAGTTTATCTCAGTCGTACAAAAAGAGAATCGTACCTTTGCAAGGGGTACCAAAACCTATCACTTCAGATAGAGATTCCAATTTTACCCCTAGATTTTGAGCTAGCTCACCAAAAAGGGTGTTATGCACGATATTGAACCTTATCGTAGATGTCCCCTCACGGACAGATGGACGATAAAAAGGACAATATGAATGTTTAAAGATACGATGAGAACATTCATGTTAAATCAAGGTGCAAGTGGGAACATGTTTTACCACTTATTAAGTTTACGTACGACCATAACTGTCAAGCAACGATTGATATAGCCACACGTGGCATTATATGGAAAGAAATATCGACCACCACTTTATTGTAATAAAGTAGGTGAGAGAAAGTATAAAGTCTTGACAACGTAAATGAAATGATTAAGATATTTGCCAAATAAGGCAAAACCGAGAGAAGCTCGGTCTGATAAAAGTCTTCTGTTGATGCTGCGTGATCCGAACAAGTATTTTGAATGCGAAAATAAAGTTCCTTGAGATTTCTCCATCGAGGAAATTATGAAGTTCAAAGTACAAGGAATGTTGAGATCAAGATTTATAGGACCTTCGAGGATCCTAGAAATAATAGGCCTAGTAGCCTCTAGATTAGTACTTCCACCAAAATTTGGGGAATGTACAAAATGTTTTTCCACGTGTCACAGCTAAAGAAATATGAATATGACCCAAATCACGTAATTCATTATATGACGTGATCTTTAACTCAAGATGAGTTGTGATGAACATCTACGACTATTTGATCGTATGATTCAATGATTAAGGATTAAATTGGGTCTTTGATGAAAGTCCAATGGAGAAACCATGGACAAAAGAAAATCACGTGGAAATTTAAGATGTTATGGTGCTAAGATGCCCATACTTTTGATGTATGTAAATTTCGGGACGAAATTTCTTTAAGGGGGGTGGAATGTAATACCCCGAATATTTAAACGCCTAATTACGATATTAATTTCGTAAATTAGAGTATTGTTATGATAATTTGATTATTAATATATCGAATAATGATTTCGATTATTTTGGAATAATAAATTCCTATATTTTATTCACAAATGAATGTGAATTGAGAAATACGAATATGTAACGTATTTCAACAATATTATTTTTACGTCGATTACGTAACGATGATTAAATGCTCGTGATATTTTCTAAGTTTTTAAGCTTAGAATTTAATTCCATTATTATTGGAATATATTTAATAGAGTCAGAATCGACTTTATTACGACCATTTTGAGATGAGTCGATAATTAACGTTTGAGGCGTTTAAACTGTCACGCCCAATTCCCGAGGGAAGGCACGTATGCCGGGTGTGATTAGGGGTGAGGGTTAAGCGGGGAAGAAGGGGATACATATAACATACATGATAAGAAGATGTGACCATGAAATCGGGCAAAGATCTCTCTATAACTAGGACATATCACGAAGGGAGGGTGCACAAACAATCCACCAGAATAATATCGATATCATAACTTGAAAAACATGATCTCGGTTTATTATAAGTAATGCAAGAAGGCAAAATAGCATTACATCCTCGTCAACTAGACCGGTCAACCACATAGCATGCTCATATCGAGACTCACGTGAGAATAACATAACAAATCTTGTTCCCAATCGAAAAGCAAATAAGGGACAAGAATACATAGTTATCGAGTACGTATATAACATAACATCGGAAGCATAGCATGAAGAACCCACAGCTCCACCCCTCGGTAGCCCGTCCACCCCTCCTCCATCCGTGAAAAGATTTGAAAAGAGTTTGGGGTGAGTACTAGCGCACTCGGTGGGGTTTTATCATAAATCAAAAGAATCATGAGGCCGTGTTGAGCACTTACCTTAGAAGGTTTTAAAGCGTAAATCCACTTCTAAGTAAGCAAAATAGATTTTCATTTTTCGATACCGATCCGTTATTCTCACATTCCCATCATAGAACCATGAACCACGGCTCGGAACGTATCCCGCCACCCATCACATGACATTCATTCGCCCGAACATATCCATTCATGCCCACGCCGAACGTATCCACCGGCTAACTCGGTGTGGACTTGAGGGTCAAATCCCATCGTAACTATAACCATCTCATTACCTTTTCCGTGTGGACTTAGGGGTCTATCCCTTCGTAACCATAACCACGTGTTGGGGTCTATCCCTTATGATCAATACTCAAGATGGTGATCAACCCACCGAATAGAGATCCGTGCACAACCATGATAGAACCATATCTTGGATCAGAGAACAGTAATAATTTCACAAAACATTTTACGGCGTACATGTTTTATTTTGAAATATCAGAGTAAATAACTCAAAATAAGCATATATAACCCAACCTGAACCGACGAAAACGTCAACCGAGAGATATCTACGGATCCGATGACTTCACCGATCGCACTGGTAGGTACCTGGTAACAAGACGGAACAACTTTTGGGGTTACATCCCACAAAGCAAAGCAACAACGTGATCCAAACGACGATCGTAGCAAAATTAGGGTTTCGACTTTACGAACCCACATTTGGCACTCTCCGGTTTTCAAATCAACTCGATGCGTATGGAAATATATTGGGGCATCAAGACCTATAATAGGGTACTTTCAAAATGTGCATGCATGCAAGTTGACTCAAATCTTAGCAAGAAGAAGCTTCAAAATCGATGCCTATCCTCAGATCTAGGATAAACCATCCAAAATCGATGCATGAAAATGGAAACATAAGCAATATGCATAACGACGAACATGGAATGACAAACGACGTTGAAAATGGATAACCCGCATGTACTTCCTTTAGAAAACTCAAGCAACGGAAAACATCCCGACATGCGTAAACGCGAAAAAGTAAAACGGATCGGTACTTTAGTAGAATGCATAGCCGGAACTCAAAACCTAAAGGACCAGAGCTGGGTGGCCGTCGGCCACCAAACGGCGACAACAGCTCACGGCGGCGGCGGCGATTCGGAGCTTTGCGGCCAAATTGGCGCCTCGGCCGTTATCCCGTCCCGTTCCTTTAGATTCCCGAGTTCTATGCTATACGATCTACTAAAAGGCGGAATCAAAACAAGAAAAGGACAAAAACAAAAACAGGCTGCCGGGGTGGTTGATCGGCGGTGGTGGCTCGGCGGTAAGAATGGCGCCGCCGAGCCTCCCGGCCGATCCCCACTCCTCCAGCGCTTCGCGGCGTGCACAGGCTGCTCGGCTCTTCCATAAACACGGAGAGACGAAGGAAATGAACGTTGAAAATGAAGGCCCTAGCCTCCTATTTATAGGAAAATTCGATTGCTCAAGAACTTCATGCATAATGACCTTTTCAAAACGCAAAAGCGACGCAACTTTTGCAAACGGACTCAAATTTAGCAAACTTAGTACCCATGGACACGAAATAAAATACGGACACAATGACTATAAACAAGATATGCTTTTAAAAGATCCATGAAAAGTCCGGTTTTGATAACTTCCCTGAGTGCCAAACCTTCATGGGTGGTCGAAAACACTGCATACTTAGTGTCTATGAATTCGTCATAAGACACTCTTCATAACGCTTTGAGGTTTCGCGACGGTCGATCACCAAACAAAAGTCAACCTTTGACCTTTTTCTCGAAAAACGTGCCATGCAAAATAGAAGCTTAAAAAGACGGGGTATTACACAAACGTTAACGTTTAGAGATGACTTGAGAATCAAGTCTAATGATCAAGGAATTTTGATATTTAAATTTCTATGATTATTTTATGTAATTAGAGTATTATTTAGCATTAAAATAATGCTAGAACATTAAGGATTAATTATTGAGTAAGTTTAAAATTTTCGAAAACCCTAATTCGAAAATTAGAGTTTTCACACATGAAATGATACTAATAATTTTTCCTATGATATAATTTATCATCTAAGACATATATTATGTCATATAGATTTTAAATGCAATAAAATAAATTGTTTAGCACTTATACCCTAAAAGTGCCGTGTGTTTTTGATATTAATTGAAGGAATTGAAAGTCTTTGGATCAATTGCTATGTTGCGTTCACTTTGTGTAAATAGTAAGGTATTTTCTACACACAAACCAAGTAAATAAAATGAAAGGAATCAAATTGGGATGAATTAATTGTGATTGCCGTGTAATATGGATTATGGAGGTTGGAAGAAAATTGTGAACTCCTTTTGATGATGTATTGCATAAATAAGAGTGTAGATATTAATTATATCTTGTATGAGACAAAGAAAATTTAAAAGCTTCCCTTTTTCATGAGGGGTGACCGACGGCACAATTTCTAAAGAAAAAGGTGTGGAATCAGTTTGTTTATTTCAAAATGGTGTAAGAGCTTTTACTATGCTAGGTGGTGACTATTAGTGATGATGTATTACCTATGTAGTGTGTAGCATTTAATAAGGTGACATAAGGCAAAGAAAATAAAGATTCATCCCTTTGTGCAAGGCAATAACCGACGGCAACTTGATACCAAATGTGAGGATTCATTTTGTTTCATTCAATGTGATGATGTATCTACATTTGACAATGTGTAGAGATTAAATATCAAGGAATAAAACAAATAAAATACAACTCATCCTTAGCTAAATCAATGAAGTGGCCGACGTCTATTTTTGTATCAAGGAGTAGGATTTGATTCCATTCAATTAATTCTTGTAAGGAGCAATTATTAAAGGAACAAATGATGACATATTAAAGTGTTGTGAGTCACCAACAAAAATTTGTCTTGAAATTGCTAGTTGTGTGTTACCGTGAGGTATGAGGAGTTTTTAATGTATTATTTGTTTATTCTTTTAAGTGTGCCAAGTGATAAATAAACATCATAGCAAAGCAACTTCATTTCCTTTTCTTCAAATTGCCGTGAGCTCCATGAGAAGGAAAAGCTTGAGTGTTCATCATCTCTTTAGCCAAAACCTTGGTATTAAAATCCTTGTGCACTAAATCGACATCGTTAAAAGGTTAGGAATCGAGCGAGCTTCCTATATAATGTTAAGATTTTCGATTTCTAACGGTTCGATTTTAATATTTATGCTTATGTTCATAGTAATAGAAATATGAAAATTAGGCTATCATGTTTAGTGGTTTGTAAATATTGTCTAATATGTTAAGAATGGTTCATATAAGATGTTTTAATTAAAAGCTAAGCATGCTTTGAATTTTGGCATGGTGATCGAAAATTATTAATGATCATATGTTATTAGATTTATGTTATATAATAGCAAAGGATCTTATTGTGGTTATTTGGAAATTTTAGATTTGTTTGTAATTATTTTCTAATTACCGAAAATTACTAAAATTTTAAGATTGATGTAAAAATTATATTTAGGTGATATTATAGCATTTTAATGTTCTAGAGCCTGATTATATACCATGTGAATTTACTAAAAATTTTGGAAAATATGTGTATATATATTGAGAATGGCCGAGAGCCATAAGTATTGGTACATTGAGAAATAAGTTGTGATTATTGAATATTATGATGAATTAGTGATGCATAATAATGTTGGGGCCTTGTGTAAATTAATTGGAATTTTAGAAATTTATTGGACAATTTTTAAGCTTAAAGCCGTGGCCTATAAGGATTAAATAAGTGATGCCCAAATTTTCTATTGTTAATGTTAATACATATTAGTGATGCTATGATAATATAGTACACTATATGAATTTAGAAGAATTTTTGGAAGGTGTTTGAAAACATAAGCTTAAGGGCCGTGAGCTTAGAATGGTTATATTAAGGATTTAATTCCTTAATATCAAGAAAAATAATACATTATATGTCTAGAAATTATTTCAGACATAATTGAATTTTTGAGAATTATTAAACATAGAATATTATGTTTACGAAGAAACGTTATATTAAATAACGTTAAAAGCATAAATAATGCTTAATGTATTAAAAGATTAATATTGAAAGAAAATATTAATCAAGTTTATCGATTTGCGTGAAAATCGAGTATTAAAGCTTTATAAAAGAAATGGATTGAAAATCGATTTATATTGAATTTATTCATTAAAATGGGATTTATTTAAGATTTATAAAGAAAAGTCAAAATGGTTGACTTTCAAATTGACGTCTGAATCGTTAGTTAAATACGCTAATCGTGAAAACGATTACTTTTATCCGAATATCTCAATTGTGAGAAAAGATTTGAATTGAAATCATTTTATTGAATAACGTTATTATCGTTAATTATTTAACCTAAAGGTTAAAATGAGGCGTAGATCATATTACGTCTCTCGAGATACGAGAATTATTTTATTGAAATACGTGTTGAAGCGACGTATTAAGATTATCAAAACTTGAATTATTATATTATTTATCAAAGTTGAATGAACTTTGAAAATCTCGAAAAGCGTGCCAACATGCTAAACATAAATTTTTGCGTAAAGGTGGGACGTGAAGGCTCACACGCAACCAGAGGAGAACACGTGTATCGAAATTCGAAGTTCAAAAGTAGAGGTGAGCTTTACTCTACTCAAACTGGTAGAATTTACCAAATGATTTATTTATGATGCTTTATTGCAAACAAATATTTATGAAATTATTTATTTAATTACCTGCCCAAATGTTTATGTTTTATGTATGTATCCAATCCATGATTGTTGATGCATAATGTTGGGTAGCTCCCACTTTATGACATGCTTGAATTCGTATTCTTGGAAGTACCCCAAGGATGATGGAGAATTAAGTATCTGTCTTGAGATGGCCTGGATTTTGTGCACCGATTATTTTGTATTTGTGTCTTTGAAAGGGTGCTCGGCCGATCACGGCGTCTGTGAGAGGAGGCCTCTCTCAACAGGAATTATTGTTGGATGAATTATTGTGGTGGATATGGATCATACATACAAGGAAAATGTCTGTGATTTAATCTTTATGGAAAATGAAAGAAAATATTTAGTAAACACGAGTATTTCAAATTAAAACCTCGTGTATTCTTGTGATGGGCGAGTAATTCAAATGTGATAAATTATTTTGGCATGAGCCATCGAGTGCAATCTTGTACTCACCGCATGTTGTTTTAAATGTGCAAAGGAGCGATGATGGATGGAGATTTGTCGGAGCGGTGAACCCATTTTGAATACAATATATTTAGAAACCTTGAATACACATCGTCATATGTGTATTCACACATTTTTCCGCTGCAATTGAATTAATTTATCTTATGATGTTGATTAGTTGAATACTTCTGAACATATGAGTCTTGTATATATATTGGATAAAGTTTCCTTAATTATTATTACAAGTATTAGCCCTGCTAAATCGTACTTAGGATTTAGGGGCTGTTACACTCATATCCTTATTTCAGATAATGGGACACAGTTCACGGATAAAGTATTCAAAGAATGGTGTCAAGAGCTTCGGATCCAGCAGAAATTCACCTCGGTGGCTCATCCTCAAGCAAATGGTCAAACCGAAGTCACCAACAGGACAATCGTGAAAGGACTCAAAACTCGCCTCGACCGAGTAAAGGGCAATTGGGTGGAAAATTTACCACAAGTCCTATGGTCGTACCGTACTACACCTCGGACATCGAACGGAGAAACACCCTATAGCTTGGCATACGGAATCGAAGCAGTGATCCCTGCAGAGATCGGTATGCCGAGCCCCCGCCCCATTCACTTCTCGGATGAAACAAAAGAGGAAAATCTACGAACTGATCTAGATCTACTCGAAGAAAAGAGAGACCTCGCCTACATCAGAGAAGCTCGGTATAAGCAACAAGTAGCTCGGTATTACAACCAGCGTGTCAAGTCCCGACAATTCCGAGTAGGCGACCTCGTACTCCGAAATAATGAAGTCAGTAAAGCCGCAAAGCTCGGCAAACTGGAAGCCATGTGGGAATGACCTTACCGGGTCGAAGAAGTCCTCGGAAAAGGGTCGTATAAGCTCACCCATATATCCGGTGAGCAAATACCCAACACGTGGCACATCATTCATCTGAAAAGATATTTTGCATAAGTGTTAAGTGTCGAGTCTGTATAGAGTCCTGTTTGGTCGTGTCCGAGTCTTGTTCTGTTGTTACGTCGTCCTTTATCAATAAAATATTTTTTGCATGTTTTATTTGCCACTTATGCATACTATCTCTTCTCCATTATACAATACCCTCCAAGGAGGACGAAATACCCTCGACGGAGGACAGACTACCTTCGTTTAATACGAGGACGAACTATAAACGTGCGTGAGGGGACCATCCCTAGAGATAAAACTTGCCAAATAAGGAACCTATACCTTCGTTTATTTCGAGGAAGAGGGGACCACCCCTAGCGATAAAACTTGCCAAAAAAGGAACCTATACCTTCGTTTATTTCGAGGAAGATGGGACCACCCCTAGCAATATTTCTTGCCAAAAAAGGAACCCCTTCGTTTATTTCGAGGATGAATACCTTCGTACGAGGACGAACTACCTTCATTTATTTCGAGGACGAACAACCTTCGTGTAATACGAGGACGACCTACCTTCTTATTGGTTACGGTAATAAAAGGACATAGTGTTCTTGAAAAGTCAACACGAAGCAAAGAAAAATTATTCTTATTTCAAAGTATACAATTTATACATTACGAGGACGAAGAGGGCCCAGGGGGCCGAGAAAAGCTGAGCCAATCCCTAGAAAAATCGGGATTCAACAGTTCGTCTATACTAACCCTACCTCTACCTCGTCCTCGATCTATGCTGAGAGCCCTGCCAGCCCGACCTCTAGGTCCCGCAAGACGACCTCGGCCGCTCGACGATACTCGACCTCGGTTACTCGATGGTACACGACGCCGATGGCTCACTGGACCGCGCCTATCTTGCATATAAAAATCTAAAGCAGAAGTCGCGGCAGTCGGAGGAGTCGCTGCAGAAGTAGAGGCCCCGGGCGTCGAACGAAGCACCCGCTCAAGGAAGGAATGACGAGCCACGACGATCTTGTACAGGCCACCGACCTTCTTAAGATCGACATATTTCTCCTGATATTGCCAAGAGTCTGAGCCGTACTCGTCCCTATATCTCCAACAGCGGGCTGCGAGCTCTTCAACTTTAGCCTCGGCCTCGGAAATGGTCATCCCACCACCTCGGCGTGTAATCTCTTCATACTCAGCATGCTCCTCAGCGACCAGTTCGGCTTTCTTCTCAGCAATCTCGAACTTATCTTCTAACTCCAAGAGGCGAGCCTGAAGCTCATCACAACTCTCCTGGGCAGCCCTAAGCTTGATGTCAGCCTCCTCCTGCACATGGCCTATTTGGTCCTTCATATGGAGGAGTTCAACCTCTTTCGATTCAAGAGCCCGTGTCAAGGCTTCAATTTGATTCAACCAAGGGGAAGAATCAGGCATTTCAGGGGAAGACTGAATACAAAAGACAAGTTTCTTCACGTAAACAGGTGATTTTATTATGCCTTCAGGCAGAAACAAAAATGTACATTACATTTACAAAAAAAAAAGAAAAAAAAAGAGGGATCAACTGACCCCTCAGGCAGCTTCGCCCTCGGGCCGGGCAAGATCGGTCACCTCCTGGACTTGGGAAGCTTCGGCCTCCTCCTCCTGGACTCGGGAAGCTTCGGCTTCCTCCTCCTGAATTCCAGCAGCCTTGGCCTCCTTGCCAGTCCCAGAGTGCACCGCCTCAGCCATTCCTGCGACCTCGGCAGCCACCGTCGCCCTCGACCGTTTACCCAGATCGGCCATTATAGCCTCGATCACAGGGTCCCGGTCCACCGAGCAGGCACGAACCGACTCCGCAGTCAACAGCGTCGGCGGGCAGCAGATCCCCTAGCACGGCAAGCTCGCCGGGCCGTCGGCAGGACCTTAGCATACTCCCGAAGGTCTTGATCTCCACCACCTCATACCCGTATTTGGACTTCTCCAACTGCGGGTAATCCTCGGCGACTTCATCGAGGGTGGAAGCGACCACGCGCTTATTCAAAACCTCGGCCATGTCACCGGCCAGTCCGGAGAATCTCCTTGATAGGAACAACTTCTCCGCAAAGGCACGGAGCATCTCTCCTTGCGAAGCCGCCAGTTGAGCCTCCCGACGTCGCGCCGCCTCCACCTCGGCCTTCAATACGCTGACCTCGGCCTCGGCCGCCCTCGCCTTCGCCGACTCGACTGCCTTCTCTACCTCGGCAGCGGCCACGGCCGCGATCTCTCTCCTGGCCGCCTCTCGAGCTTTAATCTCGGCCTCGACAACCTCACAAACAAGGAGAGTATTCTCCTTCTCCGACTCCCAGGCGAAGCGAGCCACCCCCTCAAACTGAACGACGGCGCCCTTCAAGTAATCCGTCAATTGGGCGGGGCGTCGCCGTCGGTTGGGTGGACACCTGGCCACTCGGCGACAAGTCCTCAACCCCATGCAATACCAACCATGTCAAACAAATACAAAGCATACTCAACTATGCGCAAAGTACAACAATAGAGTTACCTCGGGGAAAGACCGGCGAGCGACCTGAGAACCGACAATAACACATTCTGGGTCGTGGGCAACCGTGGCGTCGGGAATCGCGCGTCTTATCCTCTTAAAGTGTTGGAGAGGCCGAGGTGAAGGGGACTTCGGGACATCTTCAGTTCGCTCAGAAGAGGCCTCGGGTACCTCTTTCAATGTTAAGGTAGAAGGCTCGGCACCGGAGCTCGACCCCGCCCTCTTCTTCTTTCCTCTGACGAAGTCCACTGCAAAGGAAACAAACTCGTTAGACACAAAAAAAAAGAATGAAAGGGGGGGGGGTCACCCTTCACCGACTCCACCGTGGTGGCGGGATCACAAGGCTCGGCCCGCGGTATAGCTCGGCCTCGAAAAGACTTCGTCCACCAAGCCGATCTGTCTAAGGATTGCTCCAAGCTGCCAAGTCGTAATCCGTAGCCATGTCGACCACTTCTCACGATTCGGCGAATCGGGTGACCCAGAAAACGACAAAGAAAAATTTACGGTGCCGGTTGGAGATTTTGACTTAGTCTTTAATTTGAAATTGCGGCGGGTGACGGATAATACCACCCTACTGGATTTAAATCGAAAGAACCTAAGGACGAGTCCTAAGGTCAAAGGAAGTTATGCCGATCTTAAAGACACAAGGCCGTCAAATGCCGGAAGGAGTTCGGCATTAATGGAGCTAAGGGAATGGCGAACAGTTGTTGCAGTTCGACATATGTAGAAGGATAGGGAAGACGAAGGCCATTTTTAAGGCCATCCTCATAAACCGTGACGAAGCCGTCCGGAGGAGCGCTAGCCCTATCCTACGGCCGGGGAGCAATGAATTCACAAGACCTAGGGATGAAAAACCTAGACACAAGCTCTAAGATTGAAGAATATTCTAGAACGGAAGGAAATGACGACACTTTACCAAAATCAACAGAGGGCAAGAAGCATAACCTACAGATATACGGCTGACACAGACACAATACGACGAGATTCATCAGACGAGGAAGAAGAAGGTGCCATGAAAACTTACTGGTTTAAAAGAGTAACGAAGAAGATGCTGGCACGGACGCGGCAAAGATAACAATGGCGACAGTTGAGCACTTTTCAGTTTTGCAGAAAGCTTTGAAATTTTTTGAAATCAGAAATGCTAAAGTGATACGGGAAATGGCGTATCATGGAAGTTATTCCCCCAATAATGCACTTTATCGGGAACTCAACCGCTGCCACATTCAATGCGCATTAAAAGCAAATCCCGTATCCCTTGTTCGACATCGGCAGAGAATCCCGTGTTCGGCCTCGGCACGACGTCATGTATCCACCCCGAAACTTAGGCATAACGCCTCGTCAGGTGAAGTCAAACATGAAGACTTCGGTATAACGCCTCGTCAGGTGAACCAGCAGAAAACCTCGGAATAACGCCTAGGCATGTGAAACCAAGTAACATGACTTCGGTAAAACACCTCGGCACGCGAAGCCAAGCAACATGACTTCGGCAAAACGCCTCGGTAAGATATACACACAGCAATAATGACCTCGGCGAACGCCTCTACAGGTGAAGCCAGCGACATATGACTTCGGAAGCCTCAACAACACTAAGCCAAGTCAAGATAGAAGGACGGCAACAGGATCGATCGCGCTCCACTTCATCATAAACGAATCTCTAGTGAATTACAACTCCCAAACCCATCACGACCTCGCTTCTGCGTCTTTTTGGGAGGGGGGGATATGATAGGATACGGCCCAACTACCAGGCCCAAGCATCAGGCCCAATATAAATAAGCCTGACATTGTAATATTCCAAAGAAACGAACGTCTAATTACGGCATTTTAAACCCGTACATTAGGGTTTCTGCCGTATTCTTTTTCAGTACGTCATCGAATATTGATTCGACTCAGTATCGTCATAAAGAATTCCTATTTATATTCACTAATGATTGTGAATTCAGGAATCGAATGTCGCGACATAATTCGACAGCCCTTTTTAACGTCGAACGCGTATCGAACGTCAGTGTTTTATGGAAATTTCTGAGCAGTAAGGCCCGGAATTGAATTCCATATTATTTCCAATATTAAATGATATATATTTATAAAGTAAGAACGATCTTACTGCGACCATTTTGAGATGAGTCGATTTTGAATGTTTTGAGACGTTTTGAACGTCAACGTCTAGAGACGTTTTGAAAAATGAGTTTAATACTCAGGAAATTATCATATTTAATTTCCTATTATTATTTTAAATAATTACATTATTAATAATTACTAAAATCAATTTATATGCTATGAAAACTCGATAATTCCAATTAATGGAATTCGAAAACCCTAAGTTTATAAACTATAGTTTTTCACATGAAATGATACCATTAAATTATCATATGATATCTAAACTATATATTATGATATATATGGATATTATTAAGCATTAAAATCAAATTTTGAACCATAGAACTCGATGGTTTCAATTTATTAATTTCGAAACCCTAATTTTCGAAATTAGGGTTTTGTTGCATGAAATGATGCAATAATTTTATCCTATGCTATTATTTAATATCTAAATCATATATTATGATATATATGAGTATATTTAGATCTAAAATTACATGAGTATCAATAATAGGTGTAATTTATAATTTTAATCATTTTTTTCCCAATTTATTTTCGGTAATTTCGACTATGTGCTATATGTTGGATTTAATTATTTTTATGACTTGTATTTTATATCTATGATCATGTATGGTATATGTAATGTATTAATGTACAAAATTAAGATAAAATCAGCCCTAAAAACCCCACTACATGCGCCGACCCCCCCTCTTCCCCATGAACATGATTGCACCTTTTTAAATCACCCAATGCATGAAGAGCTCCTTAAACACTCTTCAATCATCACCTCCTACTCCCCAAAAATTTGCTGCATTTTAATTGAGTGTGTGTGTGTAACCGTGTAGAGCATGAGAGAGATATAGGGAGACTCTTCCCCTTTCAATACACTTTATTCATTATACTCTCTCCAAGCATTTTTGAACACACACAACACACTCTCTCCCTCTCCCAAATTCTGCTCCCAACCGAGACACCCTCTCCACCCCATTTTCGAATTCTTCTCTTCTCTTCTTCATTCTTCTTCCCAACTTGGATCCTTGGACCTTGTTCTAGTGAAACCTATCCTATATCAAAGGTAATAACCGAACATAGTTTAAAATATTATCCCTCATTGGTTCGAAAGTTTCGAACATGTGTATGTGTGTTTCAAAAATTTTATGTATGTATATATATGTGTTTAATGTTCTTGAGCATGAGCTAGTGTTTATATTTTGTTCATGATGTTTTTATTTACAAAAATATGAGATGGTATGCTAAAATAAACATATGATGTTGTATATGAAATTTTCGAATGGATCTAGTATACATATGCCATTTTCGAACCATAGTATATATTTTTATAATTTTCAAAATAGTATAAAATGATATTGTGATGACCGAATGCTTAACAATTAGTTTAATGATGGATTATTGATCTATGATATGATTTAAGACTATGGTATTTATTTAGAAAATTTTTGAAAACCCTAGGCTAATTATTTGAAATGACCGAGACATACATGACTTGATACCTTGGTGTATAATTTTTATTTCAAGCATGCAATGACATATTAATGCTTTAGAACCTTGATTATATGTCCTATGATTTATTTAGAATTTTTGAAAACTATATGCTTGATTTTTAAATTAATATCGTGAGCTTATAGATGTATAAGTTGGTGTATGATTTTTATTTTTATCATGCAATGGTGTATTAATGCTTTAGTATATTGTTTGTGTAATGTATGATTTTATTGGAATTTTTGGAAATCAAATGCCAATTTAAATCAAATAAACCGTGAGTGATATGCTCAATAAGGTGATGATTTAATTGGTTTTGATTAATGTTATGATGTTATATTAGTATACTATAGTATATAAGCATAGTATACAATTATTGGAATTTTTGGAAACCAAACCCTAATCGAAATCAAAGAAACCGAGAGCTATTTCTCCATAGGGTGATGATTTCAAATGGTTTTGGTTAATGTTATGATGTATTATTGTTATACTATAATGTCTAAGCATGTAGTAAATTATTTAGAATTTTTAGAAATTGTTTGATAATTATTTGGTAATTATCTTATAATTACCGAATGCATTGTGAGTTTATATATTGTTGAATGAATGGTTATGATGAAATACAGGTTATAATTGTGATATATATTAATTTTGGGACATTATACTATGTGTATATCAATTTTGGGAATTTTTGGACAATTATTCCATATTTTATGGAATTACCGTAGCATATATATATGTATATATGTTAATAATTGACAAACAATATCATATGGATGTTATAAATTCCTATTCTGGACCATAGTGTATAATAATACACTATATTAATTTAGAAAAAATTTCGAAAGTCATTTGGTAATTTTAAAGTAATTATCGAGAATTTTCGATAATTAATAAGGATTTTAAATCTTTTTTTAATTCAGTTTATTTATAAATTATATGTCTAATTAATATTCTGGACATATTTGAAATTTATAAAATTTTAAAAACATAGATTACTATGTTGAGACAAACGTTTATTTTGTAACATTTTTAAATCGAAAATACGCGTTTTAATTATTAAAAGGATTAATAATTGCGAAAATTATTTATAAGTCATTTGATTTACGTGATAAATCGAGAGATAGGACTTTACGATTTCAAATCGATCAAATTCGATTTATAAAATAAAATAGTAAGAAATTACTATTTGGAAGTCAAAATTTGTTGACTTTGTTGACCAGCGTTGACTTCGTTGACTTTTAAGTCAAACTTACGATTATACGATTGATAAATACGCCAGTACGCGTAAGATATACTAATTGAGTATGATACCTCATTAGTAAGAAAAGATTTCATAAATGAAATCCATATATCGAGAAACGTACTTATAATATGTTGAACGTCTAAACCGGAAGGGTTAAGACGATATAATTGAACGTATCTCGAAGGACGAGAACAATCCAAATTATATACGTATTTGAAAGCGTATTGAATTCATTAAGGAATTCAGTTCACCTCGATATAAGATATCGAAGTTTATCTTAGATTTTGAAAGTCTCGAGAGACTTGAGCGACGTACTAAAACCCCACTTTTTCGTAAAGGTGTGGACGCAAACGCGGCGACTGGATACTGACGTACAAACAAACCTAGGACTCAGTTTTCAACGAACCATAGTCCAGGTGGGCTTCTTATCTTCAATAATGTGGGCCCCTTTTCTTACCTCACTAAAGTGGGCTTACTTTTCAAACAAGATATGACTTTACTGTTATTCCAAAATGAGTTATTTACAATGCTTATTCTACAACTGTTGACAAATGTTTACTACATTACCTGCCAAAAATATTCTGTTTTGTGTATGGATCCTATCTGTTATGCCCGGGTAGGGCTGTGGCGATGGTTGGAACTATATTATGACGAGTTATGTCGATTATTGGGTCGCGCCCAACCTTTATTAATGTCGGGTCTGTCTTGGGATGATAAATGCACAGCTAGGATTGGCGTGAAGGTTGGAACTATTGCTATGTTAACATATGCTTGTGAGTATTGTGTGCCGTGCGGGATTACGGCCGGTCACGGCGTCGTATAAGGAGGTCTCCTCTCGACATTTGATTTTTAATCTTGTTATGAATTGTGACTATGAGATACGGACCATACACACGAAAATGCTGCGAGCGATGTTTATGAACGAAAATGCTTTAGTAAGCCAAGCATTTCAACTAAAACCCTCGTGACTTACTACGATATTGGCGTAATCTTAATATCAAATGTTTTCGGCATGAGTCCACCGAGTGCAATTTCTTGTACTTAGCCCCGCATGTTTGTTTTTAAATGTGCAGGTTGAGCTTCGATGATGGTGATGGGGGAAAGTGTTGAGGAGTCCGGTGTCCTTAACCAATTTATCTAGAATTTGTGGTTTTCACCTTGAATGCATATCGTCATATATGTATTCACACACTTTCCGCTGCTAAACTCTGAACTCATTTATTCATGCTTTACTGTTATAAACTATTGAGGTCTATCGGACTACTATTAAGATTTTGGGGTCCGATGGCCTAACCCTTTGAATCGTTATGACATTATCTTATGTTATGATCAAGCATGCTAGATTATTCTTATTATATCATTATATCATGTTCGAGCATGCTAGGTTATTGTTATTATGCATCTTTATCTTAGCCGTGTAACCCTAAAATACTACTCCTAGTATTAGTCACCCTCAAGTCCGGGTCGTCCGGAGTGGGGTCGTGATAGACATTAAGCTCGGCCCAGATGAGTTCGGCCCAAGAAGACTCCTAAACCAGTGGGAACGCAAAAGATTCGTCCATATCTAAGAGAATCCTAACTGGAGAAGAGATAGGATTGAGATCCTATCTTAGAGGAGATCTTGGATTCGAGATCTAGGTCAATATAATTGTGTATAAATAGAGGCTAGATTAGACGGAAAATGTCACAGCCCCTAAATCCTAAGTACGGATTAACAGGGACTATAACTCTAAACAGGATAAAATCTGAGGAGACTCTTTTAACAATAAGCGTAATACATATGTCATTTATGTTTTTGGACTATATTACATAGTTTGGGGTTCTTGCAGCGGAAAACATGTGATATGTACATATGACGATGTACTATCAAGGTATAAACATTTTAGCGACAACATTCCTATTGCTCAACACTTTGCTCCATCCATCATCACGCTCAACTGCACATTTAAAACAAACATGCGGTGAGTACAAGAATGCACTCAGTGGACTCATGCCAAAAACATTTTATTTTCTTTGAATTACACTGCCAACATCATGGTAAGACACAAGGGTTTTAGTTGAAAATGCCTTGTGCTTACTAAAATATTTTCATCATTTCATAAAATCATCGCTGGCGGGCATTTTTCAGGTGTGTATGATCCATATCCCTTATCATCATTCATCATAACATCATAGTAGAGCGTCGTGAAGGAGGCCTCCTCTCTGACGCCGTGACCGCCGTGGTTGTCCTTATAGCACACGGTCACCTTAGGTGTACACGTTAATCTAGCCGGTATTTTCCTTCCGGCATAGGATCCGATATCGATTTCATACATAAGTTGGGAGTGACCCAACACATTCATATCATTCATATCATTCATTCGGATAGGATACATACACAAAAACATAAACATTTTGGCGGGTAATCTTGTAAACATTTTATCAGCAGTTGAAATAAGCATCGTAAATAAATATTTGAAGCATTTTATTTTTGAGTAGAGTAAAGCCCACAGGATGTAGATTGCCTTAATCCCATTTCTTGGGTGTAAGTCCTAGCTTTAACTATCTATTCTTGACCTTGAGGTTTTGGAGCTGGAAAAATCCATTGGGTCTTAGAACCCATATTTCTACTTTAGTGTATATCATGGTATGATATATACTCAATTGACCATGTGGTAGCACCTAGTCAAATATTTCACGTTATGGTATGCTTTCGTGTAAATATCGTATCATGATGTTTTATCATAATTCGTACATCTTATAATGCTCTATCGTACCTTGCGACATAACATAATGAATGCATCGATTAATAGCATGTTAGTCACATAAGGCATACTTCACATAGGGGTTTCCAACACTTAGTCAAATTTGAAGTGTTTAATTTCAAAAAATAGCTTGAAATAACCCAGTGGCAAACTTTGACGATTCATAACTCTCGAGTTAGAATACGTATGGCCACACAAAGATACATTCTGAAACCTCTAAACATATGCTACAAGTTCTAAGAAGAATTAAATCCAAAAGAGTCGTGGTTCGGAGATATAGGTTCTCAAAGTGGGCAACTCAAACTAACTTCTATACTTAGAAAATTTTCAAATTTTCAGTTTTAGCTTAACGACGAGGGGTTTTATGAGGCTCGTAACTTTTGACTCGCAATGCCAAAATGGCTGCAGGCTACCAATTTAGAAACCATGTAACAAGTACTACATATGTCATGAAGACCATACTGGAAAATATCTAACTCATCGAGAAATACATAAGTCCAAAGTTGACTAGTTGGAAATGGATAGTTTCCAGTAGGTGACTTTGGGTCGATGAAAGGTATACCTATAAAACTTGGTTTGGGATAAAACTTTCCAGATCATAACTAGACATGGTGAGGAACATTTCTTATGAAGAAACCCAAGTCCAAATCGGACTACAAATGGCTTGAACATCTCACGTAAAAGTCATACTCGAACAGCCTATTAACATAGAAATTTTCTAAGGCAGTTTGTCCAAAAAGGCTTACTGAAATGCGTCAACTTTAAAAATTCACTGTGAGTTCATTATAAGGAATCTGGAAATTCAACCAATCATATTGAAAATCCACTTAAGTCTAGTTTAATCCAGAAAAAGCCTCACTCAATGATTCACAATATATTGGGAGATAAAAATATTTTACCACAAGCTATCACTCCCGTGACAATTTTGTGCAGTTAGCTTGTAAAATCTGGAATAAATAGTAAAGATTTTTAGAAAATTCTGAAAATTTACAGGAATCTTCTAGACATGCTGAATTATGTTTCTACCAAATTTTAGAGTTTTATAATTAGCCAAACTTAAAACGAAAGCCACGCACTATGGGTGATAAACACGGAGATTTCGCAGATTTGTGAAGTGTTATTGATAAATACAAATAAAATATCAAATCAAGTTTTGTGGACATGAAATTTTAGAGAGGCATACTGGACACATATAATTTCAATATATCAAAAATTCACAATCATCGGACCACTGAAACTTAGTCAAATAAATTCGTGAAGTTGCTGTTCGTCCAGGTAATCAACATGCAATGATCAAAAGTATTGAATCTACCTATTAAATCAACATGCAATCACTTTCAAGCATAGACCCAACACATTCAAGCATATTGATGAACATGCAAGTGTATATCTTGATCATCCCTAGGATCTAAGGAGGTGGTATCTACCTTAGCCACGAAATTGGCAGAGAATCGAGAGGGATGAAGAGTGGATTGGGGCTGTCCACTTTGAGGAGCCTTCTGCCGTGAGATGAAAGTGGAAACTCTTGGCCTCCTTGTAGACTTTAGAGAGAGGGAGGAGAGGAGAGGAGTCAGTTGTGTGTGTGGAGAAAGAAAGGCTGGAGGTTGGGGGGTATGTGGTAGTGGGGTGCTTGTGGGTGCTTATGGGTGACAATTGTCACCCTTACACATCAAGTTGACACCTACACACACATGCACGATATATATATATATATATATATATATATATATATATATATATATATATCAAATTTTAATAGTGTAGTTTGGATATAATTAATCCAATGTCACTTAGATACATGTAATAGGTAAATCAACAAATAAGTGCTTAGTATATATGTGTATATAGCTCGGCTATTACACTATGCCAAAGGTCCAAATTTTATTTTCCATGCCAAACATTGATATATGTTATGATATATAGTTTAGATGATAAATAATATCATAGGATAAATTAATGGCATCATTTTATGCGACAAAAATCGAGTTCGAAAATTAGGGTTTTGAGCGTTTGAAAAATTGGTCACTCTCAATTCTTGTTGATCTAGCATTGATTTAATGCTTAATAATACTGTAATTACATATACTAATCATAGAAAATTAATTCCTATAATCTCTTGATGATTAAAAGCGATTTTCGTTTCATCTCAAAACGTTAACGTTTGTAAGCGTTGCAAAAGCGTTCATTATCGACTCATCTTGAAATGGTCGTCATCACTTTATTACATTATTCCATTAATAATGGAATTTAATTCTAAGCAATTGCTTAGAAAATATCATAATTTTAACTATCGTCTGCGATCGGCGTTAAAATAATCTTTAGATATACTTCATATACTTTTATTCCTTAATTCACAATTCTCGTTGAATATAAAATAGGATTTCATTCCTTCGTAATTAATCAAAGTCATTATTCGATATCATTCTTATTGAATATCTCGGTAAAGCTTTGATTTCTGGTTTTAAATACCGTAATTAGGCGTTTAATTACTGCGGGGTATTATATCCTACCCCTTAAAAGAAATTTCGTCCCGAAATTTTCATACCTCATAAAGTATGGGTATCTTAACATCATAACTTTCTATGTGCTTTTCTTTCGTCCATGGTTCTTCCATTGGACTTTCATTATAAGACCCAAACTTGCTTCTTTAATCGTTGAATCGTACGATCAAATTAGTCGTAGATTTTCATCATAACCCATCTGAGTCAAAGGTCACGTCATCATGTTGGTTTTCGTGAATTGGGTCATTTTCGTATTTCCTTAACTGCGACACGAGGAAAACATTTCGTATTTCCCTCCCAAATGTGGTGGAAGTATCAGCTATAGGCTACTAGGCTTATCATTGTTAGGAACTCGTAGGGTCCTATAAAACGTGATCTCAACATTCTTGTATCTAAACTTATAATTCCTCTAGATGAAGAAATCTTAAGAAACTTTAATTCCGCATTCAAGAATGCGGTTCGGGTTCTGGCGTACGGTAAAGATTTTTGTCGTCACGAGCTTTTCTTATTCTTTGCCTCGTTAGCGAGATATCTTAATCGTTTCATTTACAACGTCGGAACTTTTTACCTTTGCTCACCTACTTTGTTACAATAAAGTGGTGGTCGATATTTCTTTTGCAATGTCGCCTCATAAGGCTACATTGATCGTTATTTGGTAGCTATGGTGCGTCGTAAACTTACCAAGTGGTACAATCGTTCTCACTTGCATCTTGGTTTAACACTTATGTTCTATCGTATCCTTAAACGTTCATACATCCTTTCGATTGTCTATACATGCGTGGTGGACATCTATGTTAAGGCTTAACCTCGTATCTAACTCCTTTTAGGGTTAGTTAAAAATCTAGGGTACTCTTGAAGTCTCTATCTGAGGCGATAGGTTTTGGTACTCCTTGTAAATATAAGATTTCCTTTATGTATAATGAGCTAACTTATCGGATCTATGAGTCATCCGAATAGGCGAGACAAAACATAATTGGCGAGTCGATCCACTACTAGCCATATAGTAGTGCAACTTCTTTATGACTTTGGTAAAATCAGTCACAAGATCTATTTCTATATCATTCTATTTCCATTCGCGTAGTTTTAGAGATTATACTCTCTTATAAGGCCTTTGATACAATGCCTTTACTTGTTGATATCCGAGACACTCATCGACAATGTGGTTATATCTTATCTCATTCCTTCATATCTAACCTTTCTCATAATTCACAATGTCACTTAAAAAAAATGCCTGGTTGGGCGGTATGAGAAGGATCGTGAAATTCATTCTTGGTTTCATTTCTAAGCTTATTATTGCTTGGAAATATATGTATATCTCTCTCTTAGACAACATAAAACTGTCTAGCGCTCCTTAAAATATCCTTTAGCTCTTCATTCCTTATTTTAATTTGTATTCTATTCTCATCTTCATTTTCTCTTTTTAATCATATTTCACCTTGGTTGTGAGGGTACCACTTACGTTCGTCCTTGATTTCCCGACTATTTCTGTTCTCGTTTTCTTAACCTTTCTGATGAGTTTTTCTTTTCTATAAGGACATACCTTGATTTAGACTGAATTTTATATCTTAGGCATTAGATTCTACATTAACCTTCCTTAGGTGATTATTTATCACAATTATAATCTTTTACTGATTCGAGCCATCTTTTCTATCCTGTATCCAAGTTTCTTTGCTCGACGAATAACTTCAACTTTTGTGAATTGTGAAGGGTTCTTGACTTATTGATATAGGAGTGATGTCCTCGCGACTTGGGTATTTATACTACTGTCACTATCAGAGGTAATAGATTTTGGCACTCCGTGAAGTCGTATAATTTCCTTTACATACAGCTGGGCTAACTTGTCAGATCCATAAGTACTTTGAATTGGTAGGAAGTGAGCACTCTTGGTGAGTCTATCAACAATTACCAATATAGCGGTGTTCCTCTTTTTGATTTGGGTAAGTTAAGTAGCAAGTCCATCGTTATTTCATCCCATTTCCACTCGGGTATTTCCAACGGTGTAACTTTCCGTATGGACGTTGGTGTAGCGCTTTCATCTGGCGGCAAACAAGATAGTGTTCTACGAAATAAGCTATGTCTCGTTTCATGCCTTCCCACCAAAACTTTTCTTTCAGGTCTTGGTACACCTTAGTACTATCTGGGTAGGCGGTGTAGGGTGTTTCGTGAGCCTCACTCATTATTTCATTTTGAAGTTTTGCGTCGTCTGGAACACATATTCTTCCTTCAGACAATAAGGCGTTGTCCGACGCCTCCTGGAAGTTCTTAAATCCTCCAGCCCTTACCCTTTCTCGGATCTTTTCTAACTTTTCCTCCATCCTTTGTCTCTCGTGATCCTTTTCTTAAATCAGATTACATCACTATTTCAAGTTATGAGTTGGGAAATTCTGTTCATGTGGCCTAAGTCATTGTGACACAAGTTATTATTTATCTCATATTAATACATAGCCTTACTTTTATTAATCCGTGAGAATTGTGACTCTATTTTGGGGTAACTATCTTATTGGTCTTGTTACCTTAGAGAGTTCTTAATGGATCTCTAACAGAAGTCAATTAATCTATAAAATTCATGATCTTATTTTAGGTCATTGACGTCGTTCATCTTTAATTGTTTTGTCCTTTGTCAGATCTACATTGTTCTCTTTTAAAGACACTATGTGCCTGAGGAATGTTTCTCCTTTAAGCTGAGATTTACAAAACTGTACTTGGCAAAATTCGCCCGGCTCTTAAAAGTCGTAAGACAGCCTTCGATTTTCTTTATGTTCTTTCTCGTCCTTTGAATAGATAAGAACATCATCTATGAGGATTGAGATAAAATTATCTAGGTATGTGTGAAACACTCGATTTTGAGGTTCATAAGCGAGTGGTGCATTGGTTAGTCGAATAGCGTAACTATTATCTCATAGTAACCATATTTTATTGAACAATTCATTTTCGTATTTGGATATCATTCTTCAAGACCACATAATATTACATCATAATGCCTCGGTGAGGACTTTTAGTACATTACTTACGAGTCGGTCTCTGGTGGCGATTCTAAGCGTCTAGTTTTTTTTTTTTTTACACCCAAAACTTTGACACTTCTTCACTATATTCATAAACTCTTCCAAACTCGTTTATTTTACATATTATAATCACATCATTTTCATCATAAACCATTATTTACATATAAGTCTTATATGATCCTAAGATTCTATGTCTTTGAGTGACCTTTGTCGGTCGTACTCTCCTTGAAACTTGTCTTTCTCCAGTGCGTTTTACCTCATATATCAAATGATCTTTCTCTTTCAGAGAGCCAGGGGTCCAGCTGCTCCCCGTTTCTTCTTCAATACCATAAGTTGGTGTTACTTTTATCATAAAGTATGGTTGGATTGGTAGCGGTAATTCTCCTAATCCGCGAGGACGATAAGATCCTGTCCTTTTGCCATTTTCGTCTCTTACTGGTACCATTGATGGCACATGACGTGGGGCGGCGTTCGGAACATCAGGGTACAACCATTCCTTTATACCGTGTGGTGTAACTTGCCGAGGTCCAGGACAAGTACTCGTAAGTGTCGTTCCTCGCATTATATGTATACTTGAGCACATTGACAAATCACGGTAAGTACGCCTGTGCTTTGGAATTTTATCATGAAGAAATTATTCTCTTGATATTCCTTTTGCAAAAATTACGCTAATCTGTTGGCAAATGACGATATCGTCGTTGGGTACCATCCTCGTTTGACACTTTATAGTTCTGAGTATCCATCTAGAGGTGCAAAAATTTCTTCAAAGCATTCTAAATTCATTCCTAGTTCATATTAAAAAGCCGATACACTCGTGTGAGTTATAAACTTGTAGGCCTTGGGGTTAACTCTTACAGTTAAACTCTCTTTTCTTGTCATACGTAAGCGGATATTTTAGATAAATCCGACTTAATTTAAGCAATGGAGGATTTCTAAACAAGAAGGATCTCTTAATGAATTATACACCTTAAGACATATATAACCGTGGACTACTTGTGACCACGACTCATGACACTTATCTTAATACTTATTTCGTTTACATCTTGATCGTATGTTGCCTTAAAGATATTCGCATAGGCGAGCGGTGGAGTCTTGATATTACGTCGTGTGAAACCTCTAACGGAAAAGGCTAGGCCGGTTACTAATCACATGAATGATGACCATTTCAAACTTCTTGTCTCTAAAATTATATCTCGTTCCACATAGATATAATGATCCAAATCATTGGATAGCACTTTAGGCGATTCTAGGTTCAATTTTGAGCTTGAGCAACACTTGCGATGGTCAAAATTCTCGTATAAATAAGGAATTTTCATTTCTTGATTAAACTTACCACGAATTGGGTTCTATCACTTCTACGCACACTTGTGCGATGTTAAAAAGTGAAGCACCTATATCAATCAAGATCTTACAGGTATTCTGAGAAATTTTCCTCACACCTATCCTGCCTTTTGGTTCTGTTTGATCTGTTTTCGGTGCGAAGTATAGGCTTTGATCAACGGTCTTTCCGTTTATTCAAGTAAACATCTATTTCATATGTCCTTGTCCTTTCCATTGGGACATCATGTTCCCTTGCTATGGCCTTCTGTTGCCTCATTCACTTTATACTTCTCGGTATTAGTATCGTTATGCTTTTACTAATAGCATTCGTGGTTAGGTCTACATCAACTTATCCTTTGATATTGATATATTTCAATAATGAAATCTTATCGTAGAGATCGTCATGTCTCTATCACTATCATTCATTCCTAATCCAGTATGAATGATTAAATTCCTTTTTTTTTCACTTTATCGATCTTAGGAGTATATTTCTCATATATATTCTTACTTTAAACTCTTTTCCAGAGAAATCCTTGTACTGGCATTTAGTGCCATCGTTTGTAATATCCCTTTTTGGATATACATCATTTCTTCTTAGTCTTTTATTGATTTATCATGCAATTTCGCATAAGATAAAATCCTTTGTCCACTGGGGATGTATTATACTTTTACCTTGACGTCAAATATCTTTACCATTTTCTCGACATTCAATGATTTCTTCACTTCCATGTCAGAGATACTTAATACCTCACTTTATTGATCGTCACAAAAATATGGGGGTAAGATTTACAATTAGGTCCACCTTAAGATCCTTCCATGTGAATCTTTTCCTGTGTTCTCTTGGATGTATTTCCTTTGCAAGATCTATAGAAACTATCTTGTTTGTTAACTATTAAGTTACACAAGACAAGCGTTTTGGGTGATCATAACTTTAGGGTATTAAGATTTATTTCAAAATAATGAATCTATTTCTTTACTTCAAAGGAATTACCTTACTCATCGAAGTCATAACATTTCTGAAACTTATGTCATATCATGGACTATCTAATTGTATAGCTCGTAATTTCTTCTACTATTTTTGACTTTTGTCCATTTTCTTGAGCATGGTATCTGAAAGTTATCTTACTTTCGTTATACTTTGGTTCCACCTTCAGGACTAGAATTGTTATCATTGTCATATGGCTTGGTAGGGTAGTACATTCGTACTCCATAACTTAAATTCTAAGCATCTCATTACCATGTCTTGACTTCGGAGTTATTTCCTCCATACTTAGTTCACATACTAGGGATATCCTAGCTATTCACACATCTCAATGATTATGATCTTTAAATCTTATTATCATTCGTCCAACCAAGTTTCAATTACTCGGAATCGATTATGCTCAAGCATAATCTCATTAATTAATTATAAAGGCGAAAGATTTATTTTACGGGATGCTATTACTTCTTTATATATATATATTCTTTGAAAAGAATATCTTGTATGCATCTTCATTCTTTTTAAACATGTCCAACCTACTAACGAGGTTTCAAGGACATCGAACTATCTTAAAGATAAGTTGTAATCGCTCTCGTCATGACATAATAAGGAAAATTCATATCCTACGGTATCATATACTTTTCTTTACTTTTGCTCTTTGCATTCAATCTTAGAGAGTATCTTATTCATAACTTTGTTATCATAACGATTTGTATGATGGTATAACTTCATTGTTATCATTCTTTGTTAACCCCATCAAGGGTCATCACATTCATGTGTATCATAGGAAAAATATCTCATTTCATCGAGATTTTTTACATCATAATTTCTTGATGTCTATCACTTTCTTGATGCGAAACTTTTAGGTGGTGTGATAAGTCAACCTATTCCATGCCCGACATTTATCGCTTTACTAATTTGTACTTAGGTGACAGGGTAAGTCAACATTTATCATACTTGATGGTTTCAAAAATCAAGGAGAAATTATCACGATTACCTACAAAAGGTACTGTCTCATCCATCAAGATAACATCTTTTCAATGATTGAACCGATATGCTCCTTGGACTGAATAAATGGGGCTCTAGGGTCCGAAGACCAGAATGACGACTACTAAGATTTCTTTGTTCATATGGGCAGGCCAGACCCGTCACAATTATATTCTCAGTCACATAAGGCTTTGGGTTCAAAAGGACACTTTGTAAATTTTTGAGTTGGAAGTTTTCTTCAGAAGAAGTGAGAAACTCGAATGAATTCTCAATTGGAACTAGGTCATAGAGTTAAACTCAATGACAAAAATTGGGTAATGGATATAATTTGAAAGCTTATATACCCGTAATAGGTCATCAACAAAGTTCTCATGTATGTCAAGGTTCTACTTGTATTACTGAAGATCTTACTTTCTTAGTAACATTCTAGGATTCGTATCATACTATAACAGTCTTACTCTTTTCAAATCGTAGAACTAACTTCAACTGATTCTCATGAATTCTGGAGTAGGAATCAGGAATTTGGTCCTTCATAAGAAATGAAGTACAGTGCATTAGGAGCACGTAGGTGAAAACCATACGTAAATCGGAGTTCACACGATCAAGAACTAGTCAAAACAAAATCACTGCGCAGTGCAGGGAAATTTACACGCGTTCGCGCCGAGGTCATAAGCGATGCCGACACCAAGGTCGTGCATGCCGTTACCGATGCCGAGGTAGTACAGAATATTGCCGACACCGAGGTCGGACAAACTACACCAGTCGACATGTCAAAGGCGGTGTTATAAATGCCGATTTCGAAGTCGACAGTCGCACATGCCGAGGTTGAAGCCGAGGTCGTACATGTCGAGGTCGAACAATTTCGTATAAATCTTTCACTTTTCTTCACTCAAGATGGAATGAAGTTCTCAAATCCATCACTAATCTTGTTCTTGTAATTGAAGGAAGTTCTTACTTCTATGTTCTTTCGTAAAAAGTGATCATGCTTCTTAAAAAGTCTACGTTCTGTTGAGCTAGCATGCTCATCATCATAATCAACTTTGAGATTGAGTAAAACTTGAATATTCCTACGTAGTTCATTTATGCATACGTATTTCGTTGAATTTAAAAATTGACATATCGTATTGACAAATAAATGTCAATCTCAATCATTTTAAAACATGAATAATCATAACTTTGTTCATAATAATGAACCCTTATTACATTCCAGAAATTCAAACATTTCATCTTTGGCATATCGTGCCAAACTTTCTCATATCATTGTCATCATCTTTCTTATATTTTCCTTCTTTTCATAACTTTCTTGACAAGTCATTTGTCATATCATTCATTTTCAACCGTTCTCATAGCTTTCATTTCTTTTCAAAGATCATTTCAATCATCCTTCACTTCAAACTTTTCATTTTATTTAAAAAAAAAATCATTTCATAAACATTCGTCACAGCCATAAACATTCGCTAATTTTCAAAACTTTGAGAAAAGAGTCATTTACCTCATTTCGGTTGAGCTTGATGTGATGGAGTGTTGAGCATTGTCAGCTGATCTCTAGAAGTCTAATGACTCAATCTAGACTTAATCCTAAAGAAGATTTTGGATTCAAGAGCGAACTGCTCTGATACCACTCTGTCATAGCCCCTAAATCCTAAGTACGGATTAACGGGACTATAACTCTAAACAGGATAAAATACATGGAGACTCTTTTTAACAATAAGCGTAATACATATGTCATTTATGTTTTGGACTATATTACATAGTTTGGGGTTCTTGCGGTGGAAAACATGTGATATGTACATATGATGATGTACTATCAAGGTATAAACATTTCGGTGACAACATTCCTATTGCTCAACACCGCTCCATCCATCATCACGCTCAACTGCACATTTAAAACAAACATGCGGTGAGTACAAGAATGCACTCAGTGGACTCATGCCAAAAACATTTTATTTTCTTTGAATTACACTGCCAACATCATGGTAAGACACAAGGGTTTTAGTTGAAAATGCCTTGTGCTTACTAAAATATTTTCATCATTTCATAAAATCATCGCCTGGCCAGGCATTTTTCTGGGTGTGTATGATCCATATCCTTTATCATCATTCATCATAACATCATAGTCGAACGTCGTGAAGGAGGCCTCCCTCTACGACGCCGTGACCGGCCGTGAATTGTCCTTACAGCACACAGTCACCTTAGGTGTACACGTTAATCCTAGCCAGGTATTGTCCTTCCAGCATAGGATCCGATATCGATTTCATACATAAGTTGGGAGTGACCCAACACATTCATATCATTCATATCATTCATTCCGGATAGGATACATACACAAAACATAAACATTTTGGCAGGTAATCTTGTAAACATTTTATCAACAGTTGAAATAAGCATCGTAAATAAATATTTCAGAAGCATTTTATTTTTAGTAGAGTAAAGCCCACAGGTGTAGATTGCCTTAATCCCATTTCTTGGTATAAGTCCTAGCTTTAGCCTATCTATTCTTGACCTTGAGGTTTTGGAGTGGAAAAATTCATTGGGTCTTAGAACCCATATTTCTACTTTAGTGTATATCATGGTATGATATATACTCGATTGACCATGTGGTAGCACCTAGTCAAATATTTCACGTTATGGTATGCTTTTCGTGTAAATATCGTATCATGATGTTTATCATAATTCGTACATCTTATAATGCTCTATCGTACCTTGCGACATAACATAATGAATGCATCGATTAATAGCATGTTAGTCACATAAGGTATACTTCACATAGGGATTTCCAACACTTAGTCAAATTTGAAGTGTTTAATTTCCGCAAAATAGCTTGAAATAACCCAAGTGGCAAACTTTGACGATTCATAACTCTCGAGTTAGAATACGTATGGCCACACAAAGATACATTCTAGAAACCTCTAAACATATGCTACAAGTTCTAAGAAGGAATTAAATCCAAAAGAGTCGTGGTTCTGGAGATATAGGTTCTCAAAGTGGGCAACTCAAACTGACTTCTATACTTAGAAATTTTTTCAGAATTTTCAGTTTTAGCTTAACGACGAGGGGTTTTGCGAGGCTCGTAACTTTTGACTCGCAATGCCAAAATGGCTGCAGGCTACCAATTTAGAAACCTTGTAACAAGTACTACATATGTCATGAAGACCATACTGGAAAATATCTAACTCATAAAATACATAAGTCCAAAGTTGACTAGTTGGAAATGGACAGTTTCCAGTAGGTGACTTTGGGTCGATGAAAGGTATACCTATAAAACTTGGTTTGGGATAAACCTTTCCAGATCATAACCAGACATGGTGAGGAAAATTTCTTATGAAGAAACCCAAGTCCAAATCGGACTACAAATGGCTTGAACATCTCACGTAAAAGTCATACTCGAACAGCCTATTAACATAGAAATTTTCTAAGGCAGTTTGTCCAAAAAGGCTTACTGAAATGCGTCAACTTTAAAAATTCACCGTGAGTTCATTATAAGGAATCTGGAAATGCAACCAATCATATTGAAAATCCACTTAAGTCTAGTTTAATCCAGAAAATGCCTCACTCAATGATTCACAATAGATTGGGAGATAAAAATATTTTACCACAAGCTATCACTCCCGTGACAATTTTGTGCAGTTAGCTTGTAAAATCTGGAATAAATAGTAAAGATTTTTAGAAAATTCTGAAAATTTACAGGAATCTTCTAGACATGCTGAATTATGTTTCTACCAAATTTTAGAGTTTTATCATTAGCCAAACTTAAAACGAAAGCCACGCACTATGGGTGATAAACACGGAGATTTCAAAGATTTGTGAAGTGTTATTGATAAATACAAATAAAATATCAAATCAAGTTGGGTGGACATGAAATTTTAGAGAGGCATACTAGACACATATAATTTCAATATATCAAAAATTCACAATCATCGGACCACTGAAACTTAGTCAAATAAATTCGTGAAGTTGCTGTTCGTCCAGGTAATCAACATGCAATGATCAAAAGTATTGAATCTACCTATTAAATCAACATGCAATCACTTTCAAGCATAGACCCAACACATTCAAGCATATTGATGAACATGCAAGTGTATATCTTGATCATCCCTAGGATCTAAGGAGGTGGTATCTACCTTAGCCACGAAATTGGCAGAGAATCGAGAGGATGAAGAGTGGATTGGGGCTGTCCACTTTGAGGAGCCTTGCTGCCGTGAGATGAAAGTGGAAAACTCTTGGCCTCCTTGTAGACTTTAGAGAGAGGAGGAGAGGAGAGGAGTCAGTTGTGTGTGTGGAGAAAGAATGGCTGGAGGTTGGGGGGTATGTGGTAGTGGGGTGCTTGTGGGTGCTTATGGGTGACAATTGTCACCCTTACACATCAAGTTGACACCTACACACACATGCATGCAAATATATATATATATATGTATATATATATCAGATTTTAATAGTGTAGTTAGGATATAATTAATCCAATGTCACTTAGATACATGTAATAGGTAAATCAACAAATAAGTGCTTAGTATATATGTGTATATAGCTCTCGGCTATTACACTATGCCAAAGGGTCCAAATTTTATTTTCCATGCCAAATATTGATATATGTTATGATATATAGTTTAGATGATAAATAATATCATAGGATAAATTAATGGCATCATTTTATGCGACAAAAATCGAGTTCGAAAATTAGGGTTTTCGAATGTTTGAAAAAATTGGTCACTCTCAATTCTTGTTGATCTAGCATTGATTTAATGCTTAATAATACTGTAATTACATATACTAATCATAGAAAATTAATTCCTATAATCTCTTGATCGATTAAAACGCTTTTCGTTTCATCTCAAAACGTTAACGTTTGTAAACGTTGCAAAAGCGTTCATTATCGACTCATCTTGAAATGGTCATCATCACTTTATTACATTATTCCATTAATAATGGAATTTAATTCTAAGCAATTGCTTAGAAAATATCATAATTTTAACTATCGATCTGCGATCGACGTTAAAATAATCTTGCCGATATACTTCATATACTTTTATTCCTTAATTCACAATTCTCGGTGAATATAAAATAGGATTTCATTCCTTCGTAATTAATCGAAGTCATTATTCGATATCATTACGATTGAATATCTCGTAAAGCTTTGATTCTGGTTTTAAATACCGTAATTAGGCATTAATTACGCGGGGTATTACATAAAGATCATCTACACTCTTTGTAATCACTTCTTACACTCTCAATACACATACTCTCTCTCTTGCCCCGTGGACATAGATCTAATTCAAAGATCGAACCACGTAAATCCTTTGTGTTCATCGTGCATTTATTTCCCTAACGAAATTAAGATCGATCAGTAATCAAATTATGATTGGTAAATTAGGATATTCTCAATCCACTAACTAGACTTAACAATTGTAGTTACGCCCTACAACTAAATGGCAAGAACACGCACAACCGTCACCCACGCTGGCAACAACCGGCCGAGGACAACCAGTGATCACCGTCATGAAAGGAGATCGCGGACGCCACGAGCGCCCACACCCGAGGGCAACATGGTAAACTCTTCCATACACCGTCGGGACCGCGTCCCCAACGTGGGGAAGATGTCGACCTCAACGAGGACGAGCAAACAGCTCATTCGTCCCACGAGGTCCTCGGCCGAGCTGTGAGCGAGTTCCTCCACGCCAATCTTGGCCAATTCCAAAGCTTCCTCAACCAGAGGACCAAAGGGGCCGGTCCCTCTAGGGCCCCGGATCGAACACCACGGGCTCCGAGGCCGCCTCCCTCGTCCGGAAATCGGCCACCCGGCGTGATAGCCGAGAACGCGATCTCGCCCCGACGCACGAGCAAGCCACCGCGCCGAGCCGCCGACCATTCGCAGAGCCGCTTCTCACGGGCGAGCCGCCACCAACAACGCCTCGCCATTCGCGCAGCCCGCCTCCACCTCGCCATGCCGACCCGCAGAGTCGAGCGAACAGAAGGAAGAAAGGCGAGTCGAACTCCCTGGAGGGACGATAGGCCGCTATCGATCCCCACCCTCCGTAGTGGACGGCAACGATCTCCTGGTTCGACCGCACGGAGAATCATCTCCCTTTCTCCGTGGGAGATCCTAGACACGCCCCCGCCTGGTACCGTACGGCACCCAATATAGCGGCTCACGATGGCCCTGAGACCCTCCGACTTCCTTTTCGCCACACCACCAACATGGCGATCAGGAATGGAAGATTTTCACGGTAAAATCTTCCCCGAGGTGCCGATCTCCAACGACGCGGCGTTGGTTCACCCGCCCGCCGTAACAAAGATACATCGCTTCTGTGACCTCATGGATCGCCTGTGGCGCTTATCGAAGATGCCGCCCCAGCAGCCTTCCTCCGACCTATTCACAACCGCCATATGGACGAGACGATGTCAAACTCGCCTCGAGGTTCATCAAAGAGTCGCCAAAATCGACGACAAAGAACGATCTCTACATCATCAACGCTGTTCAAAACGGATCCGACCCGGCATACCGAACAAAGAAATCACCAGGAGAAACCAAAGACGGCGAAAGTTAGCTTTGGAACCTGTGGACAACTTTGTCAAGGGACGAGTCGGATCGGAAGCGGGAAATCTGGGACGAGTGTAAGTCCAAAAGAAAAAGCCGGACGATCAAGTCGAGGCGCAGATCGCAGTGAGCCTTCGACCGAATCAAGAGAGGTCACTGAGTTCAGCTCGACTGCCCAACCCTCACGGCAGCGCCCCGCCAAATCAAGGCGAATATTCAGCCACACGAGCTCTTCCGCCCCGCCCTATGAAAGTGGATCCAAGAGGTCCACCGACGAGTATTGCGACTATCACCAAGGGTATGGTCATGATACCGAGGATCGCAAAACTCGGGCTCACAGATCGACGAGCTCGTTAAAGGCGGGCCCTCAAAAGTACCTCGGACGAGCCGGCCGAAGAAGCGAAGCCTTGCAAGGAATGGAGGCGGCAACAATCATGGGCCGACCCAGGCGACCCAACCCAAGACGCATTTGAGGACGAAGGTCCCAACGCCATGGAGTTGTGTCTATGTTGTTACCGATCGCCCTGGACGACGAGGTCGCCCCTCGAAGAACGATGCCCGAGGCCGGCCTCAAGAGTCAAGAACAAGCGACTCGGGATGGTGAGAACATAACGTTTCCAAGGAGGACCCGTGCCCAAGATCATGCCGCACTGTGACGCCTATCACCATACAGTACATGCGGTGGCAACAAAACGCCCACCGGTCTATATCGACATTGGGGCCTCCGTCAAGATCATCTTCCGTGAGTCGTTCCGATAAGCTTGAGGTCGGAGGCATCTGTGTGCTCCGCGCGCCTCCCGCCCACGGAGCTTCACTCAAGAAGCATCCAGCCCGAGGGGGTCATTACCCTTCCGGCCACCGAGGCGGCCCTGTGCCTGGCCACTGGGCCATCCGGCTCTTCCTAGTCCGGCTCCCCTCCGCATAACATTATCCCTGGAGAGATTGGCTGACGCCACCAGGCCGCCTGCTCGGTCTACCACCACCGTGAAGATTCCCACCCCGCCGGGAGTGTTCAAGATCCAGGGACCAAACGGTCAGAAAAGAATGCCCACGCCTCAACTCAAGATGCGGCCTCGCCTGTGCATAGCACCACCGAGCCCCTGAGGCCGACACCCGGGACGACCACCGGCGACCTCCAACTATACGACGACGATCCTCGAGGTTCGCCCAGTGTCGGCACCTGTGGCCCACGGACATCCGCAAAGACGTCATACGACTTCCGAGAGAATATAGGGACGTGTTTGCTTGGTCCCCGCCGATATGACCGGGGTGTCACCCGAGCTCATAACTCACCGCCTAACATCGACCCGCCACCAAGCCATCCGCAAGAAAAGGATATTCGCGACGAGCGCAAGCCGGTCATTAGGGACGAGGTGACTCAACTTTCAAGGCCAAGATCTTGTTCGAGGTCAAATATCCGACCCGGATGGCTAATCCACCGTGGTCCGAAGCCCGGTGGAGGTGGCGACGTGTGCCGATTATACCGACCTCAACAAGCACCGCCTAAAGATTGCTACCCCTCCCGATATCGACAAGAAGGTGGAGGCCTTAGGGCCACGAAATGTTCAGCTTCCCCGATCTATACAGGGTACCACCAAACCTCGATGAGTCCGGAGGATGCACCAAAGATCGTGATTCATCACCGACTTCGCGCCTCACAGATCGAAGACGGCCTTCGCCTCAAGAACGCCGGGCCACATACCGTAGGATGGTGGATGCAACATTCAAAGACCACATTGGGGAGATCGCCGAGGTCTCACGCCGACGACATAGTAGTCAAAGTCGAAAACGGAGAGCTGACGACCTCGACGACCCCGGACCATCCTCCGACTCCTCGTGTCGGCCAACCTCAAACTTAACCCCCAAAATGCACTTTCATGGTAAAACAGGAAATTCTTGGGTGTTGGGTTTCCCAAAGCTCAAGGCGAACCCCACCAAGGTAAAGACGGTGCTCAACATGCAGTGCCAAAACCATTCGAGATCCACAAACCACGGTGCCCGCGCCGCCTCAAGAAAGTTCCTCTCCCGGCTGCCGAGAAGCAGCCCCTCTTTAAAATCTTGAGGAGGGCCCTGACTGTGATGGCGAAGAGCACCACCGCCTTCACACACCGAAGGAGTACCTCACCGACCGCCCACCTCGACCGCCCCAAAAGAGGCGAACTCCTCTCTTAGATTGGCAGCCTCGGACGAGGCAATCGCATCGTAATCGCGCGGACGAGGCCTGGACGGCAGCTTCCTATCTACTTCATCAGCCGAGCACTCAAAGGACCGAGACAAGGTATGCCGCCTTGAAAAGGTAAGATTGCACCGTGAATGCTAAGCGACGGCTCCGACCCTACTTTCGTGCTCACTCCATCCAGTGCAATCGACCGACCTACCCCGAGGCAAGTCTGTCAAAACCCGAGTCATCCGGACGAACAGCTGCTGGGCCTCGAGTCATGCAGCACGATATCTCGTACTCCCCTGCACCGCCATAAAAGGGCAAGCTCACCGATTTCGGTAGAAGCCAAGTTTATCGGTCCCGTCTCGACCGCTAAGATTAGCTCCTCCAACGCCCACCGGTCACCCCCGCCCCCAGACGGAGAAACCTGACCCTCACCCACCGGGATGGTTGGCCGGCAGATGACGGATCGAGCCTCAAAACGGCAATGAGCGGGCATTCTTCTCCTCGCCCGAGCAAGGAAGTCACCCACGACCCGGTTTACCTTCCCACCACCAACAACGAGGTGGAGTATGAGGCCCAATCTCCGACCCGCATCGCTAGGAGCTATGGTGGATGAGATCCAAATCTTCGGCGATTCCCGTGTCGTGAACCTGTGTTAGCAAATACGAGGCAGGAGGACCGAATGAAACAATATCTCGAGAAGGCAAAGGAGATGTTGACCTGCTGCTCGTGTACTTCAAAGATCCACCGAATCCCCGAGGGAAAATAATGGGCCGACGCCTCGGCAAGAAGGCGCGCGTCGTCAACAAGTCCACCAAAGGAGGAGGTCCGTTCTGAACATATAGCGGAGTCCCACGCCGGCATCATCACCGAGATAGAGCCGAATCGATGTCTCCCTCAAGGCCCACCGAACACGGCGCACTACCTTCGATCGGCTCAAGCCAAAAGATGATGGCAAAATCCTGTATATCTCATGCACGAGGCGCCTCTACCGAAGTCTTACCTTCAACCCTCCCGAGATGCCTCGCCGAGAAGAAGCCGACTATGTGCTCAACGAATTCACCGAGGGTCTCATGAAGCCACACTCGGTCGCTGAGCACTTTCAAGAAGACGCCGAGGTCGGATACCACCGCCCACCGCAAGATCTCGCCGAGCTCACAAGAAGTGCCCAAAGTGCCGATCCACCACATACCAAAAGCGCCTCGACCGACTTGAGCAGCTCCGCAGTCCGTGGCCTTCATGCGGTGGGGATCGACATCGCTGGCCCATTCGACCGAGCACCGTGTCACCGATATTTAGTCGCAGCCATAGACTACTTCACAAAATGGGTCGAGGCCGAGCCACTTTCGAGCCTCACGAGCGTAAGGATCAAGCCTTTGTGTGAAAAATATAGTTCCGCTCGCATCCCGCACATCCTGGTCTCTGATAACGGCACCCAGCTAGTCGACAAAACTTCAAGGAATGGTGCGAAGAGCTTCAGATCGATCAACGCTTCACCTCGGTCGCACACCCGCAAGTCGAATGGTCGACCGGTGACGAACCGCACGATCGCAAAGGATTGAAGAAAAGGCTGGACCGAGCTAAAGCGCGATCGGGCTGAAAATCTCCTCAAGTCCTCACGGTCCCACAGACCACACCACGGACGTCGGACGGGAAACCCTTTCACCGGGTTCACGGTACCGAGGCCGCTATACCGGCTGAGATCGGCGCCTAAGCCCTCGTGACTCCACCAACCAGTGCCGGAACGAGGAAGACCTGGGACAACCTTGACGCCTCGAGGAGAAGCGAGCTCGCCTTCATAAACGGGCTGGCAAAGAGCCAGTCGCACGCTACTACAACAAAGAGTAAAGGCCTCAGACTCCAAGTAGGCGACCTCGCCCTACGGAATAATGGGCGTCGAGCCGAGCGCCTTAACAAGCTTGATCCGACATGGGAAGGACCTCACCATGCTCACGAGGACCTCGCAAAGGGCTCTACAAGTCATTTCACTTGTCCGGGGCACTTATTCCCGAACTCGCACATAACTCATCTAAGGAGGTATTTTACATATTGATTTTAGATCGCGACATGTTAGCCTTCCTATTGTTTTTACCGATATGCGATGTTTACTTGTTTAATAAAACGCTTGTTTTTCTAATGAGTATTTCACTTCACATGCCTTACATCTATGTGAACATCCATTCGGATATACCACATCTAAACCTTCACAAGCTGACGCCTTCCACGAAGATGAAAATCCCACCAAGTAGGTGTTAAGCACATTACATTGTTGGACGCCTACACGTAAAAGCACATGATTACCCATTGTCGATCGCCCACATGCAAAGCATATGACACCTATTGTTGATCGCCTACATGCAAAGCATACAGACACCCATTAAGTTGATCGCCTACATGCACGCGACATCCGACCGATCTCGCCAACTCATACCCCTTTATTTGGGAAGATATGCACTCCTAAGACGAAGTCTAAATGCATTAACGACTACAAACAAAGTACCAAGCCATATACAAGACAACCGGCTCAGAGCTCGTTTATACCCTTTTATTTGGGAAAATACGCACTTGTATACAATATAAATACATTTACGACCAAAACGAAGTCCTGCTATGTTTGTACTCTCAAGGGGAAAATATACACTTCAAACGAGTCTAAATACATTTATATCTACATACAAGGTCCTATACTATACATAGCCTCATTCAAGCTTCCGGCCCGCCGCCAGACCGGCCAAGCCGCACGCATTCCTCCACAAATCCCTGTAGCCGACGATGTATGCCTCGAACGAACTCGGTGCCTTCGACCCGTCACCACGGTTAGGCAGCCTGACGGAAGCATCGACCTGTGGTCACCTTCACCCGCCTGTGGACACTGACGCACCGAGGTCACACCCCACCCCCGACTGACACTGCCGTGCGCGACCGCCCCGCCTCAAGCTCTCCTCGCCGACCAGGTCCTCGGCCACGCCCGCCCTGCAGGACCCCCGATAATCCGCCCGCCGACCCATCAACCTCAAGACTACGGCATGATCGGAGTAGCCTCCGCCGGTTCTTCTATGATCGGGCCGGCAGAGCCCGCCGCCTCCTCGCCACCCGCCGGCATGCGACGCCGGACGATGTCGACATCTCCATAAACTTCACCACGGAGTTGACGTAGCTTTGAACTTTGCCGCTGGGCCCTCCTCATCCTCAAGACCATGCCTCCGCCAAGAAGCTCTCGACTCCTGGCCGTCGGCTCGGATATGGTAGTCCCACCACCGCATGGACTGCCCTCTCACTCGTGATGCTCCTCCGACAACCAAGCGAGCCCGCAATCAATTCGCTGCTCCTCGACCGCATCAAACGTCCGTGATAGCGCCGGCAGATATGTCCACCCCCTCGACTCGCCTCGCGCGACCTTCAACTTCGCCTGTTCTCGCCGGAGGCGGCCACCTCCGATCAGCCCGCCAACTTCTTCTTCGTTCGAAGAAGACACCGAGCTCGTGATCCATGGCGGCTAAAACTGGGTCACTCGCACCGACCTCCAAAATTGCACCTCCTCGCCCTTCGGCCCAGGCACCTGACCCCTTTCGCCTTGGCCAGCAATTCATGGTCGAGTCCCAAGTATTGACGCAGAATGCTATAAATAAAAAGACAACACAAGTCTCGTAAAGTGATAAACATTCTTTATTGACACGAAAGAATTTATTATAGGGCTCAGGTCCCATCGACCGGCGATTCAACCTATTACAATCGGCCCACTAACTCGGCCCTCCTGACTCGCCGCCCCCGCCTCCTCCGCTGCTCCCGCCTGCGCCTCATGGGCCGGCCGACTCCGAGCCGACGAGCTCGGCCTCCTCCTCCCTCCTCGCTCAAACACCGGGCGACGACCTCGCAGCTCAAGAGGTAGGCTGGACGCCGAGCCTCCAAGATCGAAGCGAGTCACCAGATCACCCAGCGTAAGCTTTGTCCATCTCTCTGGTCGACCTCGGTCCACCCATGCTCGACCTGTCAAAATCAGTGCATGGCGCCGCCACCCCCAGTGATCCGACACCACCTGCTTCAAAGACGGCGGCGAGATCGGCAATAAACTGAGAGCTCTCCGACTCGATGAGCCGGCCGGCAAGGGCCCTCAACAACGGTCCCTCGGTCGGCCACCAGACCTCTCGTCGGGCGAGTTCCTTCTTCGCCTGCCAGCCTCCTCCTTCTCACCTCGACCTCCCCGCGCCTCCAGCCTGCTTCTTCAGAGCGGCTTCAGCACCACCCTCCTGCCTCAAGAGCCTCGGGCGGCTCGCCCGCTGCAATGCCACTGCGGTCTCAAGATCCGCCTCTGCCGCAAGATCCTGCTCCAGCTGCACTGCGGGCCGAGCCTCACGGCAAGCCCGGTGGCGACCTGCAGCCCCAGCTAGCCCGCAGGCCCCCATCATAGAGCTCCCACCCGAAAAGAGATGCACAAGTCACCACCGATATGGCAAAACAAAAAAAAAAAAGAAGCTCACGACTGGGAGGGATGCGACTGCTTGGGGGCGGCACTGCTCAAGGCGGCCCCGAGGCCACGAAGCCCGGCTGGACCCCTACCAGCCCACTCATCACTGGCCCATGTCGTCCACCTCTTCGACCCCTACTAGTCCAAACTGCTTTTTCTTTGCCCCCGCCCCACGATGGTGAACCCACCTCATCCTCAACCTCACCGCGCCAAAAGGAAAGAATACATTAGCACAAGAAATAAGACAAATAAGGACTAAGAAAGTGGATGCCTCACCCCGTCTGCACCTTATGATTCAAATGATCACATGCTTATCATGTAAGAAAGTACTAAATTCAAATGAATGCTTATCGGGTAAGCTTCAAAAATATTAACTCGACTTTTGAGACATAAAGATCGACATCTTATGTTCGAATCTTTGCTTACACTTTATGACATTGTTTGTTACTCTTAACTTATCGGAGATTATATAAGTCGTATAATCGTTATTCGTTATCGAGTTGTTTTAACGCTCAATCTAATATCGTATTGGGTTGTCGTTATTGAGTATCAATGTTGTAGCTCGGCTTTTGATTTTTCTAACTTAGGAACTCACGTTTGAGTATCCTTTTAATAGTAGCAAACCCTAATTTATGTCTAACTTCGATTCTCGTTGATTCCTTCTTAAGTTATCGAAATTGGTCGATTTCTTTTGGATTCTCGTACATATAGTATTATGTTGTTTACGTTTGGGGTTTTGGTTTGTCGGTACAACATAAACATAAACATTTAACACCAAACAATACCATACACAGCATAAACTATACTAAAGCATTAGAAAACCCTAATTTCTAACATAATGCAAAACTATTGTGTATGTGTGTATAAGTTTTCCATTCATTCATCACAATCACAACCATTCATTTCAAGCTTATAGCGTAACTATCATAGTATCATTTAACATAGAATTAAACCCATACTTAGCCATTTTGTTACGTTTTCGATAATTAGCAACAATTAGCATATGTATCCAATAAATTCCAATAAAATCATTTTGTACTCCTATCATACTATAGAGTTTAATTACCAACTCAATATCATCATATAAAATTTCAAATCATAGGTTAAAATGCCTATAGTTTTCGGCAATCACAATTTAATAAGCTTTGGTGTTCAATAAATTCCAAAAATTTATATCATGCTTATACCAACATGAAATATCATTTCATATCATGCATTAAAAATTTAAACCCATGCTTTTCACCATATAATGATTTCGGTAATCATATATATATATATACATATTCAATAAATTTCATTCTTTCACAATATGGTTATATAATGCAATAACATGTAATATTAACATTAAACATCAACTAATATTTATAATACGAACCAAATGCTTGGAATTCTTTTTTTCCTCACACATATATTACATATGTGTTCAATAAATTCCCAACAATGCATAATAGATTCATATTATTTCTAAACATCAAATACCATATTATTTTCAACAACAAAAATCAAATAAAACTATATATATATATATAGTTTACGATAATTATGGGAAAAATAGAAGAATTGTTTGAATAAATTCAAGGTTAATATATGATGTTGATATCATACATTAAACACCATATCTCAACTATTTTCAACAAATAAAAACAAAATAAATTCCAAAATATATATATAGGTTTCGGTCCAAACATAAAAAAAATAGGAGAAGTGTTTCAAAAATTTCAAGATTAATATATGATGTTCATGTTATATATTAAACACTATATCTCAACTATTTTTCAAAAAGAAAAATCAAACCATGGCTTAATAAAGCCTCAAAGCTCTCGGCCCTTTTTTTAAAAATACCAAAAATATTCTGAAAATTATGATATTTATTCTACATGCTTCTAATACATTAACAAGCAAAAATATCAAATAATATTCCCAAAACCATGCTTTATCACATATAAAAAGAAATAAAGCATAAATCGAACAATATCAAACATGCTCCAAAAATTCTCAAATTTTAACTACAGCCTTAGAAAATCATTCTAAGCATTTTTCATTCATGGCTGGAGAGCATTTGATGGCTCAAAATTCACGAAAAAAAATGAGGAGCAAAACTAGGGTTTTCCATGAAATAATTAAAGAAAAAAAAAAATCTACTCCATTACAAATGGAGAGAATGATGAGTAATACCTTTTAATGGTCTTAGAATAATTATTTAAGGGATGGAAAGGTTTGAAATGGAGGATTAAAGACTAAAAAGTGTGAAGAACAAAGAGAGAATTTTTTAAAAAGAGAGAGAAATTTGGTTCCAAGAATGAAAGGCCGTAATGGATGTCCCCTTACTGTATTTGCAGTCTAAAGGGCTTTCATTACCCATTTGGGGTGGTCTTGGTGGTAGTTGGGAGAAGGAATGGTCAAATTACCCGTTTTGGCATGTTAATATCGACTCTTTAAGTTTTAACGCGCTTTCGATTGATTTCTCGGAACCTTAAGGTTTTATTTTATTAAATAGCCTTTAAAAGACTTATTTCAATGTTTATAAAAATTTCATGAAGTTCGGACAGCGTCCGATAAGTCAATTCCGAGTTATCGCGGAAAAATAGCGTTCGACGATTAAATTATGCTCCTTCGAAATTCTATTGAATTCTTGAGCTTTAATAATTAATTTGAGCCTTATAAATAATATTTTATTTATTTAGACCCTTGGTTCGAGTTTCAGGTCGTTCGGATCAAATTAAGGTTTTTTCGGTATATTTTCCCAGCGATCGATTATGTTCTTCAGGAATTAGAAATTCATTCTTATAATTTCTAAATTCACAATAATATATTTCTTCATGATTTTGATTTTTATCACAAATTATCATGATTAGCACGGACTGGAAATTGTTCCGGCTCGTGAATAGTGCTTTTAAGACTGACCGGCAAGTAAGCCCGAAAATTCTCATTCTTTGGCTTCTCACATGTTTTCGTGAGAGGATTCTAGAAATGAAATCCTTTTGTTAAGATTCATTCTCGATCTTTCATTTTATGTTCAGGCTATTCAGAAAACCCTAATCTGGTAGGACTAGTCACTAGTTTTTGATTTCTCTAGTTTTCGATTTCCGAATCGATTCTAATTCATTTCGTTGGTTACCTTAAACATAATTAAGGTCTAAGCACCCAATAGAAGTTTTAAATTTTTTTGGGTTATTACACCATGTGAGAACTTGAGAATGTTATGACAAAAAGATATCCCATGCTTTCCTAAAGTATGCAAATTTCGGGAAGAAATTTATTTTAAGGGGGGTAGAATGTAATATCCCAAAGTTTTAAAATCAAATTACGATAATATAAATCGTAAATTAGGGTTTAGTTTCGATAATTGTAGTAACATATCGAAGCTCGATTTCGACTATCCATAATACGAAGATTTTCATATCATATTCACTAATGATTAGCGAATTAAGGAATATAGTTTATATGATTCATTCGAAAGTATTATTCTAACGTCGATTAAATTTCGATAGTTAGCCTTAAGTTATTTTCTAAGTGACGAAGCTTAGAATTAAATTCCCTATTAACGAAGAATGAATAAAGTGATTGAGACTTTATTATGGACGTTTTAGAGATAATTCGATTATTAACGTTTTGAGACGATTCGAACGTCAACGTTTTGAGGCGATTCGAAAACTTAGTATAATGGTTAGAGAATTACAATATTTAAGTCCTATGATTATTTTTATGTCATAAGAGCATTATTTTTATATAATTCTTCATTAAAATAATGCTAGAGAATTAAGGAATAAATATTGAATAATATGTTCCTATTTTCGAACAAGTGTTCGAAATTTTCAAGATGTGACATAGAATTGTTCTTAATTATTTTTCCTATGATTTAATTCATCATCTAAGACTTATATTATGTCACATAGCTATATATTGTAAGAAAATAAAATATGTAGCATTTATTCTACATAAGTACCGAAAATATGATATGTATAGTGTGAAATGAAGAAAATTCTTTTCTCTTGGTAATGATGTTTTATAATTATGATGGTAAGATATTATTAAGGATAAGATAAGGTGTATTATTATTATTAAACAAGTGGGATGCTTTTGGCTTGAAGTGGCCGAAAATATTGAAGAAATAGTGTGAACAAATGTGAAAAGAAGAAAATTCAAAGTGTAAATTATTGACTTTTCAAATAAGATATTTTCCTAAAATAATATTAATGTATATGATATCATAAAAAATAAAAATCACTTCCCCATGAATAGAGGTGGCCGATCAATATAAGAACAAAAGGAGAAGAATTTTCTTCATTCTTTGAAAGTGATAGGAATTGAAAATGATATGTATTAAATGTAGGATAAGATGATGTATTAAGGTATGAAAATATCAATTTTGTCTTGCTCATGCCCTAATGACCGAAATTATTGCAAGAAATAAAAGAAGATTTTGTTCAAATTGTTGAAAGTGATATGTATGAAAGTGATGTGTATTAATTATGTGATAAGGTATGATTATATAATAAATTATGATATAAAAATACAAAAAAACCTTTGTCTCTAGCATACCAAGTGGACCGAAAATTTGGAAATTTTGTGCAAGTATAATAATTTTAATTTCATGAGATATTTTGGCATGCAAGTGGACATTATCCTATGTTGTGTATAAAATCATAGCTTCTCTCATTTCTCACACTTTAGGACCGAAAACATTGAGAGCAAAATAGAGAGTGTTCATCAATCCCTTCTCTAAAATTTTAAGATAGAAAAACGTTGCCGCCGACAATCGACTCCGATTAAAAGGTTAGGAATCGTGTGAGCTTCTTATACATGCTAGAATTTTTTATTTTCATCCATAAAATCTTATGTTATATGCTTATGTTATTTATTGAGAAAATTTGAGAAATGTTGTTCATATGTTAAGTTGTTTATTAAACATGGTTATATGATGCTTATTAGCATATATTATGAATTTAGTACAAAGTTGAGCATGTTATAAAATTTTATGTTGTGACCGAAAATATGTAGTGTTCATAAGTTGATGGAAATGATTTGTAATTGTTGTTTTGAGCATGAATTAATGATAATTGGTAATGTTTAAGCTTATATGAATTTGTGTAGAAATTTTGGAAAACATTAGTACATGTTCATGAAATTTTTGAAAATAATAGGAGATCATATGTTGATGTATAAATCATGTATGAATGATATTATGGTATATTATTGATGTATAATCACAATAAAGTGTTATATGAATTAATTAGAATATTTAGAAATTATTTTGTACATATGTTAAAATTTTCGAAAACCTTAGTCTAGGGTATATTGAAGTATGATTTGCGTATGTTGAAAATAATGACATATTGTTGATATGTGATGATGATTATATATTGTGAGAATTAATTGGAATTTTTAAAAAATGTTTAAGTATTATTCTAAAATTTTCGAAAATCATAAAGTGTAAGATTATGATGTGTAATATTTCTATGACTAATGTTATTACATATTGTTGATCCTATGATAATATAGTATGTTATATGAATTTATGAGAATTTATGCATAATTTTGGTAAATAAAACCAAAAGTGCCGAAAGAATATGTTATAGGATTTAAAGTTTTAAAATTTATTTTATCAAGTATAATCACATATTATGTTCCAAAAATATGTTTTAGACATACTATGAATTTATGTGATTTTTAAAACAAGATATACCATGGTTACGTTACAATATTTTATTAAGTGACGTAAGGTTTGAAAAACAAGTGTTATGTTTAAATTGGATCATACTTATGTGTATTTTCGAGCATGATTGTTTGTAAATGTGAAAAATCGAGACTTATGATAATATGATTAGAAATCGAATATATATGTAAATTAATAGTTATATGTATGAACGTTGCAAAATATATGATTTTGAAAGTCAAATGACTTGACTAGAGTGTAGACGTATGAAATATGTTAATACATGAAAAACATTATGTTGTACGTCTAGTCGAAATATGGGTTTCGTTGAATAAATACACTAAGACGTGTAAGACGTATTAGGAATATAAGAATATCTCTTTTATAAGAGACGATTTCATAATTGAAGTCATTTTATCGAAAGATATTAGTATGAGTTCAACGTTTGACCTAAATAATTGATATGAGATCTTAAACCATGTTTCGTCTCTATCGAAAAATGAGAAGTTATAAGTTAGGATATGCGATGAAAAGACGTACTAAATTGGTTAAAAGATACGAAGTATGTTTGAAGGTTATCGAATCTTTTAGACTTTGACGTTCTTGACAAACGTGGAGTACTGTGTGGGCTTTTTCTTCAAATCGACAAATGCTTTATTTATAATGCTTTCTTAGAATTATCGACCAACCCGAACTGAGGCGACTAATACTAGGAGTAGTATTTTAGGGGATTACACGGGTAAAATAAAAATGCATAAGAATAAACTAACATGCTTGAGCAGAATATAGGGTGATGTTATAATGTTTTTGAAAAAGGTTTAGGCCATCGGACCCCAAAACTTGGCCTGATCCGATGGGCCTTGATAGTTCATAACATAAAACATAAATAAAGGAGTTCGAGTATAGCGGCGGAAAGTGTGTGAATACATATATGACGATATGCATTGAAGTATAACGAACATTGAGTAAATCGGCGAGGACACTAGACTCTCAACACATCCCCCATCATCACCATCGAGCTCAACTGCACGTTTAAAACAAACATGCGGGGCTAAGTACAAGAAATTGCACTCGGTGGACTTATGCGAAAATATTTTGATAAATTTGGATTCTGTTGCCAATATCGAGTAAGCCGCAGGGTTTTAGTTAAAATGCCTTGTCTTTACCAAATCATTCGGTTAAGAAACATAGCTGGCGGGCATTTTCTTGGTGTGTATGGTCCGTATCTCATAGTCACAATACATAATAATAAATAATTAAATAAGCGTCGAGAGGAGGCCTCCCATCTGACGCCGTGACCGGCCGTAATCCGTCGGCCTGCAGTCCTCTGCAAGCATATGTTAACACAGCGTAGTTCCAACCTTCACGCCAATCCTAGCCAGGCATTTGTCATCCGGCACAGGACCCGACATTAAAAAGGTTGGGTGCTACCACAACAATTAATATAATAGTTCCAACCATCTCCACAGCCCTACCCGGGCATAACAGATAGGATCCATACACAAAACGAAATATTTTTGGCAGGTAATGCAGTAAAACATTTGATAAACAATCGTAGTATAAGTGCTGTAAGTAAATTTATTTGATATGACAGTAAGGTCATATTTTTGAAAACAAGAAGCCCATTTTTGAGATAAGAAGGAAAAGCCCACCTGGACTATGGTTCGTAGTAAAGGTCCTAGGTTCGATCGTTAGTCGAAATCCGTCATTGCGTTTGCGTCCACGCTTTCTGGCGAGGCTTTAGTACGTCGCTCAAGTCTATCGAGACTTTCGAAAACTTAAGATAACTTTGATATTTCATATCGATGTGAGACTGAATTCCTTAGTGAATTGATACGTCTCTAATCGTGTCGATTGACTTTTCTGGTTCGCCGAGATCGTTCAACGATATAAGTGCGTTTTCGATATATGGATTTCATTTATGAAATCCTTTCTTACTAATAATTATTATACTCAATTAGTATATCTTTCGGCGTCTTGGCGTATTTACAACCGTTTAATCGTCGTTTGACTTTGAAAAGTCGGCGAAGTCAACATTAATCGACAAAGTCGATGATTTTGACTTTTAAATAGTAATTCTTACTATTTTGCTTTATAAATCAATTTAATCGATTTGAACACGTAAAGTCCTATTCCTCGATTTATCTTGTAAATCAAGGACTTATAAATATTTTCGCATTTTATATAACTCTTTTTTTTTTAATTAAAAGCGTATTTTGGTTTTTTTTTTTTTTTTTAAGCGTTACAAAATGAGCGTTAAGTCTCAAACATAGCAATCTATGTTTATAAAATTTTGTAATATTAGAAAACTGTCCAGAATATTATTTTACCAAAATTTATAATTAAACAGTTTTAAAAGGATTTTAAAATCCTTTTAATTATCGATAATTCGATAATTAGATTAAAAATACTAAATGATCTTTGAAAAATTTTCTAAATTAATGTAGTGTATTATTATACACTATGGTCCAGAATATAATTTATGAAATTCATATAACACTGTTTTCTATTTATTTATATATATACATATATAAATATTCATGGTAATTCAATAAATAGGAATAATCATCCAAAATTCCCAAAATTGGTATATACCTATAATAACATCCCAACATCAGTATATAATATTCTCATAACCCATAGTTCATCATAACTATTTATTTCAATATATAACAATATTTCACACGGTAATTATAGGGTAATTACCAAATAAATAATAAACAATTTCTAAAATTCTAAATAATTTCCAATATCAATAAACATTATATTATAACATGGTAACATCATAATATCAACCAAAACCATTTGAATCATCACCATATGGAGCTACAAGCTCTCGAACTTTTTGAAAAAAATGGTATTTGATTTTCAAAATTCCACAATTATATACTATGTTTATACACTATAGTAAAGCATTAATACACCATTGCATGTTCAAAAATAAAATCATACATCAACCTATATTTTTATAAAGCTCTCGGCCTTAATTAAAAATTAAGCATATGGTTTTCAAAATTCTAATTAAATCATATAACATATAATCGAGGTTCTAAAGCACTAATATGTCATTGCATGCTTGAAATAAAATTATACATCAAGATACTCATATATATATGTCACGGTATTTTTAAAAATTAAGCTATGGTTTTCAAAAATTCCTAAATCAATACTATAGTCTTAAATCATAACATAGATCATATATTCATCATAAAATGCTTAGAACATGCTCGGTCACTACCATATCATTTTAACTATTTTGAAAATTATTTCAATACATACTATGGTTCGATTATTTCATATTCATGCTAAATCCTTACAAACATGTCATATATGATAACCTATGTTCATTTCAACATATATGTTCATATTTTGAAAATAAAAATCAACAAGAACATAGACATATCCATAGCTCATGCTCAAGAACATTTAAACACATGTGTGCACATATATATATAACTTTCGAAACCTATATACATATATGAAACAGTTTCGAATTTTTCAGTTTATAAGAGGATAAAATCGAAGCTATGGTTCTTATTTACCTTAGGAATGGTGTTGAATCACAAGAACAATGCTATGGTGTCAAAGTTTTCGAAGAAGGATGAGAGAAGAAGAAGAAAATTTTTGAGAAGTGAGGGTGGAGGGGCTCTCGATTTTTCTGAAATATTGGAGAGGGAGGAGAGTTTTTTTGGAGGTTCACAAGGTATGGGATGAATGAGAATGAAAAGAAATGAAGGGTTCTCTCCTATGTCTCTCTCTCTCTACACGGTTACACACACACACTCAATTAAAATGCAGCAAATTTTTGGGGAGTGGGGGTGATGATTGAAGAGTGTTTAAGGAGCTCTTCATGCATTGGGTGATTTAAAAAGGTGTAATCATTTTCATGGGGAAGAGAGGGGAAATCGGCGCATGGGGGAAGGTTTAAGGGGCTGATTTTAATTCAATTTTGTACATAATACATGTATTAATCATAGTATAGTTCATAGATATATAATACATGCCAACAAAATAATTAAAACATCACTTATGCAAAAATTTGGAATTCTGATCGAAAATTAGAAAAATAGGATTAAAATATAAATTACACCTATTATTGATACTCATGTAATTTTAGTCCCAAATATACATATATATCATAATATATGATTTAGATATTAAATAATAGCATAGGATAAAATTATAGCATTAATTAGTGCATAAGAAACCTAATTTCGAAAATAAGATTTGAATTTTATAAAAATCATTATCGATTTTAATGACTTAAAACTGATTTCATAGCTTAATAACACTCATATATATCATATTATAAAGTTTAGATATCATAGGATAATTTAATAGTGTCATTTCATGTGAAAACCAAAGTTTATAAACTTAGGGTTTTTGGAAATTTCAATATCAAATTATCGATTTCAATAACTGAAAATTCGACTTTTAATAATTAATAATACTGAAATTATATAAAATAATAATAGGAAATTAATTATTATAATTTCCTGAGCATTAAACTCAATTTACAAATCGTCTCTAGACGTTGACGTTCAAAACGTCTCAAAACGTTCAAAATCGACTCATCTCAAAATGGTCGCAGTAAGTTCACACTTACTAAATAAATATATTCCCTTTAATAAAGGAATTAAGATAGAAATTAATTCCAAGCTTCACTGCTCAGAAAATTTCATGAAAAGCTGACGTTCGATACGCGTTTGACGTTTAAAAATATTGACGAATCATTTCGTAATATTTCAATCCTTTAATTCACAATCCTTAGTGAATTATGAAAAGGAATTCGTTATAACGATATCGTATCGAAATCACAAGATTCGATGTCGTAAAAAGATATTATAAAGCAAAACCCTATTTACGGGTTTTGAAAACCGTAATCGTATATTCGTTTCTTTGGAATATTACATTCCACCCCCCTTACAAAAAATTTCGTCCCGAAATTTGTATACCTTTAGAAAAATAAGTCGGGGTATTTTTCCCTCATTGCTTCTTCAAGTTCCCACGTGGCTTCTTCGTCTCGTGGTGCGCCATGACACCTTAACTAACGGAATCGACTTGCTCGTAGTTCTTTGAACTTTGTGGTCAGTATGGCTGCGGGTTCTTCCTTATAGCTCATGTAAACTCGAGGATCACGTCGTCTTGGTGAATCACGTGCTTTGGGTCGTGAGCGTATTTTCGTGGTGTGAGGCGTGAAAAACATTATGGACATTTCCTAGGTTTGGCGGAAGAGCCAACCTATAAGCTCTTGGACCTATCCTTTCTAGGATCTCATAAGGTCCTATGTAGCAGGTCTAAGCTTTCCTTCGGGCCAAACGACAATCCTTTTGATGGAGAGACTTTAAGAAATACTTTGTCTCCATCCTCAAGCAGTAGCTCGGATCTCAGCGTATCGGTAAGATTTCTGTCGTCTGAGCCTCTTTTATCCTCGTCCTAATTTGTCGAGCGATTTGATCATTTCACTCACCGCATCGGGCCCTATGACTTTTCTCTCACCGACTTCATCCCATAAAGTGGTGATCTACACTTTTGCCATCTGAGGCTTCGTATGGGGCCATGCCGATCGTCGCTTGATAACTGTTGTTGTAAGCAAATTCAATCAATGTAAAATATCTTCCCATTTTGTACCGCGATCCAAAATTCTGATTCTAAGCATATCTTCTAGCGTTTGGATCGTTCTCTCGATTGTCCGTCGGTTTGTGGGTGGAATCTTTGTCTTGAAGTTTAATCTTGTACCAGTTCTCTGCAAACTAATCCAAAATCTGGATGTGAACTTGGAGTCTCGATCGAGGTGTCGATTTTGGCACTCCATGTAGTCGTACAATTTCCTTAACATACAATTGGGCGACTTATCGGATCCATAAGTGCTTTGAATAGGTAAAAGTGAGCACTTTTGGTAAGCCTATCCACAATTACCCATATGGGTGTGTTCCTCTTCTTGATTTGGGTAAGCTTGTAACGAAATCCATCGTTATATCGTCCCACTTCCATTCGAGGATTTCAACGGTTGTAACTTCCCATAGGGTCGTTGGTGTAAAGTCTTCACTTGTTGGCAAACAAGGCGGTTCTCTGAAGGAAGCTATGTCTCGTTTCATGCCTTCCCACCAAAATTTTCCTTGGTCTGGTACGTCTTAGTACTACACGGGTGGGCGGTGTAGGGCGTATCGTGAGCCTCGCTCATGATTTCGTTACGAAGCTCTGCGTCGTCGAGCGCATATCCTACCTTCAAACAATAAGGCGTTATCCGCGCCTCTTGGAAATTCTTGAATCCTTGGACCTTAATCTTTCTGGATCTTTTCCAACTTTTCCTCAATCCTTTGTCTCGACAATTCTCTTTCTTAGATCGGAGGTCGGTGTGAGTGTAGCGATCTGACTCACAATTGTTTCGGTGGTTCAACTAGTTCAATCTTCATCACCCAAACTCTTCAACGAGTTTTCCTCTTGTACAAAGAGACATCCCTAACTTGGTATGGCTCTTTACGACTCAGCGTCGGCTACCACATTCGCCTTGCCGGGTGATAGTTAATACCACGGTCGTAATCCTTTACTAATTCTAGCCATCTTCTTTGTCTCATGTTCGATCTCTTTGTTGAAGAAATACTTCAAACTTTTATGATCCGTGAAGATCTCACATCTCACACCATAGAGATGGTGTCTCCAAATTTTAGGGCATGAACTACACCGCTAATTCCAAATCGTGGGTTGGGTAGTTCACTCGTGGGGTCTGAGTTGTCGAGATCGTAGCTATCACTTTTCCTTCTTGCATCAAAACACAACCCAGTCCGGTCTTAGATGCGTCGGTATAGACCACATATCCTTTATGCTTACGGGACCGCTAGTCTTGGTGCCTTGTCGATTTTCTTTGAGTATTTGAAGACTTGTCTCGCACTCATCGATCAATTAAACTTGATTCCTTTCCGGAGTAGGCGGGTTATTGGCCTTGCAATCTTGGAGAATCCTTGATGAATCTCCTATAGTAACCACTAATCTAGGAAGCTTCTAATTTCGTCTTTGTGTTTTAGGTGATTTCCATTCACCACGGCCTCTACTTTGGTGGATCTACTTTTATACCTTGGCCAGACACAATGTGTCCAAGGAACATAACTTCCTTGACCAAAACTTCGCATTTGCTAAACTTAGCAAAGAGTCTTTCATTTCTCAAGGTTTGCAAAACCGTTCGTAGATGTTCCTTATGATCCTCTTCATTCTTTGAATAAATAAGGATGTCATCTATGAAGACCAAAACAAACTTATCCAAACATGGATGAAATACTCTGTTCATGAGGTCCATGAACACGGCTGGTGCATTGGTTAATCCGAATGGCATAACTATGAATTCATAGTGGCCATATCTGGTTCGGAATGCAGTCTTCGGTACATCTTCAGGCCGTATTTTCAGTTGGTGGTATCGACTTAAGATCAATCTTGAGAATACACCCGCCTCGCAATTGATCAAGCAGTCATCAATTCGGGTAAAGGGTATTTGTTCTTAAGTGTCATCTTATTTAGTTCTCTATAGTCGATGCACGTCCTCAAAGAACCATCCTTCTTCTTAACAAACAAAGCAGGTGCTCCCAGGTGAAACACTCGGTCTAATGAATCCCGGATCCGAAGCTCTTGGATTTGGATTTTCACTCTTCTAGCTCCTTTGGGGCCATCCTATAGGTGCCTTCGACCTTTGGGCTGATCACGGCTCCAAGTCGATGGTAAACTCTAGTTGTCTGTTAGGAGGTAGTCCTGGCAGATTTTCGGGAAACACGTCCGGAAATTCTCGGACAATTTCAATGTCTTCTACCCGCGCTTCGGGTTTATCCTCATCATTTAAATAAACAAGGAATGCATGGCATCCCTTCTGGTTCATTATCCTCCTAGCTTGTAGTGCTGATACTATCGGGATTCTCCTTCCCATGCGATCCGTGAAAATCGTAGCTTCTTGTCGAGAAAGTGAAGCGAAATTTTCCTTTCCTTACAGAGAATCGTGGAGTGATTCTTAGCTAACCATCCATTCAGGATTATGTCTACATCATCCATGGGTATTATGTTGATTGTTAGCGAACCTTAAGTGATCTAATGTCGATTCTAGGTTCGAGCAAAAGTGGGTAACGGTCATAATCCCTCCTATAGGCGATGAGATTCTCATATCACGGCTTGATTTTTCAGACCTAAGGCTCGACATTTCTACGCATGATTTTGCAATAAAAGAATCGAAGCACCCGTGTCGAACGATGACTATAACGGTGGGTTGAGAAGAACTCCCATACCGCCAAGTTTCCTTGTTACTTAGATTCTGCCTCTCCAATGGGCGTGAGGCTCGCTTTGAGCAATGAGGCCGACGGGCGCTGGTCCTTGTTGATTTGGCGGTTCTTTGCTGGCTTATTCTTGCCATTCTTGGCGTTAAGCGGTGGTATCGCCTCTCTTGTTGTGGTGGCGGTGGCTGCGCCATCGCTTCTGAGGATTTGTTGTTGTGGCGGTACGCCACCGCGCTTACCTTTGGAGTTGTTGTTGTTGAGGGGGTGTTTGCCACTTTGAGTTCTTTGGGGTTGTTGTTGTTGAGGTGGGGTGTTTGCCACTTTGGAGTTCTTTGGGGTTGGGGCTTGGAGCTAACTGCGGTGGTTGGGGCTGTCAGTATAGCCCTCAATGGTGAGCATTGCCGGTTGGTTCGCCTTCCATCCGAGCGTGACATCGGGCAATTATTGGCGTAATGCCCGTTCACCCGCATTTGTAACAGCTAACCACGTTTGCCGTACACACCCTGTGTGCTCTATGGCATCTAGGGCATTGAGGTGCCCTTGACTGGTCCTGTGGTCCCCTTGCCGGTGGAGCATGAGCTGCTCTCTTCCAGCTTTGTCCCTGCTGCGCCGGGTTTCCTTGCCACGGGCGCTTGTGACTTGCTTCTCCATAGTTTCATGATCGTTATTCCGCGGTTGGGCTCCCGCCCTTTTCCCTTATCCGAATTTCCGTGTGCACGAGGCGACCTTTGTCTTATTCTCGCTCATAGGCGCTTGATATCAAAGCTCGTCTTAGAGCTTGATTGTAAGATAGGTCTCCATGGCTGGCAAGAGACATGCGTATCTCCATTCTCAGCCCTGACCTGAACTTTTCCGACATTTTCAGGTCGGTGTCTACCAGATCTGGCGCATATCTCGACATCTCGCAGAAAGTGCGATCGTAGTCGGTTACGGATAATCTTTCTTGTTTTAGCAGGAAAAATTCACCCTCTTTTCCCCTATAACTTTTGGGGATATATTTTTAAATCTGACTCTCTCTTGAAATCCTCCCACGAGAACTCTTCTAGTTGTTCAGCTGTAAAGGTCTTCTTCCTGGCCTCCCACCAGAAGTCAGCTGGTCCGATGAGCTGGAAGGTAACACACGACATCCTTTCCTGTGCCGTGCACCTTAGGAAAGTGAAAATCCGTTCAATGGCTAACCCGTTGTTAACTTCTTCCGGCTCCTTTTCCGTTAAAAGCAGGAGGTTTGCCTCAAGAATAGTTCTTGATCCTGCGATCGGGTTGAGGTGGAGGCGTGGTTGGGGATTATCTTACGGTTCTTGTTAGGGATTCTACCCTTCCTCTAGGTCTTCCTCGACCTCTGGGTTCTCTTTCTGGGTTTCTTCTCGGAGGCATTCTGCTATATAAAACATACCATTGTTAATTATTAAGCGCTACAACTTAACAAAATAAGGTTTTCATAGCTTCTCCTTAAAGCGATATAAGAGTAAAACAATTCATCCATAGCATAGACAATTGTCGACAAATAGGCCCCACTTGGGTCAAAATATATGTGGATAGATATCGAGGTTTGTCAAAACACGGTGTCTAACATAGAGAATCATAGAAAATTGAAATAACAAGGGTTCGGGCCCACATGGCCAAAGAAAATCAAGTCTTAGAACCATGGTATTGAAATAAAGGAAAAAGCTAGCACACATGCTAGTCATAACAAAAGCAATTCTAATTAAAACATCGCCTAAGGTCTCCACGAGTTTCCTTCCTACTCGCGTCTTCCTCGGGGTCTTCCTCCTCTTGGTCGTCTTCCTCATCCGAATCGTCCTCACGGTCGTACTGATGGTCTGCACATTGTTTTCCATCATCGGTATGTCGCGCGGGGTCCAAAGTTATCCGCGCCCGTATAAGTCGTAGTTGTGGCGGATCGGACCGTAGCATACTCGGGTCGGGTCATATCCGGGAAGGTATCTAATACTCTCATCCGCTGTTCGGTGGAAGGGCTCTTCGTCTTGGTGGTGGTGGATCGGATGCGGTGGTAGAGGCGGTAGTGGCGGACGTCTTGGGTGTCCAAAATCGCCGGTGGCAACACGGGCTCCCAAGGCTCTAGGGGCGTGCTGCCTATCCACCTCGTACATCCTACCTCGTCCACTCGATGCGGGGGTATCACCGGGTCAACTTGTCTCGGAACCTCAAGGTACAGCCACTCGGCGACTCATCACGCCAAGTGTACTCCCGTGGAGGAGATAGGGTCCCATCGGTGCGGCTCCATAGATCTTGTACACGTAAGTCGGTGACTCACGAACTGGCGGATCCCCAATCAAATCATAACCTCGGGAATGCGATAGATGTAGTCTCCGATACCTCTCGGGCATAACCATCCAGTACAAGGGAGTATAGCTAGAAGTCTCTTGATGCCATCGTGAGTCGGTTGCGCCATGGGCTCAAGCGCCTCCACAACCGAAGGTAGTACGCCAGAAACTCACCTAGGTCTTCCCCGGCACACATCCAACTTTCCCTATAGGTGCGCATCAACTCCTCGGGTGGGGCATGAGGTCCTACCCTCCTCCTAGCGATATAGCGCATCTCCTCCATCTGCCACGGTAAAAGAAAAAGAAAACTAACGTAAGCCAACTATCGTCATCTTAAAACAGAAAGGATAGCATAACGAGAAGCAACTAGGCTAGAACTAACAATTCTATAAGGTAGGCATCATCATAATGTACAATATATATCACAACTTACCTTCTTAGTCTTACCCAAACATATACATATAGCTAATGATATCTCAATATACGCTACGAGACCCTTGTCTTATATCAAACACTTAAGCTAGAGTTCAACAGACTCTATCGTATTCTGGGGACAGAATTAGGGATTCTGTTCTTCATAACAAATGAAGATCAGTGCGTTAGGAGTACGTAGGTGCAAACCATGCATAAATCGGAGTCCTAACGAGGGAGATCTAGCTAAAACAAATCTACTGCGCAGTGCAGGAAATTTGCGCGATTGTGCAAAAATATCACTCAAGGTGTATGTCGAATGTCGTCTATCATCTTCGGGTTCTTAAGTCGAGGCTGCACATCCTGAAGCCGTAAGTGACGTCCATGTCGTGATTCGTGTTGCTGGTCACTTGTGTCGAAGTGATGATGGAGTGCCGACGTCATTCAGCTTAGAGGTTGGGGTCGTCCTCGTTCGTCCTTCTCGCTCGTCTTCCATCGTCCGTGCTCAAGGGTATCATTACTTTCATTCTTCCTATCGTTCTTTTGTTCGTATAAGGAAAAGAAGTTCGTACTTCTACGTTCTTTCACGATATGTGAGCATGCTCCTTAAAGTCTAAGTTCGTCTCATGATAACATATCATTCATCATAAATAAGATTTTGAAAGTCGGAGAGTAAAGTTTTATTTGCAAATTTGGAAGTATGATTTCAAAAGACAGTCATGATCAATCCATATACATTTTAAAATGAATTCGTTCGTTTCATGTTGATCATTCAACTCGATACTACCATACACTTCCACCTCAATACCTGAGTAATTGTATTGGTTCAATTCAAAAATTTTGGAAAAATTTCTTTCTCGACTTCAAAAATTTTCAAAATAATAAAATTTCTCAAAAGTTCCTCTACTTGCTCATCATGCAGAAATTTTCCATTTCATGAGTTTGAGAAAGAAATGCGATTACCTTTTTCCGGTTGAGCTCGATGTGATGGAGTGTTGAGAGGTCGATGGGTTTCTAGAAGTCCGGTGACTCGATCTAGACTTAGGATAAAAGGTCTTGGGTTTTCAAAGAGCAAAAGCGCTCGATACCATACATCACGACCCCAATCCGGACCAACCCGAGCTGGAGGCGACTAATACTAGGAGTAGTATTTTAGGGATTACGGGTAAAATAAAAATGCATAAGAATAAACTAACATGCTTGAGCGAGAATATAGGGTGATGTTATAATGTTTTGAAAAGGTTTGAGCCATCGGACCCCAAAACTTGGCACGATCCGATGGGCATGATAGTTCATAACATAAAACATAAATAAAGGAGTTGAGTATAGCGGCGGAAGTGTGTGAATACATATATGACGATATGCATTGAGGTATAACGAACATTCAAGTAAATCGGCGAGGACACTAGACTCCTCAACACATCCCCATCATCACCATCGAGCTCAACCCGCACATTTAAAACAAACATGCGGGGCTAAGTACAAGAAATTGCACTCGGTGGACTTATGCGAAAATATTTTGATAAATTTGGATTCTGCCGCCAATATCGAGTAAGCCACAGGGTTTTAGTTAAAATGCCTTGTCTTACCAAATCATTCGGTTAAAAAACATAGCTGGCGAGCATTTTCTTGGTGTGTATGGTCCGTATCTCATAGTCACAATACATAATAATAAATAATTAAATAAACATCGAGAGGAGGCCTCCCGTCTGACGCCGTGACCGGCCGTAATCCCGTACAGCACACAGTCACTCTCTGCAAGCATATGTTAACACAGCGTAGTTCCAACCTTCACGCCAATCCTAGCCGGGCATTTGTCATCCGGCACAGGACCCGACATTAAAAGGTTGGGTGCTACCACAACAATTAATATAATAGTTCCAACCATCTCCACAGCCCTACCCGGGCATAACAGATAGGATCCATACACAAAACGAAATATTTTTGGCAGGTAATGCAGTAAAACATTTGATAAACAATCGTAGTATAAGTGCTGTAAGTAAATTTATTTGATATGACAATGAGGTCATATTTTTGAAAACAAGAAGCCCATTTTTGAGATAAGAAGGAAAAGCCCACCTGGACTATGGTTCGTAGTAAAGGTCCTAGGTTCGATCGTTAAGTCGAAATCCGTCATTGCGTTTGCGTCCACACTTTCTGGCGAGGCTTTAGTACGTCGCTCAAGTCTATCGAGACTTTCGAAAACTTAAGATAACTTTGATATTTCATATCGATGTGAGACTGAATTCCTTAGTGAATTGATACGTCTCTAATCGTATCGATTGACTTTTCTCGTTCGCTCGAGATCGTTCGGCGATATAAATGCGTTTTCGATATATGGATTTCATTTATGAAATCCTTTCTTACTAATAATTATTATACTCAATTAGTATATCTTTCGCGTCTTGACGTATTTACAACCGTTTAATCGTCGTTTGACTTTGAAAAGTCAACGAAGTCGACATTAATCAACAAAGTCGATGATTTTGACTTTTAAATAGTAATTTCTTACTATTTTGCTTTATAAATCGAATTTAATCGATTTGAACACGTAAAGTCCTATTCCTCGATTTATCTTGTAAATCAAGGACTTATAAATATTTTCGCATTTTATATAACTCTTTTTTTTTTTTAATTAAAAAGCGTATTTTGGTTTTTTTTTTTTTTTTAAACGTTACAAAATGAGCGTTAAGTCTCAAACATAGCAATCTATGTTTATAAAATTTTGTAATATTAGAAAACTGTCCAGAATATTATTTTACCAAAAATTTATAATTAAACAGTTTTAAAAAGGATTTTAAAATCCTTTTTAATTATCGATAATTTCGATAATTAGATTAAAAATACTAAATGATCTTTGAAAAATTTTCTAAATTAATGTAGTGTATTATTATACACTATGGTCCAGAATATGAATTTATGAAATTCATATAACACTGTTTTCTATTTATTTATATATATACATATATAAATATTCATGGTAATTCAATAAATAGGAATAATCATCCAAAAATTCCCAAAATTGGTATATACCTATAATAACATCCCAACATCAGTATATAATATTCTCATAACCCATAGTTCATCATAACTATTTATTTCAATATATAACAATATTTCACACGGTAATTATAGGGTAATTACCAAATAAATAGTAAACAATTTCTAAAAATTCTAAATAATTTCCAATATCAATAAACATTATATTATAACATGGTAACATCATAATATCAACCAAAACCATTTGAATCATCACCATATGGAGCTACAAGCTCTCGGCTTTTTTGAAAAAAATGGTATTTGATTTTCAAAAATTCCAACAATTATATACTATGTTTATACACTATAGTAAAGCATTAATACACCATTGCATGTTCAAAAATAAAATCATACATCAACCTATATTTTTATAAAGCTCTCGGCCTTAATTAAAAATTAAGCATATGGTTTTCAAAAATTCTAATTAAATCATATAACATATAATCAAGGTTCTAAAGCACTAATATGTCATTGCATGCTTGAAATAAAAATTATACATCAAGATACTCATATATATATGTCACGGTATTTTTAAAAATTAAGCTATGGTTTTTCAAAAATTCCTAAATCAATACTATAGTCTTAAATCATAACATAGATCATATATTCATCATAAAAATGCTTAGAACATGCTCGGTCACTACCATATCATTTTTAACTATTTTCGAAAATTATTTCAATACATACTATGGTTCGATTATTTCATATTCATGCTAAATCCTTACAAACATGTCATATATGATAACCTATGTTCATTTCAACATATATGTTCATATTTTGAAAATAAAAATCAACAAGAACATAGACATATCCATAGCTCATGCTCAAGAACATTTAAACACATGTGTGCACATATATATATAACTTTCGAAACCTATATACATATATGAAACAGTTTCGAATTTTTCAGTTTATAAGAGGATAAAATCGAAGCTATGGTTCTTATTTACCTTAGGAATGGTGTTGAATCACAAGAACAATGCTATGGTGTCAAAGTTTTCGAAGAAGGATGAGAGAAGAAGAAGAAAATTTTTGAGAAGTGAGGGTGGAGGGGCTCTCGATTTTTCTGAAAATATTGGAGAGGGAGGAGAGTTTTTTGGAGGTTCACAAGGTATGGGATGAATGAGAATGAAAAGAAATGAAGGGTTCTCTCCTATGTCTCTCTCTCTCTACACGGTTACACACACACACACTCAATTAAAATGCAGCAAATTTTTGGGGAGTGGGGGTGATGATTGAAGAGTGTTTAAGGAGCTCTTCATGCATTGGGTGATTTAAAAGGTGTAATCATTTTCATGGGAAGAGAGGAAATCGGTAGCATGGGGAAGGTTTAAGGGCTGATTTTAATTCAATTTTGTACATAATACATGTATTAATCATAGTATAGTTCATAGATATATAATACATGCCAACAAAATAATTAAAACATCACTTATGCAAAAATTTGGAATTACCGATCGAAAATTAGAAAAATAGGATTAAAAATATAAATTACACCTATTATTGATACTCATGTAATTTTCGTCCCAAATATACACATATATATCATAATATATGATTTAGATATTAAATAATAGCATAGGATAAAATTATAGCATTAATTAGTGCATAAGAAACCCTAATTTCGAAAATAAGATTTCGAATTTTATAAAAATCTGTTATCGATTTTTAATGACTTAAAAACTGATTTCATAGCTTAATAACACTCATATATATCATATTATAAAGTTTAGATATCATATGATAATTTAATAGTGTCATTTCATGTGAAAAACCAAAGTTTATAAACTTAGGGTTTTTGGAAATTTCAATATCAAATTATCGATTTCAATAACTGAAAATTCGACTTTTAATAATTAATAATACTGAAATTATATAAAATAATAATAGGAAATTAATTATTATAATTTCCTGAGCATTAAACTCAATTTACAAATCGTCTCAGACGCGTTGGCGTTCAAAACGTCTCAAAACGTTCAAAATCGACTCATCTCAAAATGGTCGCAGTAAGTTCACACTTACTAAATAAATATATTCCCTTTAATAAAGGAATTAAGATAGAAATTAATTCCAAGCTTCACTGCTCAGAAAATTTCATGAAAAGCTGACGTTCGATACGCGTTTGACGTTTAAAAATATTGACGAATCATTTCGTAATATTTCAATCCTTTAATTCACAATCCTTAGTGAATTATGAAAAGGAATTCGTTATAACGATATCGTATCGAAATCACAAGATTCGATGTCGTAAAAAGATATTATAAAGCAAAACCCTATTTACGGGTTTTGAAAACCGTAATCGTATATTCGTTTCTTTGGAATATTACAGTAATGAAAAGTCCTTAGTTAGGATGCTTTCTGTTGAGAAATGATGATGAAATCTTATTTAATTACCTGCCCAAAATGTTTATGTTTTATGTATGATCCTATCAAGTTGTTGGTTCGCCAACTATGAATGATGATGAATGTTGTTGGGACGCCAACTATGAATGAAAATCGAATTTGGATCCTATGCTGGAAGGACAATTCATGGCTAGGATTAACGTGTACACTTAAGGGTGACTGTGTGCTGAAAGGATAATTCTCGGCCGGTCACAGCGTCCGTGGAAGGAGGCCTCCTTCTACACCGCAAGATGATGTTATGAGATGTTATATGAAATGTGATTTTGTAATATTCCAAAGAAACGAACGTATGATTACGGTAATTTAAACCCGTGAATTAGGGTTTTGCCGTATATTATTTTTACGACATAGAATAGTGTGATTTCGATTCAAGATTATTATTACGAATTCCTTTTATATTCACTAAGGATTGTGAATTAAGGAATTGAATTATTTCAAATGATTCGATAATATTTCCATTTTAACGTCGAACGCACAACTTATCGAACGTCAAGATTTTATGGAATTTCTGAGACGTTTTGAAAAATGAAGCTTGGAATTAATTTCCATCTTAATTACTATATTAAATGGAATATATTTATTAAGTAAGTACGAACTTACTACGACCATTTTGAGATGAGTCGATTTTTTGAACAAATTAGTGGTTTTGTGTGCATGAAATGTGCTATTATTTTATCCTATGCTATTATTTATTATCTAAATCAAATATTATGATATATATGAGTATGTTTTTATCGAGATTGACATGAGTATCAATAATAGGTGTGAATTATAATTTTTATCCTATTTTCCCTATTATTCTCGAAAATTTCGAATATATACCTAAGGGGTGATTTAATTATTTTTATGACTTGTATTTTATACCTATGATCATGTATGATATATATATTGTATTAATGTACAAAAATAAAATAAATCCTACCTATTTGGACCCCTAAACCTTAGGCCATCATGGATGGACAAGGCATGATTGTCACCTCCTTAAACATCCAATGCATGAAGAGCTCATTTTACACTCCTAAATCATCATCTCCTACACTCCAAAAATTTGCTGCAATCTCATGATTGTGTGTGTGTGTAACCGTGTACAAGAGAGAGAGAAATAGGGGGACTCTTCCCCTTTCAATACACTTTACTCATTATACTCTCTCCAAGCATTTTTGAACACACACAACACACTTCACTCTCTCATTTTTCTGCCAAAAACCGAGAGCAACACTCTCTCACTTTCAAAAATTTTCCTTCTTCTCTTCTTCTTCTCCTACACCATTCCCACCATGGAAGAGAAAGCTCAAGCTCCATCTCTCTCATTCATCTTCAAATTCTTGGCTAAGGTATAAACTACCTCCTATGACTCTTAGACATGACTAAATCATACTTGCATGCTTAGATTGATGATCTTGGTGGTGATTTGGGGTCATAGATTCACCATTTTCGTGATTATATGAAATGCATACAAGAAGAATAAGCTTAAAATTTAAAACTGGAAGTATGTTACGAAAACAGTAACTTAATTAAATTATTTGGCTAAGTTACAGTGGTCAGATGAATGTGAAATTTTACTATGTTGAAATTAAACATGTCTATTACGTATCTGTAAAATTTAAAGTCAATCCAACTTGATTTGCTATTTTAATTCTATTTTTCAAAAACACTGCACAAATCTGTAAAATTTCGGTGTTCATCACCCACGGTCCGTGGCTTTCGTTTCGAGTTTGGCTAATGGTAAAACTCTAAAAATTGTCATAAACATAACTTAGCATGTCTAGAATATTTATGTAAATTTTCAGAATTTTCTAAATTTTTTTACTATTTATTCCAGATTTTGCAAGCTAACTGCACAAAACTGTCACGGGAGTGATAGCTTGTGGTAAAATATTTTTATCTCCCAATCTATTTTGAATCATTGAGTTAGGCTTTTTCTGGATTAAACTAGACTTAAGTGGCTTTTCAATATGATTGGTTGCATTCCCAGATTCCTTATAATGAACTCACGGTGAATTTTTAAAGTTGACGCATTACAGTAAGCTTTTCTCGATGCATCAAGTATCTTTCAGTATGGTCTTCATGAAACATGTAGTTCTTATTACAAGGTTTCTAAAATGGTATCTTTCAGTCATTTGGATATTGTGAGTCAAAGTTACGAGCCTCATAAAATCCCTCGTCGTTAAGCTAAATCTGAAAATCTGAAAGTTTTCTAAGTATAGAAGTCGGTTTGAGTTGCCCACTTTGAGACCGTATATCTCTAGAACCACGACTCTTTTGGATCGACTTCCTTCTTAGAACTTATAGTACATGTTTAGAGGTTTTCAGAATGTATCCTTGTACGGTCATACATATTTTGAGTCGAGAGTTATAAATCGTCAAAGTGTGACACTTGGGTTGTTTTAAGCTGTTTTGCCAAAAATTAAATACTTGAAATTTGACTAAGTGTTGGAACTCCCCTAGGTGAAATATGCCTTATGTGAATATGGTGATGATCGATTGATACATGGATGATATTAATACATATTAATGACCATAAGTGTATAATACTACACTATATGATTTAGAAAAATTCTTGGAAATCATTGGTAATTTTAAGGATTTCCAAAAGCATTAAAAGAACTATACGGATTTTAAATCCTTTTTAATTAGGAGTGATAATATATTATATGTCTAAATATTATTTTAGACATATTGGGAATTTATAAAATTTTATAAACATGGATCACTATGTTATAACGAAACGTTTTATTTAATAAACGTTATAATTGAACAATAAGGATTATGGATAAATGGATTAATGTTTAAGAAAAATATTAATAACATCGATTTACGTGACAAATCGAGAAATAGGACTTCACGGAAAGAAATCGATTAGAAATCGATTTATAACATGAATTAGTAAGAAATTACTATTAAAAATCCGTATGTCGAGAAACGATAATACGCTGAACGCTTAAACCGAAGGTTAAACGATATAATTGAACGTGTCTCAAGAACGAGAACGGTTCAATTGAAATACGTAATTGAAAACGATTGAATTGCGTTAATGAATTAAGTTTATATCGATATAGAATATCGAAGTTTATTCTAGACTTTGAGAGTCTCGAGAAACGAGAACGATGTACTAAAACATCGCTTTTACGTAGCGGTGTGGGCCGGACGCGACGAAGGCCGACGAGAAATCAAACTTAAGAACTCAAGTTAGGACGAACCATAGTCCAGTGGGCTTCTACCTTCAAAATGTGGGCCCTTTTCACCCCACTAAGATGTGACTTTAATGTTCTTCCAAAATGAGTTTATTTACAATGCTTATTCTACAACCGCTGACAAATGTTTCTCGCATTACACCGCCAAAATATTACATTTTGTGTATGGATCCTATCTGTTTGCCGGGTAGGGCCGTGGCGATGGTTGGAACTATATTATGACAAGTTATGTCATTTGGATCGCTTGAACCTTTTAAATGTCGGGTCCCGTGCGGATGGTAAATGCCCAGCTAGGATTGGCGTGAAGGTTGGAACTATTGCTATGTTAACATATGCTTGTGAGAGCGACCGTGTCTTTAGACGGGATTACGGTCGGTCACGGCGTCGTAGAAGGGAGGCCTCCTCAAGACGCTTTGATTTTTATCTTGTTATGAATTGTGACTATGAGATACGGATCATACACACCAAGAAAATGCCCGCCAAAGCGATGTTTACGAACCGAAAATGTTTTAGTAAGCACAAAGCCTTCGACTAAAACCCTCATGTCTTACCCCGATATTGGCGGTGTAATTAAATTATCAAATGTTTTAGCATGAGTCCACCGAGTGCATTCTTGTACTCACCGCATGTTGTTTTAAATGTGCAGTTGAGCGATGATGGATGGAGCAGTGTTGAGCAATAGGAATATTATCGCTGAAAGATTTATACCTTGATAATACATCGTCATATGTACATATCACATGTTTTCCACTGCAAGAACTTAAGTTATGTACTAAAGTCCAAGAACATGCTTGTCATATGAATTACGGCTTTTGTTAAGGAGAATTCCCCTATTTAATTATACCTGTTTAGCGTTACAATCCCTTCTAAATCCCACTTAGGATTGAGGGGATGTGACAGAGTGGTATCAGAGCCGTTCGCTCTTGAACCCAAAATCTCCTTTAAGGTTAAGTCTAGATTGAGTCACTAGACTTCTAAAGGTCAGCTGATAATGCTCAACACTCCATCACATCAAGCTCAATCGAAATGAGGTAAATGATTGTTTTTCCAAAGTTTTGAAAATTACCCTGGCCAGATGAATGTTTATGAAATGATTTTTATTCGAATAAAATGAAAAGATTGAAAGTGAAAAGGATGGAAATGATTTTTTCAAAAGAGATTCCCACAATATGCGGTATGGGACCGCATATTTATGAAAGCTCAAAGATTCCCACAATATACGTGTATGGGACTGCATATTTAAGGAAACTTAAAGGATTTGATTTATGATAGATAAATGATTTTCTCGGTTTTGAAATCGAAAAGTTTGAAGTGAAGGATGATTGAAATGATCTTTCAAAAGAAATGAAAGCTATGAGAAAGGTTGAGAATGAATGTTATGACAAATGATTAGTCGAGAAAGTTATGAAAAGAAGGAAGATATAAGGGAGATGATGACAATGATGAGAGAAAGTTTCGGCATGATATGCCAAAGATGAAATATTTGAAATCCTGAAATTCAATAAGGGTTCATTATTATGAACAAAGTTATGTTATTCATGCTTTAAAGTGATTGAGATTGGACACCGATTTGTCAAAATGATATGTTGGATTCGTGAAATTGAATGAAGTACATGCGCATAAATGAGCTACGTATGAATATTTGAAGTTTTACTTCAAACTTCAAAGTTGTTTATGATGATGAGCATGCTAGCTCAACAGAACGTAGACTTTTTAAGAAGCATGATCCCTTTTACGAAAGAACATAGAAGTAAGAACTTCCTCCCATTACAAGAACAAGAGTAACGATGGATTTGAGAACTTCATTCCATTTTGAGTATCGAAAGGCAAAGGATTTATACGAAATTGTGCGACCTCGACTTCGACCTCGGCATGTGCGACTGTCGACCTTGACTTCGGGAATTTATAACATCGACTTTGACATATCGACTTTGGTAGCTTATGCGACCTCGACGTCGGCATTTCTCTGTACTACCGCGGCATCGGTAACGGCATGCACGACCTTGGCGTCGGCATCGCTTATGACCTCGGCGCGAGCGCGCATAAATTTTTCCTGCACTGCGCAGTGATTTTGTTTTGATTAGTTCTCGATCGTGTGAACTCCGATTTACGTACGGTTTTCGCCTACATGCCCCTAATGTACTGTACTTCATTTCTTATGAAGGACCAAATTCCTGATTCCTACTCCAGGATTCACGAGGATCAGTTGAAGCTAGCTCTATGATTTATAGAAAGTAAGAACGTTATAGTATGATACGAATCTTAGAATGTTACTAAGAAAGTAAGATTGCCAGCAATACAAGTAGAGCCACGATGTACATAAGAACCTTGGTTGATGACCTATTATGGGTATATAAGCTTTCAAAATTTATATTCATCACCCAATTTCTGTCGTTGAGTTTAACTCTATGACCTAGTTTCAATTGAGAATTCATTCGAGTTTCTCACTTCTTCTGAAGAAAATTTTCAACCCAAAAATTCATAAAGTGTCCTTTTGAACCCAAATCCTAGCGTGACTGAGAAAATATTTGTGACGGGTCTGGCCAGCCCATATGACCAAAGAAATCTCAGTAGTCGTCATTCTGGTCTTCGGACCCTAGAGCCCCATTTATTCGGTCTAAAAAGCATATCGATTCAATCTTTGAGAAGATGTTTTTTCGATTTGTGAGACAACGCCTTTTGCAAGTAGTCATGATAATTCTTTCTCGACTCTTGAAACCATCAAGTATGACGAACGTTGACATACCTTGTCACCTAAGTACGAATTAGTGAAACGATAAACATCAAGCATGAAATAGGTTGACTTATTTCAGTCACCCAAAAGTTTCAGACCAGTAAAGTGATAGACATCAAGAAATCAGGATGTAAGAAAAATCTCAATGAGACGAGATATTTTCCCTATGATACACATGGATGTGATGACCCTCGATGGGCTTTACGAAGATTGATAACAGTAAAGTTGTACCTTTATACGACTGTTGCGATAATCAAGTTATGAATAAGATACTCTTTAGCATTGAATGCAAGAGTGAAAGCAAGAAAAAGTATATGATATCCGTGGGATATGAACTCCTTTTTATGTCATAACAAGAGAGATTACGACTTATCTTTAAGATAGTTGGTTGTCCTTGAAACCTCGTTAATAGGTTGGACATGTTTAAATGAATAAAGATGCATACAAGATATTCTTTTCAAGAAATATATATATATAAGGAAATGATAGCATCTCAGAAAATAGATCTCTCGCCATATACCTCAGTCAATGAGATTATGCTTGAGCATAATCGATTCCAAGTAATTGAAACTTGGTTAAACAAATGATAATGAGATTAAGGAATCATAATCTTTGAGATTGTGTGAATAACGAGGATAGCCCTAGTATGTAAATCAAGTGTGAAGAAAATATCTTCAAAGCCAAGACATGAAAGAAAGATGCTTGGAATTTAAGTTATGGTGTACGAATGTACGACCCTACCAAGCCATACGACAATGATAACGGTTCTAGTCCTGAAGGTGGGAACCGAAGTATAACGAAAGTAAGATTACTTTCAAATACCATGTCCAAGAGAAAGGGACAAATGTCGGAAATAGCTAAAGAAACTATGAGCTATACAATTATAAGATAGTCTACGACATGATATAAGCTTCAGAGACATATGACTTGATAAATAAGAATTTCCCCTGAAAAGAGTTAAAGTAAGGATATATGAGAAATATATTCCTAAGATCGATGAAGTGAAAAAGGGAATAGAGTCATTCATACTGGATTAGGAATGAATGACAGTGATAGAGACATGACGATCTCTACGATTATATTTAATTATAAAAATATCAATATCAAAGGATGGGTAGATGTAGACCTAATCACAAATGCTATTAGTAAAAGCGTAACGATACTGATACCGAGAAGTATAGGTTGAATGCGGCAACAGAAGGCCGTAGCAAGGGAACATAATGTCACAATGGAAAGGACAAAGATATATGAATTAGATGTTCACTTAAATAAACGGGAACACCGTAGACCAAAGCCTATACTTCGCACCGAAAACAGAACAAACAAAACCCAAAAGGCAGGATAGGTATGAGGGAAATTTCCTCAGAATACCTATAAGATTTTGTTCAATTAGGTGCTTCGCTTTTTGACAATGCGCAAGTACGCAAAGAAGCGATGGAACCCAATTTAGGGTAAGCGCATCAAGATTTAGAACCTCCTTACCTATACGAAAATCATGGCCATCGCAAGAGTTGCTCAAGCGTAGAATCGAGCCTAGAATCGCCTAAAATTCTATCCAATGATTTGAATCATTATATCTATGAGGAACGTAGATATAATTTTAGAGACAAGAAGTTTCGGTAAATGGTTGTCATTCACGTGATCGGTGGCTTGGGCCAAATCTTTTCGTTAAAAGGTTTTTAAGCGACAGATATTAGTACCCACTATTCGCACATGCGAATAAATTTAGAGCGATATACGACTAAGGGTGTAGACGTAAAATGAATATTAAGATGAGTGTCATGAGTTGTGTCATAAGTAGTCTATAGGTTATATACGTCTTAAAGTGTATACTTCCTTAAGAGATCCTTCTTGTTTAAAAATTCCCTCCATTGCTTAAATTAAGTCGGACTTATCTAGAAATATCCGTTTACAAATGGCAGAAAACGGAAGTTTAACGGGTAAGAGATTAACCACAGGGCCTACAAGCATGGAACTCACACGAGCGCATCGGCTCTTTTATTATGAGCTAGGCATGGATTTAGAACAGATTTGGAGAAAATTTTACATCTCTAGATGGACGCTCAAAGTTATAGAGTGACAAATGAGGATGGTATCCAACGACTTACCTGTCGTTTGCCAACAGATTGGCAGGGTTTTGCAAAAGAAGTTACGAAAGAATATTTTCTCCATAATAAAAATTCCAAAGGCTGGGCAAACTTACCAGGATTTGTCAACAGGTTCAAGTATATCCATAATACGTATGGAACGGCACCTACAAGTACTTGTCCTAGTCCTCGGCAAGTTACACCGCACGACATGATAGAATGTTCGTACCCTAATGTTCCAAATGCCATCCCACGTCCTGTGCCTTCAATGATACCAGTAAGAGACGAGAAGGGCAAAAAGGACAGGATCTTATCGCCCTCGCGGATTAGGAGTATTACCACTACCAACTCGACCTTACTTTCTGATAAAAGTAACACCAACTTCTGGTATTGAAGAAGAAACAGGGAGCAGTGTGACCCCTGGCTCTTTGAAAGAGAAAGATCGTCGGATATATGAGGTAAAAACGTATCGAGAAATCGACAAGTTTCTAAACGAAAGGTACAACTCCGACGAAGGTCACTCAGAGACACAGAACCCTATGATAATATGAGACTTATATGTAGATAATGGATCATGATGAAAACGGTGTGATTATAATATGTAAAATAAACGTAGTAGGAATATTCCGTGAATATGTTAAATGTGGTGTCGAAATTTTGGGTGTAAAAAGAACTAGACGCCTTGTAATCAGTCGGCTCGATAAACCGACCCTAGTAATTAATGTAGAAAAAGTCCTCATTTGAGGCATTTTGGTGTAATATTATATGGCCTTTATAGAATGGTATCCGAAATACGAAAACGAATCGTTCCGAATAAGATATGGCTACTATGAGATAATAGTTAAGGCATTCGGACTGACAAATGCACCAGCCTTGATCATGAACCTCAAAAGTCGAGTGTTCCACACGTACTTAGAAAATTTTATCTTAATCTTTATAGATAAAGTTCTTACCTATTCAAAGGACGAAGAAGAACATAAAGAACATTGAAGGATCTGTTTTACGACTTTTAAGAGTCAAGATTTTGCCAAGTACAAGATGTGTGTATTTCAACAGAAGGAGAAATATTCCTCAGGCATATAGTATCCTTAGAAGAAATCAATGTGGACCTGACAAAGGGCAAAGCATTAAGAATGAAAGTCGTAGATGACCTAAAATGAGACCAGGAATTTCTTAGATAAACTGACTGCTATCAAAAGAGCCATTGAGAACTCTCTAAAGTAGCAAAACCAATAACATAGCTACCCCAAAAAAAAATGAAATTACGTGGAGTAATAAAAGAGAGGCTATGTATTAATATGAGAAAGATAATAGCTTATGATCATAATGACTTAGGCCACATGAATGGAATTTTTTCCAACTCCTGACTTGAAATAGTGACAGTAGTATAAATATCAAAGTCTTGAAGACATCACTCCTATGACAATAAGTTAAGAACCCTTGTCAATTTGCAAAGATTTGAATTTACTCTTCAAGCAAAGAAATATGGATACAGAATGAGAAAGATGGCTCGAATTAGTAAAAGATTATAAGTGTGATAAATGATCACCTGAGGATGGTAAATGTAGAATCTAATACCTGAGTTATAAAATTCAGCCTAAATCATAGTATGTCCCAACAAAAAAGGAAAACTCATTGGAAAGTTTAAGAAAATGAGAACAGAAATAGTCGGGCATTCAGTGACGAACGTAAGTTGTACTCTCACACCCAAGGTGACATATGACTAAAAAGAGAGAATGGAGATGGGAATAGAATGCAAATTAAGATAAGGAAGGAAAGGCTGAAGAATTTTAAGGAGCACTGGGCGATGCTATATCGTCTATGGAAGGATTATATATACATATATATCTCCAAGCAGTAATAAGCTTAGAGATGAAACAAAGAATGAAGTTCATGACCCTTCTCCTACCGCCCACCTAGGCAACTTTAAGATATGTTATGATTTACGAGAAAGGTTAGATAGTAAGGGATGAATTGAGATGTAACCATGATTGTCGAACCGTGTCTCGGTTACCAACAAAGTGAAGGCATTGTATCAAAGGCCTTATAAGAGGTTATAATCTCTAGAGCTACACGAATGAAAATGGAATGATATAGCAATGAATCTTATGACAGGTTCTGCCAAAGTCATAAAGAAGTCGCACTACTATATTGGTAGTAATGGATTGACTCGCCAATCGTGTTTTGTCTCTGCCTATTCAGATAACTCGTAGACCCAAAAAGTTAGCTCAGACGTACAAAAAGGAAATTGTATATTTTCAGGGAGTACCAAAACCTATCGCTTCAGATAGAAACTTCAAGAGTACCCCTAGATTTTGAACTAACTCACAAAAGGAGTTTGACACGAGATTGAGCCTTAACATAGATCTCCACTCACAGACAGATAGACGGAGCAAGTCGATTCCGTTAGTCAAAGTGCTGTGGAGACACTACGGACAAGAAGAAGCCACGTGGGAGCTTGAAGAAGCGATGAGAGAAAAATACCCCGATATATTTTTCTAGAGGTATACAAATTTCGGGACGAAATTTTTCTTAAGGGGGGTGGAATGTAATATTCCAAAGAAACGAACGTATGATTACGGTAATTTAAACCCGTGAATTAGGGTTTTACCGTATATTATTTTTACGACATCGAATAGTGTGATTTCGATTCAGTATTATTATAACGAATTCCTTTTTATATTCACTAAGGATTGTGAATTAAGGAATTGAATTATTATGAAATGATTCGTCAATATATTTTAACGTCGAACGCGTATCGAACGTCAGTATTTTATGGAATTTCCTGAGCAGTAAAGCTTGGAATTAATTTCCATCTTAATTCCTATATTAAATGGAATATATTTATTAAGTAAGTACGAACTTACTACGACCATTTTGAGATGAGTCGATTTTGAGCGTTTGAGACGTTTTGAGCGTCAACGTCTGAGACGTTTTGAAAATGAGTTTAATGCTCGTGAAATTATTATTATTTAATTTTCTATTATTATTTTATATAATTACAGTATTAATAAATATTAAAATCGAATTTTGAGCGTTTAAAATTGATAATTTTTCGAATGGATTTTGAAAACCCTAATTATATAAACTATGGTTTTAACACATGAAATGATACCATTAAATTATCCTATGGTATCTAAACTATATGTTATGATATATATGGATATTATTAAGCATTAAAATTAATTTTTGAACATTAAAACTCGGTATTGTGTATTTAATAATTTCGAAACCCTAATTTTCGAAATTAGGGTTTTGTGTGCATGAAATGTGCTATTATTTTATCCTATGCTATTATTTATTATCTAAATCATATATTAAGATATATATGAGTATGTTTTGATCGAGATTGACATGAGTATCAATAATAGGTGTGAATTATAATTTTTATCCTATTTTCCCTATTATTCTCGAAAATTTCGAATATATACCTAAGGGGTGATTTAATTATTTTTATGACTTATCTTTTATACCTATGATCATGTATGATATATATATTATATTAATGTACAAAAATAAAATAAATCCTACCTATTTGGACCCCTAAACCTTAGGCCATCATGGATGGACAAGGCATGATTGTCACCTCCTTAAACATTCAATGCATGAAGAGCTTCTTTTACACTCCTCAATCATCATCTCCTACTCCCCAAATATTTGCTGCAATCTCATGATTGTGTGTGTGTGTAACCGTGTACAAGAGAGAGAGAAATAGGGGGACTCTTCCCCTTTCAATACACTTTACTCATTATACTCTCTCCAAGCATTTTTGAACACACACAACACACTTCACTCTCTCATTTTTCTGCCAAAAACCGAGAGCAACACTCTCTCACTTTCAAAAATTTTCCTTCTTCTCTTCTTCTTCTCCTACACCATTCCCACCATGGAAGAGAAAGCTCAAGCCTCATCTCTCTCATTCATCTTCAAATTCTTGGCTAAGGTATAACTACCTCCTATGACTCTTAGACATGACTAAATCATACTTGCATGCTTAGATTGATGATCTTGGTGGTGATTTGGGGTGATAGATTCACCATTTTCGTGATTATATGAAATGCATACAAGAAGAATAAGCTTAAAATTGAAAACTGGAAGTATGTTACGAAAACAATAACTTAATTAAATTATTTGGCTAAGTTAAAATGGTCAGATGAATGTGAAATTTTACTATGTTGAAATTAAACATGTCTATTACGTCTCTGTAAAATTTCAAGTTAATCCAACTTGATTTGCTATTTTAATTCTATTTTTCAAAAACACTGCACAAATCTGTAAAATTTCGGTGTTCATCACCCACGGTCCGTGGCTTTCCTTTCGAGTTTGGCTAATGGTAAAACTCTAAAAATTGGCATAAACATAAATTAGCATGTCTAGAAGATTTATGTAAATTTTCAGAATTTTCTAAAATTTTTACTATTTATTACAGATTTTACAAGCTAACTGCACAAAACTGTCACGGGAGTGATAGCTTGTGGTAAAATATTTTTATCTCCCAATCTATTTTGAATCATTGAGTTAGGCTTTTTCTGGATTAAACTAGACTTAAGTGGATTTTCAATATGATTGGTTGCATTCCCAGATTCCTTATAATGAACTCACGGTGAATTTTTAAAGTTGACGCATTACAGTAAGCTTTTCTGGACAAACTGCCTTAGTAAATTTCTATGTTAATCAACTGTTTGTGTACGACTTTTACGTGAGGTGTTCAAGCCGTTTGTAGCCCGACTTTCATTTTGGTTTCTTCATAAGAAATGTTCCTTACCATGTCTAGTTATAATCTGGAAAGTTTGATCTCAAACCAAGTTTTATAGGTATACCTTTCACTGACCCAAAGTCACCTACTTGAATGTTGTCCTTTCCAACTAGTCAACTTTGAACTTACGTATTTCTCGATGCATCAAGTATCTTTCAGTATGGTCTTCATGAAACATGTAGTTCTTATTACAAGGTTTCTAAAATGGTATCTTTCAGTCATTTGATATTGTGAGTCAAAAGTTACGAGCCTCACAAAATCCATCGTCGTTAAGCTAAATCTGGAAATCCTGAAAGTTTTTCTAAGTATAGAAGTCAGTTTGAGTTGCCCACTTTGAGACCGTATATCTCTAGAACCACGACTCTTTTGGATCGACTTCCTTCTTAGAACTTATAGTACATGTTTAGAGGTTTTCAGAATGTATCCTTGTACGGTCATACGTATGTTGAGTCGAGAGTTATAAATCGTCAAAGTGTGACACTTGGGTTGTTTTAAGCTGTTTTGCCAAAAATTAAATACTTGAAATTTGACTAAGTGTTGGAACTCCCCTAGGTGAAATATGCCTTATGTGAATATGGTGATGATCGATTGATACATGGATGATATTAATACATATTAATGACCATAAGTGTATAATACTACACTATATGATTTAGAAAAATTCTTGGAAATCATTGGTAATTTTAAGGATTTCTAAAAGCATTAAAAGAACTATAAGTATTTTAAATCCTTTTTAATTAGGAGTGATAATATATTATATGTCTAAATATTATTTTAGACATATTGGGAATTTATAAAATTTTATAAACATGGATCACTATGTTATAACGAAGCGTTTTATTTAATAAGCGTTATAATTGAACAATAAGGATTATGGATAAATGGATTAATGTTTAAGAAAATATTAATAAAGTTCATCGATTTACGTGACAAATCGAGAAATAGGACTTCACGGAAAGAAATCGATTGAAATCGATTTATAACATAATTAGTAAGAAATTACTATTAAAATTCAGTATGTCGAGAAACGTATAAATCGTTGAACGTTTAAATCGGAAAGGTTAAAACGATATAATTGAACGTGTCTCGAAGAACGAGAACGGTTCAATTGAAATACGTAATTGAAAAACGTATTGAATTCGTTAAGGAATTCAGTTTATATCGATATAGAATATCGAAGTTTATTCTAGACTTTGAGAGTCTCGAGAAACGAGAACGATGTACTAAAACATCGCTTTTACGTAAAGGTGTGGACGCGGACGCGACGACCGGGCGTTGATGAGAAATCAAACTTAAGAACTCAAGTTAGGACGAACCATAGTCCAGGTGGGCTTCTTACCTTCAAAATGTGGGCCCTTTTCTTACCCCACTAAGATGTGACTTTAATGTTCTTCCAAAATGAGTTTATTTACAATGCTTATTCTACAACTGTTGACAAATGTTTACTGCATTACCTGCCAAAAATATTCTGTTTTGTGTATGGATCCTATCTGCTTTGCGGGTAGGCTGTGGCGATAGTTGGAACTATATTATGACGAGTTATGTCATTTGGATCGCGCCAACCTTTTAAATGTCGGGTCTGTGCGGATGGTAAATGCAGCTAGGATTGGCGTGAAGGTTGGAACTATTGCTATGTTAACATATGCTTGTGAGAGTGACTGTGTGCTGTACGGGATTACGGCCGGTCACGGCATCGTAGAAGGGAGGCCTCCCTCTCGACGTTTGATTTTTAATACTGTTATGAATTGTGACTATGAGATACGGATCATACACACCAAGAAAATGCCTGGCCAGGCGATGTTTACGAACTGAAAATGTTTTAGTAAGCACAAGGCCTTTCGACTAAAACCCTTGTGTCTTACCTTGATATTGGCAGTGTAATTAAATTATCAAATATTTTTGGCATGAGTCCACTGAGTGCATTCTTGTACTCAGCCCTGCATGTTGGTTTTTAAATGTGCAGGTTGAGCAGATGATGGATGGAGCGGTGTTGAGCAATAGGAATATTATCGCCGAAGATTTATACCTTGATAGTACATCGTCATATGTACATATCACATGTTTTCCTTCTACAGAACTTAAGTTATGTGCTAAAGTCCAAGAACATGCTTGTCATATGAATTACGGCTTTTGTTAAGGAGAATTCCCTGTTTAATTATACTGCTTAGCGTTACAATCCTTCTAAATCCCACTTAGGATTGAGGGATGTGATGAGATATGGATCATACTGATGAAAAATATGTCCGGCGCACAACTTTATGAAAATGAAAGAAAATGTTTAGTAAGCACGAGCATTTCAAATAAAACCTGTAATATTCGAAAAGCGAATATCTTGATTACGGTATTCTAAACCCGTAATTAGGATTTTGCCGTATATTATCTTTTGTGTAATTCACATCGAATCTTGTGACTTGAAGATATCGTTATATTCTAAACCCGTAATTCCTTTTCATAATTCACTAAGGATTGTGAATTAAAGGATTGGAATATTACGAAATGATTAAAGGATCGATATTTTTAAGCGTCGAGCAGCGTGTCGAGCGTCGACTTTTCATGAAATTTTACGGCGGTGAAGCTTGGAATTATTTTCCATCTTAATTCCTTTATTAAATGGAATATATTCACTTAGTGAGTGTGAACTTACTGCGACCATTTTGAGATGAGTCGATTTCGAACGTTTTGAGACGTTTTGAACGTTAACGTCTAGAGACGTTTTGAAAAATGAGTTTAATGCTCGGGAAATTATAATAATTAAATTCCTATTATTATTTTATATAATTACTGTATTAATGATTATTAAAATCGATAATTGAGTTATTAAACTCGATAATTTCAATTTGTAATTTCGAAAACCCTAATCCTATAAATAAGGGTTTTATCACATGAAATGATACCATTAAATTATCCTATGGTATCTAAACTTTATAATATGATATATATGAATAATATTAAGCATTAAATCAGATTTCCAGCCATAAAAATCGAAGGTTTCAGTTTTTATAAAATTGAAACCCAAACTTTCGAGATTAGGGTTTTTATTTCTCTAAATGTGTAATAATTATATCCTATGCTATTATTTAATATCTAAACCATATATTATGATATATATGTGTATATTTGGGACGAAAATTACATGAGTATCAATAATAGGTGTAATATATATTTTTAATCCTATTTTTCAAATAATTGGATCGGTAATACCGATTTTTGCATATATTATGTTTTAATTATTTTTATGGCATGTATTATATATCTATGAACTATACTATGATTAATACATGTATTAGGAGTATTTTAAAAATAAAATCAGCCTAAAACCCCTACCCCATGCGCCGGCCCCTTCCCCATGCACAATGATGCCCACTTTTTGAAATTGCCCAATACATGAATAGCTCTCTTAACACTCCTTAATCATCACTATTATACTCCCAAGGGCTGCATCATTTGCTACAGATTTTAGCCTATTTTGAGGCAAAAATCGAGAGTGAGAGAGAGAGGGGTGAGTGACAAAACTCTTCCACTTCAACACCCACACCCATAACACCATTTCTCTCATTTGAACTCACAAAAATCCTCTCCATTTCCTCCCAATTTCTGCTCCAAAACCGAGAGCACCATCTCTCATTTTTAAAAATTTTTCTCTTCTATTCTCCTCTTCATTCATTCACCAAAGTTGATACCTAGCATTGTGCATTGATTCTATACCAATTCTAAGGTAATACATGGGCTATAGTACCGATTTCTTATCCTTCATTATGCAAGCAAAATCAAAAACTGTTTTATATATTTGTATGTGTGTTCGAGTTTTATATATATATGTACATGAATGTTTAAATGTTCTTAAGCATGAGATATGTGTTCATAATTATTCTTGAGGATTTTATTTTGAAAATATGTGAGAAGTATGTTTAGATGAACATAGGACATAGTATATGGAAAATATGAATGCATCTTGCTTATATTATTTTCGAAACTATAGGATATAGTTTTTACAATTTTCGAAAATAGTTAAAAAAGAAATGATAATGGCCGAGCATGTTCTAAGCATTTTTATGATGAATATATGATCTATGTTATGATTTAAGACTATAGTATTGATTTAGGAATTTTTGAAAAACCATAGCTTAATTTTTAAAAAATACCGTGACATATATATATGAATATCTTGATGTATAATTTTTATTTCAAGCATGCAATGACATATTAGTGCTTTAGAACCTTGATTATATGTTATATGATTTAATTAGAATTTTTGAAAACCATATGCTTATTTTTTTTTATTAAGGCCGAGAGCTTTATAAAAATATAGGTTGATGTATGATTTTATTTTTGAACATGCAATGGTGTATTAATGCTTTACTATAGTGTATAAACATAGTATATAATTGTTGGAATTTTTGAAAATCAAATACCATTTTTTTCAAAAAGCGAGAGCTTGTAGCTCCATATGGTGATGATTCAAATGGTTTTGGTTGATATTATGATGTTACAAAGTTATAATATAATGTTTATTGATATTGGAAATTATTTAGAATTTTTAGAAATTATTTACTATTTATTTGGTAATTACCTATAATTACCGTGTGAAATATTGTTATATATTGAAATAAATAGTTATGATGAACTATGGGTTATGAGAATATTATATACTGATGTTGGGATGTTATAATAGGTATATACCAATTTTGGAAATTTTGGATGATTATTCCCTATTTATTGGAATTACCATGAATATTTATATATGTATATATATAAATAAATAGAAAACAGTGTTATATGAATTTCATAAATTCATATTCTGGACCATAGTGTATAATAATACACTATATTAATTTAGAAAATTTTCAAAGATCATTTAGTATTTTTAATCTAATTATCGAAATTATCGATAATTAATAAGGATTTAAAATCCTTTTTAAAACTGTTTAATTATAAATTTTGGTAAAATAATATTCTGGACAGTTTTCTAATATTACAAAATTTTATAAACATAGATTGCTATGTTTGAGGCGAGCGTTCATTTTGTAACGTTTTAAAAACCAAAATCTGCTTTTAATTATAAAAAAAGAATTATTAAAAATGCGAAAATAATTATAAGTCCTTGATTTACAAGATAAATCGGGAATAGGACTTCGTTTTCAAATCGATTAAATTCGATTTATAAAGCAAAATAGTGAAATTACTATTTAAAAGTCAAAATCATTGACTTTGTTGACGATGTTGACTTCGTTGACTTTTCAAAGTCAAGCGTGCGATTAAGCGGTTGTAAATCGTCGATCTGCGTAAGATATACTAATTGAGTATAATACCTCATTAGTAAGAAAGGATTTCATAAATGAAATCCATATATCAACGTGCTTATCGTTGAGCGTATCTCGAGGAGCGAGAAAAGTCGATCGTATCGTATTAGAGGCGTATTGAATTCACTAAGGAATTCAGTCTCACATCGATATGAAATATCAAAGTTATCTTAAGTTTTGAAAGTCTCGATAGACTTGAGCGACGTACTAAAGCCTCATTTTTTTCGTAAAGGTGTGGGCCTTGAAGCGCGTGACGGGATTTTGAACGACGATCGAACTGGGACCTTTACTACGAACCATAGTCGGTGGGCCTTTTCCTTCTTATCTCAAAATGGGCTTCTTGTTTTCAAAATATGACCTTCTTGTCATATCAAATAAATTTACTTACAACTTATACTACGATTGTTTATCAAATGTTTCTTGCATTACACCGCGAAAATATTTCGTTTTGTGTATGGATCCTATCTGTTATGCCGGGTAGGGCTGTGGAGATAGTTGGAACTATTATATTAATTGTTGTGGTAGCACTGACCTTTTAATGTCGGGTCTGTCTTGGGATGACAAATGCACAGCTAGGATTGGCGTGAAGGTTGGAACTACTGTTGTGTTAACATATGCTTGCGGTATTTGTGTCTTTGTGCGGGATTACGGCGGTCGCGGCGTCGTAGATGGGAGGCCTCACTCTCGGCGTTTATTTAATTATTTATTATTATGTATTGTGACTATGAGATACGGACCATACACACGAAAATGCAGGCGGGCTATGTTCTGACGAAAATGATTTGGTAAGCACAAGGCATTTTAACTAAAACCCTTGTGACTTACTCGATATTGGCAGTGTAATCCAAATATTATCAAATGTTTTCGGCATAAGTCCACTGAGTACAATTTCTTGTACTTAGCCCTGCATGTTTGTTTTTAAATGTGCAGGTTGAGCTCTGATGGTGATGATGGGGGATGTGTTGAGGAGTCTAGTGTCCTTGGCCGATTTACTTGAATGTTTGGGTTATACCTTGAATGCATATCGTCATATATGTATTCACACACTTTCATTGCTATACTCGAACTCCTTTATTTATGTTTTATGTTATGAACTATCGAGGCCCATCGGATCGGGCCGAGTTTTGGGGTCCGATGGCTAAACTTTTTTCAAAACATTATAACATCACCTATATTACCTTTCGAGCATGTTAGTTTATTCTTATGCATTTTATTTTACCGTGTAATCCCTAAAATACTACTCCTAGTATTAGTAGCCCTCAGGTTCGGGTTGGTCGGATTGGGGTCGTGTGACAGTGGTATCAGGCGCTTTTGCTCTTTGAAAACCAGACCTTTTATCCTAAGTCTAAATCGAGTCCTTTGGACTTCTAGAAACCTCTTGACTCCTCTCGACACTCCATCACATCGAGCTCAACCGGAAAAAGGTAGCGCATTTCTTTCTCAAACTCATGAAATGGAAAACTTACGCATGATGAGCAAGTTAGAGGAACTTTTGAGAAATATTATTATTATGAAAATTTTGAAGTTGAGAAAAAAACTCTTTCCAAAAACTTTTTTTAGCCAATCAATTGCTCAGTATTGAGATGGAAGTGTATGGTAGTATCAAGTCGAATGATCAACATGAAACGAGCAATTCATTTTAAAATGTATATGGATTGATCATGACCGTCTTTTGAAATCATGCTTCCAAATTTGCAAATAAAACTTTACTTTCAGACTTTCAAAATCTTATTTATGATGAATGATATGTTATCATGAACGAACTTAGACTCTAAGGAGCATGCTCACGTATCGTGAAAGAGCGTTAGAAATCTGAACTTCTTTTCCTTATCTGAACAAAAGAGCGATAGGAAGAATGAAAGTAATGATACCCTTGAGCACGGACGATGGAAGGCGGCGAGAAGGACGACGAGGGCGACCCCAACCTTTAAGGTTTGAATGGCGTCGGCACTCCATCATCACTTGACACAAGTGACCAGCAACACAAATCACGACATGGGCGTCACTTACGGCTTCAGGATGTGCAGCCTCGACTTAAGAACCCGAAGATGATAGGCGTATTACGTCGACATACACCTGATTGATATTTTTGCACAATCGCGCAAATTTCCTGCACTGCGCAGTAGATTTGTTTTAGCTAGATCTCCTCGTTAGGACTCCGATTTACGCATGGTTTGCACCTACGTACTCTAACGCACTGATCTTCATTTGTTATGAAGAACAGAATCCTAATTCTGTCTCCAGAATACGATAGAGTCTGTTAAACTCTAGCTTAAGTGTGTGATATAAGACAAGGATCTCGTAGTGTATGTTAAGATATCATTAGCTATATGTATATGTTTGGATAAGACTAAGAAGGTAAGTTGTGATATATATTGTACATTATGATGATGCCTACCTTATAGAATTGTTAGTTCTAGCCTAGTTGCTTCTCGTTATGCTATCCTTTCATTTTTAAGATGGCGATAGTTGGCTTCGTTAGTTTTCTTTTCTTTTACCGTGGCGGATGGAGGAGATCGCTATATCGCTAGGAGGAGGTAGGACCTCATGCCCCACCGAGGAGCTGATGCGCACCTATAGGGAATGTTGGATGTCTTGGGGAAGACCTAGGTGAGTTTACGGCGTACTACCTTGGGTTGTGGAGGCGCTTGAGGCTTTGGCGCAACCGACTACGATGGCATCAAGAGACTTCTAGCTATACTCCCTTGTACAGGATGGTTATGCAGAGAGGTATCGGGAGACTACATCTATCGCATTCCCGAGGTTATGATTTGATTGGGGATGCGCCTGGGTTCGTGAGTCACGACTTACGTGTCGATATCTATGGAGCCGCACCGATGGGACCTATCTCCTCCACGGGAGTACACTTGGCGTGATGAGTCGCGGTGGCTGTACCTTGAGGTTCGAGGCAGGTTGATCGGTGATACCCACATGCAGAGTGGGCGGGTAGGATGTCTGAGTGGATAGGCGGCGCCCTAGAGCCTTGGGAGAGCCGTGTTGCCACCGGCGGTTTTGGACACCAGTCGTCCGCCACTACCGCCTCTACCACTGCATCCGATCCACCACCACCCGAGGCGAAGAGCCCTTCCGCGAACAGCGGGATGAGAGTATTAGATACCTTCCACGGATATGACCCGACCGGTATGCTACGGTCCGATCCGCCACAACTTCGACTTATCGGCGCGGATAACTTTGGACCTCTGCGCGACATACCGATGATGGAAACCAGCGGTGCGGGACCATCAGTGCGACCTCGTGAGGGCGATTCGGATGAGGAAGGCGACTCGAAGGGAGGAAGACCACGAGGAAGGCGGAGTAGGAAGGAAACTCGTGGAGACCTTAGGCGATGTTTTAATTAGAATCTGTTTTGTTATGACTAGCATGTGTGCTAGCTTTTCCTTTATTTCAATACCATGGTTCTAAGACTTGGATTTTCTTTGGCCATGTGGGCGAAACCTTGTTATTTCAATTTTCTATGATTCTCTATGTTAGACACCGTGTTTTGACAAACCTTGGTTATCTATCCACATATATTTTGACCCAGTGGGGCCTGTTGTTGACAATTGTCTATCTTATGGATGAATTGTTTTACTCTTATATCGCTTTAAGGAGAAGCTATGAAAACCTTATTTTGTTAAGTTGTAGCGTTTAATAATTAACGATGGTATGTTTTATATAGCGAGAATGCCTCAGAAGAAACCGAAAAGAGAACCCGGAGGTCGAGGAAGACTAGAGGAAGGGTAGAATCCCGAACAAGAACGAAGATAATCCCCAACCACGCCTCCACCTCGGCCCGATCGCGGGATCGAAGAACTATTCTTGAGGCAAAACCCTCCTGTTTTTTAACGGAAGGGGCCGGAAGAAGCCGAACAATGGGTTAGGGCCATTGAGCAGTTTTCACTTTCCTAAGGTGCAGCACGGGAAAGGATGTCGTGTGTTACCTTCCGACTCATCGGACCAGGTGACTTACGGTGGGAGGCCGGAAGAAGACCTTCTGGTGAACAACTAGAAGAGTTCTCGTGGGAGGATTTCAAGAGAGGCTGAAAAGTATATCCCAAAAGTTATAGGGAAAAAGGCGAATTTTTCTGCTAAAACAAGAAAGATTATCCGTGACCGACTACGATCGCACTTTCTGCGAGATGTCGAGATATCGCCAGATCTGGTGGACACCGACGTGAAAATGTCGGAAAAGTTCGGTCGGTGAGAATGGAGATCGCATGTCTCTTGCCGACCATGGAGACCTATCTTACACGAAGCTCTAGCACGAGCTTTGGATATTGAAGCGACTATGGCGAGAATAAGGCGGTGTCGTCTCGGGCTACGGAAATCGGATAAGGAAAAGGGCGGGAGCCCAACCGCGGGAATAACAACCGCGGAAACTATGGAGAAGCAAGTCCTGGCGCCCGTGGCGAAAACCGGCGCGACGAGGACAAAGCTGGAAGAGAGCGACTCGTGCTCCACCGGCAAGGGACCACAGGACGATCGAGGCACCTCAATGCCTAGATGCCATAGAGCACACAAGGGGTGTGTGCACGGCAAGCGTGGTTAGGCTGTTACAAATGCGGGGTGAGCGGGCATTACGCGATAATTGCCCGATGTCACGTTCGGATGGAAGGCCGAACCAGCGGGCAATGCTCGACCATTGAGGGCTATCTGACTTGACCCCAACCACCGCGGCGGTTCCGGCCCAAACCCCAACTCCGATGGCAAACACCCGGCCTCAACAACAACAACTCCGGCGGCCGCGCGGTGGCGGCCGCCACGACAACAAATCCGCAGCGGCGGTGGCGGCGTACCGCCACCACAACAACGGGCGGCGGCCACGCGCGCCAACGCCAGCGGCGGCGGCAACAAGCGAGCGGCAACGCCAAATCAACAAGGACCGGCGCCCGTCGGCCTCGGTAAGCTCGGGCGAGCTACGCCACGGGGGGGCGAGCGAGCAGAACCAAGGAAACTTGGCAGGTATGGGAGTTCTTCTCAACCTACCTATTATAGTACTGTTCGATACGGGTGCTTCGCATTCCTTCATTGCAAAATCATGCGTAGAAATGCTGAGCCTTAGGTCTGAAAAATCAAGCCAGGATATGAGAATCTCATCGCCTATAGGAGGGATTATGACCGTTACCCACTTTTGCTCGAACCTAGAATTGACATTAGGATCACTTAAGGTTCTGGCTAACGATCTAAACATAATACCCATGGACGATGTAGACATAATCCTAGGAATGGACTGGTTAGCTAGGAATCATTCCACGATTCTCTGTAAGGAAAGGAAAATTTCGTTTCACTTTCCTGGACAAGAAGCTACGCATTTTCACGGGATCAGCATGGGAAGGAGAATCCCGATAGTATCCGCACTACAAGCTAGGAGGATGATGAACCAGAAGGGATGCCATGCATTCCTTGTTTATTTAAATGATGAAGATAAACCCGAAGCGCGGGTAGAAGACATTGAAGTTGTCAGGAATTTCGGATGTATTTCCAAAATGCCGGACTACCCCTAACAGACAACTGGGTTTACCATCGACTTGGAGCCGGATCAGCCCGGTGTCGAAGGCGCCTATAGGATGGCCCCAAAGGAGCTAGAAGAGCTGAAAATCCAAATCGAAGAGCTTACGGATGCAGGATTCATTAGGCAGTGTTTCACCTTGGGGCACTGTTTTGTTTGTTAAGAAGAAGGATGGTTCTTTGAGGATGTGCATCGATTATAGAGAACTAAATAAGATGACACTAAAGAACAAATACCCTTTGCCGAATTGATGACTGTTTGACCAATTGCGAGGCGGGTGTATTCTCGAAGATTGATCTTAAGTCGATACCACCAACTGAAAATCTGGCTGAAGATGTACGAAGGCGCATTCGAACGAGATATGGCCACTATGAATTCATAGTTATGCCATTCGGATTAACCAATGCACCAGCCGTGTTCATGGACCTCATGAGCAGTATTTCATCCATTTTGGATAAGTTTGTTTTGGTCTTCATAGATGACATCCTTATTTATTCAAAGAATGAAGAGGATCATAAGGAACATCTATGACGGTTTTGCAAACCTTGAGAAATGAAAGACTCTTTGCTAAGTTTAGCAAATGCGAGTTTTAGTGAAGGAAGTTATGTTCCTTGGACACATTGTGTCTGCTGAAGGTATAAAAGTAGATCCGACCAAAGTAGAGGCCGTGCGAGAATGGAAATCACCTAAAACACGACCGAAATTAGAAGCTTCCTAGGATTAGGCGGTTACTATAGGAGATTCATCGAAGGATTCTCCAAGATTGCAAGGCCAATAACCCGACTACTCGGAAAGGAATCAAGTTTAATTGGATGATGAGTGCGAGACAAGTTTTCAAATACTCGAAAAAAATTGACGGTGCACGTTACTAGCGGTCGAGCGAAGCGACAAAGGATATGTGGTCTATACCGGCGCATCTAAGGCTGGGTGGGTTGTGTTTTGATGCAAGAAGGAAAAGTGATAGCTTCGCGTCTCGACAACTCGGACCCCACGAGCTGAACTACTGACCCACGATTTGGAATTAGCGGTATGTAGTTCATGCCTAAAAATTTGGAACACCATCTCTATGGTGTGAGATGTGAGATCTTCACGGATCATAAAAGTTTGAAGTATTTCTTGAACAAAGAGATCGAACATGAGACAAAGAAGATGGCTAGAATTAGTAAAGGATTACGGTGTGGTATTAACTATCACCGGGCGAGGCGAATGTAGTGGTGGCGCTTGAGTCGTAAAACCATACCAGTTAGGATGTCTCTTTGTACAAGAGGAAAAACTCGTTGAAGAGTTTGGCGGGATGAAGATTGAACTAGTTGAACCACCGGAACAATCGTGGTTTGTGTCGCTACACTCACACGACCTCGATCTAAGAAAGAAAATTGTCGAGACAAAGGATTGAGAAAAGTTGGAAAAGATCCGAGAAAGACTAAGGTGCGAAGGATTGAGAATTTCAAGAGGCGCGGATAGCGCTTATTGTTTGAAGGTAGGATATGCGTTCACGACGCGAGCTTGAGCGAAATCATGAGTGAGGCTCACGTCATACCTACACGCCCGCCCGGTAGTACTAAGATGTACCGGGACACGAAGGAAAATTTTTGGTGGGAAGGCGTGAAGCGAGACATAGCTTCCTTCCGTGAAACATTGTCTTGTTTGCCAACAAGTGAAGGCTTTACACCAGCGACCCTATGGGAAGTTACAACCGTTGGAAATCCCGAATGGAGTGGGACGATATAACGATGGATTTCGTTACAAGCTTACCCAAATCGAGAAGAGGAACACGACCGTATGGGTAATTGTGGATAGAACTTACCAAAAGTGCTCACTTTTACCTATTCAAAGCACTTATGGATCGATAAGTTGGCCCACCATATGTTAAGGAAATTATGCGACTACATGGGTGCGAAATCTATTACCTCGATCGAGACTCAAGTTCACATCCAGTTTTGGATTAGTTTGCGAGAGAGCGGGTGCAATTAAACTTGATCTGACATTCCACCCACAAACCGACGGACAATCGGAGAGAGCGATCAAGCGCTAGAAGATATGCTTAGAACGTAATTTTGGATCGCGGTACAAAATGGGAAGATATTTTACCTCTGATTGAATTTGCTTACAACAACGATTATCAGCGACGATCGGCATGGCCCCATCTGAGCCTTGTATGGCAAAAGTGTAGATCACCACTTTATTGGGATGAAGTCGGTGAGAGAAAAGTCATAGGGCCTGATGCGGTGAGTGAAATGATCGAAATTGTTCGACAAATTAGGATGAGGATAAAGAGGCTCGGAGACGGACGAAATCTTCTGACGTCTGGCGTAGATCGAGCTACGGTTTGAGGATGGAGACAAAGTATTTCTTAAAGTCTCTCCATGAAAAGGATTGTCGGGTTTGGCACGAAAGGAAAGCTTAGACCCGTTACATAGGACCTTATGAGATCTAGAAAGGATAGGTCCGATGGCTTATAGGTTGGCTCTTCCGCCAAACCTAGGAAATGTCCATAATGTTTTCACGTCTCACAATTACGAAAATCGTTCACGACCCAAAGCACGTGATTCACCAAGGCGGCGTGATCCTCGAGGCGGACATGAGCTATAAGGAAGAACCCGCAGCCATACTTGACCACAAAGTTCAGCAACTACGGAGCAAGTCGATTCCGTTAGTTAAGGTGCTGTGGAGGCACCACGGACAAGAAGAAGCCACGTGGGAACTTGAAGAAGCAATGAGGGAAAAATACCCCGACTTATTTTTCTAAAGGTATACAAATTTCGGGACGAAATTTTTTGTAAGGGGGGTGGAATGTAATATTCCAAAGAAACGAATATACGATTACGGTATTCTAAACCCGTAATTAGGATTTTGCCGTATATTATCTTTTTACGACATCGAATCTTGTGACTTCGAAGATATCGTTATAACGAATTCCTTTTCATAATTCACTAAGGATTGTGAATTAAAGGATTGGAATATTACGAAATGATTAAATCGATTTTTTTAAACGTCAAACGCGTATCGAACGTCAGCTTTTCATGAAATTTTCTGAGCAGTGAAGCTTGGAATTATTTTCCATCTTAATTCCTTTATTAAATGGAATATATTCACTTAGTGAGTGTGAACTTACTGCGACCATTTTGAGATGAGTCGATTTCGAACGTTTTGAGACGTTTTGAACGTTAACGTCTAGAGACGTTTTGAAGAATGAGTTTAATGCTCGGGAAATTATAATAATTAAATTCCTATTATTATTTTATATAATTACTGTATTAATGATTATTAAAATCGATAATTGAGTTATTAAACTCGATAATTTCAATTTGTAATTTCGAAAACCCTAATCTTATAAATAAGGGTTTTATCACATGAAATGATACCATTAAATTATCCTATGGTATCTAAACTTTATAATATGATATATATGAATAATATTAAGCATTAAATCAGATTTCCAGCCATAAAAATCGAAGGTTTCAGTTTTTATAAAATTGAAACCCAAACTTTCGAGATTAGGGTTTTTATTTCTCTAAATGTGTAATAATTATATCCTATGCTATTATTTAATATCTAAACCATATATTATGATATATATGTGTATATTTGGGACGAAAATTACATGAGTATCAATAATAGGTGTAATATATATTTTAATCCTATTTTTCTTAATTGGATCGGTAATATCAATTTTTGCATATATTATGTTTTAATTATTTTTATGGCATGTATTATATATCTATGAACTATACTATGATTAATACATGTATTAGGAGTATTTTAAAATAAAATCAGCCTAAAACCCCTACCCGTGCGCCGCCCCTTCCCATGCACAATGATGCCCACTTTTGAAATTGCCCAATACATGAATAGCTCTCTTAACACTCCTTAATCATCACTATTATACTCCCAAGGGCTGCATCATTTGCTACAGATTTTAGCCTATTTTGAGGCAAAAATCGAGAGTGAGAGAGAGGGTGGTGACAAAACTCTTCCACTTCAACACCCACACCCATAACACCATTTCTCTCATTTGAACTCACAAAAATCCTCTCCATTTCCTCCCAATTTCTGCTCCAAAACCGAGAGCACCATCTCTCATTTTTAAAAATTTTTCTCTTCTATTCTCCTCTTCATTCATTCACCAAAGTTGATACCTAGCATTGTGCATTGATTCTATACCAATTCTAAGGTAATACATGGGCTATAGTACCGATTTCTTATCCTTCATTATGCAAGCAAAATCAAAAACTGTTTTATATATTTGTATGTGTGTTCGAGTTTTATATATATATGTACATGAATGTTTAAATGTTCTTAAGCATGAGATATGTGTTCATAATTATTCTTGAGGATTTTATTTTGAAAATATGTGAGAAGTATGTTTAGATGAACATAGGACATAGTATATGGAAAATATGAATGCATCTTGCTTATATTATTTTCGAAACTATAGGATATAGTTTTTACAATTTTCGAAAATAGTTAAAAAAAGAAATGATAATGGCCGAGCATGTTCTAAGCATTTTTATGATGAATATATGATCTATGTTATGATTTAAGACTATAGTATTGATTTAGGAATTTTTGAAAAACCATAGCTTAATTTTTAAAAATACCGTGACATATATATATGAATATCTTGATGTATAATTTTTATTTCAAGCATGCAATGACATATTAGTGCTTTAGAACCTTGATTATATGTTATATGATTTAATTAGAATTTTTGAAAACCATATGCTTATTTTTTTATTAAGGCCGAGAGCTTTATAAAAATATAGGTTGATGTATGATTTTATTTTTGAACATGCAATGGTGTATTAATGCTTTACTATAGTGTATAAACATAGTATATAATTGTTGGAATTTTTGAAAATCAAATACCATTTTTTTTCAAAAAAGCCGAGAGCTTGTAGCTCCATATGGTGATGATTCAAATGGTTTTGGTTGATATTATGATGTTACAAAGTTATAATATAATGTTTATTGATATTGGAAATTATTTAGAATTTTTAGAAATTATTTACTATTTATTTGGTAATTACCCTATAATTACCGTGTGAAATATTGTTATATATTGAAATAAATAGTTATGATGAACTATGGGTTATGAGAATATTATATACTGATGTTGGGATGTTATAATAGGTATATACCAATTTTGGAAATTTTTGGATGATTATTCCCTATTTATTGGAATTACCATGAATATTTATATATGTATATATATAAATAAATAGAAAACAGTGTTATATGAATTTCATAAATTCATATTCTGGACCATAGTGTATAATAATACACTATATTAATTTAGAAAATTTTTCAAAGATCATTTAGTATTTTTAATCTAATTATCAAAATTATCGATAATTAATAAGGATTATAAAATCCTTTTTAAAACAGTTTAATTATAAATTTTTGGTAAAATAATATTCTGGACAGTTTTCTAATATTACAAAATTTTATAAACATAGATTGCTATGTTTGAGACGAACGTTCATTTTGTAACGTTTTAAAAACCAAAATACGCTTTTTAATTATAAAAAAAGAATTATTAAAAATGCGAAAATAATTATAAGTCCTTGATTTACAAGATAAATCGAGGAATAGGACTTCGTTTTCAAATCGATTAAATTCGATTTATAAAGCAAAATAGTGAAATTACTATTTAAAAGTCAAAATCATTGACTTTGTTGACGATGTTGACTTCGTTGACTTTTCAAAGTCAAGCGTGCGATTAAGCGGTTGTAAATCGTCGATGCGCGTAAGATATACTAATTGAGTATAATACCTCATTAGTAAGAAAGGATTTCATAAATGAAATCCATATATCGAACGTGCTTATCGTTGAGCGTATCTCGAGGAGCGAGAAAAGTCGATCGTATCGTATTAGAGGCGTATTGAATTCACTAAGAATTCAGTCTCACATCGATATGAAATATCAAAGTTATCTTAAGTTTTGAAAGTCTCGATAGACTTGAGCGATGTACTAAAGCCTCGCTTTTTCGTAAAGGTGTGGGCCTTGAACGCAATGACGGGATTTTGGACGACGATCGAACTAGGACCTTTACTACGAACCATAGTCGGTGGGCCTTTTCCTTCTTATCTCAAAATGGGCTTCTTGTTTTCAAAATATGACCTTCTTGTCATATCAAATAAATTTACTTACAAAGACTTATACTACGATTGTTTATCAAATGTTTCTTGCATTACACCGCCAAAATATTTCGTTTTGTGTATGGATCTATCTGTTATGCCGGGTAGAAATTGTGGAATAGTTGGAACTATTATATTAATTGTTGTGGTAGCACCCACCTTTTTAATGTCGGGTCTGTCTTGGGATGACAAATGCACAGCTAGGATTGGCGTGAAGGTTGGAACTACTGTTGTGTTAACATATGCTTGCGGTATTGTGTCTTTGTCACGGGATTACGGCGGTCACGGCGTCGTAGATGGGAGGCCTCACTCTCGGCGTTTATTTAATTATTATTATTATGTATTGTGACTATGAGATACGGACCATACACACAAGAAAATGCTGGCGGCTATGTTCTGACGAAAATGATTTGGTAAGCCAAGGCATTTTAACTAAAACCACTGTGACTTACTCGATATTGGCGATGTAATCCAAATATTATCAAATGTTTTCGGCATAAGTCCACCGAGTACAATTTCTTGTACTTAGCCCCGCATGTTTGTTTTAAATGTGCGGGTTGAGCTCGATGGTGATGATGGGGATGTGTTGAGGAGTCTAGTGTCCTTGGCGATTTACTTGAATGTTTGGGTTATACCTTGAATGCATATCGTCATATATGTATTCACACACTTTCATTGCTATACTCGAACTCCTTTATTTATGTTTTATGTTATGAACTATCGAGGCCCATCGGATCGGGCCAGTTTTGGGGTCCGATGGCTAAACTTTTTATAACATCACCCTAAAAAGCATTATAACATCAATCCCTATATTACGCCTTCGAGCATGTTAGTTTATTCTTATGCATTTTATTTTACAATTGTGTAATCCCTTCTTAAAATACTACTCCTAGTATTAGTACTCCTCAGGTTTTTTTTTTTTTTAATCGGGTTGGTCGGATTGGGGTGCATATAGTTGACACATTCGATCATGCGCACCCAACACCAGTTGGGTGCGACACAGTGTTATGTTATTTTATATGTATTATTTTTATTTTGTTGTGGCTTCCCAAACCCAAAGACCCTACGCAAATGTCGAACGCGCCCAAAGACCGGTTGGGTGTGATGTAGTGTTATATTATTTTAAATGTAGTTATGTTATTTTGTATGTATTATTTGTAATTTATTGTGACTCTCCCCAAACTCAGCTCCCGCGGATACCCCAACTCTCGCGGACTCCCTCACTCAGTGCAGGCGGGCACCTAGTGCCCACTGGATGCCTTACCATTTTGCCCCTAAGCGAAAATGGATTGTCACGTGTCAAATTTTTGTTGCGTCTACGTGTTCAAAATATATGGGAGATGAAATTTTACCCACCGTTGAGCAAGGGGAAGATAACGAAAGAGAACAAGAAAATTGTCGTAGAAGAGAAAAAGCGACGCTAGGAAATGAGATGAAAATAGAGGAATAATAATTACCAAATAAGAAAAAGGAAAAGAAAGAAACCTAAGAAATTACCAAATTTGATCAGAACAAAAAATGAGGCGATGAGAAAGGAGAAGAAAATAGTGGAAAGATAATTACCAAATAATCCATTGCAATCTGACGTGTATGTAGACGCTCAAGAAATCGCTCATATTGTGCACCTAGCATATATATATATATATATGATGGATCCGGTAGGAATGATTTTTTGTTAAGAAATAAGAATAAATATAAACCATTGATTTTAGTAAATCAATGGACAAGATTTATTTTCGTTATGTGCTATAAATTATAACTATATATGCTACAAAAAAATTTCTGTGTTTTCATCAAAGGTTAAATAAGTAATTTTATCTTTTAAAAATCAGTTTTTTTCCTTAATTTAAGGAAAAAACACCATTTTATACTTATTTTTAGGGATTTATTGTAACTTATCCTTTAAATCATTATTTGTAATATTATTTCAGTTTCCATACTTAATATATACAAAATTATTTGTGATTCAAGCTAGCAAATCCATGAAAAACTTAGATAAAATAATATATATTGGTTCATACGTGGATTTTATATAGCAATGGTATAACAGTTTCATAGCATTTTTTTAATTATTCGTTGCACATACCACTAAAATTTCAAAAATTATTGTTAGTTTCATAGCATTTTTTTATATGTTGTTATGTACATATGTTGTGCTTATTTTGTTTTTTGTTCTATACATATGTTGTTGCACTAGTGAAATATTTTTGTAGCATTTATGCATTCATTCATACGTGCTTTTCAGTAGTTATTGCACTGGTAGAATATTTTTCCTAACACTTTTTTACTTATTAGTTGCACATAAGGTTTGATCTCATTAGGACAATAATTTTTTAAATTTTAGTGGTATGTGCAACGAATAAGTAAAAAAATGCTACGAGAATTTTACACTAGTGCTATAGTTCGTATGAATCAATATATAGAATATTTTACCTGAGTTTTTCATGGATTTGCTAGCTTGAATCACAAATAAATTTACATATATTAAGTATCGAAACTGAAATAATATTGTAGATAATAAATTAAATGATAGATTACAAAAAATCCTTAAAAATAAGGATAAAATCATGTTGCCTTAAATTAAGGAAAAAAAAATAATTTTTATAAGATTAAATTACTTATATATCCTTGGCTGAAAACACGGGAAAAATTCATTACACATATAGTTATTATTTGTAGCACATTAAAAATAAATCATGTCCATTGATTTACTAAAATAAACACTACTACAAATATCACTTTTCTCTACACCTTATAGACTACGCTTTTTCGTAAAAATCGTAGTCTATAGGTATAGACTACGCTTTTTTATCAAAAGCATATTCTATGTGCGAATTTTTTTGAAATATAGACTACGCTATACTTAAATGCGTAGTCTATATGAACTATTAACTACGCTTACAAAGCGTAGTCTATGTGCGTGTTTTTTTTTTAAAAAGCGTAGTCTATGTGCATAAATTTAAAAAAAAAAATGCAATCCTCAAAGAATCGAACTCACAACCTGTGAGTTAGTAAGAAATAGCTTAATCATTTTCACCAACACCTCAATATCTATTATTTTGGACGTTATTTATTTTTATATGTATAAGTTTGAAGCCTATTTACATTGCAAAGCACTAAGCTATTTCGGACTTGAAGTTATTTTCGAATCTCACTCACTCTTCCCGCCGTGCGACTGTCACTCCCGCCGTGCGACTTACCCTCCTTGCCACTCACTGTTGTTCCATCGACGGCGGTCTCGTCGTCGAGCGCCACCACCGCTGCTCTAGATCCTTTCTTTCTTCTTGTTGCCAAAGCTTCATCTGCACAAACAAATACATCTGATTCGATAGTTGCCCCAAATGTGCACCTCTTTCTCTCTAACTCTCTGCGTCTTATCTCTCTAGATTTTGTTGTTCCAAACGGATGATTTCGCCACTGTTCCGAGAATCGCATCTGTCGGCTGCAGTCTCAATTTTCGGTCGGTCATCGGAATCCTCAGTGTAACAGCCCGCCAATCCAAAGGATGGATTAACAAGGACTGATACTAATGACGGGGATTAATAATAGGAACAATAACTAACTATGGAATTGTGAGGCATATGATAGACAAACTCCCAAAACTTCATACCATTTAATATAACACACATATCGTACATTCGAAACTGGACCATTTAGACTCTTAACAAAAGGGTTCAACTCAAAACAATACTTATATAACTTTGCAGCGGGAACATGTGGAATACACATATGACGATGTGAATCCAAGGTTTAACTATCAGCGACAATGATCCAACTGCTCAACACACCTCCATCCCATCTTCAGCTCAACCTGCACATTTAAAAACAAACATGCAAGGCTGAGTACAAATAATGCACTCAGTGGGCTCATTGCCAAAAACATTTTCTTTAAATTACATCGCCTCAAGATGTACACGAGATTTTAGTAGAAATAACTCGCGATTACCAAAACACTTTATCATTTCTCAAAAGATCGCTGCAGGCGTTTTCTCTTTGTATGATCCATATCGTTCTATATAAACATCTCTGTCTCATAAACTTATCTCGCACCGAAGAAGGTGGCTACCTTCAACGGGCGCAGTGACCGGCCGAGAATTGTCCTTTCGGCACACAGTCACCTTTCTCGTGCACGTAACCCTAGCCAGGAATTCTGCATCTGACATAGGGTCCGATATCGATTTTCTCATAAGTTGGGGAGCGACCCGACAACTTAAGTAATTCTCATCAGTTGGGGAACAACCCAGCAACTGAAGTCAGTTAGCGAACCAACATCTCATATTCTTTCATGGTTGGCTAACCATTATCCCGATAGGATTCATACATAAAACATAAACACTTTTGGGCAGGTAATCATCTCATCATTTCTCGACAGAAGTACTGTAAATAAATACTTTTCATTTTGCAGAAAGCATTGTAAATAAATGAGTTTTGAAGAAAAGCCCACCTCGTAGGTGCTTCTCTTACGGTTTCCTTTCTAAGTCGGATGCTCAAGTCCACGTCCCACCTTGACGTAAGAAATCACTTTAGTATGTTGGTTACGTTCGTCAAAATCTATTGACACTACAAGAAATGAAGGGTTTTAGCCACACATCCATGTGTGGTGAATAATATGTTTATGTGTGAATATATATTTTTATCCACACATAATGTAAATGTCAACAAGTCTCACTAATTCCATGTAAAGAAAGAGTTTTCTCTAGATATATATGTATGTGTGGATAAATCTTCAATCTTTTACCTACACATAAATATGTTACCAAAGATATGTCTTATGTGTGGTTGAATATATTTTTGCTAAAATGTAAAAATGACGTGGAAATGACGTGGATGATGACTTGTATTGTAGGAGACAATTTGTATGTGTGGGTAAATGCTATAATATATGTGTAGCTAATAATTTTTTAAAAATTAGATATTGAAAAAATTATTATTATTTATATAATAAAAATAATTAAATGTTGGTAAAACATATAGATTGTGTGGAGAATAGATAATTTGTATGTGTGGGTAAATGCTATGATTTATGTGTAGCTAATAATTTAAAAAAAAAAAAATTTATTGAAAAAATTATTATTAATTATGTATAAAAATAATTAAATGTAGGTAAAACATATATATTGTGTGGAGAATAATTTTTATATTTAATATAAATATTTATGATATCTTGATATAGTCAAATATGAAACTTTTACTAGTTTAAATAAACATCAATGAAATACAATATTTTCAACACACTAAAATATAACAAGGCTATCATATAAAAAATTACTTAATAATTTTTAATACAATCGAAGTACACAATATGAAAAGACATATGAAAATATAATTACAAAAAACCTAAATTGTCTGGATAACTACGCAATTAATCTAACACTTTTGATTTTCTTTCGAGCCCTTTGATAACAAGCAATCCCATCTAGGAATACTTTGTTAACTCCATCTTTACAACAACTTCATTCCTATTATGATAAGAGATAGAATACTATTTAGAATACATATTACAACATTGCTATAGTTGGATAAATATTAAGTTCTAACAAAATTGCTAAAAAGAAATACATAACCACAAGTCTAATAAAATAATCCACTGATAAGCCAAATTATTTTGATAGTACATAAAAGCACACAATATCACACCAATATCTCATAGAGTAACTATATCAAACGAACTAAAATCCACCAAGTAAACTTTTACTGCACAATTGAATTCAATCAGAGCCCAAACATTTGTTCTGGAAAGGGCTTACAACAGTGGCATTATTCGAATTATATCTAATTCGTATAACAAGCACACACTATCCACGAAGCACAAATGGCAATTCCACGATATTGGAGAAACTCTGAATCAGCTAAGAACATATTGCACATCAATATATATCTCCATGAAGAAAATACTCAAGTTCACATTTGGTTTGATCTCTTAATATGCTCAATGATTAACATAATATGCTGACTTGCTATGTATTTAATAAAATTAGTAGGAATGTCAAGATAGATCCCAGAAATTGGAACATAGATCAATTCACTAAAATTTTAAAATGATCTTTTAACCAATTCGATCTCAAGCTAAAAGTCCAAAATCACATTCTACCAATAAGAAGATTTGTTAAGAATAATTTCATCGCAGTTGAATCGTATGTTAAAAGCAACAGCAATTGCTAAAATAATTCAAATTAATTTGCACGACACGATTAAAACCTAGAGATACGTGTCTACTTACTAGAACTCGAACTCATTTTCTGCATAGGTAAAGAGCAATAGCTCTTCCTAATTTTGAAGTGGCTCCAGTTAAGAACACATCGGTCACATCCTGAGGGAGCTCTCGAAGAATCACAGCTGCTGTCAAAGTGTTCCCTTGCACCACACAGACTCTAAGGCTTGGATGTTTTTTCACAAAGATTGCTCTGCCTCCGTTTAGAACCTCATTCTGCATTTTGAACCAAAACAAAACAGTTTAGCTGCTGCTGTGTTGCTGCAATTTATACTATACTATGGTTCCAAGAAGTGACCTTATTCAAAGCAATAAGAGTAACATATATGACAAACAACAAAATAATTATTAAATAGAAATACAAATAATCAAAAGAAACGCATTTTTAAGATATTCCCCCTAATAGAGTATTGTATTGAACATTAATTCTGCTTTTGTCCGACATGAATATTACACACACTCATTACATAAGAATGAAGTAAGATAAAACATTATTAAACTTAAACTACTAAACTACTATAAATACAGAATGCTGAAGTAAGATAAAAACATTATTAAACTTAACTACTATAAATACAGAATGCTCAACATATTAAACTTGTAAGAGAGTAGAACAAGTAAGTGTGCAAACTAAAAAGTATCAATCTTCATGAAAAATCAATGTTCGTAAGCCACCTAGAGAAGCTCAATCACTACAAAGACATAATACTAAAAATAGAACTCTAATTCAAGTAAAAAAAATGACTTATTGCACTAATAAGAGTTATGTTACCAGAAAGGCTGCACCACTCAACCGTGCCGACTTCTCTCGGGTATTTTGTCGGACAGTTGGCATGCGTACTGAAATGGCCACAACCGCACGAAGCCCTTTGGTGGGCAGGCGTGCGTCTCATATCGTTCATATTTGTGCGCATGCCTGTTACCAAAAAAGTTAATAGAATTGTAATTGAAGTTAAAAAAATGACTTACTACACTAATAAGAGTTATATTAAAATGAAGTTTTCGACTAGCAAACACCTAAAGACAATACTTCATGTTATTACTTATAAATACTTGCCTTCATTAGTCATGGAGTCCATCATTGTCATATATCTTTTAATCTTCGCCTGGCTTTCCTTTTCACGGCCCTTGGGCATCAATTCTTGACTAAATCTTGAAAGCATAGATAATACCTTAAACAAGAAAACAATAAAGAGAATCTAATTACTTTCCTCATATCCTCAAGATCGGTAACACATAATAAATTAGAATATGGTCACAAACAATACCTTTTCAAACAATACCTTGTCAAAAGTGTAACATATATATATTAGTATAAGGTCAGAGCTAACCATGAAAACCGGAATATGGTCGAGCTTGCTGTGGAGTCTGAAGCTGCAACCTTGTCTTCACCAGCCATATAGGATTCGTACAACTTTCTGAACTTCAGTTTAGCTATAACAATAATATAATAACCCCACCAGTATACGTGAATAATTTAGTAAATACTACGTATACCCACATTTCAGCCAAGTGCCGAGACGTATTTGAATTTTCTGCTCTAAATGTAGGACCAAAAGTATATACCTGTCAGAGAGCAAATAAATATCATCATACAATATACGCAACATGTACACAAGCAATTGTAAGAGTTCCCAGGGATAGCTTTAAATTGCTAATTATACACTATAAATTGTAAGTACAAATTAATTGACAAGCAAGAGTTTTACATCGAAGAGCGGAGCATATGTTTCAAAGATTTCACGCCCGGATAATGTTAGGAAAGCGGGTTTTCCAAAGAAGTCCCGCCCGACAATAAACAAAGAACACATCATAGTTGATAAAAAGACGGCTTCAATGTATAGAAATAAACAAGATTTAAGATTCTTCTACAAGATCTAGTAATCATTTTATGCATCAAAGAATGTCGAAAAGACTAGTCAACTAACAGACCTGACCAATGGCGCCCATTTTCGTATATTAAAATTGCTCATACATGATCCTCAAAGTAAAATTGCCTTCGAGCTTTTGGAAGCTCGGGTTGTTGATTCATCGGAACTTCCCGAGTTTTGTCCATGAAGCCGCACCAATCACCCATACAGTGGAAATAGATATACTAAAATATGGCTTGTTTGAACAAGACTAGCAGCAAACAATTGCAACCATAATTAGGAATATTAACCTAAAAGATGATGACAAACCGGAGCAGAGCGAGAAATTCCAACATAAAACAATCAATAAGCAATTCTTGATATTAATCGCAGATGTTGCAACTATCTATCGCCGATAAATCGCAGCTCCATACCCTTTAATGCCGCTATCTATCGCCGATAAATCGCAGATGCTGCAACTGCAAGCTAGGTATACACTCGACATATGAGAATTGACATAATAGGAATGCTAATTCCTTCACCACTATCTATTTCCGTATTCTTCTCCACAGCTCGAACCGCATATCAGCAGCCTCTCGTCCCGTCATTTAGCTCGTCATTAAAATCTTTAATGTGGCCATGTGGTATTGCTTTGAGATGAAAATGGAATGAGAAAGCATAACTGCTATCAGATTAAGGCTCGATTTTTGTTTGGTTTTATTTTTTTCGTGAGATTGGAAAAGAAATGAAGAAATTTGCCGCTCAATTTTTGGAGGCTGTGGTGTACATGTACGGTGGGAAGTGGAATTTTTTAGTGTAATTTGTTTTCCATTTTCTAAATTTTTAGTTTTAATCTTTTTATTGTCCTTGCAAAATAATTAATTATTTGTATACTTCAAATTTTTTAGATTTGAATATTAATGATTATTCTATTGTTTCACATGTGAAAATTAATATAACGGTAATTTAAGTGCATGTTTTTATCAAATATGCAGTTTATTTCATTTTATTCAAATTTCAAATTATTATCCCCAAATTTTAAATATAAGACAAAAAAAAATTGTGGCCTTAATAAGTACTAGAAGATAGAGGTATAATCGAATCTAATCGAATATCATGATTTTAATTGTATTTGTATCGAATACTAATCTAATCTCATATTTGTATTGAAAATTGAAATACAGAGCAAGATCCTAAGATTAGTGATGCGGCGCAAATTGAGTTAAATTACATGCGACGCACGGATCACCCGATGGATTCATGCAAATATCAGATTTCGATGAGGGCATAGTGTTTTTCAAGCAGAAATGGTCTTCTGACCAATACTCATTTCTTTGCTATGATCGATGGCGGATTTCAGGTAAATTCCTTCTTCTAGAGGGTCAAATTTGTAATTTATCAATTTTTCCAATTTTTTGTGTGTAATTCCGTTTTAGTTTTAGACCTCTTCGTTTTTTTCCTTTCTTTTCATTGATTATGGTTTACTATTTAAGCCTTGTTAGTTGTCTTTTGGACGTAGTTTTTTGATAATTAATAAAAACGAGGTTTCCTCAAATCTGTCAATCTTCGATATTCTATAGAATCGAAGGAATTTTGATATTGTTCTTCCTGTTTATCCATGCATGCTGCATCAACTAGAATGTAATATCGTTGATGTAGGATTATGTTGTATGCCATGTCTGATAGATGCACAAAGTCCTCATCTTCGATTAGTCATTAATTGACTGTATAACAAGTTCAGATAAATTGAATAAAAAGAAAAGCATTAGTGAAACTTGTAATATCAAGTAACCTACATGTGTACTCATGTACTATCATCATCATCATCATCATCATCATCATCATCATCATCATCATCATCATCATCACCGCTATCAAGATCTAAGTCATTAGAGTCCTCATTAACCTCAAATTCAAAAATGGATTCATCATTAGCAACAATTTCCTCAATATCCTCCATATTGTGATTATAATCTCCAGCATATAATGTAGTCATCAAGCCATGAGGCACCGTTATTGGATCAATATCTTCTCTAACCAATGAACATGTCTCGACTACCTCTTCCGTTGGATGAAAATGTGGCAACTCACTCGAATCATCCTCTTGAAATACATCATTGATAGTAGGCTCTTCAACTTCACATTCAATGATATCAAAAATATTGCGGTGATTCACTTTTTGCACAATCATCCAATTCTTACCTCGAGATAAGTCTTGCAAATAAAATACTTGTTGAGCTTGTGTGGCCAAAATAAATGGTTCATCTTTATACCATTCAGATGTCACGTCAATTGATGTCAAATTGTTGTCAACTAACATTCTTTTCCCCTTTGGATCAGAATTGTACCATTTGCAACGAAACACGAAAACTTTTCTTTGGTTGATGAAGTCTAACTCTAATATTTCAAATAATACACCGTAGTACATGATATCATCAATCCCCTCATCACCCCATGTACAAACTCCACTGCATTGTGTCTTGAACTTGTCATCACGTTCCTTGCAACGAAATCTTACACCATTAACAACGCAACTAAACCAACTATAGTAGCGATCATCTGGCCATTGTGATAGTGAATACAAATCATCAGTAGCTCTGGGATCATTATTAACTTTAAGAATCGAGACCTATCGAAAAAAATATAATCTCGTTAGTGATTATTATCATTATAATATTTAGGCACCATAATATTGTATCCTAGTATAATTACCTTTTCCTTAAACCAAGTAGGAAATTCCTTTTTTTGAATTCCATCAAAATCTTCTTCTCGTATATTTCTGGAGCGCAAAATTCTTTGTGTTTGCTGCAAATAAAAATAAGTGAGTTTCAAGATAAGAAAAAGTTCACGGGAAATGTATCTGACTTACTTTATGTAAATGTCGACCTCATCTCCGCAGTTATTGAGAAGATACCATTGCACCACATTGTGATAATCCCTCAAAAGTCCAAATGTAGGTGCTCCTAATGTCCGAATCTTGTTGTTGAATAACTCCATTGAGTATTTTGCAGTAGGTATATCCTAATTTCATTCTAAACGAGTAAATCTTGTCTCAGTATCATGTAAATAGCGAGACAAAAATGTAACTGCCTCATCAACAATATATGCTTCAGAGATAGAACCTTCCGGACGTGCAAAGTTACGAACATATCCTTTATATGTACCCATACGACGTTCAATACCATACATCCATCTCATATTGACCGGTCCTCCTAACATTGCTTGCTCCAGTAAATGCACACATAAATGGACCATAATGGTGAAGAACGCCATTGGAAATATTTTTTCAAGTTTACACAATAAGATAACAATCCCTTTCCTCATATCCTCAAGCTCGGTAACATATAATGTTTTAGCACACAACTTCTGAAAGAACTGAGAAACCTCAATTAACGCAACACGTATTTTCTTGTCTAAGAATGGAAGAATGGCCGCTGGCAGTATTTTTTGGAGAAACACATGGCAATCATGGGTTTTCATTCCTCCAAGTGTGTTGGAATTCATCATGCATCGGCTGATGTTTGATGCATACCCATCTGGTAGACGAACAGACTTTATAAAGTCACAGAAATTCACACAGTCTACTTTACTCAATGTGTAATTTGCATGAGATTTTTCATACTTTTATTTCTCTTCCTCAGCCACAGTTCCTTACGGATGTTGAGATCCTGCAAATCCAAACGTGCTTTTGGTGTATCCTTAGACTTATTGGGATCGTTTAATAACGTCCCAATGATATTATCACAAACATTTTTCTCTATATGCATAACATCAAGATTGTGACGTATTAATAACTTGGACCAATATGGAAGATCAAATAAAATACTTCTCTTTGTCCAATTCAACTCATCTGCACCTCGTTTGTGCTTTCTATCTTCATTATTAGGTGCTTTACCATGTGTCAGTGTAGGTAACTCGTCTAACTGTAACAAAATATCATCACCACAAAACTGACGAAGTGGCCCCCTTCTTTCTGCTTTTCCATCATATTCAGTGCTCCTTCGCCATGAGTGTGTGTCGTCTAAATAACACCGATGTCCTGTATAGCATTGTTTTCCACGAATTCTTCTAGAACAAGTGTCCTCTAAACATATTGGACATGCTAATTTTCCCATTGTGCTCCACCCAGATAAGTATGCATATGCTGGAAATTCACTAATTGTCTATATAACAGCTGCACGAAGAGAGAACCGTGATTTAGAATATTCATCATAGGTCTGAACCCCGCTAAACCACAAAACTTTAAGTTCATCCACGAGCGGTCTCAAAAAGACATCAAAGTCTTTTCCTGGAGACTTTGTGTAACAGCCCGCTAACCCAAAGTACGGATTAACAGAGGTTGATACTAATGACGGGGATTAACAACAGGAATAATACTAATTATGGAACTGTGAGGTATATGATAGACAAACTCCCAAAACTTCCTACCATTTAATATAACACATATATCGTACATACGAAACTGGACCATTTAGACTCTTAACAAAAAGGGTTCAACTCAAAACATAACTTATATAACTGCGCAAATGAAAACACATGGAATACACATATGACGATGTGAAACCAAGGTTCTACTATCAGCAACAAATGACCTGACTGCTCAACACTGCTCCATCCCATCGATCAGCTCAACCTGCACATTTAAAAACAAACATGCAGGGCTAAGTACAAATAATGCACTCAGTGGGCTCATTGCCAAAAACATTTTCTTTAAATTACACTGCCCCTCAGTAAAACACGAGGATTTTAGTTGAAATAACCTGTGATTACCAAAACACTTTAACATTTCTCAAAACATCGCTTGCGCAAGCATTTTCTCTTTGTGTGTATGATCCATATCACTTTCTCATAACTTTTCTCATATAACTTCCTCTTTAAACGCCGTAGAAGGAGGCCTCCTTCTACGTCGCTGGGACTGATCGCTCCCTTTTTCACACGTAAAAGGTGTATATAGAAGGTAAGGCAGTATCGTATCCATGTGGATTGTATCACGAAAACACGTGGCTAGCTCAATGATAATTCATCATTATCCAAGCAATGATTTGGGTTTAAAGGTTTAAGGGCTTCAGAATTAAATCCAAAGCAGATGTAACCATGCAGAAAATAAAAATAAAGCAATAAAATCACGGATGATAAAACAGATAAGGACGACTAACCCTAGGGATGCATTAATCCTATCCACAACGTATGTTTATCATGTTCCTATTAACCAAGTTTAATCCAGACAAGATGGAAGATCACATATATAACCGACAACTTCTGTTACGACAATTTCGGCTGTAGATTACTAGTTTTCCCTATTACTATTACGTCTCTAGGTGAAAAACAAGCAACTCTAAACAGATCACAAAGAATATGTTTCCTACGAATATCCTATCTCAGCTACGATTCAAGGCTTATTCGTATCATGCATTCAAGATCGATTGACAATTAATACAATTACGTAATTAATCGACAACTAGATATGCATCAAGATTGATCAGAAATTAACACATATAAATAAGCACCAAGAATCATGAATCAATGCCTGGAAGGTAAATAGCGATAACAGGAATCACAACATATAGGATCGACTCATGCAAACCCTAGATTAGAAATGTAATCTAGCGCACATAATAAGCGGAATAAAATACGATTTAACCATAAAACGAAATTAAATGCATAAAACCCGGATAATAGCGTTGGATGAACAATTGTTGGTCTTGAACCTAATCCCAAGCGATAAGCGGAAAACAAAGGAAAACGATCGGACAAAGCGTTCGAGCGATAGCAAATCGATAAACTAAACTAGAACAATGTAAAATTAAATCTAGAACTAAACAAGCGAAGAAAAGCAAAAATCTGAGGAAAACTCAATAAAAGCTCTGCGGGGCGTGCGGGTCTTAGCAGCGCAAGGGGTTGATCCCCTATTTATAGATAAGGGTGGAAACCCTAATTTCTCTTATGCCGCGCCGCCTCGCGACCATGGCTAGTGGTCGCTAGCCCGGTCGCGAGGGATAAATTTTGCGCCGCTCTCGCCGCGGTTTCGCTATGTCGCATGGTTGGCTCGCGGCCTGGCTAGCGATCGCTAGCCATGGTCGCGAGAAATCGTACAGTGAGTTCTCGGCGCTGGGGCTTGCTCGCGTGGACGAGGTCGCGGTCGCGTCTAGTCTTGGCGCTTGCTGGCTTGCCTAGCGGCCAGCCTAGCGACCGCTAGGATGGTCGCTAGAAGTAGGGCAGTTGCACATTTTTGGCTCGTGCTTCGTTCCTTGCTTCGATTTTCAACATATGGACCTACACAACACCAAAAGAACACCCAAGAGCAGTATCTTCTAGAAATAGATAAAACATTAAGAATCGATACGTAAACGCACATTAAATGACCTAAACTCATCTTTAAATATCAACTATAAACGTGTAAAATGCGCGTTTCTCAGGGACCGGCCAAGAATTGTCCTTTCGGCACACAGTCCACCTTAGTGCACATCAGTCCAGGCTAGGAATAGACCAGGAAATTCATCCCTCTAGCACAGGACCCGAATTCAACCTCCAGGCTAGGAATAGACCTAGAAATTCATCCCTCTAGCACAGGATCTGAATTCATTCTATAAAATTGGGAGCGACCCAACAACTGTATTTCTTTCTCATCAGTTGGGGAACAACCCAGCAACTGAAGTCAGTTGGCGAACCAACAGCTCATATTCTTTCATGGTTGGCTAACCATTATCTCGATAGGATTCATACACAAAACATAAACACTTTGGGCAAGTAATCATCTCATCATCATTTCTCAACAGAAATACTGTAAATAAATATTTTTCATTTGCAAAAAGCAAAATAAATAAAATGGTTTTTGAATAAAACCCACCTGGAATGTACGCTTTTCAAGAAAGACCTTCCTCTTAACGCGAATGATCAAGATGCGTCCAACCTTTACGTAAGAAATTAATTCAGTACGTTGGTCACGTTTTTCTAAAATGTCGAAGTTTATCGATATTCTGAATTCCTTCTAATCAACTCAGTACGTCTCATACGTCTTAATGTATCTAATCAACGTAATTCGTATCCCTACTAGACGTATCATAACACGTTGATCACGTATTCTCGTATTTCGTGTAATTTTGACTTTTTAGTCAATGTTTGACTTTTAAGTCAATATTTTGACTTTTTAGTCAACATTTTGACTTTTACTAACATTTTGACTTTTAATAATATAGATATAATTTTCGAAATCATATATATATAATTCTATAATTAAATTGATTTACAATCGATTTTCAATCCTAATATCATAAATCTCGATTTTTCACGTTTTCCAATAATCATGCTTAATAATACGCATAAATATGATTAAATTCACATATAGCATGTTATTTTCAACCTTACGTCACTTAAATAAATATTTGACGTACACATAGTATTTCATGTTCTAAAAATCATATAAAATCATAATACGTCTAAAACATTATTTTTGAACATATTATGTGATTATACCTTATAAAATAAATTTAAATCATTATAACCCATACTTATGCATTTCTGTATTTATAGGATAATAAGTATAACTTGTGCAATAATTCCCAAAAATTCACATATCACTCTATTTTTACATAGGATCAATAATATGTTATTATATTGATCATATAAAAATTGTACATCATTAAATTTTATCATAATGTTTTCGGTATTTATGAAAACCCAACTAAACATTTTTCAAAAATTCCAATTAAATCACATAACACATAATCACTATCATGTATCATCACTATAACATAATCTTTATCAATTATGAACTATTCATTAAAATTTACTAGGGTCATGTTTCAAAAATTATGACTTAGGTCAAACTAATTTTTAAAAACTCCAATAAATTCACACAACCATATATTATGAATCTATACTCCTAATATGCAATAATTTCATTAATTCATCAATTATATCTCATCATACTATTTTTCTAAAAACTTTTGGTATTTATACAATTATATGCTATAGTTTTCCAAAATTTTCACATAAAATCATATAAGCATATTTAATACCATAGATCATTATTTCATGCTCAAATCAACAATTAAAAATCATAATCATCAACATATGGTACTCATGAGTTTTCGGTCAACATGTATAATTTAATAACATGCTTGATTTTGTATTAAAATTATAATATAAGCTTAGGAATATCATATAAACATGATTTCTAAACACTTAGCATATGATCATGATTTTCGAAAATTTCAACATAACTTAACTAAGCTCATAACATAAAATTTCATGGATGAAAATCAAAAATTCTAGCATGTATATAAAGCTTGTAAGATTTCTAACCTTTTAATCGGTGTCGATTTCTAACGGTAGTGTTTATTTGATCTAGGATTTGGTATGAAAAGTTGATGAACTCCCTCTATTTTTCTTACTATATTTTCGGTATTGAGGTGCTAAAAATGAGAAATGGTGGAGCTCATCTTATATTTATAGAGTTAATCGTTATCAATTATTACACCTTTAACCAAGGTCCACATTTTCGGCCACCACTTGGAGCATAGGGACAAAATTTTATCTTATCATATAACACTTTATTATGTCATCTTATCCCTTAATAAATGCCTTGGATCATTTTTATCACAAAATAATTAAATTATCACATTATGTGATACTTGTGACATTTTCGGCCATATCTATACCTTAGGATAAAATTTTATTTTTTTCCATATCATATACTATATTATTATTATATAATAATATCACCTTTGAAAAGTCAACAATTTCAACTATGACTTTTAATTTGGTTTCACATTTGTTCATACCTATTTTTCTATTTATTCGGCTATGATGATATAAAAATCATAGGTTACTTGATCAAATTGAATACTACTACTACTTTACACCTAATAACATGATAAGAACATATCCTATCCTCACATAAATCAAAGCATGGTATAAGACAATTTTATCACATAAAATGATGAAGTTTTCGGCTCCTTATGGCACAAGTGGCCTCCCACTTGTGCAAGTTGATAATACACCACATATTATCCTTAATAATATCATATTAATATAATAATTATCATATATCATCAATTGGATAGGAATTAAATTTAATTTCCTACATTTATTCATTTTCGAGAATACTCTATAGCATTAATGCTATACATTTTATTTCCTTGTAATAAATATCTAATATATAGCTATGTGACATATTATATGTCTTATATGATGAATTAAATCATAGTAAAATATTTAGAACAATTGTAGACTTCAAAACCCTAATTTCGAAAATTAGGGTTTTCGAAATTGGCTAAATTGTTCAATTTTTATTCTTTAATTCTCTAGCATTATTTCGATGATAAATAATGCTCTTATATCATAAAATAATCATAGGAATTTAAATGATATAATTCCATGATCATTTGACTAAGTTATCAACTCGTCTCTAAACGTAGACGTTTAAAACGTCTCAAACGTTAATAGTTGATTTACCTCCAAAATGTTCGTAAATAAATTTGAATCACTTTATTCACTTCTATAATGGTAGGGAATTCGAATTCTAAGCCTTGATGCTTAGAAAATATTGTAAGACTTAACTGTCGAATTTTATCGACGTTAGAAATATACGTTCGAAGGAATATTCGAAACTATATTCCTTAACTCACTAATCAATAGTTAATATGATATAATAATCCTAGTATAATGGATAGTCGAAATCAAGTTTCGATAATTCACTATTTCGATTACCGGAATAAAACCCTAATTAGCAATTTTTATTATCGCAAATTAGCTTTAAAAACTCGGGGTATTACATTCTACCCCCCTTAAAATAAATTTCGTCCTCGAAATTTGCATATCTTAGAAAGGTATGGGGTATCTTTCCATCATAACACTCTCAAGTTTCATACGTGGCTTTCTCTTGTCCATGATTTCTCCTTTGGACATTTATTCAAAGTGTAACTTGATTCTTAACTGTTGAATCTTACGATCAAAATAGTCGTAAATTCTTTCTCATAACTCATATCTTTGTTCATGAATAACATCCTCATGATGAATCTCGTGTTATGAATCAGACAAGCATTTTCTCAACTATGCCACGTGGAATCATTCTGTACATTCCCCAAACTTGGTGGAAGTACCAATCTATAGTTACTGGGTCTACTATCTCTAGGATCTCGTAAGGTCCTATAAAACGTGATCTCACATTCCTTTTTCTATAAACATTATAATTCCTTTCAATGGAGAAACTTTAAGAAAATTTTATCTCTGCATTCAAAATGCAGTCCATATCTACGCACATCGGCGTAAGACTTTTTCCTATCATAAGCTTCTTTCATTCTTTGCCTATCTTGGCAAACATCTTAATTGTTTCACTCACAATACCAGCTTTAGAACTTTTTCTTACTTTCATTATCACCATAAAGAGGTGGTCTATGCTTTCTTTCGTACTATACCCCATATGGGTCATATCAATCGTTGCTCGACAGCTATTGTCGCAGGTGATCTTAATAAATGGAAAACGCACTTTGTACTTCATTTCGACACTAATGTCCTCAATATATCTTAAAGTGTTCATATCGTTTTTTTCTAATTTGTCAATCTGTGAGCGAAAATTATGCTTAAAGTTCAATCTCGTGTCTCTCTTTTGTACTAACTCATTAGATTCATGAGTACTTCGCATAGGCAGAAAATAAGCTCTTTTAATAAGTCGATCCACTACTATCCATATAGCAGGGTTACCTTTCGACTTTGACATCTTTCTTTTGCTCATCTATTATCCTTTCTTTAATCAGACGTCAGAGTGAATGTAGCAATACAACTCATGATCGTCTCTGGTTGTTCAACCATCTCGATTTTCATTCCCTTAAACTCTTGAAGAGTTTCTATCCTTACCTTTGTTTTAACCCTTTGCCAGGTTCACATGGATTCCTTCGGATGACACAACGTGTCTAAGGAATATTATTCCTTTAAGACGAATCCGCCTTAAATAAACTTGGCAAAATTTATTTGACTTTGATGTCTGCAAGATAGTTCTCAAAAGCTCTCTATACTCTTTCTTGCCCTTCAAATAGATGAGAATATCATCTATGAAGATTTAAGACAATCTATCTTAATATGCGCGGAACGCTTGATTTTTGAGGTTCATGAACATGGCTGGCGCATTAGTTGGTCCGAACGGCATAACTATAAACTCGTAGTAGCCATATCTTGTTCGGAAAGCCATTTTGGGTACATTTTTCGTTCGTACCTTAACTTGATTATAGTCCAATTGAGATCGGTTCTCAGGACTACTCTTGTTCTCTTCCACTGACCGAATATTCATTTATCCTTGGTAATGGATTATTCACTCTTGATAATCTATACACTTTCTTAATGGGCTATCTTTCTTCCTGTCAAGTAAGTTGGGTGTTTCTTAAGGTGATACACTAGGTCCGATGAAACTTAGATTTTATAGCCTTTAAATTTGAATCTTTATCCTTTCACTTTCCTTGAATCCATTTGATAAAGGTACCTTTGACATGGTTTAATAATGGTTCTAACTTGATAGTGGAATTCTAGCTGCTTATCAGGGGGTAATCTTGCTAAGTTGTCAGAAAATGTCTAGAATTTTTCGAACAATTTCCACATCCTTTATCTTCATTTCTGCTTTTCATTCTCTGCTTAGGTAAACAGGGAATGCTCGACATTTCTTCTTGTTTATTAATCTCCTTATTTGTAGTGTGGGTATGGTTGGAATTTCCTTCCCCATGTGGATTCCATAGAAACTCGTAACTTCTTGTTCGAAGATATGGAACGAAACTTCCCTCTCTTTGTACATGATCGTAGAATGGTTTTCGACTGACCAACCTATTCTTAAGATTATGTCTATATTCCTTCTAGTTGTAATGTTCAAATGATTCACTAGATCTCTAGTGATTCTAGGTTCAAGTCTAAGTTCGAGAAAACACGTCTGACAATCAGGATTTCTCCCATGGCGAAAAGATTCTCTTTTCCTGATTTGCTTGTTCCGACTTAGGTTCTAATCCTATCTACGCATGCTTTTATAATAACAGAATGTAAAGTATTCTTTTCGAACGAAAGTACTATAGGTACGTGGGGAAGTTTTTCGTACCTGTCATGTTTTCCTGACTTCGTTTGTTCCGTCTTTGGTGGTAATATTGTCGTGGACGTGGTTGCTGTGACGAAAGACGAATTGCTTTGAGTGGTTGGGTAGACCTAGTTGGTTTGGCCTTCTAGTTTCTCCCTGGCGTCTTTCGGGGCAATTATTTGCATAGTGGCCCTCCATACCACATCTAAAGCAAATGCCCAATAGGCACTCGCCCTTATGCATCTTTTGACATTTTGGGCAAGGCATAGCTCTAATATGCTCTTGGGGACTTCTCATTGGTGTGGAAAACACTGGACCTTTCCACAATTGCCCTTGTGGCACCATGTTTCCTTGCCATGGCCTTTTGTTATTTGAGCTTCCAACATTGCTTCGGTTGTAATCACTAAGATTGCCTTCCCATTATTCCTCTTGCCTCTGTCACTAGCATTATGTGACTGAGTGGGAGCAGGCTTATCCTCTGGCATTGCTGCCTCAATGTCTAAAGCCCGACTAAGAGCTTCGGTATAGGTCAAGTCGCCATGACTTGCTAGAGACATCTTTATCTCATGCCTCAATCCAGACCTAAATTTTTCCGCCATTTTCATGTCAGTACTTACCTGGTCCGGAGCATATCTTAACATGTCTCAAAAGATGCGATCATATTCTGTCACGGACTTGCGTTCTTGCTTTAGGTTGAAGAACTCAATTTCCTTTTTCTTTCTATAGCTTTTAGGAATGTATTTCTCATACATTTCCATCTTAAAATCTTCCCAAGTAAACTCATCTATTTATTCTGGTGTTAGGGTTTTCCTCCGGGCTTCCCACAAGAAATCAGTTGATCCGGTGAGTTGGAAGGTCACACAAGATAGTCTCTTTGTGTTGTACAACGAAGGAAATCAAATATCCTTTCCATTGTTCTTACCCATTGCTCAGCATCCTCGGGACTTCCTTTTCCATTAAAGGTAGGAGGATTTTGCCTTAGAAAAAGTTCCTCAATCCTATGATCAGGTGGAGGTGGAGGTGGTTGTGGTATTTCTCTTTCGGGTTGTGGGATTATGCCCCTTCTCCCACCTCTTCCTCTAAGTTCTTGCTCAGGCTCTCGTCTAGGCGGCATTCTGGAATTACAAGATGTAATTAGCATTTGCATAATGCTTATCGTAATTTATACATAATATCTTTATCAGCCCTATCATAAAATGGTTTTAGTACAACCATTCACTTCTTTCATGCTCACTATTAGTGGTTTCACAATAGTTTGATTACTCGAAAACAACTTTTTAAGCATGATCGTATGGGTGGAGATATAACGGTAACACAGTACGAAGATGATATTATTTCTTACATATCCATTTAAAAGAATCTCATGTTTGGTATCTCATAACTATATAGTAGTCTCCTCGTATTCTTAACTCTTCTTCTTTCTTTGAGCATAATATCCGAAAGTCATATTACTTTCGTTATACCTGTCCTCACTTTTAGGATTAAGATCATCATCATTCTAATCTATCGGGTGGGTAATGCGTTTGTACACCATAACTCGATTCAAGTACGATGTTTCATTGTCGAGCCTCAGCGTCGGGTATTTCCCATTCTTGGTTTAAATACTAAGAATAGCCTAGCTATTCACATATCTCATTATTTGATCCATCGATCACACTATCTTTGGTTTAACCAAAGTCTCAAATTCTTAGGAGCGATTCTACTTAAACTTAATTTTTATCGATTTATGGATAAGCGGAGAACTTGATCTTGAGATGTTATCCTTCCTCACATACCCATCAATGATTCTCATCCACTTCTATACTTTAGATATGTCCAACCTACTAATGAGATTATAATGACGAACAACTATCTTTAAGATAAGTTGTATTCTTTCTTATTATGATATAATAAGAAGGTTATATAGAGGATATCATATACTTCTCTTTACTTCTACTAGCATTCAATGCTAAAAGTATCTCGTTCATAACTTAGTCACCATATGCTCACGTGGAGGTATAACTTTATTGTTATCGGTATTGGGAAAGCCCATCAGGGTCGATCCACCTATGTGTATCATAAAATATATCTCGTCTCGTCGAGAACTTCTTTACATCATATCTTGATGTCTATCACTTCTTGATACGAAACTTTTAGGTGACAAGAATCGTCATCCTACGTCATACTTATTGGTTTTAAGGATTGAAGAAATTTCATCATAACAATTTTCAAGAGGTATGGTTTCACCTTGACAATTCGAAGGTTTGAATCAACATGTTTTTAAGCGAATAATTGGGAATAGGGTCCGAAGCGAGAATAACAAATCTTGAGATTTCTTTGGTCATATGGGGTGGCCATCACAAATACTTCCTCGATCGCGTGAAGGTTTGGTTTCAAAAGAATGCTTTATGAAAAAAATTGGTTGCAAACTTCTTTCGAGAAGAGTGAAAACTCAAGTGATTTCTCAATTGGAACTAGATCATAGAGTTAAACTCAATAGAAATTTTGGGCTATGAATAAGATTTGAAACCTTATACAACTCGTTTTAGTTATCATCAAAGGTTCATGTATACACATCTATAACTTTCTTGTACTATTGAGAATCTTACTTTCTAGTGACATTCTAAGATTTACGTACCTTTGTAGAGTTCTCTTTCTATATGCGTCACAAGATCGTATCACTGTTTCTTTGATCACATTCTTATTTCGTTTCTAACGATAAATTCATAGTCGATTTGGATTTACGTCATACGTGAACATCAACCAGACTATACTCTTTCTATTGTAGTATAGTGACATTCATTATTCTAAATCATCATTCTCGTCTTTTCTCTTTGACTTTCGCTCTTTGTTCTTGTCATTCATTCGAGATTCTCATTTCGATCTCGTTTACGTCTCATGAGACTAAAATTCTCATAGTTCTTTTCTATGTTCTTTCATAAAGGGATCATGCGACTTAAGCAGTTTATGTTCTTTGGGATAACATATCTATCATCAAAATAATGGAATTTTCAGAGCGTAAACATTCATAACATAACTCTTTCATAATAATCATGCTCATTGAATTTCACGAATTCAAAGATTTCACTTTGACATATTTATGTCAACACTTCTCATATAACATCATCATAACATAATCATATGTTGGTGGCGAACCAACATCTTTCAATATCATCATAACATCAAAATATATTGGTAATGAACCAACAACTATCAATCTCATCATAACATTATCATACATTGGTAGCGAACCAACAACTTTCATAACATAAATTCTCATTGAATTACGAATTAAGGTTTCTTTTGGACATATCAATGTCGATGCTTTCTATTACTTTCAACTCTACAACATAAAACATCATTGCAACATTTGCAATTACTTTTACTTTCAACAATTCTCATAACTTTCATTTCTCTTGAAAAATCATTTCAATCATCATTTACTACTTTTATTCTCAAATATCTTTCATAACTTTCATCTCTTTGGAAATATCATTTTCCATGTTAAAACTCTTTATTTCTAAACTTTGAGAAAGGCATGTACTTTCAAACTTTTTTATTTCCAAACGAGAAAATCACTTACTCAACGATTATCAAATCTTTTAAGTTTTCCATGAATATGTAGTCCCTACTACATATTTTTGAAATCCTTTGAGCTTTCCTTGAATATGGTCCATACCGCATATTCTTAGAATCTCTTATTTCAAAACTTTCATTTTCTTAAAATCATTTCACTTTAATAACTTTCACTTTCAAATTCTCATTCTCATTCTCATTCTCAAAACTTTGAAAGTTATTTACCTCTTTCGGTTGAGCTTGATGTGATGGAGTGTTGAGCATAGTCGGTGATCTCTAGAAGTCAGTGACTCGATCTAGACTCAACTTTGAAAGAAATTTGGGCTCGAGGCAGCGCTCGATACCACTTTGTACGCTAACCCAAATGCGGATTAACGGTGATACTAATGGGGGATTAACAATAGGAACAATAACTAATTATGGGCTTGAGGTATATGATAGACAAACTCCAAAACATCACCATTTAATATAACACATATATAGTACATACTGCTGGACCATTTAGACTCTTAACAAAAAGGTTCACTCAAACATAACTTATATAACTGCGGCGGAAAACATGTGGAATACATATGACGATGTGAAACCAAGGTTCTACTATCAACAAATGACTGTGCTCCATTGCTCCATCCATCGATCATCGACACTGCATTTAAAACAAACATGCGGTGAGTACAAATAATGCCTGTGATGAGCTCATTGCCAAAACATTTTCTTTAAATTACTGCCTCATAAAACCGAGGATTTTAGTTGAAATAACCGTGATTACCAAAACACTTTAACATTTCTCAAAACATCGCTTGACATTTTCTCTTTGTGTGTATGATCCGTATCACTTTCTCATAACTTTCTCATATAACTTCCTTTTACGCCGTAGAAGGGCCTCCTTCTCGTCATTGAACCGCGAGAATTATCCTTTCGGCTGCGTCCACCTTAGTGCACATCGGTCGGGCTAGGAATAGACCGGAAATTCATCCCTCAGACACGGGACCGAATTGACCTCGGTAGGAATAGACGGAAATTCATCCCTCTAACGAGGATCGAATTCGTTCTATAAAATTGGGGCGACCACAAGCGTATTTCTTTCTCATCGGTTGGGAACAACCCGACAGCGAAGTCGGTTGGCGAACCACGCTCATATTCTTTCATGGTTGGCTAACCATTATCTTGATAGGATTCATACACAAACATAAACACTTTGGGCGAGTAATCATCTATCATCATTTCTCAGCGAAATCGTAAATAAATATTTTCATTTGCAAAAGCAAAATAAATAAAGGTTTTTGAATAAAGCCCACTGGAATGTCGCTTTCGAAAGACCTTCCTCTTAGCGAATGATCAAGATCGTCCAACCTTACGTGAAATTAATTGATCGTTGGTGCGTTTTCTAAAATGTCGAATCATCGATATTCGAATTCCTTCTAATCAACTCGATCGTCTCATACGTTAATGTATCTAATCAGCGTAATTCGTATCCTACTAGGCGTATCATAACACGTTGATCACGTATTCTCGTATTTCGTGTAATTTTGACATTTTAGTCGATGTTTGACTTTTCGGTCAACATTTTGACTTTTAGTCAACATTTGACTTTTACTAACATTTGACTTTTAATAATATATATATATTTTGAAATCATATATATATAATTCTCAAATTAAATTGATTTTCAATCGATTTTCAATCCTAATATCATAAGTCTCGATTTTCACGTTTTCGATAATCATGCTTAATAATCGCATAAATATGATTAAATTCACATATACGTTATTTTCAACCTTCGTCACTTAAATAAATATTTGGCGTACACATAGTATTTCATGTTCTAAAATCATATAAAATCATAGTATGTCTAAAACATTATTTTAGAACATATTATGTGATTATACTATATAAAATAAATTTAAATCATTATAACCCATACTTATGCATTTCGGTATTTATAGGATAATAAGTATAACTTGTGAATAATTCCCAAAATTCACATCACTCTATTTTTACATAGGATCAATAATATGTTATTATATTGATCATATAAAAATTACATCATTAAATTTTATCATAATGTTTTCGGTATTTATGAAAACCCAACTAAACATTTTCAAAATTCCAATTAAATCACATAACACATAATCACTATCATGTATCATCACTATAACATAATCTTTATCAATTATGAACTATTCATTAAAATTTACTAGGGTCGTGTTTGAAAATTATGACTTAGGTCAAACTAATTTTAAAAACTCATAAATTCACACAACCATATATTATGAATCTATACTCTTAATATGCTATAATATCATTAATTCATGAATTATATCTCATCATACTATTTTTCTAAAACTTTATTTATACAATTATATGCTATAGTCTTCCAAAATTTCACATAAAATCATATAAGCATATTTAATACCATGGATCATTATTTCATGCTCAAATCAACAATTAAAAATCATAATCATCAACATAATGGTACTCATGAGTTGGTCAACATGTATAATTTAATAACGTGCTTGATTTTGTAGTAAAATTAAAATATAAGCTTAGGAATATCATATAAACATGATTTCTAAACACTTAGCATATGATCATGATTTTGAAATTTCAACTTAACTTAACTAAGCTCATAACATAAAATTTCATGGATGAAAATCAAAATTCTAGCATGTATATAAACTTGTAAGATTTCTAACCTTTTAATGGTGTCGATTTCTAACGGTAGTGTTTATTTGATCTAGGATTTGGTATGAAAAGTTGATGAACTCCTCTTTTCTTACTATATTTTCTTATTAAGGTGCTAAAAATGAGAAATGGTGGAGCTCATCTTATATTTATAGTGTCACGGCCCTCGGACCAACCGGACTAGAGGCGACTAATCTAGGAGTAGTATTTTAGGGTTACATGGCTAAAATAGATATGCATAACAAAGATAAACTAGCATGCTTGAACATAATAGAAGATAATGTCATAACGGTTTGAAAAGGTTTAGGCCATGACCCCAAAGATCCGATGGTCCTCAATGGTTTATAAACATAAAGCATAAATAAAGGAGTTGAGTGTAGCGGCGGAAAGTGTGTGAATACATATATGACGATATGCATTCAGGTATAAACCACAAATTCAAGATAAATCGGTCGAGGACCTGGACTCCTCAACACATTCCCATCATCACCATGAGCTCACACGCACATTTAAAACAAACATGCGGTAAGCAAGAACGGCACTCGGTGGACTTATGCGAAAACATTTGATAACATTTGAATTCTGCGCCAATATCGAGTAAGTCAGGGTTTTAGTTAAAAATGCCTTGTCTTACCAAATCATTTCGTTAAAACATAGCTCGGAGCATTTTCTTGGTGTGGTCCATATCTCTAGTAACAATTCATAACAGTTAAAAATTAAGCGTCGAGAGGCCTCCCATCTCGGCTACGACCCCATAATCACGTCGACAGCAGTCACTCTCTATCATATGTTAACACGTATGGTTCCAACCTTCACGCCATCCTAGCGGGCATTTATCATTCGCACGGACCGACATTTAAAAGGTTTGGCGACCCAAATGACATAACTGTCATAATAAAGTTCCAACCATCTCCACACCCTACCGGCAAGCAGATAGGATCCATACACAAAGCGAAATATTTTGGCGGTAATGCAGGTAAAACATTTGTTATGATTGTAGAATAAATCGTAAATAAACTCATTTGGAATAACGAAAAGTCACATTTTATTGGGGTGAAAAGGCCCCATTTTGAAGATAAAGCCCACTGGACTATGGTTGGTTGTAAAAGTCCTAGGTTCGTTCATTCGTCAAAATCCGTTCTTTGCGTGATAAAGCGCATTTACACGTTATAGTTGATATTTGAAGATGAGTTTAGCTCGTTTAATGTGCGTTACGTATCGATTCCTAATGTTTTATCTATTTTAGAATCTGCTCTTGGGTGTTCTTTTGGTGTTGTGGTCATATGTTGAAAATCGAGCAAGGAGCGGCGAGCCAAAACACAATCTGGCGTGTTTCTAGCGACCATCCTGGCGGTCGGGCGGCCTAAAACACGCGCGAACCAGCATACCGCGACCGCAATCGTGCCCGTGGGAAGCCCGAGAAAGTCGACGGACGATTTCTCGCGACCGGATCAGATTCCTAGCGACCGTAGCCATGGTGAACCAACCAAGGCGCGAGGCCGCGGCGAGGACGAGACTTACCTCGCGACCACCTAGCGATCGCGAAGGGTGGTCGCGAGCGCGCAACGAAGGAAAATTAGGGTTTGGGGTGTGCCATATATGGCAACACCCCCTCGCAGTTCGACCTACGTTTCGAGCCTCTTTCTCGGTTTTTCATAAGTTTTTGAGTTTTAGCTTTAGGTTCCATATATTTCATTCTAGAGTTGTTTCTGGTTGTTCTTCGTTAGTTTACGTTTTGTTTACGATCGGGCGTTTCGTCGGACGATCTCGCAATTTTCCGTTTTGTGAGGTTGGGATTGACGATCATCAACGCTTCATCGGGTTTTATATATTTAATTTCCGTCTTTATGATTAAATCGATTTCATTCCGTTTATTATGTCGCTAGTTTTCATTCTAATCTAGGGTTTGCATGATTCGATCCTATATGTTGTGATTCTGTTATCGTTATTTACCGTCCATGCATTGATTCATGATTCGATTGTGCTTATTTATATGTGTGGTTTCGATCAATCTCGATGCATATTTGGTTGTCGGTTAATTACGTAATTGTGTTAATTGTCGATCGATATCGAATGCATGATCGAATGAGCTGAGTCGTGGTGAGATAGGATATTCGTAGGAAGCATATTCTTTGTGATCCGTTTGGAGTTACTTGTTTTCACTAGAGCGTAAATGATTAGGAAAACTAGTAATCTCTACCGCTTTGTCGTAATGTAAATTGTCGGTTATATATGTGATCTTCCATTTTGTTTGGATTAAAATTGGTTAATAGGACAGGATAATCATACGTTGTGGATAGGATTAATGCAGCCACAGGGTTAGTCGTCTTTATCTTTTTTAAACATCCGTGTGTTTATTGCTTTGATTTACTTTCTTTTGTTACCTTTGCTTTGGATTGAGTTCAAGCCTAAAATCTCACAAAACCATATTTGTTACTTGGATAATGATGAATCCTTGTTGAGTTAGCTTCGTATTTTAGCATTACAATCCCTGGATACGATACTTGCACCCTATATTTACACCTTTCGTGTTAGAAAATTAGCGATCCTTTGCGTTTGCGTCCACGCCTACAGCGAGGCTTTAGTACGTCGCTCAAGTCTCGAGACTTTCAAAAGCTAAGATAAACTTGATATTTCATATCGATGTGGTGAATTCATTAGTGAATTGATAAATCTCTCGTATCTGATTGAATTGTTCTGGATTCTCGAGATCGTTCAACGATAAAGTCGTTTTGATATATGGATTTCATTTGTGAAATCTTTTCTTACTATTGAGGTATCATACTCAATTAGTATATCTTCACGCGTCTTGGCGTGTTCGTCGTCATGTAAGCGTCGTTGACTTAAAAAGTCACGAACAACACGGTCAACAAAGTCGACAATTTTGACTTTCAAATAGTAATTTCTTACTATTTCGTTTATAAATCGAATTTGATCGATTTGAAAGCGTAAAGTCTATTTCTCGATTTATCACGTAAATCAGGACTTATAAATAATTTCGCATTTAATAAACCTTTTATAATTAAAGCGCGTAATTTCGATTTTAAAGCGTTATAAAATGAGCGTCGTCTCAAACATAGCAATCTATGTTTATAAAATTTTTAAAATTTAATTATGTCCAGAATATTAATTTAACATATATTTTATTAATAAACTGATTTAAAAAGATTTAAAATCCTTATTAATTATCGAAAATCTCGATAATTAACTTAAAAATATCAAATGACTTTTGAAAAATTTTCTAAATTAATATAGTGCATTATTATACACTATGGTCCAGAATATGAATTTATAAAATCCATATGATATTGTTTGCTATTTATTTATATATATACATATATATAGCTACGGTAATTTCAATAATTAGGAATAATTATCCAAAATTCCCAAAATTGAAATATACATAGCATAATATCCCAACATCAATATACATCACCAATGTAACCTATAGTTCACCATAACCATTCATTTAACAATATATAACAATATTTACGGTAATTACAAGATAATTACAAATAATTAACAAACAATTTCTAAAATTCCAAATAAATTCCAACATGATTAAACATTATACTATAACATTGTAACATCATAACATCAACCAAAAACATTTGAACTATCACCATATTGAGCTCAATAGCTCGGCTTTTTGATTCAAAATGTTATTTGATTTTCAAAATTCAACAATTATATACTATGTTTATACACTATAGTATACTAATATAACATCATAATATTTATCAAAACTAATTAAATCATCACCTTCAAGAGCTCAAAGCTCACGGCTTATTTGATTTAAATTAGTATTTGATTTCAAAAATTCTAATAAATTCACACAATACATAAACAATATACTAAAGCATTAATACACCATTGCATGTTCAAAATAAAATCATACACTAACCTATATAACTATAATGCTCACGGTATTTTCAAGAATTATAGCATATGATTTTCAAAATTCTAATTAAATCATAGAACATATAATCGAGGCTCTAAAGCATTAATATGTCATTACAAACTTGAAATAAAAATTATACATCAAGGTACATACATATGTAGCTCACGATTTTAACAAAATTTAAGCTAGGGTTTTCAAAATTGTTAAATAACATACCATAGTCTTAAATCATTTCATAGAGCAATAATACATCATTAAAATACTTAAAACATGCTAAGAAGTATTCGGTCATCATGGTAACATTTTAACTATTTTCAAAAATTATTCCTAATACATACTATGGTTCGAAAATCATATATATACATGCTAAGTCCTTACAAGCATTTCATATGCAACATCTCATGTTCATTTAACATATCTCCTCATATTTTTAAAAATAAAACCCATCAAGAACAATATGAACACATATCTCATGCTTAAGAACATTTAAACAAATATGTACACATATATATAAAACTCAAACACACATACATATTCATCTACAAGTTTGAAAATTTTAGAACAAAGGAGATGAAAATCGAAGCTATTGGTCCTTGGTTTACCTTTGAAAATGGAATAGAATACAAGCACAATGTGGATATTCAAACTTGGTGAAGAAATGAAGAAGAATGGAAGAAGAAAAATCTGAAAATAGAGAGGATGGCTCTCGGTTTGGTGAAGAAAAGAGAATAGAGAGTGTTTTGAGTGTTGAGTGTGTTGAGTGAGAATGGAGTATAAAATGGGAGAAAATGTGAAGGGTTCCTATATCTCTCTCCTCTCTCGGCCCTCTCTCTCTCACAAATAATGCAGCCTTGGGAAGGAAGATGATGATTAAGAGTGTTAAAGAGGCCTTCCATGTATTGGGTGATTTTAAAGTGGAAATCATTGTGCATGGGGTGAAGGAAATCGAGCATGGGGGTTCAAGGGCTGATTTTATTTTATTATTACACCTAATATATTGTATTAATCATATAATAGGTCATAGATATATAATACATGTCATAAAAATAATTAAATCATCACATAGCTTAATTTAAATTACCGATAACAAAATTGGAAATAGGATTAAAATATAAATTACATCTATAATTGATACTCATGTAATTTTCGATCATATATATCATAATATATGATTTAGATATTAAATAATAGCATAGGATAAAATTATAGCACATTCAGTACATAAAACCCTAATTTGAATTTAAGGCTTGAAATTTATATAATTGAAACTATCGAGTTTTATGGTTCAAAACTGATTTTAATGCTTAATAATATCCATATATATCATATTATATAGTTTAGATATCATATGATAATTTAATGGTATCATTTCATGTGATTAAACCACAATTTATGAGTTTAGGGTTTTGAAATTCACTGAAAATAATAGAATTTTAAATGCTAAAATTCGATTTTAATATTTATTAATACTATAATTATATAAAATAATAATAGGAAATTAATTATTATAATTTTACGAGCATTAAACTCATTTTCAAGCGTCTAGGCGTTGGCGTTAACGTCTCAAAGCGTTCAAAAACGACTCATCTCAAAATGGTGCATAAGTTCATACTTACTAAATAAATATATTCCATTTAATAAAGGAATTAAGATGGAAATTAATTCCAAGCTTCTTTCGAAAAATTTCATGAAATCTTGACGTTCGATGTCGTTTGCGTTAAAATATATTGGAGTCATTTCGTAATATTTCAATCCTTCAATTCACAATCCTTAGTGAATTATGAAAAGGAATTCGTTATAACGATATCGTATCGAAATCACAATATTCGATGTCGTAAAATAATATCTGGAAAACCCAATTACGGGTTTAAAATACCGTAATGTATGTTCGTTTCTTTGGAATATTACATATAGAGTTAATCCACTTGTTATCAATTATTACATAAAATATCAATTATTACACCTTTAACCAAGGTCTACATTTTGCCACCACTTGGAGCATAGGGACAAAATTTTATCTTATCATATAACACTTTATTATGTCTCTTATCCCTTAATAAATGCATTGGATCATTCTTATCACAAAATAATTAAATTATCACATTATGTGATACTTGTGACATTTTCGCATATACTATACCTTAGGATAAAATTTTATTTTTTCCATATCATATACTATATTATTATTATATAATAATATCACCTGAAAAGTCAACAATTTAACTATGACTTTTAATTTGGTTTCACATTTGTTCATACCTATTTTTCTATTTTTCGGCTATGATGAGATAAAATCATAGGTTACTTGATCAAATTGAATACTACTACTACTTTACACCTAATAACATGATAAGAACATATCTTATCCTCACATAAATCAAAGCATGGTATAAGACAATTTTATCACATAAAATGATGAAGTTTTCGCTCCTTATGGCACAAGTGGCCTCCCACTTGTGCAAGTTGATAATACACCACATATTATCCTTAATAATATCATATTAATATAATAATTATCATATATCATCAATTGGATAGGAATTAAATTTAATTTCCTACATTTATTCATTTCGAGAATGCTATAGCATTAATGCTATATATTTTATTTTCTTGTAATAAATAGCTAATATATAGCTATGTGACATATTATATGTGTTATATGATGAATTAAATCATAGAAAATATTTAGAACAATTTTAGACTTGAAACCCTAATTTCGAAAATTAGGGTTTTCAAATAACTAATTGTTCAATTTTATTCTTTGATTCTCTAGCATTATTTCGATGATAAATAATGCTCTTATATCATAAAATAATCATAGGAATTTAAATGATATAATTCCATGATCATTTGACTAAGTTATCAAATCGTCTCTAAGCGTGAGCGTTTAAAGCGTCTCAAACGTTAATAGTTGATTTACCTCCAAAATGTTAAATAAATTAGAATCACTTTATTCACTTCTATAATGGTAGGTAATTCAAATTCTAAGCCTTGATGCTTAGAAAATATCGTAAAACTTAAGCGTCGAATTTTATCGACGTTAGAAATATCGTTCGAAGGAATATTCAAAACTATATTCCTTAATTCACTAATCAATAGTGAATATGATATAATAATCCTAGTATAATGGATAGTCGGAATCAAGTTTCGATAATTCACTATTTCGATTCGGAATAAAACCCAATTAGCGATTTTATTATCGCAAATTAACTTTAAAAACTTCGGGTATTACACTTTGGCCGAGAATTAATAATGTCAAGTAGTTGCTCTTATGCATTGTACACCACGGTGGCATATTATAAGGCATCAAAATAACGGCGAATACTATGTGATGTCGACATATTGCTAAATGGATTAAATCCATCGGCTAAACCAGTACGTTTCTTGAATCGGTAGCAAAATCGGGATACAACTCGTCAAAATGTTTCCATGCCTTCCCATCAACGAATGACGCAACACTCCGAGCTCTTTTCTGAACTTCTTTATAACGCATATCTCTATGTGTGCCTCAAGCATAAAGTCTCTTTAGGCGGCGTGATGGGAAATAGGTCTCTTATGTGGAATCTTGTGGCGTACATATCGACTACTTTTACAAACTAGACACGTTATAGCATTTTTATGTTCTCCGTAAAGATAGCACAATCATATCTACATGCATCGATTGTTTCATAGCTAATCCGACTTCACAAAGCAATTTCAGTATTGTAATAGCTATCGGCAATTATTATCTTGGGAAATACTTCATGCGATAACTTCAACAACATCTCGAATGATTTATCCTCCATTTATTCATTACTTTAACGTTCATCGACCACCACAAAGGTTAGCAGACTCACCACATGCCCCATACAAAGGATTATGTCTGCTTCAAATAGCTTCTCATAACATGCATTATTCTCATTAATTGGCTGTTGGTTTTCATTTAAATCATCAATCGGACCAATATTAAAGTGATTATCAAGCGCATCATGTAGTCCTTATAAACCTCGCGTCATCATTAGCAAAATTCTCACGAGAATCCTCATCCGTTTCTTCCTACCATGGTAGACCCATCGCGTATGAGGCATCAATTCCGCATCAATCAAATGAACTTTAAGATCTTCAATACTTTTCAATCTTGTATTCGACGTTGTTGCAAGGGCATAATGTTAAGAATAAATCTTAGTATATATTTCTCTCTTTTAGTATATCTTTTCCTTGTAGAGTTTGATATGATCCTTAAATTACAGATCTCTTTGTTGTAATCGGTTCTATTTAATAGTGAAATACACCCAATCTCAACCAAGCGGTGAGATTATTTTCCTCTCACACTCTTTCATGGTATCCTAAACACTAAAACCTAGAACTCTCCATGGCATGTCACTCCACCCTCCGATTCTCTTCCAATTGCCACCATGATTCATATGGTGACAATCAAACTCTCTACCAATTTTCTTCTATGGAACGGCGGTCATCCCTATGCTCACTAGCTTGACTTGCTCGGGTTAGATTACTGCTCGTGTCGCGCCCACCCACAACTCTCTCCGCCTCCGGTGAGACCACCCCAATCCCGCTTACACCAAATGGCTCTCTACGGATCGCGTCTTCTCGGTGTTCTTTTCTCGACACTTTCCGAGAAGCCATGGCTGAAGTGGTCGAGTGCACCACCTCCGTGAAACGGATGGTGTTAGACGCCTCCCACTCTTGTCTCTCGCATTCATCGATTCGTGAGGAGCTCCTCTCTCGCGGGCTCCCTTCCGTAAAGATTATGGTGCACGCTTCAAAGGTCTTTGCGACCAACTCTCCGCCATTGGCAAACCGATGACGACTCGGACAAAACCATTTGGTTTCGTGGTCTCGGTCCTCAATTGCATTTTCTGACACTCGGATGTCTATGCGCTGTTCCATCCTTCTGGCTTCTGCATCAGGCATTCAATTCGACTTGATGTCGAAAGCCATGGACTCCTCGATTCCTCATCTCGGTTGCTTTCGGCCTCTATTCCTCGATCTTCTTCGTCTCGGCCCGACACTCCGGCAATGGTGGTCGCTCCTCTGCTTCTTACGGCAATGGTGGCCGTTACTCAAATGGCCGCGGTGGTCGCTCAGGCGGTCGTGGTCCGCCTCGCAAACCACGCTGTCAGATTTGTCGTGGTGAGCATTATGCCGATAAATGTCCGTTGTATCTTGACCGTGCAGCCTCTACTCCGGCAAACCTTGCTGAAGCTTTTACATCCTCTTGCAACGTCTCGGGTTCCTCTTCTGATTGGTTTGTAGACTCGGGAGCGTCGGCTCACATGACATCAAATCCGTCTTCTCTTGACAACATTCAACCATATTCCGGTAATGGCAGTGTTGTTGTTGGTAACGGAAATTCTTTATCCATTTCTCATACTGGTTCTACCTTGATCAATAATGGTGTTCGTCTTCTTGATGTTTTGGTCGTGCCCCACATCACCAAGAATTTGCTCTCGATTAGCAAACTAACTCACGACTATCCTGTTGATGTGCTTTTCTCTGATCGTATATTTGTTATTCAGAATCGAACCACAAAGAAAGCCATCGCACAGGGACATCTTGATTGTGGGCTCTATGTGTTGGACCGCGGCACACCTGCTCTCGTCGCTGCCGTGAATTCCAGTCGATCCAAGGCCAGTTACGAACTTTGGCATCTTCGTTTGGGGCATGTCCCATTTCATGTTATCTCTTTTCTTAATAAAATAGGGTATTTATCATCACCTCTTTATTGCCCGCTCTAGACTTTGTTCTCCTTGTCACTTGCCAAGAGCAAAGCGTCTCGATTTTGATTGAATGATAAACGTCTTTGCCTCATTTTGGATTTAATACATTGTGACTTGTGGGGCCCTGCGCCTGTGACTACTGCTGATGGCTTTCGTTATTATGCTGCATTTATTGATGATTTCTCTCGGTTTACGTGGATTTATCCTTTGCGAGCAAAATCAGATTTCTATAATGTGTTCATTAAATTTCATGCGTTTGTGTGCAATCAGTTTTCTGCCAGCATTAAACAATTTCAGAGTGATGGAGGTTCTGAATTTGTCAACCATCGTCTTCGTGCCTTCTTTGATTCTCATGGCATCCATCATCGCATATCTTGCCCATACACCCCTCAACAAAATGGGCGCGCAGAACGGAAACACAGGCACATTACAGAAACGGGACTTTCTTTGCTATTTCAAGCTCATGCTCCGGCAATTTTCTGGTTTGACGCCTTTGCCACGGCAACTTATATCATCAATAGATTGCCCTCATCAGTATTGCATGACAAATCGCCGTTCGAACTTCTATTTGACAGTGTGCCGCACTATCCAAATTTCAAGCCCTTCGGTTGTCGTGTGTTCCCGTATTTGAGACATTATTCACCTCACAAGATTGCTCCACGCAGCACGCCATGCATTTTCTTGGGATATAGTTCTTTCTATAAGGGTTTCCGGTGCTACGATCCTACCGCTTCTCGCACATATATTACGCGTCATGCTCAATTTGACGAGACATATTTTCCTTTTGCTGCCTCCGGCTCTGCTACTCCTTGCACTCAGTTGGATGGTACATCCTTCTTTGAAAGCTCTCGTGGCTCGGCTCAGTCGCCATCCCCTTCGCCGCCCTCGCCACCTTCGTCGTGCACTTCTTGTCTACCCGATTTGCTGCCATCTCATTCTCCTGTGGCTTCCTTGCCGGAAATTGATGACGATCCACCTACACCGCCACACTCTCCTCCGGGTCCCGACCCCCCTACACCACCTGTTCCCCCTGCAGCCGCACCTCGGGCACCCCACCATATGGTTACTCGATCCAAAAATGGCATTTTCAAACCGCGCTATCCAGTTGATCTTGCCACCACTCCTCTCTTATCCGCCTTGATTGCATCTACTGCCTCTAATGAGCCTCGAGGATTTAAATCGGCTGCTAAGTATCCACATTGGCTCTCGGCTATGCAAGAAGAGATGGACGCTCTCGATGCAAACTGTACTTGGGATCTTGTCCCTCCTCCTCCACGCACTAATATCGTCGGCTCAAAATGGGTGTTTCGAACTAAGTACAAGTCCGATGGCTCTATTGAACGATACAAGGCTCGTCTGGTTGCTCAAGGATTTACTCAAGTACCGGGATCGGATTTCCATCACACCTTCAGTCCTGTTGTCAAGGCTGCAGCAGTTCGTGTTATCCTTGCTCTTTCGTTCATTTTCGATGGGCCCTACATCAATTGGACATTAAAATGCTTTCTTGAATGGTGTCTTGTCTAAACCTCGTACATGGCTCAACCTCCGGCTTTGTTGATCCAAACATCCAACTCATGTTTGTCGCCTTAAGAAAGCTCTCTATGGCCTTCGCCAAGCTCCTCTCGCATGGTTTCAACGTTTCAGCAGCTTTCTTTTTAGCATTGGCTTTCGGCAAAGTCGGAGCGACACTTCTCTCTTTTTCCTTCATCAGGGAAAATCTACTATTCTTCTCCTCCTATACGTCGATGATATCATCTTAACTGGGAACAATCCAGCCTTACTTCGGCGGTTCATCTCTCGTGCCAGCAACGAGTTCGCTCTCAAAGACTTAGGTGCTCTTACCTACTTCCTCGGCCTTGAAATTACACCTCAGCCGAACGGACTCTTTATTGGCCAAGCCAAATATGCGCACGATATTTTATCTCGTGCTCAACTCCTTGATTCTAAGCCGGTCGCCACCCCTTTGGTCGCCGGTGAATCCCTACAACTGCAAGGAACTCCGTTCAAAGACCCCTCTTTGTATCGTTCATTGGTTGGAGCCCTTCAATACCTCACTATTACTCGGCCTGATCTCTCTTACGCTGTTAATCACGTAAGTCAGTTTCTTCATTCACCCACCAATGACCATTTTGACGCAGTAAAACGTATTCTTCGATACGTTAAGGGCTCTGTTCACCTTGGGCTCTCATTCACTCATCATCCCGACTTATCTATACTTGGTTACTCGGATGCCGATTGGGCTCGATGTGTTGACACACGCCGATCCACATATGGGTATTCAATTTTTCTCGTGCGGAACCTTGTCTCTTGGAGTGCGAAGAAACAGCCCACCGCATTTCGCTCGAGTGTGAGTCGAATATCGAGCCCTTGCAAACACCGCCGAGGTCGTTTGGCTCGCTAATCGCTTCGTGAACTTCAAGTTCTTGTCACGACTCAACCTGTTCTCCTCTCGTGATAATAGCGCTATTTTTCTTAGTCAAAACCGGTTTCACAAGCGGGCTAAGCACATTGATATTGACCGTCACTTCATTCGTGATTTAGTCTCTGCGGTAAACTTTCCACCAAGTTCGTGCCGTCTCATCTGCAGGTGGCCGATATTTTCACAAAGAGTCTGCATCGTCCAGCCTTTGAGTTCCTTCGATCCAAGCTCTGCGTTTGCTGTCATCCCACGCAAAGCTTGAGGGGGGATGTTAAGAATAAATCTTAGTATATATTTCCTCTCTTTTAGTATATATCTTTTCCTTGTAGAGTTTGATATGATCCTTAAATTACAGATCTCTTTGTTGTAATCTGGTTCTATTTAATAGTGGAAATACACCCAATCTCAACCAAGCAGTGAGATTATTTTCCCTCTCACACTCTTTCACATAAGGTTAACCCATCTGAGTTCAAACTTTGTCGGGCAACATGTACAAACTCCTTGATTCCGTCAATATACTCGGGAGAAATTCGATTCCTATTCTTTACCCATTGATGATCCATACTTTCTATGTATCTGTTACTATAAATATGAAAAAACTATTAATCTTAATTTTACAATTATTTATATGAGTGTCTGTTGTTTGTTTGGCATAGAGGTTTCAGTAGAATTAGATACACAACTTACCTACACATTCTTAGCATGATTGTCAATATTTATGATTTGCAATTAGCATGTTGAAAAGTCTGTATGTTTAAACTATTCATTTTCCATTCAAGCATAACCACGATGACTAATTTAATAAGTGAAATTTAGGAACAACATTTTCAGCAACTGAATGGGAATATTAAGAACAAGATATAATGTAAGGCAAACAAAATAAAACAAATATTGTTTAACCAAAATGAGATCTTAGATAATAATTAAATCATTTTCTGAACCAATTAATGATTATTGTGCATTAGCATCGGTACTCTACATTCATCACCCACAGCCCCAAAGCAGGCAGACTACAATGCTTAGCGATTAGATGAAGCAGCACGTGTTTTCCTAGACCTAGATCTTGTTCTTAGAATCGATTTGCATTACCTGTTGTTTTTTAGAAGAGCTCGACGTCACAACAACTTTTCGAGAAGGCTGGAACATGAGCTGATTTTGGCTCGACCGGAGATCCTACTACGTCTGTTGTATCCCCTTCCTGCTTGCTTGATGATGTACAAGAAGCCGGAGAAGAGGTATCTGCAAAACCAATTCTTCACTTACCAAACCTCCAATCTTGAAAATGTTTAGAACACAATAACTTCGGATAAAATTTAAGAAATTGATATTGAAAAAATAAGATCACACTTACTATTGATGGACGCACATATTTGGATTCTGTAGTTTCTTCACAATATTGCCACACAACGAATGTAAGTAGAGTGCCGAAAAATTCAGTATTGAGTTGTGATTTCAAATAAGATGTCAATCCAAGGAGTACTCATGCTAGAAAATGAGTAAATTGGATCAGCAAAGAGTACTAATATGCGAAATTTAGCGTATAAATATATCAGCCTATATATACTGATATGCAGAGAAAAAAATAATATGCAGAGAAATCAACGATAAAGTCGAATCAAAACAAATTTGTTACAACAGTTAACAGAATTCTAGGAGCACACGAGTTCATTCTTTTCCTACTTCTTGATTAAATTCAAATACATATTTGAAATTTGAAAGACTCCTAAAAAGTTGGAAGAGTCCTATAGAATAGGAAGACTCTGCTAGAATTTATTTTTTAAATAAGAGTGTACCAAATTTTTGAATAACAGAATATCAGTTTGAATTAATTATATAGTTATCGAAAATATTGACTGAATCTATAACCATATCGTGTTCTTTCTTTGGATATAGATGATAACATTTATTCATAAACAGATAATTAGAAAAGTATTTAAAACAATTAATTAGATTCTAAATTATTTTAATGAAAAGTTGATTTTGTTTTTACTACAAATATCATTTACAGCTATGTCAATTAATTTAATGAAATAAGTTCTTTCATATTGAGTTATGTGCGGAATTAAAATATTGATGAAAATAAATATTGTATAGAATGTGTAAACGAAAAACAATAAAGAATGTGTATGTTTATTTTGATAGTAGTTATGTATATATTGCGTCCTAATTTTTCTTTAGATTTTAATTAAAAAAAACATATTACAAGTATTTTTGCACTTTTAGTTTTCTATCTACGGAAATTCAGACTTCAAATATATATGATACAATAAAATATAATAACAATCTAACAATAAAGAGAACCTAATTAAATATTAACATTATTCTCAACTCATATAGTACCTGCTTAAGGTTTGCACGTGATTTTGATTTAATTTTCTAGAGTAAGGTTTTATATAAATATCGCATTTAAGTTAGTCATAAAATGATTTATTAAATTAATTTATAATTATATTTTTGTATATCTTTAATTTTTAGAATTTTAAAGCTTACTTTTAACATAATAATATTTGCTAGAATTGTTCTTAACATCTATCTTTTTCCTTTCATTAACAAATTGTTTCCTAGTAATAATAAATTCAAAAGAACAGAACTTCATTGATCAAAGATGAAAAGTGATACACAAAATGCACGAGGTGGGATTTAAACCAACTATTTTTGCTGAATTAACATACTAGCAACTCAGATAAACTAATTAAAATGTAATAAATAAGAGAATGATCTAAAGACAAAAATTTGGATGACTAATTTAAACACAATAAATGTCATAAGAAGAAACATAAGTGTCGGAAATAGTCAAATATACTAAAAGTAAATCAACAAATATCATCTGAATCATAACCATGATCACTCGATGGAGATGCAATGAGGTTACAAGGTCCAGAACAATGATCTGATGGTACTCGCGGTATGGAAGAATAAGGTGCAATGTTATTCTCAATCTGTTGTCTCAACTTCAGAAGTTCATTTTCAAGTGTTTCAATACGAGATTTGGACTCGTTTACTTGATCACGAAGTTGATCATACGAGGGACGGGTCGAGTCTTGGCTTCCGTGGCCTTGAGATGTATTAGGTGATCGCCCCCAACCAAACAAACGGACTGATCGTCGCCCAAGGACTTTCTCTAAGATCACTTTGTCAGTCATTGTATCCGGAAGATTATCTCGCCTTAGCTGCATCATTTCTTCCTGTTGATATATATTATTCAATGAGAAACACGATGACAAATTTTAAAATGAAATGCGAAATTTTCGACATAACTAAAGCAAAAACACATATTTTGATCAAATAATAGATATTGCATAATTTAAAATAGTATTCAAGATAAAAATTTAAAAAACATATATGACATATATATATATATATACTGCAGGTACTACTCATGCCGAGGAGGGATGAAAATGGTAATATCAAATTGTTAAAATGAGAAGGTGAAGGCTGATGTAGAAAATGGGGATGCAATGTCAAATGTACTGTGATTTCTGAGAATTCTAGTAGAAATGAAGTCAGGATTGTCAAAGAAAGTTAGTATAATTGTTTTAGCCATTCTATTCTCACCAACCATAAAAGATAAACATTTTTTTCCATATTCTACTAAAAATTCACACAGCAAACACACATATACACAGCAAGTCAAATAGGTCCTCTAAAAGCATCAAGCATGTTCTACTTGCCACACTACATAACTAAATCATACTATTCGCATACACAAATACCACCATTCGCTGTACACTTGCTCTACCGAATGTTCAGGTGTGCTTATTAAGGGGGGCGAAAGATAAAATTCTATAAAACAATCCTTTGCAGATACATGAAACCTAGGTCATCTACTTGATTTGAACTAATAAGAAAAAGCACTCTCTCTCATTGTTTTTCTTTTTGGCATTCAAATAGTAAATTAATAATCTAACATTAAATACTTACGTATTTGGCTTCAAGCTCCGGTGACGACCAACCTTTTTCGGATTGCCAATGCTGAATACGCCATGTCTCAATTTGTCCAGTAGGAGCATCCAATTCAGCTCCACGATAAACATGGTGGCGTGCCGTACTCTTCGATCCATTTCTGGTTTCCCACTTTCGTTTACCTCTCGATTCAACATTCTTATTTGCTCGTTCCTTAAGAGAAATAACAAGTAATAAATATAGCAAGTTTTTAAAATAAGACATATAAATATGTTCAATCTTAAAATATTATTTGTGTTACCTTGTACAGATCACTAGCCCACAAGTCACACATATAATCCCAATCCTCCTTAGAAACCCCTTTGTGGCCAATGCTCTTGGCCTTAATTGGATCTTCACCTCCTCCAATCTTTTTGAAGTGTGTATGCAGCTTATATCGATAGGATCTCCAAGACTTCTGCATTTGATCATCGATAACCTTCTGGACCTTCTCGTCATCGACATCAATATCAAAAAGTGTCTACAAATGTGATATAAAGATCTATTAGAGTTTTACACTTTATATCCTAACAGTTTTTATTGAATTTGCAATCTAAAAAATACTTACCAGAAGTTTTTGTCGAAGTGGTGACCTAACAAAAAGTGGTACAAGCCTCCACTCCTTGTAACGTATACTACAATCTCGACGCACAATGTTGCCAATTTCATTGTTGAAGAATTCTGGATTGTTACATATTGCTCGCCTCAAACCAAAATTAAACTCGACTGTTAATCTGGTCTTGGAATTTTTCATTGCCTTTCGAGCTCCATGACCACAAGTAATCCCACGCACACGAGAATTTCTTGTTGATTCTGTGTTAGATGTTGATCCAGTTGGAGGAAGTTGGGTCTCAGTCGCTGATAGTTCACAAAAAATGATTAGCCAAAATATTATATAACTTGGTAAAGCTATTAATTGATGATCAACTAACAAATTTCGTTCTTTGTTCCTAATTGAGATTGACCTACATTAGAAATATGGACAAGTTAGTAACAAACTCACCGATGCAGATGAGTCTTTAAATAAAAAAGAAAAAGAATGCGTTAGCCCAAAAGAATGAGTCTTTAAATAAAAAATAATGCGTTAGTCCTCACCGATGCAGAATGCGTTAGAAATAGGGATAAGTCTTATAAACATAAACAATTTACACACTTTAAATCTAACGAGAATGCAGTAAGGTCGAGTTAGCATTAGGCTGTGCGCCATGTCTAGTAGATGCACGAAGTCCTCCTCTTCGATTAGCCATGTATACACTGTATAGTATAGCAAGCTCAGATAAACAGAACAAAAATATATAAATAAACTACAGATTTCAAAAGCCCGATATCAAGAACCTATGTGTATCAAGAGCACGATATCTGATTTCAAAATCGGATTTGTAGAGTCTAGTTGCAACTATTAGCGGGAGTCTAGGAGAGCACAAACGTGTTTTCTCTTCACCTTTATTAAAATAAAAAATAAAATTCACAAAGAGTCCTAAAAATCTTATTAGTATAACATATCTTTTTTTTATCATATCGACTTCCTTTCGACAATTACAAAGCAACCACCACAATCATGACCAAAATCTCATCGCCAAAATAATCCAAAATTATGAGAGATGAGTGTATATTCTTACTGTGGTATTCCCCAAGAAATTCCCCAAACTCCATATACTTATGGAGAGTCTTCAACAATGGCGCTTGCATGAGATATTCCTCGTGATTGATCGAACCGATTCTTGATTCGAAGAAGTAAATGAACTAATTTGGTTTTCAACTTCTCTTCGATTCTTGAAATTGGGTGTATCGATGGGTTGAATAATGGATTGGGGCATAAACATAGGCGAGTTTGGGTGCAAAGATAAAGTTGCATAGAAGTAGGTGCAAAGAGAGTAGGACGAGTGGTCTTCATTTTGGGGTTTCCTGCGACGACAGAGTGTAGGCATCCGGTGGTGAATTGGTGGTGTTGGCATAAGTACAACTAAATTGATGTTGTAGGTGAAGAGACAGAGGCTAGAGGTCACTTAAGAAAGCTTGGAGAGAGATGATTGATGTTGTTGCAGGAGAGAAAGAGGGCTATAGGTCATGTTGGAAATCTTGGAAGAGATAGGGATGTAGTTGACGTGGACAACAAAATCAAATCTTTAGTTTAATAAAAAATAAACTGATCAAAATATAAATGCTATTACGATGTTTTTTGTCACATTTTTTTAAATGTCAATAAACAAAAAATTAAATGAGAGTAATTGACCACACATGTGTAATTGTATTTATGTGTGGCTAATAATATTAATTTTAAAGATTAATAAAATTAAAAAGAATTTTATTAAAATGAATTAGATAGAAAAATATCTTAAATTTATGTAAAAATATGAATGTGACTAAATAGTTTATGTCACACTTATTAAATTTTAAAAATAATAATTACATGAGACATTAACCACATATATATAAACATTTATTATGTGTCACAGATTATAACTAATTTCCACGCAAGCATAACAAATATGAACTATAAAATCGAAAATATAAAAAAATGTGACGAAAATATTTTTTCCACACATATCAAATGTTAAATAACTATTTAAAATTGTCTAATAGATTCACCCACACATATAGAATTATGTGTGGATAAACTACCACACATGATTATGTGTGGCAACTTATGTGTGGCTAATACTTCAATTTCTTGTAGTGTGATATTCTGTACTTCTTCTAATCAACTTAGCATGTCTTATACGTCGTAGCGTATCTAATCGACGTTAATTGCATTCCTACTAGACGTATCACATCACGTGGATCACGTATTATCGTTATTCGTGCAATTTTGACCTTTTGGTCAACATTTTGACTTTTCAGTCAACAATGTTGACTTTAGTCAACATTTTGACTTTTATTAAATATTTTGACTTTTTAATACATATATATATATATTTCGAAATTATATATATATAGTTCTAAAAATTCTCATAAAATCATAATATGTCTAAAACATTATTTTAGGACATATTATGTAATTATACCTTATAAAATAAATTTATAACATTAATACATATAACCTATAGTTTTTGGTCATTATCAAATAATTATCTTAGACTTGTACAAAAATTCTCATTAATTCACATATCACACTATTTTATTAGGGGATTAATAATATATAATTATATAGATTATATAAAATTTTTACATCACTTAATTTTGATCAATTTTTTTCGGTAATTTCAAAAACCTAATTAAACATTTTTCAAAAATTCTAATTAAATCACATAACACATAATCACTACCATATAACCTTACTATAACATAATTTTTATCAATTATGAACTATTCATTAAAAATCACTAGGGTCATGTTCGAAAATTATGACTTAGGTCCAATTAATTTTTAAAAACTCCAATAAATTCATACAACACCATATTATGATTCTACATCATTAATATGCTATAATAACACTTAAACATGAATTATATCTCATCATTTTATTTTTTTTCAAAACTTTCGGTACTTATATACATATATGCTATAGTTTTTCCAAAATTCCACATAAATTCATATGAGCATATTTAATACCCTAGATCATGATTTCATGCTCAAATCAACAATTAAAAATCATAATCATCAACATATGGCAACCTCAAGTTTTCGGTCAACATGTATAATTTAATAACATGCTTGATTTTGTAATATAATCTTAATATAAGCTTAGTAATATCATATAAACATGATTTCTAAACACTTAGTACATGATCATGATTTTCGAAAATTTCAACGTAATTTAACTAAGCTCATAACATAATAATTCATGGATGAAAATTAAAATTCTAGCATGTAAACAAAGCTCGTAACGTTTCTAACCTTTTAATCGAGTCGATTTCTAACGCAACGTTTTCTATCTAAAATTTGGGAAGGAAATTTGATGAACTCTCTCTAAAAATTTCTCCAAGTTTTCGGTCCTAAGGGTGTCAAATGGGAGAGGTGTTGGATCCTATCCCATAATTATAAGCATGTCCACTTGTGTGATAATAATTACATAAAATCATAATTAATACACTTGCACTTATCTTGAAAATTTTCGTCCACTTGCCTTAGCTTAGGGACAAAGTTTTAATTTTGTTGATGTCATACTTTATCACATTAATGTATATATCAAATCATATCAATCCTTATCAATTTAGAGAATTATCTCATTTTTTAATATGTATCACCTTTATAACATCATTGTCGACAACTTGAAATCAATTCCCAAAATTTTCATGAGTTGTCGATGACTATGCTATGTATGAGAATAAAATTATATCTTATTATTTCTCAATATGTCATCTATCCTTATAATTAATGTGCACCTCTTTAATTAATATCCAAATCAAGAAAATCTTTCTTTTTCCTCTTGTCCATAGTGATCGGCCATTTGAATGCATAGGGGTGATTTTTATTTTTTTATTCAATCATATATTATATTATTATTATAAGATAAGATCATATTTGAAAATTCAAATATTTCAACTAAGGGATAAGGTGTCTTTTTCAAAGTTAGAAGATAATTTTTCTCACCTTTATTTTCATCAATTTTCGGCCCCCCACTTGGATCCATCTAGATTACTTGTTCAAATTGGATTTTAACTCTACTTTACACCTATTAATATGATAAGATCATATCTTATCCTCACATAATTCAAAGCATGACATAAAACAATTTTATCACATAAAAATGCTCACATTTTCGGCTCTTATGGCACAAGTGGCCTCCCACTTGTGAAAGTTGATGCTACACCTCATATTATCTCTAATAATATCATATTAATATAATAATTATGATATATCATCAATTGGATAAGAATTAAATTCAATTTTCCATATATATTGATTTTCGAAAACATTATATAGCCATAATGCTATTTATTTTATTTTCTTGTAATAAATAGCTAATACATAGTTATGTGACATATTATAAGTCCTAATTGATTATTTAAATCATAGGAAAATATTTAGAACAATTGTAATTCACAAAACCCTAATTTCGATTTTTAGGGTTTTCGAAATTAACTAAATAATTCAATTTTGATTCCTTAATTCTCTAGAATTATTTTAATAATAAATAATGCTCTTATATCATAAAATAATCATAGGAATTTGAATTTTATAATTTCATGATCATTTGGTGATTTATCAACTCATCTCTAAGCGTGAGCGTTTGAAACATCTCAAAACGTTAATAGTTGAATTGTTTTTAAAATGTTCATAAATGAGTTGAAATCCCATTATTCATTCCTATAATAATAAGGAATTCAAATTCTAAGCTTCGATGCTTAGAAAATATCGTAACACTTAACTGTCGAATTTTATCGACGTTAGAAATGTACGTTCGAAGGAATAGCATAAGCTACATTCCTTACTTCACTAAGCGTCAGTGAATAACATATATAAATTATCAAATTATGCCTCGTCATTATCGAGCATTGACTAATTAAGATTTTTATTATCGTGGCTAAAACCCTAATTACGATTTATATTATCGTAATTAAGTGTTAAAAATGCGGGATATTACATTCTACCCCCCTTAAAATAAATTTCGTCCTCGAAATTTGCATACCTTAGAAAGGTATGGAATATCTTTCCATCATGACTGTAATATCCCGCAGTTTTAATGTTTAATTACGATAATTAAAATCGTAATTTAGGGTTTAAGCCTCGATAATTAAAATCTTAATTAGTCAATGCTCGACTTTGACTAAGCATAAGTTGATAGTTTCTGTGTGATATTCGCGGCCGATGAATTAAGGAATATAGTTTCTGATATTCCTTCGAACGTATTATTCTAACGTCGATTAAATTTCGATAATTAGTCTTACATTATTTCTAAGCAATGTAGCTTAGATTTTAAATTCCTTATTATCAAAGGAATGTAGAGAAGTGACTATAATGTTCTTATGAACATTTAGAGGTGATTCGATTATCAAACGAATCGAGACGATTAGAACGTCGACGTTTTAGAGATGAATTGAAAACTTGGTCTAACAATTAAGGAATTATGTTTTATTAATTCCTATGATTATTTTTATGTTATAAGAACATTATTTAAATATAATGTAGCATTTAAAATAATCTAGAGAATTAAGGAACAATTATTTGATAAATTGTTCTATTTTGAAAATATGATTCAAAATATTAAGTTGTGACATGGGATTAATTTAATAATTTTTCCTATGATTTATTATATCATCTAGGACATATATTATGTCACATAGCTATGTATTAGCTATTTGTTGTAAGAAAATAAAATGTCTAGTTAAATGGTCCCATAATTCTCGAAAAAATGGGCATATAGTGTTAATTGAAGTTGAATGCTATCCAATTGCTATTGTACAATTAATTATGACAATGGTAAATTATTAAGGCATAAAGATATGGTATAATTATCAACTTGTGCAAATGGCATTATTTTGGCCATTTTGCGAAAACTTTGACATATGAGGATAAATAAATAATTTCCTATGTTCTTGATCATGATGTGAATTAATTATGATATCAAGATATTATTATAAGATAAGATAGACTAAGTATCCAAATTGAACAAGTAACTATGGGTTTTGTTTGCTAGTAGGTGAAATTGTTGACAATTAAGTGTGAACATGTTGAAAATTCAAATTGTATAATATTTGACTTTTCAAATTGATAATTCTCTAAAGTATTACTAGTAAATTATACTTTGATAATGACATATTAATTCATGAATATTGATATGAGACAAAATAGAATTTTTCTCCCTAGTTTTAAAATAGTCAAGCTATATACATAGTGTATTAAGGCATTGAATTTCTATTTTGAGATGATGATTGAAGGAGTATAATAAGTAATAATTATAAATAAGAGGATATATATTAGGATATAAGAGGATATGCTTTTGTCTCATGAATAGCTCAAGGACCGAAACCAATATGGGGGAAAAGATTAGATTTTTGTGCAAACTTGATAAGGGTGATGTTAATTAAAGTGATAAGATATAAATTTTGTTTGTTAGTAAACATATGGTAGTGTAGTAAATAAATGGAGTTGTAATTGTTGACCTTGAATTAGACACTTGTTAAAATATTGAATAATGTGTAATTATCATCAAATTAATTAAAAACCATCTTTGGCACTTGTAAGTGCCGTGTATCAATAGTATTAACAAAAAGAGACTTGTACAAATTTTTCAAGTAATCTACATATATGAAAATGACGTGTTGATAAGGTGTAATATACTAAGTTATGGGATGATAAAATAAAAACCAACCCTTTTTCAACTTGGGAATTACCGTGAACTTTAGGTAATAAAAGAAAGAAGATTGTTTTTATTTTAATAAGGTATAATGAGATAAGATAATAATCTTGTCTTATGCAAAGCTAAAGTGACCGAGAATCATGGGTTGTAAAGGTGGAACAATTTGCAACTTGTTTAAATATTTAATGTACAAGTTGGACAATGCTTATATATTGGGATTAGATCATAATTTTTCTCTCATTTGCTCCCATGTTGTCGAAAATATTGAGAGAGAAAAATAAGAGTTCATCAATTCTTCTTTCCAAACCTTTCATAAAAAAACGTTGCCGTTAGAAATCGACTCCGATTAAAAGGTTAGAAACGTTACGAGCTTTGTATACATGTTAGAATCTTTGATTTTCATCCATTAAATCTTATGTTATATGCTTATATTATTTATGATAAGAATTTAAGAAATGTTGTACATATGCTAAAGTTGTGTAGTAATTATGTTTATATGATATTTCTAAGCATATACTATGAAAATAATACAAAGATTAAGCATGTATTAAAATTTTACATTATAACCGAAAACTTGTGAGAATTTATGTTGATGAACATGATTTTTAATTGTTGTTTTGAGCATGAATTAATCATAGTTGGAAGTATTAAAGCTTGTATGATTTTATGTGGAATTTTTGGAAAAACTATAGTACATGTTCTTAGAATTTTCGAAAATTATAGCATGATGATATGTTGATATATAATTCATGATTGAGTTATATTATAGCATATTGATGATGTAGATTCATAATATAGTGTTATATGAATTTATTGGAGTCTTTAAAAATTAATTGGACCTAAGTCACTTTTTCGAAAAGATGACTATAGTAAAATTAAATGAGTAGTTCATAATTGATAACAATTATGTTATAATAAAGATATTTATGGATGATTATGTGTTATGTGAATTTATTAGAATTTTTGAAAAATATTTAGTTGATTAAATAAGAGGATCGAAAACTATACCTTATATGTACTAATGTTATAAATTTATTTTATCAAGTATAATTGCATAAAATGTTCTAAAATAATGTTTTAGACATAGTATGATTTTATAGGAATTTTTGGAACAAGAATTGTACATCAAAATCGAAAATTTCATAAGAAATTGAAAAAGTCAAAATGTTGACTTTTGAGTTGACTAAAGTCAAAATGTTGACTAAATGTTGACTAAGTCAAAATTGTTGACCAAAAACGTTGACCAAGGTCAAAGGGCACGTAATTCGATAATACGTGATCTATGTGACGTAGTACGTTTAGTAACAATGTAACTTACGTTACGTAAGTACATTAAAACATACATTATGTGCTGAAAAGATAGAATATCTCTTATATGTTAAGAAAATTTATAATCAACATCAATTGATTAGGAAACGACAAGATAAGTCCAACGTTAGCCTTATTTGATGCATAGAACGTTATAAACGATGTTCGTCTCTATCGAACGTGACCAATGTACTAAAGTAGTTCTTACGTTAAGGTGGGACGTGGATTAAACGTTGACGTAGAAAGGGGATTATAGAAAGGAAATCAGTTTTGAAAGGAAGACCATACCAGGTGGGCTTTATTCGAAAACCCTTTTATTTACTTGCTTTCTGCAAATGAAAAATATTTATTTAGAGTACTTCAGTTGAGAAATGATATGATTACCTGCCCAAAGTATTTATGTTTTATGTATGGATCCTATCATGTTGTTGGGCAAGCCAACTATGAAAGTATATGAGTTGTTGGTTCGCTAACCGACTTGATCGTTAGGTAGCTCCCGATGATGAGAAAATCGATATCGGATCCTAGTCGGATGCGAATTCTCGCTAGGGTTAACGTGTACACCGTGTGTGTTGTGAGCCGTTAGTAACATCATCGGCGGTCATGGATCTAGTCATATGCGTAATCACGACTATGTGATTGTGAGCCGTTAGCAACATCTTGACGGTCACGGCGTCGGTAGAAGAGCCTACTTCTACGACGTGAGATCGATTATGAACAGATTATGTGAATGATATGGATCATCAAAGAGAAAATACTGCAGCGACGTTTTGAGAAATGAGAAAATGTTTTAGTGAGCACCAGGCATTCTCAATTAAAACCCTTGTGTCTTACTTATGGGGCAGCGTAATTTAAAGAAAATGTTTTGGCAATGAGTCCACTGGGTGCATTATTTGTACTCAGCCCTGCATGTTTGTTTTTAAATGTGCAGGTTGAGCTGATGAATGGGATGGAGCAGTGTTGAGCAGTCAAGTCTTTTGTCATTGATAGTTAAACCTTGGATACGCATCGTCATATGTGTATTCCACATGTTTCCGCTGCAAAGTACCTTAAGTTATGTTATGAGTTTGTACCTCATTCCCTCCAAAGTAGTTGAACCCTTTTTGATAAAGGTCTGAGTGATTCAGTTTCATATGTAAGTTATGTTTGTCGTGTTAAATGATATGAAGTCTTGAGAGTTTGTCTATCATATGCCCCTCAATTCCATAATTAGTTCTTGTTCTATTGTTAACCCCGTCATTAGTAAGCGGTCCTCGCTAATCCGTACTTTGGGTTGTCGGTACATTACGGTTGTATCGAGCGGTCGTACCTAAACCCAAAACTTCTTTCAACAGTTGAGTCTAGATAGAGTCACTAGACTTCTAGAGATCGGTGAGACTATGCTCAACACTCCATCACATCAAGCTCAAGGGAAAAGGTAAATGATTTTCTCACGGTTTGAGAATAAGGATAAGAAGTTGGAAAGTGAAAGTTATTAAAGTGAAATGAATTTTCAAGAAAATGAAAGTTAGAATTAGGAGAGATTCTAAGAATATGCGGTATGTATTGCATATTCAAGGAAAACTCAAGATTCCAAGAATATGTAGGTATGGGACTACATATTCATGGAAAACTTAAAAGATTTAATAAGCGTTGAGTAAATGATTTTCTCAGTTTTGGAAATGAAAATGTTTGAAAGAACATGCCCCTTTCCCAAAAAAAAAAAAAAAAAAAAAAAAATTGGAACAAGAAATTTGAACATGGAAAATGATGTTTCCAAAGAGATGAAAGTTATGAGGATTGTTGAAAGTGAAAGTAATTGTAAATGTGCAATGATGTTTTATGATGTGAAAAGTTGAAAGTGATATGAGAAAGCATTGACATTGATATGTCAAAAGAGAAATCTTTGAATTCGTGGAATTCAATGAGAATTTTGATGTGAAAGTTGTTGGTTCGCTACCAACATATGATAATGTTATTGTGATATTGATAGTTGTTGGATCATTACCAACATATTGTGATGTTATGAGGATATTCAAAGTTGTTGGTTCGCTACCAACGTATGATTATGATATGATTATGTTATATGAGAAAGTGTTGACATTGTTATGTCAAAAGTAAAATCTTTGAATTCATGAAATTCAATGAGCATGATTATTATGAAAGAATTATGTTATGAATGTTTTAAGTTCTGAGATTTCCAGTTATTTTGATAATGGATATGTCATCCCAAAAGAACATAGACTGTTTAAGTCGCATGATCCCTTTTGCGAAAGAACATAGGAAGAGAACTATGAGAATTTTAGTCTGTCATGAGACGTAAGCGAGATCGAAATTAGAATCTCGAGTTGAATAACGAGCAGCGAGAACAAAGAGAAGAAAATCAAAGAGCAGAGAAGGGGATGATGATGAATGTCGCTATACTACAGTGACATGAGTATAGTCTTCTGTTTGGATATTCACGTATGACAGAAATCCAAATGGACTATGACTTTCTCGTTAGAAACGAAATAAGAATGTGATCAAAGAAACAGTTGATATTAATCTTGTGACATACGTAGAACGAGAACCCTACAGTGAGACATGAATCTTAGAATGCTATTAGAGAGTAGATTCCCAATAATATATGAGAAGCTATAGCATATGTGTACATGAGAACCGTGGATGAGAACTAGAATAAGTTGTATAAAATTTCAAATTTTCTTCATAACCCAAATTCTGTCATCGAGTTTAACTCTATGACCTAGTTTTGATTGATATATCAATTGAATTCTCACTTTTTCTGAAAGAAGTTTGCAACCAGAAAATTTCATAAAGCTTTCCTTCGAAATCAAACCTTCATGTGACTGAGACAGTATTTGTGATGGGTCTGGCCATCCCATATGACCAAAGAAATCTCAGCAGTTGTTATTCTAGTCTTCAGACCCTATCTCCCAATTATTCAGTTCAGAGAACATATTGTTTCAAAACCTCCAGAGTTGTCATCTTGAATTGTGAAACCATACCTTTTGTAAGTTGTTTGGATGAAATTTTCTTCAAAACCCTGAAACCAATACGTATGATGTAGGATGACGTATCTTGTCACCTAGAAGTTTCAGATCAGTAAAATGATAGACATCAAGAGATGATGTAAAGAAGTTCTCGATGAGACGATATATACTTTTATGATACAAATAGGTGGATCGACCCTTAATGGGCTTTCCCAGTTCTGATGATAGTAGAGTCATATCTCCACATGAGTATGTGAAGATTAAGTTATGAACGAGATACTCTTTAGCATTCAGTGCTGGAATAGAAGTAAAGAAAAGTATATGATATTCTTGGAATATACCCTCCCCTTATTACGTCATAATGAGAAAGAATACAACTTATCTTTAAAAATAGATATTTGTCCATAAGACCTTGATAATAGGTCGGACATGTTTAAAGTATGGAAATGAATAAGACTCAGTTGATGGATATAAAGGAACGATAGTATCTCAGTATCAAGTTTTTCGCTTTATTTATAAATCGATAAAGATTATGTTTAAGTAGAATCGTTCCCAAGTATTTGAGACTTTGGTTAAACGAAAGATAGTGTGATCAATGGATCAAATATTGAGATATGTGAACAGCCAGGCTATTCCTAGTATTTAAACCAAGAATGGGGAAGATACCTCGAAGTTGAGACTTGGCAATAGAACATTGGTACTTGGAATCTAAGTTATGGTGTACAAACGTACTACCTTACCCGTATAGATTAGAATGATGACGGTCTTAATCCTAAAAGTGAGAATCAAAGTATAATGAAAGTAATATGACTTTCGGATATCATGCTCAAGAAAAGAAGCAAGAGTTAAGAATAGCTGAGGAAATTACCAGCTATACAGTTATGAGAAAGCCCGGAACATGAGATAAGTTTTACAAACAGTTTGATTACGATGAGTAAAGTAAATTCTTTGAAGGAAAGAAGTAGATTAAGAAGTAGAATTGCTATTTGAGATGAAACCGTCATACACTAAGTATATAACGATAGAATGCTTATCTTATGCGAAATTTAGTAGTTATTAAGCAAGATAACTTTAAAGACAATTGCGTAGGAAATACGTTCGAATAAGCAAAGAAAGGGATTCACAAGGAAGAACCTTAAGGTGAATCTAATTGAAAAGTTATTCCTCATATTTGTGAGATGACCCATAAGGTGAAATCTGAGTACCTCAGTATTTAAAATGAAGTAAACATAGAATGTCGAGAAGATAGAAAAGATATATAACGCTGAGGCAAAAGTATGGCGTTCCGGTAAACAAGGGATTTTAACTTATGCGAAAACACTTAGTCAATCAATGAAGATTAAGAGAAAGGACGTATACCCAAAAAGGATATTACGTATGATAGCATAATAAATGCTAATATAGGGATTCTTCTTGAAAGGATTTTAAAAGAAAGAATATATGGAAGATATATTCTAAGAGCGATAAAGAAGAGAAAGGAAGTTGAATCATTCATACTAGTTAGAAAGTATGATAATGATGGAACGAATAAAACCAGGAAAGCTTGGTAGGTACGAGAAAACTTCTCAGTATACCTAAACTACTTTTGTTCGAAACAAGTGCATCACATCTGTTATCACGAGAATAGTAATGTGTGGACACGTTAGAACTCAAATCAGAATAAGCGAATCAAAGGATGAGGTTTCTTTACTTAAAAGAAGGATCATGGTCGCCACACGTATTTACTCAAACTTAGAATTGAACCTAGGATCACTTAAGGTTAGGCAAATGACTTGAGCGTAATACCTATAGAAGATGTAGATACGACCTAAGAAAGGAATGATGAATCGAAAATCATTCTACGAGCATTTGAAAGAAAAGTAAAAGTACGTACCATTTTCTGGTCAAGGAATTACGAGTCCTATGGAATCAGCATGGAGAAGAAAATTCCAATAATACCCACACTACCTCTAAAGAGAATGATGAATAAGGAAGAATGTCGACCATTCCTTGGTTATCTAACCAAATGAGGGAAAGCAGAGATAAAGATCAAGAACATGGAAATTATTGAAGAATTGCCAAACGTTTCCCCTAGCAATTTACCAAGAACTACCCTGATAGGCAGCTAGAGATTATCTATGAATCTAGAACCCTGATTAGCCCGTATCAAAAGCACGTGTAATGAATGGCTTCAAGGAAGTTGGAAGAACAAAGGAGTAAATCTAAGAATTATAGGATTTAAGTTTTATCGAACCTAGTGTATCACCTTGGGAAACACCGGCTTGTTTACAAAGGAGAAGGATGGTTTTTTTAGAATATGTATTGATTATCAAGAATTGAACCAACTGATGCTTAAAGAACAAATATACACCACCAAAGATAAACGATTGCTCGATCAGTTAAAAGAAGTGGGATTATCCTCAAGAATCGATCTTAAATAAGGATATCATCAGCTGAAGGTACAAACTGACAATGTACCCAAAATGGCTTTCCGAACAAGTTATGGCTACTATGAGCTTAAAGTTAAGCCGTTCGGACTAACGAATGTACTAGCCATATTCATGAGCCTCAAAAATCGAGTGTTCCACCCTTACTTAGATAAATTTGTCTTAGTTTTCATAAGAAATATCCTTATCCATACAAAGAGAAAGGAAGGACATAAGTAACACTGAGGATTGTCTTAAAAATCTTAAGAGCCGAATACTTTTTGCCAAGTCTAGTAAATGAGAAGTTTGGCTTAAAAAAAATATGTTCCTCGGACATATCGTGTCATCAAAAGGAATTAAAGTAGATTTGGCTAAGGTAAAGCAGTGCAAGAATAGAACTACCCCTCTCACAACTTAGAACTAGCAACAGTAATACACAGGCTAAGTTTTGGAGATATCACCTCTAAGAAATGATGTGTGAAATTTTCGTCGATCATAAAGGCTTGAAATACTTCTTCGAGCAAAGAGTTTTGAACATGGGAAAAAGAGATAAGCTCGAATTAGTAAAAGATTCTGACGTAGTATAAAATATAACCCAAGAAAGGCACGTAGTAGTAGCGAGGTCTTGAATTGTAAAAGTCAATCAAGCAAGGATGTCTCTTAGCAAGAAAAAGAAACTTGCTAAAGAATAAAGGCGAAAGAGCTTGAGAAACACATACTAATGTTATATTGTTTAAGAAAGGATACGTGTTCCCAACAATAATGAGTTAAGGAATGAAATCATAAGTGAAGCTCGTGATACTCCTTATACCACCCATCCAGATAGTACTAAGATGTATCACGACTTATGAGAAAAGTTTCAATAGGAAGAGTTGAAACGAGATGTAGTCTCCTTCGTCAAAGTGCCATCTTAATTACCAATAAGTGGAAGCGTTACATTCACAAACTTATAGAAAGTTATAGCCTTTGGAGATACCCCATGGGAGTGGAATGACATCGTAATGAAATTCGTAACAGATTATCAAAGTCGAAAGAAGTGACACTACTATATGAGTAGTAGTGGATCGACTTGTTAAAGACGCTCATTATTCGACCTATTAAGATTACTTATGAATCCGATAAGCTAGTAAGACGTAAAAGAAATCGTACGTTTACATAGAATACCAAAAATCTATCATATTTGATAGAGATTCCAAGTTCCAAATTTGGATTAGTTAGCGAAAGAATTGGGGACGAGATTAAACTAGAGCATAATTTTCGCTCGCAGATAGATGGACAGTCAAAAGACAATATAAACGTTTTAAGATATGTTAAAGACATTAGTGTCGAATCGAAGTACGAGTTGGAAACAAGTTTTTCCACTGATGTAGCATCGCCTACGACAGTAGCTGTCGAGAAATGGTCAATATGGGCCATATGAGATATTGTACGAAAGAAAGTATCGATCACTTCTTTATTATGATAAGGTAGGTAAGAGGAAAGTTCCAGGGTCTAACACCCTGAGTAAAATGATTGAGATTGTCTGTCAGAAACAGATAAACGATAACGAAGCTCATGAGAGCAAAAGTCTTACGCAGATACGCGTAAATAAAGTTTTCTTAAAATCTCTTTATTAAGAGGAATTAAAAGTCGAGTAAGATGCAAGTTAGAATCACATTTTTCTAGGACCTTACGAGATCCTAGAGATGATAGGCCAGTAGCCTATAGATTGGTACCTCCACTAAATGTGGGAAAATACAGAATGTTTTCCACATGTCATAATTAAGAAAGTACGTGTATTATCCAAAACACGTGAGTTATTATGATAATGATGTTCTTAATCCAGATATGGATTATGAGGAAAGACTTATGACGATATTAAATCGTAAAGTATAACGGTTAAGAAACAAGTTTTATACCGTTAGTGAAATTCCAATGGAGAAACCATGGAAAAGATAAAGTCATGTGAAAACATGAGAATGAGATGACGAGAAAAGTGTCCCATGCTTTGAGGTATGCAAATTTCGGGACGAAATTTATTTTAAGGGGGGTAGAATGTAATATCCCGCAGTTTTAATGTTTAATTACGATAATTAAAATCGTAATTTAGGGTTTAAGCCTCGATAATTAAAATCTTAATTAGTCGATGCTCGACTTTGACTAAGCATAAGTTGATAGTTTACGTGTGATATTCATCGGCTCGGTGAATTAAGGAATATAGTTTCTGATATTCCTTCGAACGTATTATTCTAACGTCGATTAAATTTCGATAATTAGTCTTACATTATTTCTAAGCAATGTAGCTTAGATTTTAAATTCCTTATTATCAAAGGAATGTAGAGAAGTGACTATAATGTTCTTATGAACATTTAGAGGTGATTCGATTATCAAACGAATCGAGACGATTAGAACGTCGACGTTTTAGAGATGAATTGAAAACTTGGTCTAACAATTAAGGAATTATGTTTTATTAATTCCTATGATTATTTTTATGTTATAAGAACATTATTTAAATATAATGTAGCATTTAAAATAATGCTAGAGAATTAAGGAACAATTATTGGATAAATTGTTCCTATTTTCGAAAATATGATTCGAAAATATTAAGTTGTGACATGGGATTAATTTAATAATTTTTCCTATGATTTATTATATCATCTAGGACATATATTATGTCACATAGCTATGTATTAGCTATTTGTTGTAAGAAAATAAAATGTCTAGTTAAATGGTCCCATAATTCTCGAAAAAAATGGGCATATAGTGTTAATTGAAGTTGAATGCTATCCAATTGCTATTGTACGAATTAATTATGACAATGGTAAATTATTAAGGCATAAAGATATGGTATAATTATCAACTTGTGCAAATGGCATTATTTTGGCCATTTTTGCCGAAAACTTTGACATATGAGGATAAATAAATAATTTCCTATGTTCTTGATCATGATGTGAATTAATTATGATATCAAGATATTATTATAAGATAAGATAGACTAAGTATCCAAATTGAACAAGTAACTATGGGTTTTGTTTGCTAGTAGGTGAAATTGTTGACAATTAAGTGTGAACATGTTGAAAATTCAAATTGTATAATATTTGACTTTTCAAATTGATAATTTCTCTAAAGTATTACTAGTAAATTATACTTTGATAATGACATATTAATTCATGAATATTGATATGAGACAAAATAGAATTTTTCTCCCTAGTTTTTAAAATAGCCGAAGCTATATACATAGTGTATTAAGGCATTGAATTTCTCTATTTTGAGATGATGATTGAAGGAGTATAATAAGTAATAATTATAAATAAGAGGATATATATTAGGATATAAGAGGATATGCTTTTTGTCTCATGAATAGCTCAAGGACCGAAACCAATATGGGGGAAAAGATTAGATTTTTGTGCAAACTTGATAAGGGTGATGTTAATTAAAGTGATAAGATATAAATTTTGTTTGTTAGTAAACATATGGTAGTGTAGTAAATAAATGGAGTTGTAATTGTTGACCTTGAATTAGACACTTGTTAAAATATTGAATAATGTGTAATTATCATCAAATTAATTAAAAACCATCTTTGGCACTTGTAAGTGCCGTGTATCAATAGTATTAACAAAAAGAGACTTGTACAAATTTTTCAAGTAATCTACATATATGAAAACGACGTGTTGATAAGGTGTAATATACTAAGTTATGGGATGATAAAATAAAAACCAACCCTTTTTCAACTTGGGAATTACCGTGAACTTTAGGTAATAAAAGAAAGAAGATTGTTTTTATTTTAATAAGGTATAATGAGATAAGATAATAATCTTGTCTTATGCAAAGCTAAAGTGACCGAGAATCATGGGTTTTAAAGGTGGAACAATTTGCAACTTGTTTAAATATTTAATGTACAAGTTGGACAATGCTTATATATTGGGATTAGATCATAATTTTTCTCTCATTTGCTCCCATGTTGTCGAAAATATTGAGAGAGAAAAATAAGAGTTCATCAATTCTTCTTTCCAAACCTTTCATAAAAAACGTTGCCGTTAGAAATCGACTCCGATTAAAGGTTAGAAACGTTCGAGCTTTGTATACATGTTAGAATCTTTGATTTTCATCCATTAAATCTTATGTTATATGCTTATATTATTTATGATAAGAATTTAAGAAATGTTGTACATATGCTAAAGTTGTGTAGTAATTATGTTTATATGATATTTCTAAGCATATACTATGAAAATAATACAAAGATTAAGCATGTATTAAAATTTTACATTATAACCGAAAACTTGTGAGAATTTATGTTGATGAACATGATTTTTAATTGTTGTTTTGAGCATGAATTAATCATAGTTGGAAGTATTAAAGCTTGTATGATTTTATGTGGAATTTTTGGAAAAACTATAGTACATGTTCTTAGAATTTTCGAAAATTATAGCATGATGATATGTTGATATATAATTCATGATTGAGTTATATTATAGCATATTGATGATGTAGATTCATAATATAGTGTTATATGAATTTATTGGAGTCTTTAAAAATTAATTGGACCTAAGTCACTTTTTCGAAAAGATGACTATAGTAAAATTAAATGAGTAGTTCATAATTGATAACAATTATGTTATAATAAAGATATTTATGGATGATTATGTGTTATGTGAATTTATTAGAATTTTTGAAAAATGTTTAGTTGATTAAATAAGAGGACCGAAAACTATACGTTATATGTACTAATGTTATAAATTTATTTTATCAAGTATAATTGCATAAAATGTTCTAAAATAATGTTTTAGACATAGTATGATTTTATAGGAATTTTTGGAACAAGAATTGTACATCAAAATCGAAAATTTCATAAGAAATTGAAAAAGTCAAAATGTTGACTTTTGAGTTGACTAAAGTCAAAATGTTGACTAAATGTTGACTAAGTCAAAATTGTTGACCAAAACGTTGACCAAGGTCAAAGGCACGTAATTCGATGTCGTGATCTATGTGACGTAAGACGTTTAGTAACAATGTAACTTACGTTACGTAAGTACATTAAAGCGTACATTATGTCTTTGAAAAGATAGAATATCTCTTATATGTTAAGAAAATTTATAATCAACATCAATTGATTAGGAAGCGACAAGATAAGTCCAACGTTAACCTTATTTGATGCATAGAGCGTTATAAGCGATGTTCGTCTCTATCGAGCGTGACCAATGTACTAAAGTAGTTCTTAAGTTAAGGTGGGACGTGGATTAAACGTTGGCGAGAAAGGGATTATAGAAAATCGGTTTTGAAAGGAAGACCATACCGGTGGGCTTTATTGAAAACCCTTTATTTACTTGCTTTACGCAAATGAAAATATTTATTCTGATGCTTGATTGACAAATGATATGATTACACCCAAAGTATTTATGTTTTATGTATGGATCCTATCATGTTGTTGGGCAAGCCAACTATGAAAGTATATGAGCTGTTGGTTCGCCAACTGACTTTAGTCGTTGGGTAGCTCCCCGACTGATGAGAAAATCGATATCGGATCCTAGTCAGATGCAGAATTCCTGGCTAGGGTTAACGTGTACACCAGTGTGTGACTGTGAGCCGTTAGTAACATCATCGGCCGGTCATGGATCCTAGTCATATGCAGAATCCCTGACTATGTGATTGTGAGCCGTTAGCAACATCTTCGGCCGGTCACGGCGTAGGTAGAAGGAGGCCTACTTCTACGACGTGAGATCAGTTATGAACAGTTATGTGAATGATATGGATCATACAAAGAGAAAATGCCTGCAGGCGACGTTTTGAGAAATGAGAAAATGTTTTAGTGAGCACCAGGCATTCTCAATTAAAACCCTTGTGTCTTACTTATGGGGCAGCGTAATTTAAAGAAAATATTTTGGCAATGAGTCCTTTGGGTGCATTATTTGTACTCGACCGCATGTTTGTTTTAAATGTGCGAGTTGAGTGATGGATGGGATGGGCGGTGTTGAGCGATCAAGTCTTTTGTCATTGATAGTTAAACCTTGGATACGCATCGTCATATGTGTATTCCACATGTTTCATTGCAAAGTACCTTAAGTTATATTATGAGTTTGTACCTCATTCCTCCAAAGTAGTTGAACCCTTTTTGATAAAGGTCCGAGTGATTCGGTTTCATATGTAAGTTATGTTTGTCGTGTTAAATGATATGAAGTCTTGAGAGTTTGTCTATCATATGCCCTCAATTCCATAATTAGTTCTTGTTCTATTGTTAACCCCGTCATTAGTAAACAGTCCCTGCTAATCCGTACTTTGGGTTGTCGGGCTGTTACAATGACACTCTCAAGGTTTCCTACGTGGCTTTCTCTTGTCCATGATTTCTTCTTTGGACATTTATCCAAAGTATAACTTGATTCTTAACTGTTGAATCTTACGATCAAAATAGTCGTATGTTCTTTCTGATAACTCATATCTTGGTTCATGAATAACATCCTCATGATGAATCTCGTGTTATGAATCATACACGCACTTTCTCAACTATGCCACGTGGAAACATTCTGTACATTTCCCAAACTTAGTGGAAGTACCAATCTATAGTTACTGGGTCCATTATCTCTAGGATCTCGTAAGGTCCTATAAAACGTGATCTCACATTTCTTTCTCTATAAACATTATAATTCCTTTCAATGGAGAAATTTTTAAGAAAACTTTATCTCTGCATTCAAAATGCAGTCCATATCTATGCACATCGGCGTAAGACTTTTGTCTATCATAAGCTTCTTTCATTCTTTGCCTTTCTTGGCAAACATCTTAATCATTTCACTCACAATATCAGCTTTAAAACTTTCCTCTTACTTTCATTATCACCATAAAGAGGTGGTCTATGCTTTCTTTCTTACTAGACCCCATATGGGTCATATCTATCGTTGCTCGACAGCTATTATCGCAGGTGATCTTAATAAATGGAAAGATGTGTTTCCAATTTGTATTTCATTTCGACACTAATGTCCTCAATATATCTTAAAGTGTTCATGTCGTTCTTTTCTAACTGTCAAATTGTGAGCGAAAATTATGCATAAAGTTCAATCTCGTGTCTCTCTTTTATAAGCTAACCCATAATCTAGAAGCATACTTAGAATCTCTATTAGATATGATAGATTTTGGTACTCATATAAACGTACGATCTCTTTTGAACTAACTCATCGGATTCATGAGTAATTCGCATAGGCAGAAAATAAGCTCTTTAGTAAGTCGATCCACTACTACCCATATAGCAGTGTTACCTTTTTGACTTTGACATCTTTCCTCTGTTCCTCTATTATCCTTTTTCTTAAATCGGACGTCAGAGTGAAGACAACTCCTGATCGTCTCTGGTTGTTCATGTTGGGAAAAACATGTTTAACCCTCTCCCGAGGATCTATCTTGGATGTTTAATTCACCATACATTGATTATATACCTAGCATGCACCTATATAATTAATTGCAACACGTTGGGGTTTTCGTGTTTACCTTTGAATCCGAGGCGGAATGGATCGAGACTCGTGCTTTAACCTTACGGATTGTATCCCGGTTGCCCAATCTCCAGCGTCGAGTGAGGGCGATCTATGGAGAATGCTTGGAAAATCACCCTCAAGCTCTCAAGAATTTTCGAAAATCTCTCAAATGATGAACCCTCAAATTCTCGAAAATAATGATGATGATTATTAATAATTGACATAGATTTAATCTCTTACCTCATATTTATAATGCATTACCATAATCCTATATGGAAATTACAATAATCCTTTATGGAAATTACCATAATCCCATATGGAAATTACCATAAACCTTTATGGAAAGGATTATTACCATAATCTTTATGGAAAGGATCTATGCATATCCCATAAATATAATAATATCCTTATAGGATAAAGAGAATCAAATCCTTGCCTTGTAAAGCATAGGGCGCGATTTTGCCTAGCTTACGGGCTGGATGGGCCACCGAGGATCAAATGCAAGGAATAAAGATGGGCCTCAAATAAATTAATTATCTTATGTTCAAATTTAACATAAATTAATTTATAAACATTTATTCTTGCCACTAGAGAATAAATGTTGACTTACCCTTTATTACCGAAGTTGAGTCGGGCTTGCACTTAGACATTACGAATCCCGTATTTAAGATATCGAGCGTCCATTAATTATTTTAGCATTACATCGCTTAAAATAATTAATATCCTCATTTCTTAAGTAGTACCACTCAACCTTATTATTGTACTTGAGCTAACTCAACTGCGGGGTTTAGTACAATAAACCTTTGAGCTCCTTAAGGGGCGTCATCATCCTAAGCGGATACGGTGACTCGTCATGATAACTAGCATGACATACAATCACCGCCACCACCCAAGATGCGGAGAATATTGGGTTAGAACATATAACCCTCACCCATAACAAGTCAAAGTGATGGTCGAGAACTCATACTCATCTAATACCTTATCGAGGTTTAGATCATCGTAAGTCACCGAGATCTTAGTTCTTCAGCGGTCGGATAGAAGAACTCATCTCATCGTGATCCTTCAATACGTCGAGACGCGTCCGGCATAGACAAGCAACCAAGTCAAGTCACTTATTATCTATACAAGACTATACCGACAACTCGTCCTCAAGTTGTCTCGGTTGTGAAACTTTTATATTTCATTAAGCTTGACCAATCATACGGACTTACGTGATCTTCTACACAATTGTATGATCTAACTTATATATGAGATAAGGGGACACGGATATATGCAATCAAGTATTCATTTCAGATAGGAGATTGTAATAGTGGTAACAGGAAACATTGTATACAAGCTTAACCAAAAGCGCTTTCAAGATACAAATCCAACAATCTCTCGGTTATACTAAAGCAAACTTTTAGTATACAATGTGTCTTTCTACTAGCTATTACAAACAAAACCATCACTTTGCTTCTCCCACTTATACAAAAGTTTCCTTTCTAAGTGGGTGCCATCTAGCGCAATTCAAGTCCTCTAACGTCCCCGACGTAGACTTATTGCGGCAGGCTTTAGCGGGTGCCATCTAGCGTAATTCAAGTCCTCTAACATGCCCAACGTAGACTTATAGCGGCAGGCTTTCGTGAATGGATCCGCTAGGTTATCCGTCGTAGCAATCTTTGCAATCAGCACGTCACCTCGTCTAACGATTTCTCGTATGACATGGTACTTTCTCTCTATGTGTTTGGTCGCCTTGTGGGTCCGTGGTTCCTTCGAGTTTGCCACATCGCACCGAGTTATCACGAGAAACTATGATACTCTTGGGCAAACCGGTACCACACCTAGATCCATGAGGTAGTTCTTGAACCATCTGCCTCCTTAGAAGCCTCAAGGCGGCTACATATTCGGCTTCCATGGTAGAGTCCGCAATGCATCGCTGCTTTGCACTCCGCCAGATACGGCTCCACCTCCCAAGGTAAACACATAGCCCGAGGTAGACTTTTTCTCATCACGGTCGACTTGGAAACCGAGTGCAGATAACCCAAAGGCATTAGACTATCGCATGGTAAACTAGCCTATAATCTCGAGTCCTTTTCGGTACTTGAGTATATGCTTCTCGCGGTCAATGAGCTTGTCCAGGTTAGATTGATATCTAGCTACTATGCCTACCGCATAGCAGATATCGGGCCTCGTGCATAGCATTGCGTACATGAGACTTCCTACGGCGGAAGCGTAAGGAACTTGTCTCATTTCCTCTATCTCCTTCGCAGTCATAGGTGACTATTGTCTAGATAAAGGAACGCCATGTCTGAAAGGTAGCAATCCTTTTTGGCGGTCTGCATACTAAAACGAGTAATCACAGTATCAATGTAAGACGCCTGAGATAAGCTCAACATTTTCTTCTTGCGATCTCGGTAAACCTTGATCCCAAGAATGTACGCTGCATCTCCTTACTCTTTCATTTGAAACTGATCGGATAGCCAACTCTTTACGTCTGATAACAGCTTCACGTTGTTGCCAACTAGAAGAATGTCATCTATATAAAGTGCAAGAAATACCACATCACCGTTGACATCTAACCGATACACACAACTCTCGCTAGGCAACTGGGTAAATCCATAGGACTTTACCACCTCGTCAAAGCGTAAGTTCCACGATCGGGAGGCCTGCTTAAGTCCATAAATGGATTTCTTAAGCTTCCATACTAGATGCTCTTCACCCTTACCACATAACCTCGGGTTCTTTGCATATAGATGTCTCTACCTTCCTCAAGGTAACCGTTTAGAAAAGCGGTTTTAACATCCATTTGCCAAACCTCTAGGTTCAAGTGGGTGCTATGGCGGAAGAATTACGATGGACTTGAGCATTGCTACAGCGAAAAGGTCTCATCGAAATCGATGCCCTCAATCTGAGTGTACCCTTTCGCCACAAGCACGGCTTTAAAAGCGAAACATCTCCATCGGAATCTCTTCCTTTGTATATCCACTTATCGCCTATGGCTTCCTTTCCATCGGTAGAGGTGTCTTTCATATACATCCATAGCCGTTATGGACTCCATTTCTAAGTCCATAGCGGTGTGCCATGATCTTGCATCAATGTTTTGTATCGCCTCCTTGTATGTCCATGGGTCGATTATTGCTGTTCGTTTCACGGGACTAAATCCAAGATTCTCCCACGAACATAAATCGCTCGGGTTGATGAACAACCCTCCCACTACGATGAGGTTCTCTACAGCACAATGGCAAGCGGTGGGTGCGAAACTTGTGGTTCTCTATCTTGCACAACTTCTCGGGTAGGTACCACTTATGCGGTCGGTATCTCGGTGGAACTCGACCCACTTCAATTTCTTGAAGTATCCGGTGTCGATCCTCCCACTAGACTCGACATCTCGCACCTTTGGCCTAATCGTTGGCGGAATCGATCATCTTCTAATTCTTGAAGAATGATTTCTACTTTGGACTTATGATTCTTCATATAATCCTCTTCTAAGAATCGGGCATTAGTGCTAATAATGACCTTCTGATCCTTAGGACTATAGAATAAACCACCTTTCGTTCCTCTAGGATATCCAATAAACAGTCTTGCGTCGGATCTAGCCTACAACTTGTCAGCCTTCTTGTTCAGCACGTGTGATGGACTACCCCATATCCTTATGTGGCTTAAACTGGGCTTGCGCCCAAACCACAACTTGAAAGGGGTCTTTTCGACTGACTTGGATGGTACTAGATTTAGCAAGTATGCCGCCATTTCTAAGGCATACCCCCAGAACGAAATAGGCAATGTTGCATAACTCATCATTGATCTAACCATTTCCAAAAGAGTCCTATTTCTTTGCTCTGATACACCATTTTGCTATGGTGTGCCCGGTGAAGTGCGCTGGGAGGTAATCCCATACTTCACTAGATAGTCCATGAACTCGTTACTGAGGTATTCGCCATCGCGATCAGACCGCAGTGACTTGATACTCTTACCAAGCTTCGTCTCCACTTCCGCCTTAAACTCTTTGAATTTGTCAAAGCATTCGGACTTGCGGTGAAGCGGTATACGTATCCGTACCTTGAGTGTCGTCGATGAAAGTGATAAAATACTCGTACCCTCCACGAGCTTGTGTGGACATTGGTCCACACAGTCGAAATGGACTAACTCTAACATTTCTTTGGCTCTATAACCCTTCGCTTTGAAGGGTGCAGTCGACATCTTACCTTGATACAGATTCGCAGATGGGAATGGAGTAGCGTGAGATTACCCAACGCTCCATTCTTAGCCGTCTTTGGATCCTATTTAGATTGATGTGACCTAATCTAAGATGCCGAGAAATGTGGTGTCATCTTCTAAGAAAACTTTCTCTTTCTAGGTTTGAAGAAGATGCAACATAGTTATAGGTATTATGTTTTGCGTAAATAGTATAAAGCGAATTATATAAAGTGCCAACACGAGATAATTTCGTCATTTCTTATGATAGAAACACCACTATCAAAAATAATGAGAATATCCATGAGTAAATAGTTTCAAGCGAAACAAGGTTCATGAAAATCCGGCACATATAAAGCGTCTTTTAAAACTAAAGCTGTTCTCTCAAAACATAAAGTAACATCTCCGACCGCAACGGCCTCGACTTTCGCGCGTTGCCCATGGAGATCGTTATCTCGCCATTACTCGACTCCCTTGTCGCGGGAACCCACGCAGGTGTAACAAACATGATCGATCGCACTCGTGTCTACTACCCAAGAATGGGTAGAACAAGTTGCTAAACATGTTTAGTTACTAAAGCAAGCAGCGTACCTTGAGCCTTGAGCATAGGGCACTTAGCCTTCCAATGCCCGATCTTACAAGACTTGAAGCACTTGCCTTTCTCCTTTGGCTTCTTCAAGCCTCCGGTGACAACCATGTTCTTGCTCCCATTACTCCCACTATTTCCTTGCCTCTACCACCTTTGGTGCCCTTTTCTTTTCCATTTTGCAGCGGAAAAATTGGGCCCTTAGATGTGCTAGCAAGAGCATGTGCTCCTTTGCCCATAACTCCTTCCGCACCACGAGATCATTGAGCAACCGACTAAGTGTATACTCGGTCTTGCTCATGATCGCATTCACGCCGAAAGTTCTCAAAAGACTTGGGCGGTGTATTGAGGATGATATCGACCTTGGCCGCCGTCAATACCTCCTCCCAACTGATCAAGACTATCCATGAGATGAGTCATGTGGGAGACATGTTCATGGACCGAACTTCCTTCTTCCATCTTACACGCCAAGATTTCTCTCATTGTGTGGAAGCGGACTGTCCGATCCGACTGCCCAAACTTACTCTCGAGACTTGACCAAATATCAGTCGCGTCTACCATCGACTGATGCTGCAGCTGCAAGCCTTTGGACATAGTAGTCATCATATATCATTTAGCCATATTGTTTGACTTATTCCAAAGTCTACTTGACTCTCGCTGCTCATTAGTCGATGTGTCAGTAAGGGCATCGGGTTTAGGAGTAGTGAGAACAAACATGTGTTCTTCAGCGATAAGAACATATTCCATGTTTCGTTTCCACTCGATAAAATTTGGACCGGATAACGGATTTTGTGCGAGCATATTGATAATCGGTGTAAGAGACATATCTGAAACGATAATGTAAACACATAAGCATACGATCGCACATAATTCGTAACAATAATATTGTAACCTTTTGATAAAACAATATTAATTGAAACCTCCAATCGCCCAAGGAATCCCACATGCAAGCCACGCGTGTGGACGTTTACACATGAACCCCTTGACCAGACTAAAATATACCTTTTAGTCGTTTAATTTCAATCCATGTCAACTTATCCTTTTGACAAATGAAATTAACGATTGGACCTTACTAGACCACATCACTATCACAAGAAGGGACTTCGTGGGAAGTTGTACTTGAGGTGATGTCTAAGCAATGACCACATTTTTAACAGAAGAAAACAATTCTTAGAATTAGCATACTCACTAGGACCATACCGCCCAATTCAAATTCTTTTGTTATCTCATTTTATATCCATCTCTAGAGAACTTATGAAAATCGCACATGCAAGCCACGCGTGTGGACGCGTTTACATGAAACTCCCACTTCTCAATAGATTTAAAATGTTTTATTTAGAAATCTCATCTAACAAACTTATGATAAACAGTGCAAGCAAGCCACGCGTGTGGACGTTTACTCACAGTGCGTATCACTTTGTTTAGAGATCAAAAAGTGGAGGTCTTGACATTTTAATTTTAAAATTAATTTGTCGGGTTGCTTGCTTAGTCTTTTTTCAAAAGGTTTGTCCATGCGAGATCACGTAATCCTAACATGCTTGTCTATAGAACTCCACATGTAAAACATGCTCATGTAATTCTAAAATATGCTTGAAAACGCGATAAACCTAGCATGCTTACTATGCACATCCAATTACGAAAACACGTAAAGGTTTGTCAACGTAAAACATACATAGCATGCTCTTGCATAATTTAAACATCCGGGACATGCAATGAGCGATAAAAATAAAATAAAACGTTCATCGTGGCTCACTGTGGAATCGCACTTTCCGCCTAATCTATTACATAGAATTGCAAAATATGATCTTTATAATATTCGAAAACGGGCCTCGCGTCCACGGGCGCGGACGGACTCGTCAAAACAGATTCGGGCTGGAAAACGGATGCGGGATCGGCCCGCCACGCGGCGCGTCGCTGGCGCCGCGCTGCGCCTTGCGTGCCGTCGCCGCACGCCGTGCGACCCATTTTCCGTCGTCTCGATCTGGCCGCTTTCATCTTCGTTTTACTTTTACGGATAAGATTTACGTAAAAATAAATCTAATCTAACCACGGATTTTCTCGTGGTGAAAACAAAATCCGACAAAATAAAACCGAGCCACGATGAGCAGCGGATCCAAAAATAATATATAGCGCGTAATAATCAAGCGTGAATTAATCCAACAGAGCCAAGATTCGATCGGGCTCGATCCGTGCTCTGATACCAATTGTTGGGAAAAACATGTTTAGCCCTCTCCCGAGGATCTATCTTGGATGTTTAATTCATCATACATTGATTATATACCTAGCATGCACCAATATAATTAATTGCAACACGTTGGGGTTTTCTCGTGTTTACCTTTGAATCTGTCGAGGCAGAATGGATCGAGACTCGTGCTTTGACCTTCTGGACTGTATCCCGGTTGCCCAATCTCCAAGTCGAGTGAGGACGATCTATGGAGAATGCTTCGGAAAATCACCCTCAAGCTCTCAAGAATTTTCGAAAATCTCTCAAATGATGAACCCTCAAATTCTCGAAAATAATGATGATGATTATTAATTATTGACATAGATTTAATCTCTTACCTCATATTTATAATGCATTACCATAATCCTATATGGAAATTACCATAATCCCATATGGAAATTACCATAATCCATTATGGAAATTACCATAATCCCATATGAAAATTACCATAAACTTTTATGGAAAGGATTATTACCATAATCTTATATGGAAAGGATCTATGCATATCCCATAAATATAATAATATCCTTATAGGATAAAGAGAATCAAATCCTTGCCTTGTAAAGCATAGGGGCGCCGATTTTGCCTAACTTACGGGCCTGGATGGGCCAGCCCAGGGATCAAATGCAAGGAATAAAGATGGGCCTCAAATAAATTAATTATCTTATGTTTAGCCCGAACATAAATTAATTTATAAATATTTATTCATGCCACTAGAGAATAAATCTTGACTTACCCTTTATTACCGAAGTTGAGTCGGGCTTGCACTTAGACATTATGAATCCCGTATTTAAGATATCGAGCGTCCATTAATTATTTATAGCATTACATCGCTTAAAATAATTAATATCTTCATTTCTTAAGTAGTACCACTCAACCTTATTATTGTACTTGAGCTAACTCAACTGCGGGGTTTAGTACAATAAACCTTTGAGCTCCTTAAGGGGCGTCATCGTCCTAAACGGATACGGTGACTCGTCTGAGATAACTAGCATGACATACAAGCACCGCCACCACCCAAGATGCGGAGAATATTGGGTTAGAACATATAACCTCACCCATAACAAGTCAAAGTGATGGTCAAGAACTCATACTCATCTAATACCTTATCGAGGTTTAGATCATCGTAAGTCACCGAGATCTTGGTTCTTCACGACGGTCGATAGAAGAACTCATCTCACTGTGATCCTTCAATACGTCAGAGACGTACCAGCATAGACAAGCAACCAAGTCAAGTCACTTCTTATCTATACCGCAGCCTATACCGACAACTCGTCCTCAAGTTATCTCAGCTGTGAAACTTTTTATATCTCATTAAGCTTGACCAATCATACAGACTTCTGTGATCTTCTACACACTGTATGATCTAACTTATATATGAGATAAAGGGGACACAGATATATGCAATCAAGTATTCATTTCAGATAGGAGATTGTAATAGTGGTAACAGGAAACATTGTATACAAGCTTAACCAAAACTGCTTTCAGTATACAAATCCAACAGTTCAACCATCTCTATTCTCATTCTTTCAAATTCTTCAACGAGTTTCTCTTTCTTTGTAGAGAGACTTCCCCATTTGGGTGGATTCTTACGACTTAAGGCATCAACTACTACATTTGCCTTTTCAAGGTGATAATTCATATCACAGTCGTAGTCTTTTACTGATTCGAGCCATCTGTTTTGCCTTATGTTCACATCTCTTTGCTCGAAAAAGTACCTCAAACTTCTATGATTGGTGAAGATTTCACACTACACTTCATAAAGGTGATGTATCAAAACTTAATACGGGTATTGCTGTTGCTAATTTTAAATCGTGAGTTAGGTAGTTTTATTCATGTGGACTAAGTTGTCATAATGCATAGGCTAACACCTTTCTCTCTTGCATTATCATACAATCTAGTTAATCTTTGGGAGGCTCACCTCACATTTATCAATCCAAGTAAACTTTATTCCTTTTGGAGTAACTATATCGTTGGTCTTGCTATCTCAGAGGATCCTTCTATGAATCTCTGATAGTAACCAGCAAAATCTAAGAAATCCGAATTTCATTTTAGGTCGTTGGCGAATTCTATCCCACTGTTTCAACCTTTTGCCAGGTTCACATGGGTTCCTTCGAAAGACACAACGCGTCTAAGGAATATTATTTCTTTAAGCCGAATCTGCCTTAAATAAACTTGGCGAAATTTGTTTGACTTTGATGTCTGCAAGATAGTTCTCAAGAGTTCTTTATACTCTTTCTTGCCCTTCAAATAGATGAGAATATAATCTATGAAGATTTAAGACAATTTGTCTTAGTATGCGCGGAACACTCGATTTTTGAGGTTCATGAACACGGCTGGCACATTAGTTGGTCCGAACGGCATAACTATAAACTCATAGTAGCCATATCTTGCTTGGAAAGCCATTTTGGGTACATTTTTAGCTCGTACCTTAACTTGATTATAGTCCAATTGAGATCGGTTCTCAGGACTATTCTTGTTCTTTTCCACTGACCGAATACTCATTTATCTTTGGTAATGGATTATTCACTCTCGATAATCTATACACTTTCTTAATGGGCTATCTTTCTTCCTGTCAAGTAGTTGGGTGTTCCTTAAGGTGATACACTAGGTTCGATAAAACTCAGATTTTATAAACTTTAAATTTGAATCTTTATCCTTTCACTTTCCTTGAATCCATTTGATAAAGGTACCTTTGACATGGTTTAATAATGATTCTAACTTGATAGTGGAATTTTAGCTGCTTATCAGGGGTAATCTTGCTAAGTTGTCAGAAAATGTCTAGAAATTCTCGAACAATTTCCACATCCTCTATCTTCATTTCTGCTTTTCATTCTCTGCTTAGGTAAACAGGATATGCTCGACATTCCTTCTTGATTATTAATCTTATTATTTGTAGTGTGGGTATGGTTGGAATTTCCTTTCCCATGTGGATTCCATAGAAACTCGTAACTTCTTGTCCGGAGAAGTGGAACGAAATTTCCCTCTCCTTATACAGGATCGTGGAATGGTTTTCGATTAACCAATCCATTCTTAGGATTATCTCTACGTCTTATACTGGTACTACGTTCAAATTCTTTACTAAAGTTTTAAGTGATTCTAGGTTCAATTCTAAGTTCGAGCAACAAGCGTAACAGTCTTAGTTCCTTCTATGTGTGAAAAAAAATTCTCATTTCCTAAATTGCTTATTCAAACTTAAGTTCTAATATATCTACGCATGCTTTTGCGTTGAAAGATATAACGCACTTGTATTGCACAAAAGTATTACAGGTACGGTGAGAAGTTTCCCATACCTTCTAGGTTTCTTTGGTTTTGTTCATTCGGTTCCTAGTATAGAGCATAAGCTCTAGCTTGTGTTGGTTGTGGCTGTCTTTGTCGTCGCTGTTGTGGCTGATATTGGGGCTGATGTTGTATAGCCCTTAGTGGTTGGGTTTGGCTTGGTGGGTTGGGTTTCCCTATTCTTCCCGGGCGAACTCCTGGGCACTCATTCGCATAATGGCCCTTCATGCCACATTTGTAGCAACCAGTATTGCTTGCTAGACATACACTTCTATGTGGTCTATGACATTTTGGACAAAGAGGAAATCTTATTTGTCCTTGTGGTGCCATGTTTCTTTTCCATGGCCTTTTGTTGTTTGAACACCCAACACTTCTTTGATTGTAATCACTAAGATTACCTTCCCCTTTTCTCTTGCCTTTGTCACTAGCATTATGTGACTGGATGGGAGCAGGCTTATCCTCTGGCATTGCTGCCTCAATGTCCAAGGCCCGACCAAGAGCTTCAGTATATGTTAAGTCTCCATGATTGGCAATAGACATTCTTATCTCATGCCTTAGACCAGATCTAAATTTCTCTGACATTTTCATGTCAGTATCTACTTGGTCCGGAGCATACCTTGACATGTCATAAAAGAGGCGATCATATTCTGTCACGGACTTGCGTTCTTGCTTTAGATTGAAGAACTCAATTTCCTTCTTCTTTCTATAGCTTTTAGGAATGTATTTCCCATACATTTCCATCTTAAAGTCTTCCCAAGTGAATTCATCTATTTGTTCTGGTGTTAGGGTTTTCCTTCGAGCTTCCCACCAGAAGTCAGCTAGTCCGATGAATTGGAAAGTCACACAAGATAGTCTCTCATGTGCTGTACAATGGAGGAAATCAAATATCCTTTCTATTGTTCTTACCCATTGTTCAGCATCTTCAGGACTCCCTTTTCCATTAAAGGTAGGAGGATTTTGCCTTAGAAAAAGTTCCTCAATTCTATGATCCGGTGGAGGTGGGGGTGGTTGTGGTATTTCTCTTTCGGGCTGTGGGACTCTGCCCCTTCTCCCACCTCTTCCTCTAATTTCTTGCACAGGCTCGCGTCTAGGCGGCATTCTGGAATTACAAAGATGTAATTAGCATTCGCGTAATGCTTATCTTAATTTATACATAACATCTTCAGGCAATTCCTTCAATAAACGGTTTTAGTAAAACCATTTAACCTTTTCATGTTCACTATTCGTGATTTCATGAAAATTTTAATTACTCGGGAACAACTTTGTTTAAACATGACCGTATGGGTGGGGGTATAACGAGTGACTTGTTAACGAGGATGCTATTATCTCTTACATATCTATTTAGAAGAATCTTATGTTCTTCTAACTTTAAACTTGTCCACCCTACTAACGAGGTTTTTAGGACAATCAACTATCTTACGAATAATTCGTAATATCTCTCTCTGTCTTATAGTAAGATGAGGTGATATCCCAAGGATATCATATACTTTTCTTTACTTCTACTCTAGCACTCAATGCTAAAGAGTATCTCGTTCTTAACTTGGTCATCATACACTCACGTGGAGGTATAACTTTACTGTTATCAGTTCTGGGAAAGCCCATCAAGGGTCGATTCACCTATGTGTATCATAAAATAATATATTTCGTCTCATCGATAACTTCTTTACATCATATCTTGATGTCTATCACTTTACTGATTTGAAACTTTTAGGTGACATGATACGTCAACCTATGTCATACTTATTGGTTTCATGGATTGAAGAAAATTCATCAAGACAAACTACATTTGATGAAGGTTCGAATTTCAAGATGACATTCTGTGAAGGTTTGAATCAACATGTTCTTTAAACTGAGTAATTGGGGAATAGGGTCCGAAGACCAGAATAACGAGTACTGAGATTTCTTTGGTCATATGGGGTGGCCAGGCCCGTCACAAATACTTCCTCAGTCACATGAAGGTTTGGTTTCAAAAGAATGCTTTATGAAATTTTCTGGTTGTAAACTTCTTTCAGAAAGAGTGAGAACTCAAGTGATTTCTCAATTGGAACTAAATCATAGAGTTAAACTCAATGACATATTTTGGGCTATGAATAAGATTTGAAACCTTATACAACTCATTTTAGTTGTCATCAAAGGTTCTCATGTATACACATGCTATAACTCTTCTTGTACTATTGAGAATATTACTTTCTAATAGCATTCTAAGATTCCTGTCACACTGTAGAGTTCTCTTTCTATGTACGTCACAAGATCAGTATCAACTGTTTCTTTGATCACATTCTTATTTCGTTTCTAACGAGAAAGTCATAGTCAATTTGGATTTCCGTCATACGTGAACATCCAAACAAAAGACTATACTCATGTCACTGTAGTATAGTAACATTCATTATTTCTAAATCATCATTCTCGTCTTCGCTCTTTGATTCTCTGCTCTTTGTTCTCTTCATTCAACTCGAGATTCTCATTTCGATCTCGTTTCTGTCTCGTGACAGACTAAAATTCTCATAGTTCTCTTTCTATGTTCTTTCGCAAAAGGGATCATGCGACTTAAACAGTCTATGTTCTTTTGGGATAACGTACCCATTATCAAAATAACTAGAAATTTCAGAACTATAAACATTCATAACATAACTCTTTTCATAATAATCATGCTCATTGAATTTCACAAATTCAAATATTTCACTTTTGACATATCAATGTCAACACTTTCTCATATAACATCATCATAACATAATCATATGTTGGTAGCGAACCAACAACTTTCAATATCATCATAACATCATAATATGTTGGTAATGAACCAACAACTATCAATCTCATTATAACATTATCATACGTTGGTAGCGAACCAACAACTATCATAACATAAATTCTCATTGAATTCCACGAATTCAAAGGTTTCTCTTTTGACATATTAATGTCAATGTTTTCTCATATCACTTTCATTTCTCTTGAAAAATCATTTCAATCATCATTCACTACTTTTATTCTCAATTATCTTTCATAACTTTCATCTCTTTGGAAATATCATTTTCCATGTTCAAACTTCTCATTTCTAAACTTTGAGAAAGGGGCATGTACTTTTCAAACTTTTTCATTTCCAAAACTGAGAAAATCATTTACTCAACGCTTATTAAATCTTTTAAGTTTTCCATGAATATGTAGTCCCATACCTACACATTCTTGGAATCCTTTGAGCTTTCCTTGAATATGCAGTCTCATACCTGCATATTCTTAGAATCTTTCTATTTCAAAACTTTCATTTTCTTGGAAAATTATTTCACTTTAAAAATTTCACTTTCAAATTTCTCATTCTCATTCTCAATACTTTGAGAAAGTTATTTACCTTTTCCCCGGTTGAGCTTGATGTGATGGAGTGTTGAGCACGGTCGCTGATCTCTAGAAGTCTAGTGACTCAATCTAGACTCGACTTTGAAAGGAAATTTGGGTTCAAGGAACGAACTGCTCTGATACCACTTTGTAACAGCCCGCCAATCCAAAGGATGGATTAACAAGGACTGATACTAATGACGGGGATTAATAATAGGAATAATAACTAACTATGGAATTGTGAGGCATATGATAGACAAACTCCCAAAACTTCATACCATTTAATATAACACACATATCGTACATTCGAAACTGGACCATTTAGACTCTTAACAAAAGGGTTCAACTCAAAACAATACTTATATAACTTTGCAGCGGGAACATGTGGAATACACATATGACGATGTGAATCGAGTTTAACTATCAGCGACAATGATTCAACTGCTCAACACACCTCCATCCCATCTTCAGCTCAACCTGCACATTTAAAAACAAACATGCAGGGCTGAGTACAAATAATGCACTCAGTGGGCTCATTGCCAAAAACATTTTCTTTAAATTACACTGCCCCTCAGTAATACACGAGGATTTTAGTAGAAATAACTCGTGATTACCAAAACACTTTATCATTTCTCAAAAGATCGCCTGCAGGCATTTTCTCTTTGTATGATCCATATCGTTCTATATAAACATCACTGTCTCATAAACTTATCTCGCACCGAAGAAGGTGGCCACCTTCAACGGGCGCAGTGACCGGCCGAGAATTGTCCTTTCGCACACAGTCACCTTTCTCGTGCACGTAACCCTAGCCAGGAATTCTGCATCTAACATAGGGTCCGATATCGATTTTCTCATAACTTGGGGAGCGACCCGACAACTTAAGTAATTCTCATCAGTTGGGGAACAACCCAGCAACTGAAGTCAGTTGGCGAACCAACAGCTCATATTCTTTCATGGTTGGCTAACCATTATCCCGATAGGATTCATACATAAAACATAAACACTTTTGGGCAGGTAATCATCTCATCATTTCTCGACAGAAGTACTGTAAATAAATACTTTTCATTTTGCAGAAAGCATTGTAAATAAAAGAGTTTTGAAGAAAAGCCCACCTCGTAGGTGCTTCTCTTACGGTTTCATTTCTAAGTCGGATGCTCAAGTCCACGTCCCACCTTGACGTAAGAAATCACTTTAGTATGTTGGTTACGTTCGTCAAAATCTATTGATATTCTGTACTTCTTCTAATCAACTTAGCATGTCTTATACGTCGTAGCGTATCTAATCGACGTTAATTGCATTCCTACTAGACATATCACATCACGTGGATCACGTATTATCGTTATTCGTGCAATTTTGACCTTTTGGTCAACATTTTGACTTTTCAGTCAATGTTTTGACTTTTTAGTCAACAATGTTGACTTTAGTCAACATTTTGACTTTTATTAAATATTTTGACTTTTTAATACATATATATATATATTTGAAATTATATATATATAGTTCTTAAAATTCTCATAAAATCATAATATTTTTAAAACATTATTTTAGGACATATTATGTAATTATACCTTATAAAATAAATTTATAACATTAATACATATAACCTATAGTTTTTGGTCATTATCAAATAATTATCTTAGACTTGTGCAAAAATTCTCATTAATTCACATATCACACTATTTTATTAGGGGATTAATAATATGTAATTATATAGATCATATAAAATTTTTACATCACTTAATTTTGATCAATTGTTTTCGGTAATTTCAAAAACCTAATTAAACATTTTTCAAAAATTCTAATTAAATCACATAACACATAATCACTACCATATAACCTTACTATAACATAATTTTTATCAATTATGAACTATTCATTAAAAATCACTAGGGTCATGTTCGAAAATTATGACTTAGGTCCAATTAATTTTTAAAAACTCCAATAAATTCATACAACACCATATTATGATTCTACATCATTAATATGCTATAATAACACTTAAACATTAATTATATCTCATCATTTTATTTTTTTTCAAAACTTTCGGTACTTATATACATATATGCTATAGTTTTCCAAAAATTCCACATAAATTCATATAAGCATATTTAATACCCTAGATCATGATTTCATGCTCAAATCAACAATTAAAAATCATAATCATCAACATATGGCAACCTCAAGTTTTCGGTCAACATGTATAATTTAATAACATGCTTGATTTTGTAATATAATCTTAATATAAGCTTAGTAATATCATATAAACATGATTTCTAAACACTTAGTACATGATCATGATTTTCGAAAATTTCAACGTAATTTAACTAAGCTCATAACATAATATTTCATGGATGAAAATTAAAAATTCTAGCATGTAAACAAAGCTCGTAACGTTTCTAACCTTTTAATCGGAGTCGATTTCTAACGGCAACGTTTTTCTATCTAAAATTTGGGAAGGAAATTTGATGAACTCTCTAAAAATTTCTCCAAGTTTCGGTCCTAAGGGTGTCAAATGGGAGAGGTGTTGGATCCTATCCCATATTTATAAGCATGTCCACTTGTGTGATAATAATTACATAAAATCATAATTAATACACTTGCACCCTTATCTTCAAAAATTTTCGTCCACTTGCCTTAGCTTAGGGACAAAGTTTTAATTTTGTTGATGTCATACTTTATCACATTAATGTATATATCAAATCATATCAATCCTTATCAATTTAGAGAATTATCTCATTTTTTAATATGTATCACCTTTATAACATCATTGTCGACAACTTGAAATCAATTCCCAAAATTTTCATGAGTTGTCGATGACTATGCTATGTAAGAGAATAAAAGTTATATCTTATTATTTCTCAATATGTCATCTATCCTTATAATTAATGTGCACCTCTTTAATTAATATCCAAATCAAGAAAATCTTTATTTTTCCTCTTGTCCATAGTGATCGGCCAATTTGAATGCATAGGGGTGATTTTTATTTTTTTATTCAATCATATATCATATTATTATTATAAGATAAGATCATATTTGAAAAGTCAAATATTTCAACTAAGGGATAAGGTGTCTTTTTCAAAGTTAGAAGATAATTTTTCTCACCTTTATTTTCATCAATTTTCGGCCCCCCACTTGGATCCATCTAGATTACTTGTTCAAATTGGATTTTAACTCTACTTTACACCTATTAATATGATAAGATCATATCTTATCCTCACATAATTCAAAGCATGACATAAAACAATTTTATCACATAAAAATGCTCACATTTTCGGCTCTTATGGCACAAGTGGCCTCCCACTTGTGAAAGTTGATGCTACACCTCATATTATCTCTAATAATATCATATTAATATAATAATATGATATATCATCAATTGGATAAGAATTAAATTCAATTTTCCATATATATTGATTTTCGAAAACATTATATAGCCATAATGCTATTTATTTTATTTTCTTGTAATAAATAGCTAATACATAGTTATGTGACATATTATAAGTCCTAATTGATGATTTAAATCATAGGAAAATATTTAGAACAATTGTAATTCACAAAACCCTAATTTCGATTTTTAGGGTTTTCGAAATTGGCTAAATAATTCAATTTTGATTCCTTAATTCTCTAGAATTATTTTAATAATAAATAATGCTCTTATATCATAAAATAATCATAGGAATTTGAATTTTATAATTTCATGATCATTTGACTGATTTATCAACTCATCTCTAAACGTAGACGTTTGAAACATCTCAAAACGTTAATAGTTGAATTGTTTCTAAAATGTTCATAAATGAGTTGAAATCCCATTATTCATTCCTATAATAATAAGGAATTCAAATTCTAAGCTTCGATGCTTAGAAAATATCGTAAGACTTAACTGTCGAATTTTATCGACGTTAGAAATGTACGTTCGAAGGAATAGCATAAGCTACATTCCTTACTTCACTAAGCGTCAGTGAATAACATATATAAATTATCAAATTATGCCTCGTCATTATCGAGCATTGACTAATTAAGATTTTTATTATCGAGGCTAAAACCCTAATTACGATTTATATTATCGTAATTAAGTGTTAAAAATGCGGGATATTACACTCAGTCACCCCGGGGACAGTGCCTCCGGCCGCCTTAACAATGCTCCGAATGTTTCGTACATTGCGGCCTCGTATTCGAAGTTTGTTGAATCTGTTGAATCTGCGGGTGCTAGAGTTATTCCTCTCATCTACAATGAACCTTGGGAGGTTCTCTATGGAGTAAGCACCTTTCTTTGAGTTTTCCACTTGATAGTGTTATTGTGGATACGAACAACCTCTAAGGAATATGGATACTACTACACCCTGTTTGTTCAGTAGGCACTTGAAATTAGAAAAAAGAAAACGAAGGATACTTGCGCTAAAATCCTCGTACTCTACTTTAATTGTTCTTTCGTTTTTGTTGTACTATAGTGTTTTTTAGGGCTATATTATTTATTTAATACATACGACCATTGATTGATGTAATTGCGAGGGATCAGATTTTGTCCGATCCCTTCGAATCAGACGACTTGTTAGGGATGGGGGTGGTGGAATCGGTGAGCGGAGGAAGGTAGTTTAGGCATTTTATCTGCAGCGGTAGAGGCTTTGTTGTGTGGCTCCCTCGGGCCTCTTTTGCAGCCTACAGATGTTATTATCACCCTCGACTTGCATTTCGTTGTGCACATCCGCTTGCTTTCCGGTCTAATGTTTTAGTATTTGTTTTAGAGTGCAACATATAGCTATTTATAGTTATTGAGAGGAGAGAAATTTTAGATACAAGTATTAATAGTTACGCTTTCTATATTTATTTTCGTGTAAAGCTCTTAAACTATTGATCTTCACGGTATAAGTTGGCACAAACACAAGCAGATTTTAGCATTTGTTTACGCACCACATCGGTGACGATCTGTGACTACAATGATTCGGTAAATACCATGAAATTTACTTAATGATGATTGTTGTTGCCTAATAGGCTCTGTTTGCACTTTGATCCCATCATAAATGGTTTCTTTCTCTCTACTTTTGGCATCAATCGGATGGAAAGTCTCACTGTGTCTTGTCCCATGAGTCCTAGAAAGATGTAATGATTCTTGAGTGAAGACCAAATGGAGGAAAACCATTTACATTGCATGCAAGTTAGTCCCAAATAAATAGTACATTTAATGTAGATTTACTTATTTCTTTGATGTTATTGTGTTTTATGATAGGGGTGGCATTTGCATCTGGGCTGCTTCTTCTCCCGGTAATGTTCCATCTATTAGATCTGGGGTGAATTCTAACCCACTTTCAAGCTATTATTGTTATGCCTATCTTTCATTTCGACTCTGTTATTATCTAATTATGATGTTTTGCCATTTGCAAATTCATTTTCCTAACGAGATAGAGTTTTGGGTCTAATACAAATACTCAGGAAGTGTCTGAAATAAATTGCTCGACACATTGTAGTTAAAGTTTGTAATGGGCGGCGTAAATGGTATGCCGAACTTACTTACACTTGAACCTTTTGAAGCCATGCATGACTAGGTTGCTATTGAATCATGTTTTAAGGCCATATTGTGTTATAGGCAGCGTTGCATGCCGGTGTTCTTGTCCCCATAGGGCGATCACTTGTTGGTTATATTCTAAATGTCCTACAAATTAGTGACCAAGTCCATATGCGAGGCGATTGCTTATGGTGTTTGCGTGGGAAGACACACACTATGCATGTAAGTTAAAACCGCCTTTATTTGCATCCTGTTAATTTCACATGGCGGGACCAAGTCATAATTAAGATGACATAAAAATACTACATTTGAAAGTGGCGATTAACACAGAATTGGTACACGGATGAATAAGGTAGTGTTTTTTTTCCTCCGATTTTCAGAGATGTTACAAACTTACGGTCCCTATCGACACAAGCGGTTGATAGATATTTGATTTAATGTCACGATTGGAGGCATTGATGCCTATTTATGGGGTATATTTTATTGGAAGCTAAGATACAATAGACTTCTTGATGCTTTAGTTTGTTTTGTTGGGTCTACTACATTAACTTATAAAATGAACAATAAAAGTCCATATAATTTATTTTGTCCCCAAGTATGAAGCATGGGATATTTTACTTATCGACTCTATAGTATAACTCATCGATGTTCTCTACCTTGTTCTGCTGCTTGCTTGTTACATTTGCTTATTATCTTTGGGCTTCTATTGAAATTACAAGTATCAGCGTAATTACAGGGCAATTTTAGGAATAGTTATGACATCTCATGATTTTTCTACACATTTCGTATCGGGAGATCAAAATTCTCCGAGGATCATACCGTTGGCTATAAAGGATGTCTTGACATAATCCAAGATGCATGTTTGCTCGAATCTTTTGTGGTTACCCGATCGGTTTAATCAAACATTATATTTCAATGCACGCCTATGTTACATTTTACCTTTTATTCATTTGTTGATGTAAGTAGATAACATTTATGTATAAGCAACATATAACGGCTATGATAATTTCCTTCGGACTCATCTGTGTCGCGAATTCCTACTCGAGTGTCATATCTTGAAATTTACAATGAGGTTAGTATTACTAACAATTATCATGTCACATGAGTTATATGTCTCCAAATTTACCCCCTATACAATTAATCATGTCTTTCGCAAGCATTTTATTCCTTAAAAGAATTAGTAAAAAACCTACTTCACTTATTTTCACTATACACAATCACATGCCACTGCTAACTCTTGAGATTCCAATCAATGACATATATATATATATATATATATATATTGTGGACTTCAGAAATTTCATGTTTCTCTATACCTTTGTTATCAGGTGATCAATGACTTACTGGACCCCACTGGCCAAAATTTGCGTGTGAGAGAAGATGCACATGTTTATGTCATACTCATTGTCTTTATTCTCTGTATGTAGAGTATATTAGCCTTTTTGTAGGTCATTGTTGAATTTTATCTATGCCGACTATATCTTCCTTGCAAAGTTTAAGGACAAAATTGATTTAATTAATGGTTTTGCCAAAATATGCGAGGTTGCACTTTTAATAGCTTAAACTTTCAAGTTATCCTTCGGTGCTTATATTTATATTAGTTTGTCTTGCTAGTAGTTGAAATTGCTTAATCTGAAAGTCCTTAAGTTTTCATTATCCTATGACCTTGTATTTTGTACCAAAGACTTATGCACGGGATATGTTTTGTTCCTTTGTTCGTGGAATCCATCTAAGAGGCCAATGACATTGGAGGCCCTTCAAGACCCTTTCTTCCGGTAGGTTATCTTTATTTATGATAAGTCTTTGAATAACTTGTGTATTTAATAAGATTGTAAAGGTATTTTCATTTATCAAATCACTTTTGTTTTCTTTTTTATGTTGGATTCCATATACATGCATTCTTGCTAATATTTGATATTTTAAAGGTGTCAAGACAACCCACCCGATTCAAGCAATGCGAGTTCTTTGTACACGTTTCATGAAAGATATAATTGAAGAAGTTATGAAGAGTGGTTCCATTTCTTTACGTTCACATGTAAGATAAACATTTCATTTATGTTCTTATTGGGTAAAAAATCTTTAATATAATCATTTTTTTCATACAAGAGTACTAATATTCTATTTTTGAATTGTTAATAGTTTCAAAATCGATCTTACTCTCAAGAGGACATTGATGAAGTTCGCGTTGAATGGGAAATATCATGCTTCTTCACATATAGTCTTGTGATGTTTTAGTTGTAAGTTATTGATCTTTTGAATTATTTTGTACTGTGATATGGGGGATACGGTCTTATTGTTTTGTTATGTGATGTGCATAGTATTTTTGTATAGTGATTTTGTAGTTGTAATGAAAACAGATTTTATATTTTTGTATAGTGATTTTGTAGCTGTAATGAAAACAGATTGTATATTTTTGTATAGTGATTTTGAACATAGTCGCAAGTATATTTTAATCTCATTTGCTTGTGCGTTATTAATTGTACAGGTTTAAATAAAGAAATTAACTACGGTTGAAATTGAAAAATCATAGTACAAAAGATATATTGACTACAGTTTGATAAGTAAACCGTAGTTGTTATTAAATTGACTACGGTTGTATTAGAAAAAGCGTAGTAAATTTGGCATTAAAACCGTAGTAAATAAACTCAAAACCGTAGTTAATACATATAGACTACGCATAAAATGCGTAGTGTATGTGAAATTAAGTGTAGTCTATAGTGGGTATAGACTACGCTTAAAAAGCGTAGTGTATGTACGAAATTCTGTGTAGTTTGTCGGTATAGACTACGCGTAAAAAGCGTAGTCTATATGCGAAAAGTGTAGTCTATAGTGGGTATAGACTACGCTCGAAAGCGTAGTGTATGTGCGAAGTTGCAGATGCTGCCGGTATAGACTACGGCGTGGCGTGGTCTATATGCGAAAAGTGTAGTCTATGGTGGGTATAGACTACGCTCGAAGCGAGTGTATGTGCGAAAGTGCAGTGCAGTGCTGTTTAAGATAGACTACGCAGAAAAGCGTAGTCTATGTGCGAAAAGTGTAGTCTATAGTGGGTATAGACTACGCATAAAAAGCGTAGTGTATGCGCGCCTAGTTTTCTCTACACCACTTTTCTCTAAAGTCCGAAACGCACATAGACTACACATATTACGCGTAGTCTATACTGATTTTTCTAGTATTAAATGAATTAGATTTATTCTTATTTCTTACATGTATTTCTATTCTCACTGGAAATATATATATATAGGAGTTGGTTATAGAGGGAATGTAATCTTAGATAAGAACTAAGAATCAAAAATTGGTATTCATGAAAGTCATCTCTTAGTGAAAATATTTAACTCTCGGCATTCAAACAAGGGACAGAGCACGGTGGGAAGGTGCTCTCTCATTTTATTCAACAATGTCTTTCTGAAGCTCTTTCTCTCCCAGATCATAGAGGAATGTAGAGGCGGGTTCGGAAGGGCGAGGACTTTCTCATCTCATTTGCTCTGCTCAATTCCTCATTCACCTCCTCAAGAAGGTGAGACTATTTAACCTTTTCTATTTTAATATATTATTTTGATTCTGCATTACGTGGATAGAGAATCAAATGGGTTTTTTTATGTTTAGTCGGTTCTTGATTGCAAGTAAACTGAAACCCTCCACAATATGTTATTTTGACTATTCAATATATGGTTTTTGTTTATATTTCTCTTATTTGACCTTCTTTATGAAATTCTTTGACTTTGGGGTAAAACTGATAAAAGTAGCTGGCGAGCCAGCCCGGTCAGAAATCGTATCTAATTGCAAAACAGTCTAGCCAGAAATCGTATCTGATTGCAAAAATATGAGCTAAGCCTGACCTTCGTAATGTACTTACTATGAAGCAATGAGAGGTAGATAAGTTTCGCTAAAAAAAAAGAGTGATTATGATGAGACCTTTAGCCATTTTTCATGCTTAAGTCCATCGAAATGCTCCTCTCCATAGCAACTTACATCAATCTTGAGGTTTGACAAATGAAAAAATATTTCTTACACTTTGCGTAGATGTCTTTTTCTAATTGGGAACAATATAAATGTGTTGTCAGACGTAATAGACTGGTTGTCCTAGTAGTTTCAAATGAAGGACTTAAGAGATATTATATACATTCTTGGAATCACGTCTATCACATGTGGTAGTTATGCGTATAAACGTCGATATAAATGTGTGGTTGACATGTATGATTTTCACAAGTTCTCTAAAAGATGAGTTTAAAGTGAGATTCATTTTTTAGGATCTGTGTCTTCAAAGAATTGGATCCGATGGATCCGGAGTAGATCTGGATAGCTCTCTCACTTAAATTTCTATTAGAGATACGTGATTTATCATAAATCATAAAAGAAAACTAGGGTTTAAGAGAAAAAGAGAGGAAATGTGATCTCCATAGGGGACTACTCCTACAAGATTCTTGAAGTATTGTCCATCCAACATCAAGAATGGAGCACGATACACAGCCTAGATGATCAGAAACTGGAGTTAATCGAAGATCTCTCCAAAAAAAAATTAAGGGGTGACTATCAAGAAATCGAAGCCTGATGATGGTACGAATTGGACTTACCTGATCAAGAAATTTTTTCAGTCCAAAATGCTTTTTTAAGCACAATCACACACTCATAAAAATATCATGGTTTGTCTTATATATTATGTGTCACAGCCCCTCTAATCCAAAGGACAGATTAGAGAGAACTGGAGCTTGGAATAGTGATTACAACACATTTAATAAGAATAATCAAAGACTTCAAAATAAAACTTATCGAACTTCGATAATCAACCTTATTTACAAGGCAAAAGTAATTTACAGATATAAGGCTACAAGTCCTTAAACAGAAGGTTCGATAATTTGGACAGATTCAACTGTCAATATAAACATACAATAATATTCAAAATATGCAGCGGAAAGCATGTGAATGCATATATGACGATATGCACCCAAGGGTTCTTTCTTTCAAACATAATAAATAGCCAAAAGACCTCTGACTACTCAACATCTCTTCTCCATCACCATCGTCAGCTCAATCTGCACATTTAAAAACTGTAACAGCCCGCCAACCCAAAGTACGGATTAGCCGGGACTGTTAATTAACACGGGATTTTAAGTAAAGAATAATGATAAGGAACACTGAACGGTGTGACAAATATCGGGAATTTCTCTGAAATTTCAAGTGTTTAAGGGATGACAAATACATAACATACATATGACATCATAATCTAGCAGCGGAAAACATGTGGAATACACATGTGACAATGTGTATCCAAGGTTTAACTATCAGCGACAAAAGACCTGACTGCTCAACATTGCTCAATCCCATCTATCAGCTCAACCTGCACATTTAAAAACAAACATGCAGGGCTGAGTACAAATAATGCACCAGTGGACTTATTCACAAAACATTTTCTTTAAATTACACCGCCCGTAAGTAAGACACAAGGGTTTTAATTGAAAATGCCTCAGGCTTACTAAAACATTTTCTCATTTCTCAAAACATCGCTCACCGAGCATTTTCTCTTTATGATCCATATCATTCACATATCTCATATAACATCATCATTCTATAAACTCATCTCGCACCGTAGAAGGTGGCCACCTTCCCAGGCGCGATGACCGCCGAGAATTTTCCTTCAAGACACAAATACCTTTCTCGTGCACATAACCCAGCAGTGAATTCGCGATCCGCAGGGTGCGATATCGATTTTCTCATAAGTTGGGGAACGACCCGACAACTTAAGTCAGTTGGGGAACCAACAGCTCATATACTTTCATAGTTGGCTTGCCCAACAACATGATACAATCCATACATAAAACATAAATACTTTGGGCAGATAATTACATAACATTTCATAATCATTTCTCAACTGAAAGCTTTATAAATAAATACTTTTCAAAGAAAGCGTCGTAAATAAAAGGGTTTTTGAGTAAAGCCCACCTGGTAACTTTATATGCTTCTTAACGGTTCCTTGTTATGTCACACTGCTCAATTCCACGTTCTACCTTGACGTAAGAAGTCACTTTAGTACGTTGGTTCCGTTCGATAAAATCTATCAAACTCTGAATCTTTCTAACTAATTTAGTACGTCTTAGCGTATCTATTCAACGTACATCATAATCCTATTAGACGTATCACGTCACTTTGATCTCGTATTATCGAACTACGTGCTATTTTGACTTTTCAGTCAACATTTTGACTTTTCCAGTCAAACTTTGACTTTTCGATCAACAATGTTGACTTTAGTCAACATTTCGACTTTTCTTAAATTTTGACTTTCGATTAACTATACACTATAATCGATATTTTATGTGCGTTTCTAGCTCTAAAATTTCACATAAAATCATATTATGTTTAAAACATTATTTAAGAACATATTGTGCAATTATACTTCATAAAATAAATTTAGAACATTAATACCTTATTTTCTATAATTTTCGGCTATTTCAACAATTTATACCAAACTTGTGCAAATATTCCCATAAATTCACGTAACACTCTATTTTATGCAAGGATCAATAATATGTACTTATTTGATCATATAAAAATTATTTATCATTTAAATTTCTCACTAAAACTCTCGGCCCTTTTAAAATATCATACCAAACAATTTTTAAAAATTCCAATAAAATCATATATCACATAATCACTATCATATAACCTTACTATAACATAATTTTGATTAATTATGAACTATCTTATAAAATTTTCCTAAGTCATGTTCGAAAACTATGACTTAGGTCCAAATAATTTTTATAAATTCCAAAAATTTCATACAACACTATATTATGAATCTACACACTTAATATGCTATTATAATACTTAAACATGAATTTTATCTCAACATAATATTTTTATTATTATTTTCGACATTTATTAAAATAAATCTATAGTTTTCAAAAATCCACATAAAATCATACAAGTATGTTTTAATTCTCTAGATCATGATTTCATGCTCAAATCAACATTTTAAAATCAAAATCATCAACATATAGTGTCATCATGTTTTCGGTCCTTTTATAAAATTTGATACCATGCTTATCTTTGTATTATAATTAATATACATGCTCAAGGACAACATATAAACACTATTTCTAAACACTTTAGAACATGTTCTACAATTTTTGAAAACTTCATAAATGAATCATGCTCGTATCATAATATTTAACGGTTGATATACGAAAATTCTAGTATGTATACGTAGCTTGTAAGAAATCTAACCTTTTAATCGGCGTTGATTTTATCGGCGAAGGTTTATTTGATCTATGGTTTTGATTGAACAAGATGAACTCTCCCACTTTTTCTCTCAATAATTTCGGTGCTTAGGGGTCTCAAATGAGAGCTTGAAGAGCTTAAGGTCATATATATAGACCTAGGCAACTTGTATACTAATTATTACATAGAAAAATATCTTATACCCCACTTGTCATCTCTTGCATAATTTCGAAACCCATTTGCACAACTAGACAAAACCTTATCTTATCTCTTAATCACTTTAATAATGTCACCATATCTTTTAATTAATGCATTAGATCTTGTAGATCACAAAATAATTAAATCACAATATTACACTATATGTGTATACCTCTCGGCCATATGCAATATATTAAGGTTAATTTTTATTTTTCTCTTATCTTATACTATGTTATTATTATACAATAAAGTTATGTTTGAACAGTCAACAATTTCAACTTATACACATGTGTTTATACTATAAGGTTAGAATTTTCTCACCTTATCCTTATTATTTTCGGCCATCACTAGGTTTCAAACATAGATTACTTGTTCAAGTTGAACACTATCTCCACTTTACACCTCAACACAAGATAAGATCTTACCCAATCTTTTGCATTAATTAAGCAAGATTTTTGTTCATCAAATCCTTTAAAAGAATGAAATTTTGTCCATTAATGCACAAGTGTCTTCCCCACTTGTGCAAGTTGCTAGACAACTCACCTTATCTCTAATAATATCATATTAATGTAATAATTATGCTACATCATCCATAGGATAAGAATTAAATCAATATCACACTTAGAAACCCTAAATTTCGAAAATCATAGGGTAATTCCAAAATATTTTATTTTCTTGTATTAAATAGCTAATACATAGTTATGTGACATATTATAATCCTAGATGATGAATTTAATCATAGGAAAAATATTTAGAACAATTTTAGATCTCAAAACCCTAATTTGAAAATTTAGGGTTTTCGAATTTCTTAGAATTTGGTACTTTTTATTCCATTAATTCTATAACATTATTTTGATGATAAATAATCCTCTTATATCATAAAATAATCATAGGAATTTGAATTTTATAATTCCATGATCATTTGGCCAAGTTATCGAATTATTTCAAAACGTAGACGTTTAAAACGTCTCAAAATGTTAATAGTTGAATTATCTCTAAAAAAACGTTCGTAAACGAATTAGAATAACTTTATTCACTTCTATAATAATAGGGAATTCGAATTCTAAGTCTCGATGCTTAGAAAATATCGTAAGGCTTAACTGTCGAATTTTATCGACGTTAGAAACATACGTTCGAAGGAATATCAGAAACTATATTCCTTAATTCACTAAGCGTCAATGAATATTACACAGAAATTATCAAATTATGCTTAGTCAAAAACGAGTGTTGACTAATTAGGAGTTTAATTCTCGAACTTAAAACCCTAATTACGATTTAAATTATCATAATCAAGCATTAAAATTGAGGGATATTACATCCTACCCCCCTTAAAATAAATTTCGTCCTCCAAATTTGCATACCATAGAAAAGTACGGGTATCCTTTCACTATAACAATCTCAAATTTCCACGTAACTTTCTTTTGTCCATGGTCTCTCCATTGGACTTTCACCAACGGTATAAGCTTCTTTCTTAACCGTTGAATTTGACGATTAAAACAATCGTAGATTCTTTCATAACTCATATATTGATTAAAGAATAACGTCATCATGATGGTCATGTATTTTGGACCATATTCGTACTTTCTTTAACTGTAACACGTGGAAAACATTCTATATATTCCCCAAACTTGGTGGAAATACCAATCTATAGGCTGCTAGGCCCTTATCCTTTCTAGGATCTCGCAAGGTCCTATAAAACATAATCTCAACTTTCTTTTTCTCCAGACATTGAAATTCCTTTAATGGAGAACTTTAATACACTTTATCTCTGTATTCAAGATGCAGTTCATATCTACGCATATCAGCGTAAGACTTTTGTCTATCATGAGCTTCTTTCTTTCATTGCCTAACTCGGCAAACATTTCATTCATTCCTTTCACAGAATTGGCTTTAAAACTTTCCTCTTATTTCCTTCATCTCAATAAAGAGATGATCGATACTTTCTTTTATACTACGCCTCACATGGGCTATGTTGCTCGACAGTTATTGTCGTAGGTAAACCTTAACAGGTGGAAAAGTACGTTTCCAACTTGTACGTCAATTCTTTCTTTTGTAAGCCAATTCATATTCTAAATATAACCTTAAAATCTTTATACGATAAGAGACGTACGATTTTCTTAGTAAACAACCGGGCTATCTTATTAGACCCAGAAGTAGCCTAAATATGCATGAACTGGACATATTTGGGAAGTCGATATACTACTACTCATATAGTAGTGTTACCTCCTTTTGACTTTGACATCTTTCCTCTGTTCCTCTGTTATCCTTTTTCTTAAGTCAGACGTTAGAGTGAATACAATTCCTGATCGTCTCTGGTTGTTCAACCATCTCTATTCTCATTCTTTTAAACTTTTCAGTGAGTTTCTCTATCCTTGCACTGTTTTAACCCTTTGCTAGGTTCACATGGATTCCTTTGAATGTCACAACGTGTTAAAGGAATATCATTCCTTTAAACCGAATCTGCCTTAAATAAACTTGGTGAAATTTGTTTGACTTTAATGTCTGCAAGATAGTTCTTAAAAGCTCTTTATACTCTTTCTTGCATTTCAAAATAAATGAGAATATCATTTATGAAGGTTTAAGAAAATTTTATCTTAGTATGCGCGGAACACTCAATTTTTGAGGTTCATGAACACGGTTGGCGCATTAGTTGGTCTGAACGGCATAACTATAAACTCATAGTAGCCCTATCTTGTTCGGAAAGCCATTTTGGGTACATTGTCAGCTCGTACCTTAAGTTGATTATAGTCCTATTGAGATCGGTTCTCAGGACTACTCTTACTCTTTTCCACTGACCGAATACTCATTTATCCTCGGTAATGGATTATCCACTTTCGATAATCTACACACTTTCTTAATCGCTATCTTTCTCTTTTGACAAGCGAATTGGGTGCTTCTTAAAGTGATACTCTAGGTCCGATGAAACTTAGATTTTATAGCCTTTAAATTTGAATACTTATCCTTTCACTTTCCTTGAATCCATTTGATAAAAGTACTTTTGGCATAGTTTAATAATGGTTCTAACTTGATAGTGGAACTCTAGCTGCTTATCAGGGGTAACCTTGCTAAGTTGTCAGGAAATATCTAGAAATTCTCAAACAATTTCCACATCATCTATCTTCATTTCTGCTGTTCATTCTCTGCTTAGATAAACAGGGAATACTCTACATTCCTTCTTGTTTATTAATCTCCTTACTTGTAGTGTGGGTATGGTCGGAATTTTCTTCCCCATGTGGATCCCATAGAAACTTATAACTTCTTGCCCGGAGAAGCGGAATGAAATTTCCCTTTCCTTGTACAGGATTGGGGAGCGGTTTTCGACTAACCAATCCATTCTTAGGATTATCTCTATGTCTCATATAGGTACCATGTTCAAGTTCTTTACTAAATTCTTAAGTGATTCCAAGCTCAATTCTAAGTTCGAGAAATAAGCGTGATAGTCTTAGTTTCTTCTATATGTGAAATAATTCTCATTTCCTGAATTGCTTATTCAAACTCAAGTTCTAATATATCTACGCATGCTCTAGCATTGAAAGATATAACGCACTTGTATTGAACAAAAGTATTACAGGTACGGTGAGAAGTTTCCCATACCTTCTAGGTTTCCTTGGTTTTGTTCATTCGGTTCTTGGTATAGAGCATAAGCTCTAGCTTGTGTTGGTCGCGGCTGCCCTTGTTGTCGCTGCTTTGGTCGATATTGGGGTTGGTAGTGTATAGCCCTTAGTGGTTGGGTTTGGCTTGGTGGGTTGGGTTTCTCTATTCTTCCCGGGCGAACTCCTAGGCACTCGTTCGCATAATGGCCCTTCATGCCACATTTATAGCAACCAGTATTGCCTGCTAGACATACACTTCTGTGTGGTCTATGACACTTTGGACAGAGAGGGATTCTTATTTGTCCTTGTGGTGCCATGTTTCTTTTCCATGGCCTTTTGTTGCTTGAACTCCCAACACTTCTTCGATTGTAATCACTAAGATCACCTTCCCCTTTTCTCTTGCCTTTGTCACTAGCATTATGTGACTGGGTGGGAGCAGGCTTATCCTCTGGCATTGCTGCCTCAATGTCTAAGGCCCGACCAAGAGCTTCAGTATATGATAAGTCTCCATGACTGGCAAGAGACATTCTTATCTCATGCCTTAGACCAGATCTAAATTTCTCTGACATTTTTATGTCAGTATTTACTTGGTCCGGAGCATACCTTGACATGTCACAAAAGAGGCGATCATATTCTGTCACAGACATGCGTTCTTGCTTTAGATTGAAGAACTCAATTTCCTTCTTCTTTCTATAGTTTTTAGGAATGTATTTCTCATACATTTCCGTCTTAAAGTTTTCCCAAGTGAATTCATCTATTTGTTCTGGTGTTAGGGTTTTCCTTCGGGCTTCCCACCAGAAATCAGCTGATCCGGTGAGTTGGAAGGTCACACAAGATAGTCTCTCTTGTGCTGTACAACGAAGGAAATCAAATATCCTTTCTATTGTTCTTACCCATTGTTCAGCATCCTCGGGACTTCCTTTTCCATTAAAGGTAGGAGGATTTTATCTTAGAAAAAGTTCATCAATTCTACGATCAGGTGGAGGTGGGGGTGGTTGTGGTATTTCTTTTTCGGGATGTGGGACTCTGCCCCTTCTCCCACCTCTTCCTCTAAGTTCTTGCTCAAGCTCGCGTCTAGGCGGCATTCTGGAATTACAAAGGCGTAATTACCATTCACGTAATGCTTATTATAAATTATACATAACATCTTCAGGCAATCCCCTCATAAAATGGTTTTAGTAAAACCATTTACCCTTTTCATGTTCACTATTCGTGATTTCACGAAAATTTCAATTACTCGAGAACAACTTTGTTTAAGCATGTTCGTATGGATGAGGGTACAACAAGTGGCTTGTTAACGAGGATGCTATTTATCTCTTACGTATTCATTTAGAAGAATCTCATGTTCTTTCTAACTTTAGCATCGTCCAACCTACTAACGAGGTTCTTAAAACTATCAACTATCTTACGAATAATTCGTAATATTTTCCTCTATCCCGTAATTGTATAGCTGGTAATTTCCTCAGCTTTTCTTAACTCTTGCTTCTTTCTTTGAGCATAATATCCGAAAGTTATAATACTTTCGTTATACCTTGGTCCTCACTTTTAGGATTAAGATCGTCATCATTCTAATCTATACGGGTAAGGTAGTACATTTGTACACCACAACTTAGATTCCAAGTATCAATGTTTCATTGTCAAGTCTCAACGTCGGGATATCCTCCCGATACTTGGTTTAATACTAGGAATAGCCTAGCTATTCACATATCTCATTATTTGATCCATCGATCACACTATCTTTGGTTTAACCAAAGTCTCATATACTTGGGAACGATTCTACTTAAACCTAACCTTTATCGATTTATTGGATAAAACGAAAAACTTGATACTGAGATACTATCGTTCCTTTATATCCATCAACTGAGTCTTATTCATTTCCATACTTTAAATACGTCCGACCTACTATCAAGGTCTTATGGACAAATAACTATCTTTAAAGATAAGTTGTAATCTTTCTCACTATATCATAATAAGAGGAGATTATATCTCAAGGATATCATATACTTTCCTTTACTTCCACTCTAGCACTCAATGCTAAAAAGTATCTCGTTCATAACTCAGTCATCATACACTCACGTGGAAGTTATAACTTTTCTGTTATCAGTACTGGGAAAGCCCATCAAGGGTCGATCCACCTATGTGTATCATAGAAATATATCTCGTCTCTTCGAGAACTTCTTTACATCATATCTTGATGTTTATCACTTTACTGATCTGAAACTTTTAGGTGACAAGACACGTCAACCTTCGTCATACTTATTGGTTTCAAGGATTGAAGAGAATTTCATCATACCAACTTTCAAGAGGTCTGATTTAACAATTCAAGATGACAACTCTGAAGGTTGGAATCAACATGTTCTTTGACTTGAATAATTTGGAGGTAGGGTCCGAAGACCAGACTAACGAGTACTGAGATTTCTTTGGTCATATGGGGTGGCCAGGTCCGTCACAAATACTTTCTCAGTCACATGAAGGTTTGGTTTCAAAAGAATGCTTTATGAATTTTCTGGTTGCAACTTCTTTCAGAAAGAGTGAGAACTCAAGTGAAATCTCAATTGGAACTGGATTATAGGGTTAAACTCAATGACAGGATTTGGGCTGTGAATATGATTTGAAACCTTATACAACTCATTTTAGTTGTCATCAAAGGTTCTCATATACACATATGTTATAGTTCTTCTTGAACTATTGGAAATCTTGCTTTCTAGTAGCATTCTAAGATTCCTATCACACTGTAGAGTTCTCGTTCTACATATGTCGCAAGATCAGTATCAACTGTTTCTTTGATCACATTCTTATTTCGTTTCTAACGAGAAAGTCATAGTCAATTTGGATTTCCGTCATACGTGAACATCCAAACAAAAGACTATACTCATGTCACTGTAGTATAGTGACATTCATTAAATCATCATTCTCGTCTTTGCTCTTTGACTTTCTGCTCTTTGTTCTCGTTATTCAGCTCGAGATTCTCATTTCGATCTCGATTCTGTCATATGACAGACTAAAATTCTCATAGTTCTCTTTCTATGTTCTTTCGAAAAAGGGATCATGCGACTTAAACAGTCTATGTTCTTTTGGGATAACATACCCATCATCAAAATAACTGGAAATTTCATAACTGTGAACATTCATAACATAATTCTTTCATAATAATCATGCTCATTGAATTTCACGAATTCAAAGATTTCACTTTAGACATATCAATGTCAACACTTTCTCATAACATCATCATATGTAACAGCCCCTAAATCCTAAGTACGATTTAGCAGGGGCTAATACTTGGAATAATAATCAAGAAAGCTTTAACCAATATATATACAAGAACTCATATGTTCTGGACGTATTCAACTAACAACATCATAAAATAAATTAATTCAATTGCAATGAAAAGCGTGTGAATACACATATGATGATGTGTATTCAAGGTTTCTAATATATCGTATTCAAAAAGGGTTCCGACTGCTCCGACACATCTCCATCCATCATCTGCTCAACCTGCACATTTAAAAACAAACATTTAGGGCTGAGTACAAGATTGCACTCGATGGCTCATGCCAAAATAATTTATCAAGTTTAAATTACTACGCCCATCACGGTAACACACGAGGTTTTAATTCAAAATACTCGTGCTTACTAAATATTTTCTTTCATTTTCCATAAAGATTAAATGCGGCGGACATTTTCATGTATGTATGATCCATATCCACCACAATAATTCATCCAACAATAATTCCTTGTTGGAGAGAGGCCTCCTCTCACAGAGCGCCATGATGACCGAGCACCCTTTCGGACACGGTCACAAAATAATCGGTGCACAAAATCCGGGCCATCTCAAGACGGGATCTGAATTCTCCATCATCCTTGGGGGTACTTCCAAGAATACGAATTCAAGCATGTCATAAAGTGGGAGCTACCCAACCATATGCATCAAATATCATGGATTGAATACATACATAAAACATAAATATTTTGGGCAGGCAATTAAATAAATCATTTCATAAATATTTACTTGCAATAAAGCATCATAAATAAATCATTTGGTAAATTATACCAGTTTGAGTATAGTAAAGCCCACCTTTACTTTTGAACTTGAATTTCGATCGCGTGTTCTCCTACGGTTGCGTGTGAGCCTTCACGTCCCGCTTTACGCAAAATTTCGTTTAGCACGTTGGCGCGCTTTTCGAGATTTTCAAGGTTCGTTCGACTTTGATAAATAGAATAATAATTCAAGTTCTAATAAACTTTATCGTCGTTTCTACGCGTATTTCAATAAAATAATTCTAGTATTTCGAGATAGGCGTAATATGATCTGGTCTCATTTTAACCTTTTAGATTAAATAATTAGCGATATAATAACGTTATTGATAAAATGATTTCAATTATGAAATCTTTTCTCACAATTGAGATATTGAATAAAAGTGTCGTTTTCACGTATTAGCGTATTTAATGAGCGATTTAAATGCGTTAATTTGAAAGTCAACCATTTTGACTTTTCGTTATAATATTTCAATAAAATACATTTTAATGTATAAAATTAATATAAATCGATTTTCAATCGATTTCTTTTCAATTCTCGATTTTTCACGCAAATCGATAAACTTGATTAATATTTTCTTTCAATATTAATCTTTTAATAATTTAAGCATTATTTTATGCTTTTAACGTTATTTGATATAACGTTTCATCGTAAACATAATATTCTATGTTTAATAAATCTCGAAAATTCAATTATGTCTAAAATAATTTTTAGACACATAATATATTATTTTTCTTGATTAAAAAGGATTTAAAAATCCTTAATAAAAACACTATAGCTCACTACTATATCTATAAATTCAAACTTGTTCCAAAATTTCTCTAAATTCATATAGTGTATTATTTTACACTATGATCATTAATATGTATTAATATCACTATAGAAAATTTTGGAACTTCACCTATGTATTACTATAGGTCTCGAAAATCCTCCAATAATTATCAAATAATTTCCTAAAATTTTAATTAAATTCCACAATGTCTAATTATCAACAATTAACACTAATACATCATAATATCCAACATTTAACACTTATTTATCAACATATCCATACTTAGGCATTCTTGAAAATTTTCAAATATATGAACAATATTTTCTAAAAATCTAATAAATTAATCACATGCTTAAAATTTATCATGGATTCATAAAATGCTTTTACATTAAGTACATAACAAGCATTCATCACAAGACAACTACAGAATGCTCACGGCATTCTTCAAAAAAAATTCAAAAGTTTTCATTCCTTTTTTTTTTCGGTAATCATACTTATATTGCACATAATTTCCAAAAATCAAACCTTAACAATTTCATCAAATCATTTTGATACCTACATATATATAACATATGATTTCCAATAAAATCAAACCTTAATAATTCCATCAATCTTAGCGCACGGCTATATCCTTGAATCAATTCAATATTTTCTAAATTTGTTAATTAACAAATACATGTTTAATCTTTTATTTAAATAACCAATATAATTCATAAGCATCATGCTTAACAATGTTTACAAACAACAAACATGATCACATGATTTTTCATATTTCTATCATTTATTAACATAGCATGTATATTAAAATCTAATCGTTGTAATTCGAAAATCTTAACGTACAATTAAAGGTCGTTCGATTCCTAACCTTTTAACGGTATTGATTTAATGTGCACAAGATTTAGATACCAAGCTTTGGCTAATGAAGTGATGAAGAACACTTATGGTTTTCAATAGAGAGCTCACGGTACTCTTCCTTGTTTTTGGAGAGAGATGAAATGAATTTTCTTTGGTCTCAACAAAGACTTAAGTATGCACCTGAATTAAGACTAAAATTCCTATACTCTCATATCTCTCACTCACTCTCTCGGTCACTCTCTCACAAATCAAATGGGGAGCCTTTCAACCATATACTTTATGACTCACCATATATTACATCATGGTAGTTACTACCTACATAAAGTTTTTGATCAAAACAAAACAATTTCCTTTGCTTTGAGTTATTAGAATGTCGGTTCTCACCCCCACACAAGATTTGGTGATGACTCACAATGAATACATCATGGTATTAAATGTTTCTTACACCAATCTTGAACAAAACAAAATTTGATTCATTGGTGCAGTGAAGAGAAGCCGTCGGCTCTCTCTCTTGTGTACAAAGAGAAACATTTTTTTAATTAATCTCAAACCATGTAAATAAAGTCTATGCTCTTACCAATGTGAGTATGTCATCAAAGGTGTTTCTATTTTTCTTCCAACCTCAAATTAGAAGCAAATACACGGCTACCCTTGCTCACAAGCATCCCACTTGGTTTATCAATTAATTTACTTGGTTATGAGTGTAGAAAGTATCTTACTTTATTCACTTGATCACATAACATAGTAATTGTAGCACAATTAACGTAAATAATGTTGCACACACATTATCTCACGACACTTTTCCTTGTGTATTGATATATATTCTATTTTCATACTATAAGTAGTTATATATCATAATATATATATTTTAGATGATAAATTATATCATAGGAAAAATTATTGGAATCAATCGAAGGTAGAAAACCACAATTCTCGATTTAGGGTTTCGAGAATCTTAATAATCAAAAATATAATTCCAAAATTTTCTAGCATTATTTCAATGCTAAATAATATTCTAATTATATAAAATAATCATAGGAATTTAAATATCATAATTCCTTGATCGTTAGACTTGATTCTCAAGTCGTCTCAAAACGTTACGTTGAAACGTCTCAAAACGTTAATTATCGACTCATCTCAAAATGGTCGTAATAAAGCTGTAATCACTTTATTAAATTATTCCCATAATAATGGAATTAAATTCTAAGTTTAAAACTTAGAAAATATCACGAGCATTTAAATATCGATCTGAAATCGACGTAGAATTAATCTTGTTGAAATCGTTACATATTCGTATTTCTCGATTCACATTCATCGTGAATAAAACATAGAATTTATTATTCCAAAGATAATCGAAATCATTATTCGATATTTTAATAATCAAATTATCGAGACGAAACCACAATTTACGATTTTATTATCGTAATTGGGCTTTTAATAAATCGGGTATTACATTCCACCCCCCTTAAAGAAATTTTGTCCCGAAATTTACATACATCAAAAAGTATGGGGCATCTTAGCACCATAATATCATAAATTTCCACGTGATTTTCTTTTGTCCATGGTTTCTCCATTGGACTTTCATCAAAGACCCAATTTAATCCTCAATCATTGAATCATACGATCAAATAGTCGTAGATGTTCATCACAACTCATCTTTGAGTTAAAGATCACGTCATATAATGAATTACGTGATTTGGGTCATATTCATATTTCTTTAGCTGTGACACGTGGAAAAACATTATGTACATTCCCCAAATTTTTGGTGGAAATACCAAACTATAGGCTACTGGGCCTTTTATTTCTAGGATCCTCGTAAGGTCCTATAAAACATAATCTCAACGTTCCTTGTACTTTAAACTTTATAATTTCCTCATGGAGAAATCTCGAGAACTTCGTTTCGCATTCAAAATCTTTGTTCGGATCACAGCGTACTAGCGTAAGACTTTTATCATCTTGAGCTTCTCTCAGTCTTTGCCTTATTTGGCAAATATCTTAATCATTTCATTTACGTTGTCAAGACTTTATACTTTCTCTCACCTACTTTATTACAATAAAGTGGTGGTCGATATTTCTTTCCATATAATGCCACGTGTGGCTATATCAATCATTGCTTGACAGTCATGGTCGTACGTAAACTTAATAGGTGGTAAAACATGTTCCCACCTGCACCTCGATTTAACATGAATGTTCTCATCGTATCTTTAAACATTCATATTGTCCTTTTTTTTTATCGTTCATCTGTCCGTGAGGGGACATCTACGATAAGGTTCAAATCGTGCATAACTCCCTTTTTGGTGAGCTAGCTCAAAATCTAGGGGTAAACTTGGAATTTCTATCTGAAGTGGTAGGTTTTGGTACCCTTGCAAAGATCGATTTCCTTTTGTACGGTCGAGATAAAATTTTCAGATCTCTCGAGTCATCCGGATGGCGAGAGATAAGCATATTTGGTGAGTCGATCCACTACTACCCATATAGTAGTGTTATTTCTTTATGACTGTGGCAAAACCTGTCATAAAATCCATTGCTATGTCATTTCATTTTCATTTGTATCTCATTAGAGATTATAACCTCTTATAAGGTCATTGATACTATGCCTTCATCTCTTATAACCGAGACAATGCTCGTCAATGAGGTTATAGCTCATTTCATTCTTTACTATCTAATTTTTCTCGTAAAACATAATATACTTTAATCCTGCTTGGGTGGGCGGTATGAGGAATATCATGAGCTTCATTCATGATTTCATTTCTAAGCTTTTTATTGCTTGAAATGTATATATAACCTTTCCTTAGACAATATGACATTGTCAGGCGCCTCTTTAAAAACCCTTCAGCCCTTCATAGGTGATAATTTATATCACAACTGAAATCTTTTACTCATTCGAGCCCTCTTTTCTATATCATTTTTAAGTCTCTTACTCGAAGAAAAATTTAAACTTTTATGGTTTGTGAAGATCTCACAACTTATTCCATATAGGAAATGTCTCCAAAATTTTGGTACGTACTACTGCTGCTATTTCAAGTCGCGAGTTGGGTAATTCTATTCGTGAGGTCTAAGTCATCGTGGTGCTTTGACTATTATCTTTCTCACTTTAATAAGTGGCCTCACATTCATTTGTCCATGTAAATTTGATTCCTTCGGAAGACATCATGTGTCTAAGGAATTTTCCTTCTTTAAGCCGAAATTCATATATTAAACTTGGCAAAATTTTGCTCGACTCTAAAAGTCCATGTCTGATCCTTTGATGCTCTTTATGTTCTTTCTCGTCCTTCATATGGATAAGAACATCATTCATAAGGATTTAGACAAAATTGTCTAAGTATATATGGAACACTCGGATTTCGAGGTTCATGAATAGGGCTGGTGTACTAGCTTGTCCGAATGGCATGACTATAATCTCATAGTAACCATATCTTATTCGGAACAATTTTGCTTTCGTACATCAGATACCATTTACACATAAGCCACCATTTACATATGAGTCTCATATTATCATAGGACTTTATGTCTCTGGGCGGCTTTCGTCGGAATCGTACCTTTCGCTTAGAAACTTGCCCAATTCCAGGTACGTTTTTACCTCATATATCCGACGATCTTTCTCTTTCAAATAGCCAGGGGTCACATTGCTCCCTATTACTTCTTTGATTCCAGAAGTGTGTGTTACTTTTATCAGAAAGTAAGGTTGAGTTGATAGCGGAAATTCCCCTAATTCGAGGGTGATAAGATCCTGCCCTTTTGCCATTCTCATCTCTTTCTGGTATAATAGACGGCACAGGACGTGAGGCGGCATTTGGAACATCAGGGTACAACCATTCATTTATGCCCTGCTGTGTAACTTGCCGGAAACCAGGACAAGTACCCGTAGGTGCCGTTCCCTATGCATTATATGTATACTTGAGCCTGTTGACAAATCCTGGTGAGTCTGCCCAAGTCTTGGAATCTTCTACTTGGAGAATATATTTTCTTGATACTTCTTTTGCAAGATTCTGCCAATCTATTGGCAAACGATGGATAAATTTATTGGATGTCATCCTCATCCATCTCTCCATAGTTACGAGCATTCATCCATGATGTAGAAATTCTTCCAAAAACTGTCCCAAGTCATGCCCAGTTTATAATAAGATAGTCAATACTTCTGTATGAACTCTAACTTGTAGGCCTTGGGGTTAACTTTCTACTCGTCAGACTCTCTTTTCTTACCATCTGTAAACAGATAGTTCTAGATGAGCCAATCTTAAATTAAAGCAATTGAGGATCCAAAAATCCCGTTGCATAGAATTTCAAATGGAGAGACTATGTCCGTGCTTTTAATCACGTGAGTGACATCCATTTTTGAAACTTCTGTTTCTTGAATTATATCTACGTCCCACATAGATATTATGTTCTAACTCATTTGTTAGAACCTTAGGCGATCCTAGGCCCAAATTTAAACTCGAGCAACACCTGCGATGGCCATAATTCTCGTATAGGCGAAGAGATTTTCATTTCTCGATTCGTTTACCACGAATTGGGTTCTATCCTTTCTACGCATACTTGTGCGATGTTGAAAAGCAAGCACCTATATCGAGCAGAAAAATTATAGGTATTAGAAATTTTCTCATATATCGTGCCTTCTTGATTTATGTTAGTCACTGTACTCGGTGCAAGTATAGGCTCGGTCTACGGTGTTCTCGTGCGTTCAAATAAACATCTATTTCATACATCATTGTCCTTTCCCTTGGGACATTATGCTTTCTTGCTATGGCCTTCTGCTACCTCGTTAATCATATCCTTTTCGGTGTCAGTACTATTATGCTTTTATCAATAGCATTCTGTGGTTAGGTTTATATCGACCTATCCTTGATATTAATATCTCGATAACTTAATCTCATCGTAGGGATCGTGATGTATCTGACACTATCATTCATCTCTGATCCAGTATGAATGATTCAATTTCCTTTTCACTTTATCAATCTTAGGAATATATCTCTCATATATCCTTACTTTAAACTCTTTTCTAGAGAAAATCCTTGTACTGGCATTCAATGCCATCGTTTGTAATATCCCTTTTTGGATATACGTCATTTCTTCTTAATCTTTATTGATTCATTATGCAATTTTGCATAGGATAAATCCTTGGTCCACTAGGGACGTATTATACTTTTGCTTGACGTCAATTATCTTTACCATTTTCTCGACATTCGATGAATGCTTCATTCCCATGTCAGAGATACTTAATATTCCACTTTATTGATCGTCACAAAAGTATGAGGGGTAAGATTTACAATTAGATTCACCTTAAGATTCTTCCATGTGAATCTTTTCATTTGTTCTCTTGAAAACATTTCCTTTGCAAAAGTCTAAAGAAGCTATCTTGCTTGTTAATTTCTAAGACACGCATGAGACAAGCGTTACGTGTCAATACAATTTAGAGCACTAAGATCCATTTCAAATAATGAATCATTTCTTACTCGCTTCTTTACTTCAAAGGAATTACTTTACTTATCAAGTCATAATATCTTTGAAACTTATCTCATATTGTGGTTATCTCATAATTGTATAGCTCATAATTTCTTCGGTTATTTTGGACTTTTGTCCCTTTTCTTGAGCATGGTGTCAGAAAGTAATATTACTTTCATTATACTTCGGTTCTTACTCTCAGGACTAGAACCGTCATTAATGTCATATAGCTTGGTAAGGTAGTACATTTGTACACCATAACTTAGATTCCAAGCATCTCATCACCACGTCTTCATTTTGAAGATATTTTCTCCATACTTGATTTACATGCTAGGGCTATCCTAGCTGTTCACACATCTCAATGATTATGATTTCTCAATCTCATTATCATTGGTTTAACCAAGTCTCAATTACTTGGAATTGATTATGCTTAAGCATAATCTCATTGATTGAGGTATAAAACGAGAGATTCATTATCTGAGATGCTATCGCTTCTTTACATATATATTCTTTGAAAAGAACATTGTGCATCTCCATTCTTTAGACATGTCCAACCTACTAATGAGGTATTAGGGACAAACAACTATCTTAAAGATAAGTTGTAATTTCTCTCGTTATGTCATAATAAGGGGAAATTATATCCCACGAATATCATATACTTTTCTTTACTTGTACTCTTGCATTCCATGCTAAAGAGTATCTCATTCATAACATTTCATTATCATAATGGTCACATGAAGATATAACTTCACCGTTATCAATATAAATACGCCCATCGTGGGTAATTGCATCCATGTGCATTATAGGAAAATATCTCGTCTCATCGAGATCTATTTACATCATATCTCATTGATGTACGTCACCCTCTTGATCGCAACCTTTAGGTTATCAAAATAAGTCAACCTACATCATACACGATGTTTATCACTTTACTAATTCAAAACTTGGGTGACAAGATAAATCAACCTTCATCTCACCTATTGGTCTCGTGATTGAAGAAATTGCATCATGTCGACTTCCAAAGATATGGGTTCGTGATTCAAAATAACATATCTTACTATTTGAATCCATATATTCTTTGAACTGAATAATTTGGGATCTAGGGTCCGAAGACCAGAATGACAACTACTGAGGTTTCTTTGGTCATATGGGTTGGCCAGACCCATCACAAATATTCTCTCAGTCACATGAGGGTTTGGTTTCAAAAGGACACATTATATATTCTCGGGTTGAAAATTTTCTTCAGAAAAAGTGAGAAACTCATGTGATTTCTCAATTTGAACTAGGTCATAGAGTTAAATTCAATGACAGAAATTTGGTAATGAATAGAATTTGAAACCTTATGTAACACATTACAGGTCATTCTCAAAGGTTCCTCTATATGTCATAGCGCTTCTTGTACTACTAGGGATACTACTTTTTAGTATCATTCTAAAATTCTAATCGCACTGTAAAATTCTCATTCTATAAAACTATAAACTAACTTCAACTGACTCTCGTCAATTCTGGTGAAGGAAATCAGGGCTTTGGTCCTTCATAAGAATTATAGTACTCTATGATAGGAGTACGTAGGTGTAAACCGTTCGTAAATCGGAGTTCAAACGAAGGAGAACGGGCTAAAACAAAAACATTGCGCAAAACAGTTTTGCTGATGCCGAGCTCGGGATACCGAGGTCGTAAGTAATACCGATGTCGAAGTTGTTGCCGAAGTCATTTGCTAATGCCAAGGTCATTGCCGAGATTTTTGACATAATGATGAAGTCATTAAGGCCAACTTCAAAGTCGAAGTTGAGGGTATCGACGCGCCACGGTCGGCGTACATGTCGGCGCCAAGTCGTACATGATAATGCCGACATCAAAGCCAAAGGCGTACAGGTCATCGCCGAGGTTGTTTTCCGAGGTGGAGGTGATCTGACCGAGGTCAAGATAAATTGGCGAGGTGGATGTCACACCTGTCGTTGCCGAAGTCAGAAGCCGAGCTCGTAACCACCGGGCTTGCTTCTGCCGAGGTCGCACTGCCGAGCTCGGCCGAGGTGGTGATAAGGTCGAGCGGTCGGTCAAACAACCGAGGTCGCCCGCCAAGGTTGGACTAGACTTTCGGTCGGATGAATCGACCGGAAGTCAAAAATTATACATCTTGGTGCGAAGTCAAGTCGAAGTCGAGTTCAAGGTCGGTGAGCATGATCGCGAGTTCGATTTAAGCGACTCTAACGAATTTTTTTTTTTTGATCATATCTTTACTTGTTTTCGACGAAGAGTCATAGATGATTTGGAGTTCCGTCATGCGTGAACTTCCAAATAAAAGGATCATTCTCGTGTCACTTATCGCATAGTGACATTCATTTTCTTGACATCTTTTCCAATTACGAGCTTGAATTTTCTTCTCGTCTATCAATTCGAGATTCTCGGGATGGAATAAATTCTAATAATCCATCTTCCTATGTTCTTCATAATTGGGATCATGCGTCTTAAGCGATCTACGTTCTTTTGGAATGACATACCCATCATCGTAAACATCTTTGGGATTGAAATAAAATTTTCAAATATTCATATCAATAAATTTCTATTGATTTACATGAATTCAAACATTTTATCGAAAAAAAAAAATTATGTCCATACATTCTCGTATGATATTATCATACGTTGGTGGCGAGCCAACAACTTTCATTATCAATTCTCATAACTTCATTTGGGATGACAATAGTCATTAATCAAAACAATATGGAGAATTGAAGAATAAAATTTCAATATAGCGAACATAGTTCGTTTTAAACATCGCATTTCTTGCGAAAAAAATTGATCAATAATCCATCAATCAATAAATCATGGTTATTTACAACCTTTTTCATTTCATTTGTCGATAATGTTCTATCGACAACAAATCAAATTCATAAGTCATTTGTCGATAATATTCTATCGACACCAAATCATTGGTAGATAATGTTCTATCGACACCAATCATTTGTCGATAATGTTCTATCGACACCAAATCAAATTCATAAATCCCAAATTTTTCTTTTCAAAGATGAGAAAATAATTTACCTTTTTCCCAGTTGAGCTTGATGTGATGGAGTGTCGAGCAGTGTCGGCTGACCTCTAAAAGTCTAGTGACTCAATCTAGACTTAATTTTGAAATGGGGTTTTGGATTCAAAAGCGAACCGCTCACGATACCACTTTGTAATGACCCCAAATCCTAAGTACGATTTAGCGAGGACTAATACTTGGAATAATAATCAAAAGCTTTAACCAATATATATACAAGAACTCATATGTTCTGGACGTATTCAACTAACAACATCATAAAATAAATTAATTCAATTGCAGCGGAAAAACGTGTGAATACACATATGATGATGTGTATTCAAGGTTTCTAATATATCGTATTCAAAAAGGGTTCCACTGCTCCGACACATCTCCATCCATCATCGCTCAACTCGCGCATTTAAAACAAACATGCGGTGAGTACAAGATTGCACTCGGTGGCTCATGCCAAAATAATTTATCAAGTTTAAATTACTACGCCCATCACGGTAACACACGAGGTTTTAATTCAAAATACCGTGCTTACTAAATATTTTCTTTCATTTTCCATAAAGATTAAATGCGGCGGACATTTTCCATGTATGTATGATCCATATCCACCACAATAATTCATCCAACAATAATTCCTTGAGAGGAGGCCTCCTCTCACAGACGCCATGACCGCCGAGCACCCTTTCAGACACGGTCACAAAATAATCGGTGCACAAAATCCAGGCCATCTCAGCACAGGATACGAATTCTCCATCATCCTTGGGGGTACTTCCAAGAATACGAATTCAAGCATGTCATAAAGTGGGAGCTACCCAACCATATGCATCAAATATCATGGATTGGATACATACATAAAACATAAACATTTTGGGCAGGTAATTAAATAAATCATTTCATAAATATTTACTTGCAATAAAGCATCATAAATAAATCATTTGGTAAATTCTACCAGTTTGAGTATAGTAAAGCCCACCTTTACTTTTGAACTTCAAATTTCGATACGCGTGTTCTCCTCTGGTTGCATGTGAGCCTTCACGTCCCACCTTTACACAAAAATTTATGTTTAGCACGTTGGCACACTTTTCGAGATTTTCAAGGTTCATTCAACTTTGATAAATAGAATATTAATTCGAAGTTCTAATAAACTTTATACTTCGTTTCTATGCGTATTTCAATAAAATAATTCTCGTATTTCGAGAGAGACGTAATATGATCTACAGTCTCATTTTAACCTTTTAGGTTAAATAATTAACGATATAATAACGTTATTGATAAAATGATTTCATTTATGAAATTTTTCTCAATTGAGATATTGAATAAAAGTGTCGTTTTCACGATTAGCGTATTTAACGAGCGTATTTAAATGCGTTAATTTTGAAAGTCAACCATTTTGACTTTTCGTTATAATATTTCAATAAAATACATTTTAATGTATAAAATTAATATAAATCGATTTTCAATCGATTTCTTTTCAATTCTCGATTTTCACGAAATCGATAAACTTGATTAATATTTTCTTTCAATATTAATCTTTTAATACTTTAAGCATTATTTTATGCTTTTAACGTTATTGATATAACGTTTCATCGTAAACATAATATTCTATGTTTAATAAATCTCGAAAATTCAATTATGTCTAAAATAATTTTTAGACACATAATATATTATTTTTCTTGATTAAAAAGGATTTAAAAATCCTTAATAAAAACACTATAGCTCACGACTATATGCTATAAATTCCAAACTTGTTCCAAAAATTTCTCTAAATTCATATAGTGTATTATTTTACACTAGGATCATTAATATGTATTAATATCACTATAGAAAATTTTGGAACTTCACCTATGTATTACTATAGGTCTCGAAAATCCTCCAATAATTATCAAATAATTTCCTAAAATTTTAATTAAATTCCACAATGTCTAATTATCAACAATTAACACTAATACATCATAATATCCAACATTTAACACTTATTCATCAACATATCCATACTTAGGCATTCTTGAAAATTTTCAAATATATGAACAATATTTTCTAAAAATCTAATAAATTAATCACATGCTTAAAATTTATCATGGATTCATAAAATGCTTTTACATTAAGTACATAACAAGCATTCATCACAAGACAACTACAGAATGCTCAAGGCATTCTTCAAAAAAAAATTCAAAAAGTTTTCATTCCTTTTTTTTTTCCGGTAATCATACTTATATTGCACATAATTTCCAAAAATCAAACCTTAACAATTTCATCAAATCATTTCGGTACCTACATATATATAACATATGATTTCCAATAAAATCAAACCTTAACAATTCCATCAATCTTAGCGCACGGCTATATCCTTGAATCAATTCAATATTTTCTAAATTTGTTAATTAACAAATACATGCTTAAGCTTTTATTTAAATAACCAATATAATTCATAAGCATCATGCTTAACAATATTTACAAACAACAAACATGATCACATGATTTTTCATATTTCTATCATTTATTAACATAGCATGTATATTAAAATCTAATCGTTGTAATTCAAAAATCTTAACGTACAATTAAAGGTCGTTCGATTCCTAACCTTTTTAACGGTATTGATTTAATGTGCACAAGCTTTAGATACCAAGCTTTGGCTAATGAAGTGATGAAGAACACTTATGGTTTTCAATAGAGAGCTCACGGTACTCTTCCTTGTTTTTGGAGAGAGATGAAATGAATTTGCTTTGGTCTCAACAAAGACTTAAGTATGCACCTGAATTAAGACTAAAATTCCTATACTCTCATATCTCTCACTCACTCTCTCGGTCACTCTCTCACAAATCAAATGGGGAGCCTTTCAACCATATACTTTATGACTCACCATATATTACATCATGGTAGTTACTACCTACATAAAGTTTTTGATCAAAACAAAACAATTTCCTTTGCTTTGAGTTATTAGAGCCATCGGTTCTCACCCCCCCCCCCTCCCACACACACAAGATTTGGTGATGACTCACAATGAATACATCATGGTATTAAATGTTTCTTACACCAATCTTGAACAAAATAAAATTTGATTCATTGGTGCAGTGAAGAGAAGCCGTCGGCTCTCTCTCTTGTGTACAAAGAGAAACATTTTTCTAATTAATCTCAAACCATGTAAATAAAGTCTATGCTCTTACCAATGTGAGTATGTCATCAAAGGTGTTTCTATTTTTCTTCCAACCTCAAATTAGAAGCAAATACACGGCTACCCTTGCTCACAAGCATCCCACTTGGTTTATCAATTAATTTACTTGGTTATGAGTGTAGAAAGTATCTTACTTTATTCACTTGATCACATAACATAGTAATTGTAGGACAATTAACGTAAATAATGTTGCACACACATTATCTCACGGCACTTTTCCTTGTGTAATGATATATATTCTATTTTCATACTATAAGTAGTTATATATCATAATATATATATTTTAGATGATAAATTATATCATAGGAAAAATTATTGGAATCAATCCAAAGGTAGAAAACCCTAATTCTCGATTTAGGGTTTTCGAGAATCTTAATAATCAAAAATATAATTCCAAAATTTTCTAGCATTATTTCAATGCTAAATAATATTCTAATTATATAAAATAATCATAGGAATTTAAATATCATAATTCCTTGATCGTTAGACTTGATTCTCAAGTCATCTCAAAACGTTAACGTTCGAAACGTCTCAAAACGTTAATTATCGACTCATCTCAAAATGGTCGTAATAAAGCTGTAATCACTTTATTAAATTATTCCCATAATAATGGAATTAAATTCTAAGTTTAAAAACTTAGAAAATATCACGACATTTAAATATCGATCTGAAATCGACGTAGAATTAATCTTGTTGAAATCGTTACATATTCGTATTTCTCGATTCACATTCATCGTGAATAAAACATAGGAATTTATTATTCCAAAGATAATCGAAATCATTATTCGATATTTTAATAATCAAATTATTGAGACGAAACCCTAATTTATGATTTTTATTATCGTAATTGGGCTTTTAATAAATCGGGGTATTACATCATAACATAATCATATGTTGGTAGCGAACCAACATCTTTCAATATCATCATAACATCAAAATATGTTGGTAATGAACCAACAACTATCAAACTCATCATAACAGTATCATACGTTTGTAGCGAACCAACAATTTTCACTTCATCATACCAGCCAACTCCACATATAACAATATCATATCAAATTAATCCTAGCCAGGTATTCTGCATCCGGCTTAGGAACAAATATCAATTTCTCTTAACAACATAAAACTTCATTGCAACGTTTGCAATTACTTTCACTTTCAACGATTCTCATAACTTTCATCTCTTTTGGAAATATCATTTTCCATGTTCAAACTTTTCATTTCAAAATTTTTAGAAAGGGACATTTACTTTCAAACTTGTTCATTTTCTAAGCTGAGAAAATCATTTTCTTATCACATTTCAAAATTTTCTAAGTTTTCCATGAATATGCAGTCCCATACCTGCATATTCTTGGAATCTTTGAACTTTCCTGAATATGCGGTCCATACCGCATATTCTTGGAATCTCTTTTGTTTCAAAACTTCCATTTTCTTGAAAAATCATTTCACTTTAATAGATTTCACTCTCAAACTTCTCATTCTTATCCTCAAAACTTTGAGAGAGTCATTTACCTATTTCCCGGTTGAGCTTGATGTGATGGAGTGTTGAGCATAGTCAGCTGATCTCTAGAAGTCTAGTGACTCAATCTAGACTCAACTTTGAAAGGAAATTTGGGTTCAAGGAACGAACCTCGCTCTGATACCACTTTTTAAAAGCCCGCCAACCCAAAGTACGGATTAGCCGGGACTGTTAATTAACAATGGATTTTAAGGAAAGAATAATGATAAGGAACACTGAACGGTGTGACAAATATCGAATTTCTCGAAATTTCAAGTGTTTAAGGATGATAACATATATACTTCATAATCTAGCAACGGAAAACATGTGGAATACACATGTGACGATGTGTATCAAGTTTAACTATCATCGACAAAAGACACGATCGCTCAACATTGCTCCATCCGTCCATCACTCAACTGCACATTTAAAACAAACATGCGGTGAGTACAAATAATGCACCAGTGGACTTATTGCCAAAACATTTTCTTTAAATTACTTTGCCCTATAAGTAAGACAAGGGTTTTAATTGAAAATGCATTGTGCTTACTAAAACATTTTCTCATTTCTCAAAACATCGCTCGCCGAGCATTTTCTCTTTTTATGATCCATATCATTCACATATCTCATATAACATCATCATTCTATAAACTCATCTCGACCGTAGAAGGTGGCCACCTTCCAGTAGCGATGACCGATCGAGAATTGTTCCTTGACACACGAATACCTTTCGTGCACGTAACCTGGTGAGAATTGTGCATCGACATAGGGTCCGATATCGATTTTCTCATAAGTTGGGGAGCGACCCGACAACTTAAGTCAGTTGGCGAACCAACAGCTCATATACTTTCATAGTTGGCTTGCCCAACAACATGATAGGATCCATACATAAAACATAAATACTTTGGGCAGGTAATTACATAACATTTCATAATCATTTCTCAACTGAAAGCTTTATAAATAAATACTTTTCAAAGAAAGCGTCGTAAATAAAAGGGTTTTCGAGTAAAGCCCACCTGGTAACTTTATATGCTTCTTAACGGTTCCTTGTTATGTCACACTGCTCAATTCCACGTTCTACCTTGACGTAAGAAGTCACTTTAGTACGTTGGTTCCGTTCGATAAAATCTATCAAACTCTGAATCTTTCTAACTAATTTAGTACGTCTTAACGTATCTATTCAACGTACATCATAATCCTATTAGACGTATCACGTCACTTTGATCTCGTATTATCGAACTACGTGTTATTTTTACTTTTGATCAACATTTTGACTTTTCGGTCAAACTTTGACTTTTCGATCAATAATGTTGACTTTAGTCGATAATGTTGACTTTAGTCAACATTTGACTTTCTTAAAATTTGACTTTCGATTAACTATACACTATAATCGATATTTTATGTGCGTTTCTAGCTCTAAAATTTCACATAAAATCATATTATGTTTAAAACATTATTTAAGAACATATTGTGCAATTATACTTATAAAATAAATTTAGAACATTAATACCTTATTTTCTATAATTTTCGGCTATTTCAACAATTTATACCAAACTTGTGCAAAATTCCCATAAATTCATGTAACACTCTATTTTATGCAAGGATCGATAATATGTACTTATTTGATCATATAAAATTATTTATCATTTAAATTTCTCACTAAAACTCTCGTACCTTTTAAAATATCATACCAAACAATTTTAAAAATTACAATAAAATCATATATCATATAATCACTATCATATAACCTTACTATAACATAATTTTGATTAATTATGAACTATCTTATAAAATTTTCCTAAGTCATGTTCGAAAACTATGACTTAGGTCCAAATAATTTTTATAAATTCCAAAAATTTCATACAACATTATATTATGAATCTACACACTTAATATGCTATTATAATACTTAAACATGAATTTTATCTCAACATAATATTTTTATTATTATTTTCGACATTTATTAAAATAAATGCTATAGTTTTCCAAAAATTCCACATAAAATCATACAAGTATGTTTTAATTCTCTAGATCATGATTTCATGCTCAAATCAACATTTTAAAATCAAAATCATCAACATATAGTGTCATCATGTTTTCGGTCCTTTTATAAAATTTGATACCATGCTTATCTTTGTATTATAATTAATATACATGCTCAAGGACAACATATAAACACTATTTCTAAACACTTTAGAACACGTTCTACAATTTTTGAAAACTTCATAAATGAATCATGCTCGTATCATAATATTTAACGGTTGATATACGAAAATTCTAGCATGTATACGTAGCTTGTAAGAAATCTAACCTTTTAATCGGCGTTGATTTTATCGGCGAAGGTTTATTTGATCTATGGTTTTGATTGAACAAGATGAACTCTCCCACTTTTTCTCTCAATAATTTCGGTGCTTAGGGGTCTCAAATGAGAGCTTGAAGAGCTTAAGGTCATATATATAGACCTAGGCAACTTGTATACTAATTATTACATAGAAAAATATCTTATACCCCACTTGTCATCTCTAGCATAATTTCGAAACCCATTTGCACAACTATACAAAACCTTATCTTATCTCTTAATCACTTTAATTATGTCACCATATCTTTTAATTAATGCATTAGATCTTGTAGATCACAAAATAATTAAATCATAATATTACACTATATGTGTATACCTCTCGGCCATATGCAATATATTAAGGTTAATTTTTATTTTTCTCTTATCTTATACTATGTTATTATTATACAATAAAGTCATGTTTGAACAGTCAACAATTTCAACTTATACACATGTGTTTATACTATAAGGTTAGAATTTTCTCACCTTATCCTTATTATTTTCGGCCATCACTAGGTTTCAAACATAGATTACTTGTTCAAGTTGAACACTATCTCCACTTTACACCTCAACACAAGATAAGATCTTATCCAATCTTTTGCATTAATTAAGCAAGATTTTTGTTCATCAAATCCTTTAAAAAGAATGAAATTTTCGTCCATTTATGCACAAGTGTCTTCCCCACTTGTGCAAGTTGCTAGACAACTCACCTTATCTCTAATAATATCATATTAATGTAATAATTATGCTACATCATCCATAGGATAAGAATTAAATCAATATCACACTTAGAAACCCTAAATTTCGAAAATCATTGGGTAATTCCAAAATATTTTATTTTCTTGTATTAAATAGCTAATACATAGTTATGTGACATATTATAATCCTAGATGATGAATTTAATCATAGGAAAAATATTTAGAACAATTTTAGATCTCAAAACCCTAATTTGGAAATTTAGGGTTTTCGAATTTCTTAGAATTTGGTACTTTTTATTCCATTAATTCTATAACATTATTTTGAGGATAAATAATGCTCTTATATCATAAAATAATCATAGGAATTTGAATTTTATAATTCCATGATCATTTGGCCAAGTTATCGAATTATTTTAAAACGTAGACGTTTAAAACCTCTCAAAATATTAATAGTTGAATTATCTCTAAAAAAACGTTCGTAAACGAATTAGAATAACTTTATTCACTTCTATAATAATAGGGAATTTAAATTCTAAGTCTCGATGCTTAGAAAATATTGTAAGGCTTAACTGTCGAATTTTATCGACGTTAGAAACATACGTTCGAAGGAATATCAGAAACTATATTCCTTAATTCACTAAGCGTAAGTGAATATTACACAGAAATTATCAAATTATGATTAGTCAAAAACGAGTGTTGACTAATTAGGAGTTTAATTCTCGAACTTAAAACCCTAATTACGATTTAAATTATCATAATCAAGCATTAAAATTGCGGGATATTACAAAAACAAATATGCAGGGCTGAGTACAAGAATGCACTCAGTGGCTCATGCCAAAATAATTTATCAATTTTAAATTATTCTGCCCCATCACAGTAACACACGAGGTTTTAATTCAAATGCACGTGTTTACTAAACTTTTTCTATAAATATTCGTCTGCGCAGATATTTTCCTTGTATGTATGATCCATATCCACCACAATAATTCATCCCACAAATAATTCTCGCGCTGGAGAGGAGGCCTCCTCTCACAGACGCCATGACCGGCCGAGCACCCTTTCAACACACAGTCACAAATAATCAGTGCACAAAATCCTTGCCATCTCGGCACATGATACGAATTCTCCATCATCCTTGTGGGTACTTACAAGGATACGAATTCAAGCATGTCATAAAGTGGGAGCTACCCAATAATATGCATCAAATATCATGGATTGGATACATACATAAAACATAAACATTTTGGGCAGGTAATTAAACAAGTCATTTCATAAATATTGTTTGCAATAAAGCATCATAAATAAATCATTCGAACGTCGATTCTTGATACGCGTGTTCTTTCCTCGTTGCTTGTGAGCCTTCACGTCCCACCTTTATGCAAAATTTACGTTTAGTACGCTGGCACGCTTTTCGAGATTTTCAAAGTTTATTCAACTTTGATAAATAATATAATAATTCGAAGTCTTAATGAATTTTAATATGTCGTTTCAATGCGTATTTCAGTAAAAACAATTCTCGTACTTCGAGAGAGACGTAATATGATCTACAGTCTCATTTTAACCTTTTAGGTTAAATAATCAACGATATAATAACGTTATTGATAAAATGATTTCAATTATGAAATCTTTTCTCACAATTGAGATATTTTATAAAAGTGTCGTTTTTCACGTATTAGCGTATTTATCGAGCGATATTCAGACGTCGATTTCAAAAGTCAAAATTTTGACTTTTCTTAATAATTTCTTTAATAAATCACATATTTAATATCTAAATTCAATATAAATCGATTTTCAATCGATTTCTTTTCATAAAGCTCTAATTCTTGATTTTTCACGCAAATCGATAAACTTGATTAATATTTTCTTTCAATATTAATCTTTTAATACATTAAGCATTATTTTATGCTTCTAACGTTATTTAATATAACGTTTCGTCGTAAACATAATATACTATGTTTAATAATTCTCAAAATTTCAATTATGTCTAAAATAATTTTTAGACATATAATATATTATTATTCTTGATTAAAAAGGAATTAAAAATCCTTAATAAAAATACTATAGCTCACGACTATATGCTATAAATTCCAAACTTGTTCCAAATTTTTTTCTAAATTCATATAGTGTATTATTTTACACTATGATCATTAATATGTATTAATATCACTATAGAAAATTTTGGAACTTCACCTATGTATTACTATAGGTCTCGAAAATCCTCCAATAATTATCAAACATTTTTATAAAATTCTAATTAAATTATACTATGCTTCTACACTATAGTATAGCACTATATCATCATAATATCATACTAGAATCAACATGATCATGCTTAATTCAAGCTTTGAGGCTCTCGGTTATAAAAAAAAAATTGAGCATATAATAAAAAAAAAATCTAGTAAATTCATGTAATGCATAATCAATACCCTAGATCAACAATATGCTATTACATTTCTTAAATTAAAATTGTACATCAACTTAGCAATTTCTACCTATTTTCGGTAGTTTTAAAAACCAAGCATAAGATTTTTATAAATTTCCTAAAAATCACAATAAGCTTCTACTTCATCATAAATCATCAATCCATTCTCAAATCATTCATTAAAATTTTCGACCATGCTCATATAATTTCATAACATGATAAATTTAATTTTAAACATGCTATATACATCTACAACATCATACTACACATTATTAATTAACAAGCTATCATGCTAGCATACTTTCCTACTTAAGATCACATGCTTAACATAAGATCAAGCCTTTAGAAAATTAAAAACTTAGGATATAATCAAAGCTTGTTCGATTCCTAACCTTCTTAACGGAATCGATTTTATAAGATCAAGCTTTAGGTCAAGCCTTTGGTGAATCAAACTCAAGAACACTCAAGCTTTTTAAAGAAGGAAAAGAGAGAGAAATGTTTTGATTTTTTTTTTATACCTATTACTAAGGTAAATGAAGTGAAACATTATATCTATCTCATTCCCTCTCTCTCGGTCACTTACTCACAATTCCAAGAAATTTGAGAGCCTTTTTCAATAAAGTTTTGTGAGTCATAGTATATTACATCACCATACTTAATACATGCATAAAGTTTCCTTGATTAAAACAATTTAATCCATTGCTTTGTTAAGGCAAAGCCGTCGGTTCTTCACCCATGCCCAAGGATTTTGTGGTGACTCACCATTTCATATGTCATGGTATTTACTAGCTTCTTACATTTTGAAAGAAACAAAGACTTATCTTTGCTTTTGGAGAAGCAAAAGCCGTCAACTATATGGATTCATAGAGAAGGAATTTTTATTTCATGAGTTAAAACTTGGTATAAGTCAATGTACACTCTATCCCAAATATATTATACATCATCAAATAGAGTTGTAACAAAGCTTCTTTCTTCATTTGAGAGACAATATACACGGTTCCATCATCACAATTACACCACTTGATTTTTACTTGGTTAATATGTACAATTAATCCCACTTGAATCAATTAATACACAACATAGAATTTCAATTGTAAAACTTCGTGAATTACCTATTGAACAAAAGAAGCTCACGAACTTCTTCATTTTACAATGACAATATTTTATTTTCCATGCTAATTATACATATATATCATAATATATGTTTTAGATGATAAATTATATCATAGGAAAATTTATTGACATTAATCCAAGGTAGAAAACCCTAATTCTCGATTTAGGGTTTTCGAGAATCACAAATAATCAAAAATATTATACCAAACTTTTCTAGCATTATTTCAATGCTAAATAATATTCTAATTATATAAAATAATCATAGAAATTTAAATATCATAATTTCTTGATCATTAGACTTGATTCTCAAGTCATCTCTAAACATCACGTTTGAAACGTCTCAAAACGTTAATTATCGACTCATCTCAAAATGGTCGTAATAAAGCTGTAATCACTTTATTAAATTATTCCAATAATAATGGAATTAAATTCTAAGCTTAAAAACTTAGAAAATATCACGAGCATTTAATTATCGATACGTAATCGACGTAGAAATAATACTGTTGAAATACGTTACATACTCGTATTTCTCAATTCACATTCATTTGTGAATAAAACATAGGAATTTATTATTCCAACAATAATCGAAATCATTATTCGATATATTATTAATCAAATTATCATAATAATACTCTAATTTACGAAATTAATATCGTAATTAGGCTTTTAAATATTTGGGGTATTACATTATGTTACCTTAAAAAATAATCACGAAAATTCATGATCATGTCTATTTTTTTATATATGAATACACGATTACACCTAAGATTAGGTCACATCAATCTAGATACCCAGTAGAAATTGGATGCTTGCACATTAGTAATTAATTTAAGAATCCAAATATGTCTGATAATTCTACCACTTTTGTTAAGGTGGATCTGGTCAAAATTGATGTAAATTATCCTAGGCTTATAAGAAGGAGCCTTGGATCTCTATTGGGCTGGTTTGGAAGATGGTAAGGTTTGTGATTGTGCGGATACTGTGCTCGTGTGTGCTTTCATGGAGGTGTAATTAGAGTTTTACTGTGTGGAGGACATCTATAGTAAACTGGCACATATGCTGGTGCAAACTTCCTAGTAGGAGGCGCTTTCAACACAAGTTTTCTCTGTTGAAGATTCTTGTCTTTGAGTATGTCGATTCGATAACACAGGGGTATCGACCCACTAAAGACGCTGGGTACTCAGGCCCTTTGGTTTTCTCAGTTTGTCTTGTGTCATTTTGTGCAGTTACTAGAGCCTTCAGCTTCTAATTAGACTTCACAAACACAATTTAGGTGCCACTTGTGGATGCACCATTCACAAATGAACTCGAATCATACCATAATCCGGTTCTGATCAGTGGACATCTATAAACTTGGTGGATGGAGTCAAGTTTCTTCGGTGCTGCATGAAGAGAGTTGATCTTAGCATGGAGTGAAGCTTCACTCTGTTAAAGTGAATCGAACTTTAGACTGACTACAATAAGTTAAGTCTTAAGCTATACGATCTCCCTGACTTGATGGGATCATTTAACCTTCAGTTCTTGTATCATGATAACTTGATCAACATGTTCTTCTTTCAGCTTCTTAAGCTCAACAATGAGCTTCATCTCAGCTTCAGTAGGAGCGATCGATTATTGTTTTTTCTTAGTAAGCTGAAGTTTCTCAGCCAGCATGTAATTTTCAATCGTGGCTTCTTCATACATCTTCATGACTATTTTGTAGTTAGCCATAATATGTTCCATCTCATCCCACTGGACTGAAGTATCCTCATATTCCAATACTTGCTTAGATAGTAAAATAGTTTGGGAGAGATTTTCATTAGAGAGATAGGAAGTTACCTCAGGTTCGTTGAGACCATTGTTTTATTCCGACCATACAGTTGTCTAAATAGCTGCTTATCTCTCTAGCCATCAAACATTGACTCTCGTCGTCAGTACTGGAGGAGTTTCTGGAATAGTTATTGGATGAGTTAGAAGTACTAGCCTTCTCAGCAGCCATAACTTTGCGCTAGTTCATCTTTTCACCGTGTTTGGCTTTGAGTGCTTTCTTTTCTTTGTGGCTTAGTTCAGGGTAGTCTGTTCTGAAGTGCCACTTATTTCCACAACGGAGGCACTCATCATTCAAGTATTCAGGTCGCTTGGGCTTCTCGTCAGTCCGATCTTTACTTGCTTTTTCTCTACGGTTTTTTTCATGTTTGCTTCGTTCTTTTCGATACTTTCTATACCTCTTCAATCAGGCTTCCATTTTCTCGAACATTCCGCCATCAGCGTGTATTAAGTCAGCAAATTGTCATTGTTGCACTCGTCTTTATCTTTGGTTGTCTTGTTTGGTTCTTTCTCTTGTTAACTTTTAGGACGACACCTTTAGATGTACTGACTTGAACTTCTTCTTCAGAAGCTTCAGATTTAGATGACTCTTCAGTACACCTGATATCTTAATTGTCAACCTTCAATGTCGAGAAGAGTTTGTGAGTTGACATTTCGTTGAAACCAGCCTTCATCTGAAGTGTTACTGTGTAGACTTTACAGTCAGTAGCAGAGAGTGCCCACATGACCTTCAGTTTGATCGCTCTTTGAGTGTATTTTTCCATTCTTAGGACTGATATCTCATTGATGATCGTCACGAATTTGAGCTTCATGTCGTCAATGGATTCTTCCTATTTTTGCTTGAAGTTGTCAAACTTCTGACAAACTATCGTAAGCTTGTTTCTCTATATCTCTTCTGAGTTAGCACATAAGCTCTCCGGTACGTCCCACATCTTCTTTGAAGTTCACATTTCATCAGTTTCCCATGTGAGAGTTGAGAACTATTTATGAGATGATGTTCTTTACCAAGTTTTCGAGCTCATCTTGCTTTATTTCTTTAGATATGAAGTCAGCTCAATCTTTTGGCTTGAACTCATAGGTAAGGTCTTTTCCAGCTTCATTGATAATCTTTGTGATCTTTTCTTTGATGATGATTGACCCCTTTGTGATGACCTCCCACATTCGGCAATCTTGGGCAGTGAGATAATTTTTGAGTCTAAACTTTTAGATCTCATAGTTGTCTACGACGAAGGTGGAGAATGACATCGACTTGTAATAGTTAGTTTCCAGCACAGCAAAATATGCAGTAGTATGCAAAAAAAGATATAAGATTTTTGGATCTATTCAGTTGAACCCGTACTCAGGAAGAGTGGGTAGTTCTTGCGAACAACCTGATCTGATACCAATTAATGATCCCTTGGGAATCGTATCGGTGCATGGGGGAAGAATAATACACCAGTTAAAGCAAATAAAAACTTTTCTTTATCACAAGACATGGCGTGCCACTGATGTCATAGGTGTTGGATACTAATGTAAGTTCAGTGTTGATGTTAGTACTGTTGATCAGTTCAATTTTTGAGAATCTTGTATCGAGTGAATCAATTAGTGGTCGCTATAATTTCTACCAAAATAAATGATAGTAAAAAAAACAAGTATTATATCGCATCCACAGAGACTGATAATCGAAAACACAGTAAATAATTAACACAGAATCTTGATTATTATCCAGACAACAATATCAAGAGATGAGATGATTGAATTAGACTTAAATAAAATAGGAATAAACTTAGATGAGAATGACTGATCTTAGGGATGTATTTAACCTAACCAGATTCACATAATTAACCTATTAATCATTAACCAATTTAATCCGACCACGATGAAAGATCACATAAGTAACCATCAATTTCGATTCGACAATTGTGGTTGTATATTACTAATTCACCCCACATCATACGTCTCAAGGTGGAAATTAGTAACTCCAAAAAGATCACAAAGAATATGCTTCCACGGATGTTCCTATCTCGATTCGACTCGAGGCTTACCCATATTGTGCATTCAAGATCGATTGACAATCAAAATTAAGTATTGATTGGCAACTAGATATGCATTAAAGTTGATCGAAATTAACACATAAGATTAAGCTCCATGAACCACAAATCGATGACAGGAAGGTAAAACAGTATCAACAGATAAATCACAGAAATCTAGTCAGACATACAAACCGTAGGATCAATACAAGATTTAGCTACGCATAATTAAAGTACTAAAGCAGGAATTAAATAAATGAAATATAAACTGAAGTGAAAAGATGTCACGACCCCACTCCGGACCAACCCGGACTTGAGGGCGACTAATACTAGGAGTAGTATTTTAGGGGTTACATGGCTAACATAGAGATGCATAACAAAGATAAACTAGCATGCTTGAACATAATATGAGATAATGTCATAACGGTTTGAAAAAGGGTTAGGCCATCGGACCCCAAAACTTGGCCCGATCCGATGGACCTCAATAGTTTATAAACATAGAGCATAAATAAAGGAGTTCAAAGTGTAGCAGCGGAAAGTGTGTGAATACATATATGACGATATGCATTCAAGGTATAAACCACAAATTCAAATAAACTGATCAAGGACACTGGACTCCTCAACACATTCCCCATCATCACCATCGGAGCTCAACCTGCACATTTAAAAACAAAAATGCAGGGCTAAGTACAAATATTGTACTCAGTGGACTCATGCCGAAAACATTTGATAACATTTGAATTACGCTGCCAATATCGAGTAAGTCACAAGGGTTTTAGTTAAGAATGCCTTGTGCTTACTAAAATCATTCGATTCATAAAAGTAGCTGGCGACATTTTCTTGGTGTGTATGGTCCGTATCTCATAGTCTGATACATAATAATAATAAATAATAAGCGTCGAGAGGAGGCCTCCCATTCACGACGCCGTGACAACCGTAATCCCATCTGACTACGATCGCTCTCTGCAAGCATATGTTAACACACAGTATAGTTCCAACCTTCACGCCAATCCTAGCGTGCATTTATCATCCGACACGGGACCGACATTTAAAGGTTGGGTGCTACCACAACAAATGATATAATAGTTCCAACCATCTCCACACCCTACCCGGGCATATGAGATAGGATCCATACACAAACGAAATATTTTTGGCGGTAATGCAAGTAAAACATTTGATAACGGTTGTAAAATAAGTGCGTAAATAAACTCATTTGGTGTAACAAAGAAAGTCACATTTCGATTGGGGTAAGAAAAGGCCCACATTTTAAAGATAAGAAGCCCACCTAGACTATGGTTCGTTGTAAAAGTCCAGGTTCGTTCGTTCGTCAAAATCCGTCATTGCGTTTGCACCTTTACGCTTCGGCGAGGCTTTAGTCGTCGCTCAGTCTCTCGAGACTTCAAAAGCTAAGATAAACTTGATATTTCATATCGATGTAGGTCGAATTCCTTAGTGAATTCAATACGCCCTAACACGTATCTGATTGAATTGTTCTCGATCCCGAGATACGTTCAACGATAAGTACGTTTTTCGATATATGGATTTCATTTGTGAAATCTTTTCTTACTAATGAGGTATCATACTCAATTAGTATATCTTACGCGTACTGACGTATTTATAATCGTAAAATCGTACGTTTGACTTAAAAAGTCAACGTAGTCAACACTGGTCAACAAAGTCAACGATTTTGACTTTCAAATAGTAATTTCTTACTATTTCGTTTTATAAATTGAATTTGATCGATTTGAAATCGTAAAGTCCTTTTTCTTGATTTGTCACGCAAATCAAAGGACTCATAAATAATTTCGCATTTAATATACCTTTTATAAATAAAACGTATATTTTCGATTTTATAACGTTATAAACTAAACGTTTGTCTCAAACATAGTAATCTATGTTTATAAGATTTTGTAAAATTCAATTATGTCCAGAATATTAATTTAACAAATATTTTATTAATAAACTGATTTAAAAAGGATTTAAAAATCCTTATTAATTATCGAAAACTCGATAATTAATTTAAAAATGTCAAATGACTTTTGAAAATTTTCTAAATTAATATAGTGTATTATTATACACTATGGTCCAGATTATGAATTTATAAAATTCATATGATATTGTTTGCTATTTATTAATATATATACATATATATACTTACGGTAATTTCAATAATTAGGGAATAATTATCCAAAAATTCCCAAAATTGAAATATACATAGTATAATATCCCAACATCAATATACATCACCAATATAACCTATAGTTCACCATAACCATTCATTTAATAATATGTAGCAATATTCACGGTAATTGCTTGATAATTACCAAATAATTAGCAAACAATTTCTAAAAATTCCAAATAAATTCCAACATGATTAAACATTACACTATAACATTGTAACATCATAACATCAACCAAAAACATTTGAATCATCACCATATGGAGCTCAATAGCTCTCGGCTTCTTTGATTCAAAATGGTATTTTGATTTTCAAAAATTCCAACAATTATATACTATGTTTATACACTATAGTATACTAATATAACATCATAATATCTATCAAATCTAATTAAATCATCACCTTCAAGAGCTCAAAGCTCACGGCTTATTTGATTTAAATTAGTATTTGATTTCCAAAAATTCTAATAATTTCATACAATGTATAAACAACATACTAAAGCATTAATACACCATTGCATGTTCAATAATAAAATCATACACTAACATATCCACTTATATGCTCACGGTATTTTCAAGAAAGTGTGCAATTGGTTTTCAAAAATTCTAATCAATTCCTAGAACATATAATCAAGGTTCTAAAGCAATAATATGCTATTGTATGCTTGAAATAAAAATTATACATTAAGGTACAAACATATATTGTTCATGGTATTCATGAGAATCAAGCTAGGGTTTTCCAAAAATTGTTAAATCCATACCATAGTCTTAAATCATAACATAGATCAATAATACATGCTTAGAACATACTAAGGAGCATTCGGTCATCTTGGTACATTTTATAAAATTTTCGAAAATTAATATGAACATGTACTATGGTTCGAAAATCATATATTGTCAAGATGCATTCATACATTTCATATACCATATCCTATGTTCATCTAATCATATATTCTCATATTTTTGTAAATAAAAACCTCAAGAACATGTATATAAACAATGGCTCATGCTCAAGAACATTTAAACATATATATACATACTATGAAAATTTCGAACACACATACATATTCATCTAAAACATGTTCGATTTTCTTGAATAAAGAGGAGTAAAATCGAAACTATGGTCCATGTATTACCTTAGAAATGGTATGGGAACACAAGAATAATAGAGATATCAAGCTTTGTGTAGAAGAAATGGAGGAGAAGAAGAGATGAAGCTTTCGAAAAATGGGGGAGAGGCTCTCGATTTTCAGCAGAAAAATGGAGAGAAATGGAGAGTGAAAAATGAGTTCAAAATGGAGAAAATGTATAATGAGTGTGGGGTGTTGGGTGAAGAGTCTTGCTATAATATGTCTCTCTCCTCTCGATTTTCAGCAAGAAAATGGGCAAAAATCTGATGTAAATGATGAGGATTATAGTGATGATTAGGCTAAGTAAAAGGTAAGCCGTGCGTTGGGTAGAAAAAAGGTGGAGTGCATGCTTGTTTAATGATGATGGGCGGCGGCTATGGGGTTCCAAGGGCTGATTTAATTTTTTTTGTACAATAATACATTATATATATCATACATGATCATAGATATATAATCTGACCATAAAAATAATTAAATCATCACTTAGGCACAAAATCGAAATTAGAAAATAAATGAGAAAATAGGATTAAAAATATAAATTACACCTATTATTGATACTCATGTAATTTTCGATCATATATATCATAATATATGATTTAGATATTAAATAATGGCATAGGATAAAATTATTACACATTTCACGCATTAAAACCCTAATTTCAAAATAGGGTTTCAAATTTTATAAAAGCGAAACCATCGAATTCTATGGTTAAAAATCTGATTTAAAGCTTAATAATATCCATATATATCATATTATATAGTTTAGATACCATATGATAATTTAATGGTATCATTTCATGTGATTAAACCCTAATTTATAAGTTTAGGGTTTTTCGAAAATTAATAACCGAAATTATCGAGTTTAAATGCTAAAATTTGATTTTAATAATTATTAATACTGTAATTATATAAAATAATAATAGGAAATTAATTATTATAATTTCCTGAGCATTAAACTCATTTTTCAAAACGTCTCTAGACGTTGACGTTCAAAACGTCTCAAAACGTTCAAAAACGACTCATCTCAAAATGGTCGCAGTAAGTTCATACTTACTAAATAAATATATTCCATTTAATAAAGGAATTAAGATGGAAATTAATTCCAAGCTTCACTGCTCAGAAAATTTCATGAAATGCTGACGTTCGATACGCGTTTGACGTTAAAAAAAATATTGACGAATCATTTCGTAATATTTCAATCCTTTAATTCACAATCCTTAGTGAATTATGAAAAGGAATTCGTTATAATGATATCGTATCGAAATCGCAATATTCGATGTTATACAGATAAAAATATCTGGTAAAACCCTAATTACGGGTTTAATATACCGTAATCGTATATTCGTTTCTTTGGAATATTACATTCCACCCCCCTTACGAAAAATTTCGTCCCGAAATTTGTATACCTCTAGAAAAACAAATCGGGGTATCGTTCTTTCATTGCTTCTTCAAGCTCCCACGTGGCTTCTTCGTAAGTGGTGTCTCCACAAAGACTTTGACTAATCTGAATCGACTTGCTCATGAGCTTGTGAACTTTGTGGTCAAGTATGGCTGCGGGTTCTTCCTTATAGCTCATGTGCGGCTCGAGGATCAAGTCTTCTTGAAGAATCACATGCTTGGTCGTGAGCGTATTTTCGTAATGCGAGGCGTGAAAACATTATGGACATTCCCGGGTTTGGCGGAAGAGCCAACCTATAAGCTCTTGGACCTATCCTCTCTAGGATCTCATAAGGTCCTATAAAGCGGGTCTAAGCTTCCCTTTCAGGCCAAACGACAATCCCTTTCGATGGAGAGACCTTAAGAAATACTTTGTCTCCATCCTCAAACTATAACTCGGATCTACGCGTATCAGCGTAAGATTTCTGTCTGTCCTGAGCCTCTTTTATTCTCATCCTAATTTGTCGAACGATCTCGATCATTTCGTTCACTGCATCGGGCCCTATGACTTTTCTCTCACCGACTTCATCCCAATAAAGTGGTGATCTACACTTCTTGCCATACAAGGCCTCGTATGGGGCCATGCCGATCGTCGCTTGATAGCTGTTGTTGTAAGCAAATTCGATAAGAGGTAAAATATCTTCCCATTTTGCACCTCGATCCAAAATTACGGTTCTAAGCATATCTTCAAGCGTTTGGATCGTTCTTTCCGACTGTCCATCGGTTTGTGGGTGGAATGCTGTACTGAAGTTTAACCTCGTACCCAGCTCTCTCTGCAAGCTAATCCAGAATCGGGATGTGAACTTGGAGTCTCGATCAGAGGTAATAGATTTTGGCACTCCATGTAGTCGTACAATTTCCTTAACGTACAGCTGGGCCAACTTATCGGATCCATAAGTGCTTTGAATAGGTAGAAAGTGAGCACTTTTGGTAAGTCTATCCACAATTACCCATATGGCTGTGTTTCCTCTTTTCGATTTGGGTAAGCTTGTAACGAAATCCATCGTTATATCGTCCCACTTCCATTCAGGGATTTCCAACGGTTGTAACTTTCCGTAGGGACGTTGGTGTAGTGCTTTCACTTGTTGACAAACAAGACAGCGTTCGACGAAAGAAGCTATGTCTCGTTTCATGCCTTCCCACCAAAACCTTTCCTTCAGGTCTTGGTACATCTTAGTACTGCCTGCGTGGGCGGTGTAGGGCGTATCGTGAGCCTCACTCATGATTTCGTTCTGAAGCTCTGCGTCGTCAGGAACGCATATCCTTCCTTCAAATAATAAGGCGTTATCCGGTGCCTCTTGGAAATTCTTGAATCCTTCAGACCTTAGTCTTTTTCGGATCTTTTCCAACTTTTCCTCCATCCTTTGTCTCTCGACAATCCTTTTTCTTAAGTCGGATGCCAGTGTGAGTGTAGCGACACAGCTCACAATTATCTCAGGCGGTTCCGCCAGTTCAATCCTCATCCTACCAAACTCTTCAATGAGTTTTTCCTCTTGTATAAAGAGACATCCTAACTTGGTATGGCTCTTACGACTCAAGGCGTCAGCTACTACATTCGCCTCACCTGGGTGATAGTTAATACCACAGTCGTAATCTTTTACTAATTCTAGCCATCTTCTTTGTCTCATATTCAGATCCCTTTGTTCGAAGAAATATTTCAAACTTTTATGATCCGTGAAGATCTCACATCTCACACCATAGAGATGGTGTCTCCAAATTTTTAGGGCATGAACTACACCGCTAATTCTAAATCGTGGGTTGGGTAGTTCGGTTCGTGAGAATCCGAGTTGTCGGGATGCATAAGCTATCACTTTTCCTTCTTGCATCAAAACATAACCCATCCGGTCTTAGATGCGTGCAGATAGACTACATACCCGTGTCCGCGGGACCTGCTAGAACCGTGCACTTGTCAATTTTTCCTCGAGTATTCGGAAACTCGCCTCGCACTCATCATCCAATTGAACTTGATTCCCTTCCGAAGTAGCTGGGTTATTGGCCTTGCAATCTTGGAGAATCCTTCGATGAATCTCCTATAGTATCCAGCTAATCCTAGGAAACTTGATCTCGTCTTTGAGTCTTTGGTGATTTCCATTTTGCACGGCCTCTACTTTGGTCGGATCTACTTTTATACCTTCAAAGAGACACGATGTGTCCAAGGAACATAACTTCCTTCACCTAAAACTCACATTTGCTAAACTTAGCAAAGAGTCTTTCATCTCTCAAGGTTTGCAAAACCGTTCTTAGATTTTCCTTATGATCCTCTTCATTCTTTGAATAAATAAGGATATCATCTATGAAGACCAAAACAAATTTATCCAAAAATGGATGAAATACTCTGTTCATAAGGTCCATGAATACGGATGGTGCATTGGTTAATCCGAATGGCATAACTATGAACTCATAGTGGCCATATCTGGTTCGGAATGCGATCTTTTAGGTACATCCTCGATCGTATTTTCGGTGATGGTATCGACTTAAGATCAATTTTCGAGAATACACCCGCCTCGCAATTGATCAAACAGTCATCAATTACGGGTAAAGGGTATTTGTTCTTTAGTGTCATCTTATTTAGTTCTCTATAATCGATGCACATCCTCAAAGAACCATCCTTTTCTTAACAAACAAAACAAAGCGCTCCCAAGGTGAAACACTCGGCCTAATGAATCCTAGATCCAAAAGCTCTTGGATTTGAATTTTCAGCTCTTCTAGTTCCTTTGGGGCCATCCTATAGGCGCCCGACATGGGGCTGATCCGGGCTCCAAGTCGATGGTAAACTCTAGTTGTCTATCAGGAGGCAGTTGATAAACGCGCATTTTACACGTATTTAGTTGATATTTGAAGATGAGTTTAGCTCGTTTAATGTGCGTTTATGTATCGATTCGTAATGTTTCATCTATTTCTAGAAGATATTGCTCTTGGGTGTATTTTGGTGTTTTGTAGGGTTATGTATTGAAAATCGAAGCAAGGAACGAAGCACGAACAAAACGAACATTCTGCCCAGGTTCTAGCGACCAGTCTAGCGGTCGCTAGGCTGGCCGCCAGGCAAGCCAGCGAGCACCGAAGGGCGCGACGCAACCTCGTGCCGCGAGCAAGCTAGCGCCGAGAACTCACCGGACGATTTCGCGACCAGTTCATAATGGCTAGCGACCGCTAGCCAGGTCGCGAGGTTCAAAGCGAGCGCAAGAAGGCGAGCGCGAGCGAGAAATCAGCGCGCGAGATTACCTAGCGATCGCCCTAGCGATCGCGAGTACCGGTCGCGAGGCGGCGCGACAGAGGCAAAAATTAGGGTTTCCACCCTTTTCTATAAATAGGGCAAGCCCTCGCGCCCCAGAGCCTCCATTCACGCCCAAACCTAGTTTTAACTTCAGTTTTCCTCAGTTTTTCAATTCTTTAGCTTTAGTCTTCGTTTAGTTTAATTCTAGTATTGTTTTTACGTTATTCTAGTGTAGTTTATAGTTTCGTTATCGATCGGAACGTTTTGTCCGATCGTTTTCCTTTATTTTCCGTTCGTTCGCTTGGGATTGGATTCAAGACCAACCTTTGTTCATCCGACGCTTCCCTACGGGTTTTATATATTTAATTTCTGTTTTTATGATTAATTCGTATTTCGTTTCGTTTATTATGTCTGGCTAGTTTTCTATTCTAATCCTAGGGTTTGCATGATCCGATCCTATATGTTGTGATTCCTGCTATCGTTATTTACCTTCCAGGCATTGATTCATGATTCGATTGTGCTTATTTATATGTGTTGATTTCTAATCAATCTTGATGCATATCTAGTTGCCGATTAAACGACGAATCAGATTAATTGTCAATCGATCTTGAATGCATGATACGATTAAGCCTCGAGTCGTAATTGAGATAGGACAATCGAGGAAGCATATTCTTAGTGATCCTTTTCGAGTTGCTTATTTTCCCTCTAGACGAATCGTGATAGGGAAAATTAGTAATCAATCGCCGCAATTGTCGAATGGCGAAGTTGTTGGTTATATATGTGATTTTCCGTCTTGTCTGGATTAAAACGGTTAATAATAAGCAGGATAAACATCGTTGTGGATAGGATTGGTGCATCCCTAGGGTTAGTCTTTCTTTATAATCATCTTTCGTGATTTTATTGCTTTCTTTATATTTCTGTTTGGTTACCTTTGCTTTGGATTAAATTCCGAAGCCCCTAAACCTATCACCCAGATTCTGTGCTTGGATAATAATGAATTGTCGTTGAATTAGCTTCTGTGTTTTCGGATTGCAATCTCGTGGATCGATGCTTAACACCTATCATTACACTTTTTACGTGTGAAAAAGGAGCGATCAAATTTTGGCGCCGTTGCCGGGGATTGTTAAGATCACATAGGAATAATTTGACGATTTGGATTTATTAATTCAAGTTATATATATATATTATTATTTATTTTTGAAAGTGCTAAATTCTCTCTTTTCTCAGGTGGTTTATGCGTACAAGATCTCAGGGACCTCCTGAAGTATTTTTAGATCCCGAGCTCGAAAGCTCTCAAAGGAGAAGAGGACGAGAGAAGAGACGAGCTGCAATGGCAGCCGATCCGCAAAACGGGGGCATTCCTCCCGAGCAAGTAGCACGCATGCTAGCTGACTTTGCGAGATGCTGCGTCGGATGACGAACATGGAATCATTGTCCCCGCTCCGAGAAAGACCCCGAACCACATGTATCGACATCCCACCGATCAGTTCCAAGGAGGCGGTTGGGGCCCTGCGTAGATGCAAATAATTTCGAGCTCAAACCGGCCTTGATCAAGATGGTCGAGGGAGCAGTTTGGGGAGGAGTCACGGAAGACCGAATGCGCATCTCGAGACGTTTCTCGACATTTGTGACACCATCAAGCAGAATGGGGTGCCACAAGACACAATCCGATCGCATGTTCGGTTTCATTCTTGTGACCAAAGCGAAAGATTGGTTCAAGAGTTTGGACCGGTGGCATCGACACTTGGGGAAACTTTGTGAGAAGTTTCTCTCGAAATACTTTCCGCCGCTATGCCAGAAGATCATTGCGAAATCTCTCATTTTGCGTAACCACGACGTAATCATTATTCGAGGCATGGAGAGATTCAGAGGTCTATTGAGACGATGTCCACAACATGGGTTCTCCAAGGAGCAACAAATCACACAATTCTACGGTGGACTGACATGGCAGACGAGGAGCATGGTAGATGCGTCGGCGGTGGGCTGCTTATTAAATCGACCAGTCGACGAGGCAAGTCATTGTAGAAGAGATGGCGCCAACAGCTATCAATGGCCAACGGAGAGAACACCATCGTTTAAAGCATTTCTTTGTTGAGAGTGATTCAAATATGACGACCTCATGAAGAAGTTCACTCTTTTGAAGAGTCGATTGAGACGAGAACGTCGACCACATCAATCGGAGGAGTCACTCGATTTCCAACAACCTTCGGCAGCTTCAATACTCGAATTCGATTCAAGAGCCGGGAAGCCAAGTCTCAAGACATGATGCAGCGGTTGGTTGTAAGCAACCAACAATTGGCAACGAATCGTAATTGCTCATCGGCAACACGGGCGTAAGATAAATCACTTGGAGTCGACTATGACGGCTATGGGGAAGCACATAAAGATGTTGGAAAATCAAATTGGTCAAATAGCGTGCAAGTGAATGCGCCATGAAGACGGGCCATTCCGAGTAATCGAGGTGAACCCGAAGAGTCAATGCTCGCCATTCGTGACGAGGTGGGACGAGCCTACCCGAGCCCTACCGAGAAAGACGAGCAAGAGAACATTACGACGCAGAAACTTCGCGATCCGAGCTCGCGATCGCGAACCCGATCGCGAGCCATCCACGAATTTTGTCCACGACGCGCTGACCGGCGGCTAGCCCGCGCGACCGACCGCGAGTCATCCGAATATCCGTGACGCTGAGTTGTTCGCGGCGACCAGCGCCGCAAACCCGATCGCGAAATCAGCAGAGCATTCATGCGAGCTACCGGGCTTCGCGAGCCACCGCACGCCGCACGCGAAGACGAAGATCAGCCGGCAGCAGACTCCTCGCGACCTACCCAATGGGTCGCGAGGTCGACCGCCAAGCACACCCGAGGTTAATCTCGCACGTACATTCCTCCGGTCCCATTTCCAAGTCGACTTGTCAAGTCGAATATGACGAGGAATTTGCTCGCTTCAAAGAGGTTTTTCAAAAGTTGAAATAAATTTACCTCTCTTTGAAGCGCCATAAACATGCCTAGCTACATGAAGTTCTTAAAGGCAGCTTGCAAGCAAGAAGAAACTTGGGAAATTTGAGAAAATTTCCCTATCCAAGAGCGATGCCGTCTTGCAAAGGCTCCCTCCGAAGCGAAGGATCCCGGCGGTTTCACGTTAGAGTGCGAGATCGCCGAGCGATTTTCCCAAATGTCTTATGCGATTTGGGGCGAGCATCAACTGATGCCATTGAAGCGTTTTCAACCGGCCACACCTTGGAAAGATGAAGCCACGAAGATCTCACCGATGATGGTCGACGGATCACCACATATCCAAAAGGTATAGTTGAAGACGTGTTGGTAAGAATTCGGGATTTTGTTTTTCCTGCTGACTTTGTTATTCTTGATATTCCCGAATTCAAACAACAACCGCTAATCCTTGGTAGACCTTTTCTAGCAACCGGTCGATGCGTTGATTGATGTGCGGAAGGAAACCTCACGCTTCGTGTTAACGATGAGGAGCTAAAATTTCCATATACGACGCCATCAAGCAACACGACGCGTTGAAAAGTCGGAAGATTGTTGCTCGATCATAGCTCGCTGCTGCGGATCACGCCTCGCGTTTAGAGGGTACTCGACCGATCGAGGAAGTGCGAGAAGGAAGAAGTGGACTCTGCATGGAACCCGAGTGTTTCATTCAAGTTTGGGGGCCACTTCCATAGTCGATGGTGGTCATCCAGTAAATGCTAAGTTTAAAAGGTTCCACAAGTCGAGAAAGATGTATTGCTACCAAAACGCCAGATTGACGAGGTTAGTGATGGTCTAGCTAAAGACGTTAAATAAAGCACTTGTTGGGAGGTAACCCAACGTTTTCTTTGTTTTTGTTCTCGTGTTTTGTTTTTGTTTTTCGTTTGTGTTGTTCTTTTTGTCGTGTTTCTGTTTTTCGTTTCGTTTTCGTGTCTGTCGATCAACGAGTTAAGTGAAGTGTGTTAATCCATGTGGCCAATGACGATAGAAAATTTTTGTGAAATTTAATGATAGTGCACATGATATGTTAGAAAATGACGCATGAATGACGTGAGATGGCTTAGGCTTGTTGTTTTTCACCATTTGCTTAACCCGTGAGACTTGAGCTTCACTGTATACATATCTTGATACAGTTTCTTTTAATTGTGTGATATCGTGCATGTGATTATCTTCTAGAACTTGCCGTGTTTCTGTGTCGAGACTGCAATATGTGTTTCGAATTTGGAAAGGATAAAAGGCCATCTTTGTTAACCACATATTCACCCAAACACTAACCCGATGATATATACCATTTGTCGCCTTCTTTGAGCCTTTATTAGACTTTTTCTGTCGATTAACCGGATGATAGGAGGTGAGGATGGATATGGGAATCAAAAGGGGTGAAATTTTGATGTAGTGATGATGAGAAAAGTTTCGTTTAGAAAATACATACGTGGTGAAGAATAGTACCTTGTTCGTGATTATTAAACCCTATAAGCTCTAGAAAAGAAAAGGATAGTGCACAATGTTAAGTTCACTATGAGTGTTGAGCATAAAGGGTCGTTAATCAAAGTATAGGTACCTTATGAGGGATAAAACGTCAATTTAGCACGTTGGGAAAGAAAGAGAAAAATGGACAAAGTTCATATGTGTCGAAATATCTAAATGGTGGTGCTTGGAGTTTGCTTGAGTCACTTAGCCATATATTATCCTACCTTAACCAATGTGCCTACATTACAACCTATGAAAAGACCTCTTTGATCCTTATTTGAACACATTTGACGCGGTGGAGATGTTAGAGAAACGGCAAGCCTATGGTAAGATGTTGCATTGCATTGATCTTTGAGTGTATACACGTCCTTAATTTCTTTATGAGTTTGAGTGTATCCTTTATATATTTTACACACATGCCTTTGTGAGAGTTGAAATAAATGAGTTTTTGCCGTAAATTGTTGTTTGTGTTGAGTGGACTAACGTCGTCATGTGCACTAATGTTTTGAGCGTTGATATGTTTGGAGGCCTAGAATGGTTATCCTCTTTGCTATGCTCGTTGATCTTTCGTTTGTCTTTACATTTCGCTTTTGTTTGAGGACAAACAATGCTTTAAGTTTGGGGTTTGATAAACGCCGCATTTTACACGTATTTAGTTGATATTTGAAGATGAGTTTAGCTCGCTTAATGTGCTTATGTATCGATTCGTAATGTTTCATCTATTTCTAGAAGATATTGCTCTGGGTGTATTTTGGTGTTTTGTAGGGTTATGTATTGAAAATCAAGCAAGGAACGAAGCACTAACAAAACGAACATTACGCCGGGTTCTAGCGACTCGCCTAGCGGTCGCTAGGCTGGCCGCCAGGCAAGCCAACAGCACCTGAAGGGCGCGTCAAGAACCTCGTGCCGCGGCGAAGCCTGGCGCCGAGAACTCACTGGACGATTTCTCGCGACGATTCGTAATGGCTAGCGACCGCTAGCGTGTCATGAGGTTCAAAGCGAGCGAAGAAGGAAGCGGAGCGAGAAATCAACAGCGAGATTACCTAGCGATCGCCCTAGCGATCATGAGTACCGGTCGCGAGGCGCGACAGAGGCAAAATTGGGTTTCCACCCTTTTCTATAAATAGGGCAAGCCCTCGCGCCCCAGAGCCTCCATTCACGCCCAAACCTAGTTTTAACTTCAGTTTTCCTCAGTTTTTCAATTCTTTAGCTTTAGTCTTCGTTTAGTTTAATTCTAGTATTGTTTTTACGTTATTCTAGTGTAGTTTATAGTTTCGTTATCGATCGGAACGTTTTGTCCGATCGTTTTCCTTTATTTTCCGTTCGTTCGCTTGGGATTGGATTCAAGACCAACCTTGTTCATCCGACGCTTCCTACGGGTTTTATATATTTAATTTCTGCTTTTATGATTAATTCGTATTTCGCTTCGCTTATTATGTCCGCTAGTTTTCTATTCTAATCCTAGGGTTTGCATGATCCGATCCTATATGTTGTGATTTCGCTATCGCTATTTACCTTCCGTGCATTGATTCATGATTCGATTGTGCTTATTTATATGTGTTGATTTCTAATCAATCTTGATGCATATCTAGTTGCCGATTAATGACGAATCGTATTAATTGTCAATCGATCTCGAATGCATGATACGATTAAGCCTCGAGTCGTAATTGAGATAGGACGATCGTAGGAAGCATATTCTTAGTGATCCTTTTGAGTTGCTTATTTTCCTCTAGAGACGAAGCGTGATAGGGAAAATTAGTAATCAATCGCCGCAATTGTCGAATCAAGTTGTTGGTTATATATGTGATTTTCCGCCTTATGCGGATTAAAACGGTTAATAATAAGCGGGATAAACATCGTTGTGGATAGGATTGGTGCATCCACAGGTTAGTCTTTCTTTATAATCATCTTTCGTGATTTTATTGCTTTCTTTATATTTCGTTTGGTTACCTTGCTTTGGATTAAATTCAAGCCCCTAAACCTATCACCCGATTACGTGCTTCGATAATAATGAATTGTCGTTGAATTAGCTTACGTGTTTTCGGATTGCAATCTCGTGGATACGATACTTGCCTTACCCTATCATTACACTTTTTTACGTGTGAAAAAGGAGCGATCAGCAGTCCTGGTAGATTCTCAGGAAATACGTCCGAAAATTCTTGGACAACTTCAATGTCTTCTACCCGCGCTTCGGGTTTATCCTCCTCATTCAAATAAACAAGGAATGCGTGGCATCCCTTCTGGTTCATCATCCTCCTAGCTTGTAGTGCTGATACTATCGGGACTCTTCTTCCCATGATGATCCCGTGGAAGTGCGTAGCTTCTTGTCCAGGAAAGTGAAACGAAATTTTCCTTTCCTTACAGAGAATCGTGGAATGGTTCTTAGCTAACCAGTCCATTCCTAGGATTAAATCTACATCGTCCATGGGTATTATGTTTAGATTGTTAGCCAGAACCTTAAGTGATCCTAATGTCAACTCTAGGTTCGAGCAAAAGTGCGTAACAGTCATAATCCCTCCTATGGGCGATGAGATTCTCATATCCTGGCTTGACCTTTCAGACCTAAGGCCCAACATTTCTACGCATGATTTTGAAATAAAAGAATGCGAAGCACCCGTATCGAACAATACTATAACAGGTAGGTCGAGTAGAACTCCCATACCTGCCAAGTTTCCTTGGTTTTGTTCGTTCTGCCTCCTATGCAAGGCGTAGGCTCTGGCCTGAGCCGGCTGAGGCTGACGGGGCGCTGGTCCTTGTTGATTCGACGGCCGCCGCTCGCCTGCCGCTTTGCCGCTGGTTGGCGCAGTTGGCCGCCGCCCTGTTGTTGTTGAGGCGGTGGGCGCCCATCGCGGCGCGGGGTTGTTGTTGCGGCTGCTGCCATTGTGGTTGCTGCACCACTTGCTGGGGTTGTTGCCATGGTTGGGTCAATGGAACCATTGTGGCGGCCGGGTTGAAGCTATATAGCCTTTAGTGGCTGAGCATTGCCCGGTTGGTTCGGCCTTATGTCCGAACGTGACACTGGGCAATTGTTCGTGAGTGCCCGTTTGCCCCGCACTTGTAACAGCTCACCACGCTTGCCGTGCACACCCTTGTGTGCTCTATGGCATCTAGGGCATTGAGGTGCCTCGATCGCTCCTCGCGGTCCCTTGCCGTGGAGCATAAGTCGCCTCTTCCTTTCTGTCCTTCTGCTGCCGTGTTTCGCCACGGCGCAGGACTTGCTTCTCCATAGCTTCCGCGGTTGTTATTCCCGCGGTTGGGCTCCCAGTTCCCTTTTCCTTTGTCCAAATTACCGTGTGCCTGAGACGACACTGACTTATTCTCGGTCATGGCCGCCTCAACATCTAAAGCTCGTGCGAGAGCTTCAGTGTAGGATAGGTCTCCATGACTGGCAAGAGACATCCGTATCTCCATCCTCAGTCCTGACCTAAACTTCTCCGACATTTTCAAGTCGGTGTCCATCAGTTCTGGTGCATATCTCGACATCTCGCAGAAAGTGCGATCATAGTCGGTCATGCATATCCTTTTTGCTTAAGCGGAAAAATTCCGCTCTTTCTTCCTCTTATAGCTCTTAGGGATGTACTTCTCATACAACACCCTCTTGAAATCCTCCCACGAGAATTCCTCTAGCTGTTCAGCTGAAAAAGTCTTCTTTCTGGCCTCCCACCAGAAGTCAGCTGGTCCAATCAGTTGGAAGGTAACACACGATAGCCTTTCCTGTGCCGTGCACCTTAAGAAGGTAAAAATCCGTTCAATGGCTCTAACCCATTGTTCGGCTTCTTCTGGGCTCCCTTTTCCGTTAAAGACAGGAGGGTTTTGTCTTAGAAATAGTTCTTCGATCCTGCGATCGGGTTGAGGTGGGCGGTGGTTGGGGATTATCCTCTTGCTCTTGCTCGGGATTCTACCCTCCTCCCAGTCTTCCTCGACCGGGTTCTCTTTCGGGCTTCTTCCTGAGGCATTCGTGTCACGCCCCAATTCCCGAGGGAAGGCACGGATGTGGGGTGTGATTGGGGTGGGGTTAGGCGGGGAAGAAGGGGATACATATAACATACATGATAAGAAGATGTGACCATGAAATCGGGCAAAGATCTCCTCTATAACTAGGACATATCCCAAGGGAGGGTGCACAAACAATCCATCAATGTAATAATATCGATATCATAACTTCGTAAAACATGATCTCGGTTTATTATAAGTAATGCAAGAAGGCAAAATAGCATTACATCCCATCAACTAGACCGTCAACCACATAGCATGCTCATATCGAGACTCACAAAGAATAACATAACAAATCTTGTTCCCAATCGTAAAGCAAATAAGGGACAAAAATACATAGTTATCGAGTACGATATAACATAACATCGCGGAAGCATAGCATGAAGAACCCGCAGCTCCACCCCTCGCCGCCTCGCCCAAAACCCTCCTCCATCTCGTGAAAAGATTTGAAAAGAGTTTGGGGTGAGTACTAGTGCACTCACCGGGTTTTATCATAAATCAAAAGAATCATGAGGCCGTGTTCAGAGCACTTACCTTAGAAGGTTTTAAAACGAATCCACTTCTAAGTAAGCAAAATAGATTTTCATTTTTCGACACCGATCCGTTATTATCAGTATTCCCATCATAGAACCATGAACCACGGCTCGAACGATCCCGCCAGCCCATCACATGACATTCATTCGCCCGAACATATCCAGCCGCCCACGCCCGAACGTATCCACCGGCTAACTCGGTGTGGACTTCGTGGGGTCAAACCCCATCGTAACCATAACCACCTCATTACCTTTTCCGTGTGGACTTCCCGGGTCTATCCCTTCGTAACCATAACCACGTGTTCGGGTCTATCCCTTATGATCAATACTCAAGATGGTGATCAACCCACCGAATAGAGATCCCGCACAACCATGATAGAACCATATCTTCGATCGAGAACAATAATAATTTCACAAAACATTTTACGGCGCATATGTTTTATTTTGAAATATCGTAGTAAATAACTCAAAATAAGCATATATAACCCAACCCGAACCGACTAAAACGCCAACCGAGAGATATCTACGGATCCGATGACTTCACCGATCGACCGGTAGGTACCGTAACAAGACGGAACAACTTTGGGGTTACATCCCACAAAGCAAAGCAACAACGTGATCCAAACGACGATCGTAGCAAAATTAGGGTTTTGACTTTTCGAACCCACATTCGCACTCTCCGGTTTTCAAATCAACTCGATGCGTAAGGAAATATATTCAGGCATCAAGACCTATAATAGGGTACTTTCAAATGTGCATGCATGCAAGTCGACTCAAATCTTAGAAGCGAAGAAGTTTCAAAAATCGATGCTATCCTCGATCTAGGATAAACCATCCAAAATCGATGCATGAAAATGGAAACATAAGCAATATGCATAACCACTAACATGGAATGACAAACGACGTTGAAAATGGATAACCCGGCATGTACTTCCTTTAGAAAACTCAAGCAACGGAAAACATCCCGACATGCGTAAACGCGAAAATGTAAAAACGGAATCGGTACTTTAGTAGAATGCATAGCCCGAACTCAAAACCTAAAGGACCCAGAGCCAGCAGTGGTCTGTCGGCCACCAAACGGCGGCCAACAGCTCACGGCGGCGGGCGGCGCGACAGCGGAGCTTTGCCGTTAAATTGGCCGGCCTCCGCCGTTATCCCGTCCTGCTCCTTTAGATTCCCGAGTTCTATGCTATACGGTCTACTAAAAGGCGGAATCAAAACAAGAAAAGGACAAAACAGAAAAACGGATCGCCGGGGGTGGTTGATCGGCGGTGGTGGCTCGGCAAAGCCAAGAATGGCGCCGCCACCGAGCCTCCCGGCTCGATCCCCACTCCTCCAGCTGGGCCCGCAGCAGCACTGAGCTGCTCGGCTCTTCCGTAAACACGAGAGATCGAAGGAAATGAACGTTGAAAATGAAGGCCCTAGCCTCCTATTTATAGGAAAATTGAGGGTCAAGCAATGCTTCATAAGCGTCTTTTTCGAAAACGCAAAGCGACGCAACTTTTGCAAACGGACTCCAAATTTAGCAAACTTAGTACCCATGGACACGAAATAAAATACCGACACAATGACTATAAACAAGATATGCTTTTAAAGATCCATGAAAAGTCCGGTTTTCGATAACTTCCTGAGTGCCAAACCTTCATGGGTGGTCGAAAACCAGATACTTAGTGTCTATGAATTCGCCATAAGACACTCTTCATAACGCTCGAGGTTTCGCGACGGTCGCATCATCGAAACAAAAAGTCAACCTTTTGCCTTTTTCTCGAAAAACGTGCCATGCAAAATGAAGCTTAAAAGACGGGTATTACATCCTCCTCCTTAGAAGAATTTCGTCTCGAAATTTCTAACACGTGGAGAAAACAACCTGTGGTACCGAGCCCCGAACTTGTCTTCCAACTCCCACGTAGCTTCTTCCCTCCGTGGTGATTCCACAACACTTTCACCAACGGAATCGCTTGTTCCTCAACTCCTCGACTTCGCTCCAAGATAGCCACCGCCTCTCCTCGTAACTCGGATCCCGAGCAAGAACCACTTGGTCATGCTTGATCACGTGTTTGGGTCGAACACGCATTTCTCACCGAGAAACGTGAAACACGCCATGAACATCTCCGATGCTAGGTGGCAAAGCTAACCTATAGGCAACGGGCCTATCCTCTCAAGGACTTCGAAAGGTCCAACGAACCTCGATCAGAATCTCACCTCGCTTCCCAAAACGAACGACCTCCTCGTCGGGAAACCTTATGAAAACACGATCTCCGATCATGAATCAAGATCCAGACGACGCTTGTCCGCATAGGACTTCTCGCCGCCCGCGCTCCTTGATCCTTCGCTGATCTCGATCGATAACCTCGACCGTCTGCTGAACCATCTCTCGTCCTAACATCTTCTCTCGCCCACTTCGTCCCAATAAAGTGGCGATCGACACTTCCTTCCGCATAACGCTCATAGGGAGCTATTCCTATGGTGGCCTGATAACTGTTGTTATAGGCAAACTCTACCAAAGGTAGTATCTCTTCCCAATTTCCTCCTCTATCGGCCACGACTGCTCGCAGCATGTCTTCCAAAACCTGAATCGTTCTCTCCGACTGACCGTCCGTTTGAGGATGGAATGTTGCATCGAGATTCACTTGGTCCCCACGGCTTCCTGCAGACTCCTCCAAAACCTCGACGTGAACCTCGGGTCACGGTCTGACGTAATCGATACCGGCACACCATGTAACCGTACGATTTCTCTGACGTAAAGCTGAGCAAGCTTATCCAACCCGTACGTCATCCGGATCGGTAAGAAATGAGCTGACTTCGTCAGTCTATCGACGACAACCCATATAGCGGTGTTTCCTCTCGCTGACCTTGGAAAACTCACCACAAAATCCATACCGATATGATCCCATTTCCATTCTGGGATAGGTAGCGGTTGCAACAAACCTGACGGACGTTGGTGTACAGCTTTCACTTGCTGACAAGCCAAACAACGTTCCACAAACGCGGCTACATCCTTTTTCATCCCTTCCCACCAAAAGTTCCTCTTAAGGTCTCTGTACATTTTGGTGCTTCCTGGATGAGCTGTATACGGTGCCTCATGAGCTTCACTCATGATTTTATCTCTCAATTCCCTATTGAGTGGCACACATAACCTTCCTCGGAATAGTAGCGTTGTCTCTCGCCCGTGAAACCCTTGCTATATTCTAGCCTTGCTTTCAAACGCATCTTTCCAAGAATTCATCTCCTCGCACAAGACTCACGATGGCTTCTCTCGTGTCCGGTTCATTTGTCAAAGCTGCGACGAATCCTTGCACCGATTCCGCGGTGAATCACTTCCAGCCGAGCTTCTAAATCTCGAATAAGCTCTTTTCTCGCAGAAGAAGATATCCCAACTTCGCCTCGACTTGCGACTAAGGGCATCTCGCTACAACATTGGCTTTCCCTGTGGTAACCGGTAGAGCAATCATAATCCTTTACCAACTCTAGCCATCTCCTTTGCCTCATGTTCACTCTTTTTGTTCAAAGAAATACTGAGGCTCTTGTGATCCGTGAAGATCTCACACTTAACTCCATAGAGATAGTGCCTCAAAATCTTCAACGCATGAACGATCGCCGCTAACTCCGCATCGTGAGTTGGGTAGCTCAACTCGCGCGGTTTCAACCGACGAGACGCTGAAGCTATAACCTTCCTGCTCGCATGAGAACGCAACCCAAACCAAGTTTGATGCATCGGTGTAGACCACAAACCCATCGCTCCTTCCGCACGGCTAACACCGGAGCGGTTGTTAGCTTCTTCTTTAACTCCTCGAAAACTTGCTTCACAAGCTTCGACCATGAAAACTTGATTCCTTTCCCGAGTTGTTGCGCCATCGGCCTTGCCAACTTTGAAAACCCTTCGATGAAACGCCTATAATATCCGCCAAGCCTAGAAAGCTTCAACCTCATTGGCATTAGTCGAACCTTCCAGCCATTTACCGCTCAACCTTCACCGGGTCGACTTTGATTCCTTCGCATACACGATATGTCCAAGGAACATCACTTTGAGCCAAAACTCGCACTTGCTATACTGCATACAACCTCTCGCCGTAACGCTTCCGTAACGGCACGGAGGTGTTCTCTATGCAACTCGCATTCTTGAATAGACGAGAATATCATCGATAAAAACCAAGACGAAACTATCCAGACATCGATGGAAAACTCGATTCATCGATCCATGAAGATGGCCGGCGCATTGGTCAAACCAAACGGCATCACGATGAACTCAGAGTGCCCATACCGCCCCGAACGCGGTCTTCGCAACGCCCTCCTTTTCGATCTTCACTGATGGTAGCCTCGACCTCAAATCGATCTTAGAGAAGACACTCGCCCTTTCGAGCTGGTCAAAAGATCGCCGATCCTGGAAGAGGATATCCGTTTCGATCGTCACTATTTAGTTTCTCTCGTAGTCAATGCACATCCGCATTGACCCATCCTTCTTCTTGACGAACAGTAATCAAGCGCCCCACGGCGACACGCTAGGTCGGATAAAACCTAGATCCAACAGCCCCGAATCGCGCTTTCAGTTCTTGCAATTCCTTAGGTGCCATTTCAGATGGTGCCTTTGATATCGTGCTGCTCCCCGGTTCCAAATCAATAGTGAATTCCACTTGTCTATTAGGCGGTAAACCCGGCAAGTCCTCGAAACACGTCCAGGATATTCACACACCATCGCTCCTCTTGCAACTGCTTGCGCTCTTCATCGTGCCTGTCAAACTTACCAAGAAAGTTTGACGACTCCCTTCCCGATCATCCTCACCGCCCGGTCGAGATCATCGCACGCAAACACCCATTCTTATGCCGTGGAAACAAACTTCCACCCTTCGGCTGTTCGAAAGTAACTTCTCTCGAGACAACGATAGTTGCCATGTGCTTTTCCAACCAATCCATGCCAAAGATGACATCGAAATCTTCCATTCGGATGACATGCAAATTGACAAGGACCTTCGCTCAAAGATTTCTACCTCCCGGTTCTAGCAAACTTTTGCCTTTAGCACTTCGACGGATGCTAATTTGTGGTACTGTGATTCCTGGGTACCAAACCCAACCTCTCACACGCGATTTTCAAACGAAAGAATGTGAGGCTCTGTATCAAACAAAGCTTAAAACGGGTATATCACTCATATGGATTATACCGCAAGATTTCCGGAGCTTGAGCTGCTCGCCGATTCAAGCGCGTACACCCTTGCTTGCTGCGGTGGCCTTTGGTTTGTCGGCCTCAGGGTGACCTCCCGCCTGCTGTTTGTCCCTCGGCGGAGCATGATTACGCCTCATGAGCTGGATGTCGCCATCGCGGCGGCACCGCCGCCCTCCTAACGGACAATCTTGAGCGTAATGTCCGCATTTCTTACAACGATAGCACTCGGTGCTACCTTGCCTACACTCGCGAAATGATTCCTTCGCATTTCGCACCAAGGTTTTCCACACCGCCGCATGGGTTGGAAATTCCTTCCCAAGGTTGCCTTTTCTCACTTGAATGCCTTGATTCCTTGGAATCATCGACCGCCTCGTTCCCTCGAACACCGATTGCCTTTCCTCGATCTTCCCATTTCCTCTTACCTCTTCCTCCGCCGATGGCTGTCCGGTGGCATCGTTCTTTCCCGGGCAACATTGACTCAATGTTTAATGCCCGGTTCAAGGATCGCGATACGCCGATCTCCCCGATCGACGAGCTTAAATTCGATCTCGGTGAGTCCTCTCTCGAACTCGCTCGCCTCGGCAGCCTCAAGGCCGATCGTGCACGTAGCATAACGTGACGTACGATGAACGAGCGATCGTACTCGGTGACCGCCCTTCTCCTCGACGAAGATTCCGTAATTCTATTTTGCCTTCTCTCGCCTGTAAACGCCGTGCACGCATTTTCCATGAGTTCTTCCTTGAAATCTTCCCACGATACCTTGCCCATCGCCCCGGTGTTGTGGTCCTCCTCACGGATTCCCACCGTAAATCGCCCTCATCGGTTAGCCGAAGATCGCGCATTCAGCTTTTCCGCTTCTTCGCACCGATGTATTCAAGATCCTTTCGTGGATCGTATCCAGCCTCGGCCGATCGGTTCACCGAGACCGTCGAACGTAGGGGATTCTCGCCGCGAAAACTCTCGATCGCATGCGCTGAACCAAAGGTGGTTCCCGGCTTCTTCCACGCTATTGTTCCTCCGATTCCTTGTTCTCGCATTCGCATCGACGCTTGAAACATTAGAAACGCCGCATAGATAACCGTATCATCGCATAACATATATCATCACCCATAGCACATATCATCACATATACCACATATCACGCATGATCACATATAATCATGCAATCCTCATCAACATATCATCGTTATGCATTTCACATAACATTATCATCACACATCACATAGATCATATATCATCATGGCATAGCTCATATCACGATAAGCATCAAACATAAACATCCCGTCATAGACATGTTAGTATCAAGAATATTTAGTGTCCATGAAGGATCACAAAATACAAGATCAAGGTATGTCACCAAAAAAAGGTCGATATGAGCAAAGAATCGACTCCCACATCACAAAGATGCCGCTCGTCTATGCTTCTAGCAGATCATGATCGCCTGCAGACACACCGACTACCTAGATCCTCGCCCTCCATATCCATCCACTATTCCCGCCGTCCCAAATGTTCCATTCTCGCTCTCCTCATCTTCCTTTCCTTCCAATCGTGGTCAATTGGCCGCCGCTCGTAAAAGCGATCCGCATGGAAGCAAGCTCTCTTGGGTATGATCCCATCCAAGCCGTGCTCGATCGCTCGAGTGTCGTGAAAGCCGTGCTCGAGTCCCTCGCTCTCGCGCGCCCCTTCCTCAATGTGCCCGACTCATCGTAGTCATCGGCTATCCGATCACCGGTCCTCCGAATCCTCACTATCCTCCTCGCTCTCATCCGGGTCCTCCTTCTTCCTCGTAGTCGCCATCTCCGGATGCTAGCCCGATACGCTTTGGTGGCATGAAGATTCCGATTCGGGCTTCTTCGCCGCCACCGCTTGACGGACAATATCTCTCGCCCCGAAGTTCCCGCTCAAAGTCGCTTTGGTCCTCCTAAGGTAAGGATTGTCGATGGAGGTGTAGTGATCGGTGTATCTGTCAGACCGGCGATCGCTCGATTGATGGTTGTTCTTCCAATGGCTCTTCGGGAACATCATCCCTATCATCGATCCGATTGGTCCTCGAGGGTGTCTCGCAACCACATCCTCCTCGATGGTATACCGGTGGTCCGCCCACCGCCTCCATACTCGAGCAGCGAACTCAAGAAAGTCCAAGGTAAGGTGCCTCGTGATAGATCCCGTCTCGAACAACACATGTCCTTGCTTTCGCCCACGGTTGCCAACCCGCCGGTAGCCTTTCGTCATCCGATAGTAGGCCTCAGATTCGACACTTTCCCACCTGCCTCTAACCTTTCTCCATAACCCAACAAATCTTCCGTAAATACTCCCAATGGCTCATGAATATTCCGGCACATTCCCCGAATTTACTTGATATGCTCATCCATTCTGTGAGATCTCAACCAACGTTGTCTGGGCCACTGAATATCCATAAACCTACATGTTAGTTCACCATAAAACAACAACAAATATTCACGTTTCCTTTACCATCCCAGTCATCTGGGTAATCATGTTTCAAACACATGTTCATTTCAACATATATCAATATCAATATCGATATAATCACGTAAGCAAATACAGGATTCACTTACAAGCACTCGTTTATCAAAATAAACAAGATTTTCAATCAACAATACATTGCTATGTAAACACATAGACTTACATCAACCATACGTGATCACATCAATCACATCATATCATATAAACGATTTTCACATCACAGCCACACAGGCCCTTTTTGTTCCATCAACAATCACTTCCACATCCACATCACCATCCATCCACATCTCATCCACATCACGTTTACATCACGTAAACTCTTACCAGGCCAAAACACATGAAACCAAGATCATATCAAGCATCACGTAGCCACATAAAGCATCAGCAAATAAACACATACCTCATCCCCTTTTTAAAGGAGGTGGACTGACGGTGAGCTGAGGGTAGCTGTACCTGATGAACAGTTTAGAAGAACAAGTTCTAAACACTCAATTTCAAGAACGCACATGATATAAAGCAAACGAACTGCTTTGATATCAAATAACAAAGCTAGAGGTCAAAGCCAAGAACCATTGCTCGACATGTCGTCACACGCCCAATTCCCGAGGGAAGGCACGATGCCGGGTGTGATTAGGGTGGGGTTAAGAAGTGGGAAGAAAGGGGATACATATAACATACATGATAAGAAGATGTGACCATGAAATCGGGCAAGATCTCTTCTATAACTAGGACATATCCTAAGGGGAGGGTGAACAAACAATCCACCAATGTAATAATATCGATATCATAACCTCGTAAAACGTGATCTCGATTTATTATAAGTAATGCAAGAAAGCAAAATAGCATTACATCCCGTCAACTAGACCGTCAACCACATAGCATGCTCAGATCGAGACTCACGTGCAGAATAACATAACAAATCTTGTTCCCAATCGTAAAGCAAATAAGGGACAAGAATACATAGTTATCGTAGTACGATATAACATAACATCGCGGAAGCATAGCATGAAGAACCCGCAGCCCACCCTCGCCGCCCGTCCAAATTCTCCTCCATCTCGTGAAAAGATTTGAAAAGAGTTTAAAGTAGTACTAGCGCACTCACCGGGTTTTATCATAAATCAAAAGAATCATGAGGTCAGATTCGTAGCACTTACCTTAGAAGGTTTTAAACGTAAATCCACTTCTAAGTAAGCAAAATAGATTTTCATTTTCGATACCGATCCGTTATTATCATTATTCCCATCATAGAACCATGAACCACGGCTCGAACGATCCCGCCACCCATCACATGACATCTATTCGCCCGAACATATTCCACCGGCCCACGCCCGAACGTATCCAATGGCTAACTCGTGTGGACTTTGGGTCAAACCCCATCGTAACCATAACCAACTCATTACCTTTTCCGTGGACTTCCGGTTCATCCCTTCGTAACCATAACCACGTGTTCGGGTCTATCCCCTTATGATCAATACTCAAGATGGTGATCAACCCACCGAATAGAGATCCGCACAACCATGATAGAACCATATCTTCGATCGTAGAACGGTAATAATTTCACAAAACATTTTACGGCGTATATGTTTTATTTTGAAATATCGTAGTAAATAACTCAAAATAAGCATATATAACCCAACTCAATGTATTAAAACGCCAACCGAGAGATATCTACGGATCCGATGACTTCACCGATCGACCGGTAGGTACCGTAACAAGACGGAACAACTTTGGGGTTACATCCCACAAAGCAAAGCAACAACGTGATCCAAACGACGATCGTAGCAAAATTAGGGTTTTCACTTTCTCAACCCACATTGGCACTCTCCGGTTTTCAAATCAACTCGATGCGTATGGAAATATATTCAGGCATCAAGACCTATAATAGGGTACTTTCAAATATGCATGCATGCAAGTCGACTCAAATCTTAGCAAACAAGAAGTTTCAAAAATCGATGTCTATCCTCGATCTAGGATAAACCATCCAAAATCGATGCATGAAAATGGAAACATAAGCAATATGCATAACCATTTAACATGGAATGACAAACGACGTTGAAATGGATAACCCGGCATGTACTTCCTTTAGAAAACTCAAGCAACGGAAAACATCCCACATGCGTAAACGCGAAAATGTAAAACGGAATCGGTACTTTAGTAGAATGCATAGCCTGAACTCAAAACCTAAAGGACCAGAGCTGGGGTGTCTGCCGCCACCAAACGGCGGCCAACAGCTCACGGCGGCGGCGGCGGCGATTCATGGAGCTTTGCGGTTAAATTGTCAGCCTCCGCCGTTATCCCATCCTGCCTTTAGATTCCCGAGTTCTATGCTATACGATCTACTAAAAGGCGGAATCAAAACAAGAAAAGGACAAAACAGAAAAACGGGTTGTCTGGGGTGGTTGATCGGCGGGGGTGGCTCGGCAAAGCCAAGAATGGCGCCGCCACCGAGCCTCCCCGGCCGATCCCCACTCCTCCAGCCGCTCAGCTGCACTGAGCTGCTCGGCTCTTCCGTAAACACGAGAGACGAATGAAATGAACGTTGAAAATGAAGGCCCTAGCCTCCTATTTATAGGAAAATTGTGGGCACAGTCATGCAAGCATAGCGACCCTTTTTCGAAAACGCAAAAAGCGACGCAACTTTTGCAAATGGACTCCAAATTTAGCAAACTTAGTACCCATGGACACGAAATAAAATATCGGACACAATGACTATAAACAAGATATGCTTTTAAAAGATCCATGAAAAGTCCGGTTTTTCGATAACTTCCCCGGAGTGCCAAACCTTCATGGGTGGTCGAAAACCTGCATACTTAGTGTCTATGAATTCGTCATAAGACACTCTTCACAACGCCTGAGGTTTCATGACGGTCGCATCACCGATATAAAAAGTCAACCTTTTGACCTTTTTCTCGAAAAACGTGCCATGCAAAACAGAAGCTTAAAAAGACGGGGTATTACACATATTTATTCGCTCTGACACACCATTTTGTTGTGGTGTGCCCGGTGTAGTGAGTTGGAAGGTAATCCCACACTGCACCAAATAGTCCATGAACTCGTTACTGAGGTATTCGCCACCGCGATCAGACCGCAGTGACTTGATACTCTTACCTAGCTTTGTCTCCACTTCTGCCTTAAATTCTTTGAATTTCTCAAAGCATTTAGACTTGCGGTGAAGTAGGTATACGTATCCCTACCTTTAGTAATCATCAATGAAAGTGACAACATACTGCATTCTCCACGAGCTTGTGTGGACATCGTCCACACAGTCGAATGGACTAGCTCCAACACTTCTTCGCTCTATACCCTTTCGCTTTGAAGGGTCTGGTCGACATCTTTTCTTCTATACCGGATTTGCAGACTGGGAACGGAGTGACTGTAATTTCACCCATCGTTCCATTCTTAGCCAGTCTTTGGATCCTATTTAGATTGATGTGACCTAATCTAAGATGCTAAAGAAATGTGGTGTCATCTAGCGAAGAAAACTTCATCTTCTTAAGGTTTGATGTAGATGTAACATAATTAAAGGTATTATGTTTAACATAAATACTATAAAGCGAATTATATAAAGTGCCACCACGTATAACTTCGCCATTTCTTATGATAGAAACACCACTATCAAAAATAATGTAATATCCATGTATAAATAGTTTGAAACCGAAATAAGGTTTCGACGAAACTCCGGCACATATAAAACGTCTTTTAATACTAAAAATGTCCTATCAAAACATAAAAAAACATCTTTGACTGCAACGGCCTCGACTTTCACCAAGTTGCCCATGGAGATCATTATCTCGCCATCAAACAGCTCCCTTGTTCGTAGGAACCCCTGCAAGGTGTAACAAAGATGATCAGTCACACAAACATGTTTCCGTTACTAAAGCAAATGGCGTATCTTGAGCCTTGAGCATGGGGCACTTAGCCTTCCAATGCCCAGTCTTACCGCACTTGAAGCATCCGCCCCTCTCCTTTGGCTTTTTCAAGCCTCCAGTGGCCTCCATGTTCTTGCTCCCACTGCTCCCACTAGATTCCTTGCCTCTACCACCTTTAGCACTCCTTTTTCTTCTTCCACTTTTCAATGGAAAATTTGGGCCCTTAGATGTGCTATCAAGGGCATGTGCTCCTTTTCCCACGACACCTTCCGCGGCCACGAGATCATTTAGCAAATGACTAAGTGTATACTCGGTCTTGCTCATGATCGCGTTCACGTGAAAGTTCTCAAAAGATTGGCAAGCAGTGTTGAGAATGATATCGACCTGGCCGCCGATACTTCATCCCAACTGATCAAGACTATCCATGAGATGAGTCATGTGGGAGACATGTTCATGGACAGAACTTCCTTCTTCCATCCTACACGCCAAGATTTCTCTCATTGTGTGTAAGAGGACTGTCCGATTCGATTGCCCAAACTTACTCTCGAGACTTGACTATATTTCAGCCACGTTTACCATCGACTGATGCTACAACTGCAAGCCTTTGGACATAGTAGTCATCATATAGCAATTGGCCATATTATTTGACTTATGTTTGCTTGACATTCGCTGCTCATTCGTCGATGCATCAGCAAGGGCATCGGGTTTGGGAATAGTGAGAACAAACATGTGTTCTTCTGTGATAAGAACATATTCCATGTTTCGTTTCCACTCGATAAAATTTGGACCGGATAGAGGGTTTTGTGCGAGCATATTGATAATCGATGTAAGAGACATATCTGAAAAGTAATGCAAACACATAAGCATACGATCGCACATAATTCGTGAATAATAATATTGTAACCTTTGATAAAACAATATTAATTGAAACCTCCAATCGCCCAAGGAATTCCACATGCAAGCCACGCGTGTGGACGCTACACATGAACCCTCGACTGCACTAAAATATACCTTTAGTCGCTTAATTTCAATCCATGTCATCTTATCCCTATGACAAATGAAATTAATGATTGGACCTTACTAGACCACATCACTATCGCAAGAAGGACTTCGCAGAAGTTGTACTTGAGGTGATGCCTAAGCAATGACCACAATTTTGACAAACAGATAATGAATTTTAGAATTTGCATACCACTCTGACCATACCGCCCAATTCAAAATCTTTTGCCATCTCATTTTAAACTGCCTTTAGAGAACTTATGAAATCGATATGCAAGCCACTGTGGACGCCATACATGAAACTCTCACTTCTCAATAGATTAAAATGTTTTATTTAGAAATCTCATCTAACAAACTTATGATAAATAGTGTAAGCAAGCCATGCGTGTGGACGTTTACTCACAGTGCGTACCACTTTGTTTAGAGATCAAAAAGTGGAGGTCTTGACATCTTTAATTTAAAATTAATATGTCGGGTTTCTTGCTTAGTCTTTTGTTTCAAAAGGTTTGTCCATGCAGATCACATAATCCTAGCATGCTTTCTATAGAACACAACATGTAAAACATGCTCGTAGAATTCTAAAACATGTTTCAAAACGCGATAAACCTAGCATGCTTGCTATACGCATCCAATCACGAAAACATATTACATGTTCATCTACGTAATTAAACATACATTGCATGCTTTTACATAATTTAAACATCCACGACATGCTTTGAACGATAAAAATAAAATAAATTCGTTCATCGCGGCCCACTCGTGGATCTTGTACTTCCCTGCCTAATTTATTACATAAATTTGCAAAGTACAAATCTTCAAAAATCTCGAATAGGCATCGCGTGCACGGGCACGGACTGGACTCGTTAAAACTGGATTTGGGTCGAAAAATAAAAAACGGGCCGAAATAGTGGATCGGGCCGGGTCGGGTCAGAAACTGGAACAAGGTCAAAAATTTAGGTCTGGGCCGGGTTGGCCCAAGATGGGTCACACGCGCGCATGGGCTCGCGACCAGGCACGCCCATCGACATGCCCAAAGATCGCGCACCATCACCCTCTTGCCTGTCGAGACCTGGCCAAGCGTCGTCGCCCAATCTCATCGTCGATGTGCTACTGTCGAGCTTTCGTGCAAATATACGTGCCCAACTATCGAGAAGTCTAGCATCGAGCCTGGCCGACACCTCCTGCTGAGAAACCCGCACGATGCTGCTGAGAGGCGGCGGGTGAGCTGCCGAGCGTACGCGCGGGTCTGCACACAAAATGTGCTCCATCGCACGTGTCCGCCCACCGCCGAGCTCAGAGGCCGCCGAGCCCACCGAGCACCGCCGGTTGCCGAGAAACTTCGCGATCCAACAACGTGGAGAACGTGCACCCTGTCGCAAGGCCCGCTTAGCCTCGACGAGCTCGCGACGTCGAAAAGCTTGCACGCGACTCGCGCGCTGCTTCTGACTCATCCCACTAACCTGTCGAGGCGCGCCGAGGCACCTGCGTGGAAATCACATGCCCCCTGCTTTTTTCTATAAATAGAGGGCTAGGGCCTTCATTTTCAATGTTCATTTTCTCCGTCTCTCTGTGTTTACGGACGAGTCGAGCAGCTTCATGTACGCTACGGAAGCGCTGGAAGAGTGGGGATCGAGCCGGGGAAGCTTGGCGGCGGCGCCATTACGTTGCTGCCGTCCACCACCGCCATCAGCCCCTCCCCGGTAGTCTCCATTTTTCATTTTTGTCATTTTCTTGTTTTGATTTCTCCTTTTTGTAGATAGCATAGTATAGAACTCGGGTTTCTAAAGGGACGAGGCGAGAAAACGGTCGGAGGTCGACGAAAACCGCCGCCGACCACCACCGCCTAACCCCGCCGCCGTCGTGACTGTTGGTCGCCGATTTGGTGGCCGACGGGCCACTTTTTGGCTATGGGCTCTTTAGGTTTTGAGTTCCGGGCTATGTGTTCTACTATGCGTACCGATTCCGTTTTTTTGTTTTTCGTGTTTTTGCATGCCGGGGTGTTTTTCGTCATTTCGAGTTTCTAAATGAAGTACATGCCCGGGTTATCCTTTTTCAACATTGCTTGTCATTCCATGTTCCTTGTAATGCATATTGCTTATGTTTTCATTTTCATGCATCGGTTTTGGATGGTTTATCCTAGATCTCAGGATAGGCTTTGATTTTTGAAGCTTTTTCGCTGCTAAGAATTGTGTCATCTTTCATACATGCATATTTTAAAGGTACCCTATATCTTGGTGCTCTGAATATATTTTCCTTCTGCATCGAGTTGATTTGAAAGCTCGGAGAGTGCCAAATGTGGGTTCAGAAAGTCAAAAACCCCCGTTTTGCTTCGGTCTCCGTTTGGATCACGTTGTTGCTTTGCTTTGTGGAATGTGACTCCAAAAGGTTGTTCCATCTTGTTACCAGGTACCTACCTGTGCGATCTGTGAGGTTGTTGGATCTATGGATATCTCCCAGTTGACGTTTTCGACTGTTCAGGTTGGGTTATATATGCTTATTTTGAGTTATTTACTCTGATATTTCAAAATCAAACACGTGTGTACCGTGAAAATATGTTAATGAAGTTATTATTGTTCCCTACTCTGAGATGTGGATCTGTTGAGTGTGCACGGATCTCTATTCGGTGGATTGATCACCATCTTGAGTATTGATCGTAAGGGGATAGACCCGAACTCTTGGTTATGGTTCTGAAAGGGATAGACCCCGGAAGGCCACACGGATTGATTGTGGTCTGGAAGAAAGAATACATTGATTTGGCTGGCTGGATGTGTTCCCGAACCGTGATATTATAGGCTGGCTGGATATGTTCCGGGCCTAGATGTGATGGGCTGGAGGGATACGTTCCGAGCCAAGGTTCTATTATGGGAATAACAGTAATAACTTGTCAAGTATCAAAAGAAAAATCTATTTTTGCTTACTTAGAAGTGGGTTTACGTTTTAAAACCTTCTAAGGTAAGTGCTCTGAACACGGTATCATGGATTTTATTTTATGTTATAAAACCCTAGCTGAGTGCGCTAGTACTTACCCCAAAATATTTTTCAAATATTTTCATAGATGGAGGAGGGCTGGACGGGCAACGCTGAGGGGTTGAGCTGCGGGTTCTTTCATGCCTTCTGCTTCCGCGATGTGGTGTCATAACTATATATTCTGTTGTTGATGTATTCTTGTCCCTTTATTTTGCTCTCTGATTGGGAACAAGGTTCACTATTGATAAATCTAGTGTATGCTAATATACGAGATTTAAGAAAAGCAGTAAAGAACATAAGAGTTTTTACATGGTTCGATCAGGAATGAGATCTACGTCCACGGAGGTGATGTTCCTCAATACTTTCACTATAATAGATTACAATGAGTGTATCTAAAAGCTCTAGTATTCAATGAGTTGCTAACCCTTCTACCATCGATCTAACCCCTATTTATACATGTTAGTGGATCTCTAAAGCCGTACTGGATCCCTTGATTTGTGGGATCCGATCTCTTTCCATAACTTGATCCTTGAATATCGCCTTTGACTTGGTCTTGATTAGGGTTTAGAGGCTGGGCTTTGGGCTTAACCGCGTAGGGCCGTCCATTAGGTCAGGACCAGCTTGTTTGGGCCTACCAGAGGGCCTGAGCGGTTGGGCCATATCCCATCATAGCCCCCCCCAAATAGTCGAGTAACAACTATGCCGAGGTGGGGTGAAGAGCGTATTTTTCCGAGGCTGGTTGTTGCTCGGCTGAGGTTGTTGTCAAAGGTTTTCAATCTTTTCGATATCAGGGTTTGATTGGTTCGCCTGGGTCCGAGCTGAGTTAGGCGATCTGCCCTTCCTGGTTGGGACAGTTTGTCGAGGACTGGGCTGAGTCGCCTGGCGTTGGACAGAGGTGTCCGTCAGGGTGGTGCCGAGGTCCGACCTGGACAAAGATGTCTGTCAGGAGAATGCCGAGGTCCAACCTGGACAGAGATGTCGATCAGGCGGATTCCGAGGTCCGACCGGGACAGAGATGTTAGTCAGGACGATTCCGAGGTCCGACCTGGACAGAGATGTCCGTGAGGTCCAACTGGATGGCGACATCCGTCCGGTTGATGCAGAGGTCCAACCTGGACAGATATGTCTATCAGGAGGATGCTGAGGTCCGACCTGGACAGATGCCCGTTAGGAGGATGCCGAGGTCCGACCTGGACAGAGTTGTCTGTCAGGTTGATGCCGAGGTCCGGAGTCAGAGTGATGATTGCACGATTAGACCGGCGTGTCAGCGCGTCCTAGAACACGTCATACGCGCCAGATGGTTGGTGGCGCCGAACGCGCGCGCGTCTACTTCACATCAAATCGCCATTAGCCACGTGGGAAGTTGAAACGGGTGTTTGGGCGCCTCTTTGTACTATAACAGCCCGTGATAAGGAAACTGCTCATTTCCTTCTTCATTTGTTTCGAGAAAACCTTAAATGCTTTCCGAATTTACTTCCGTAACTCGCTGACGGAGCAATCTTTCTCTCACCGAAAAGTAAGTATGTATTCTTCATCCTCTACTGCCTTCTCCGATGGAAACATCTCGCTCGCTCGGTTCTCGCTTCGGTTGTCCTCCACCCCGATAGTGATGTCGAGATTAGGATTATATGTGTCACACCCTATTGGGTAGGTCGATGGGGATTAGCGCCAGGGTTCCGGCGATACCATCTGTTTGGGATGGGTATAGGGTGAGGGATGCGAGGTCGACTCTGATGGTGGGTGAACTGTGTAAGATGGCGAAGGAATATCATATTCCGCCGAAGGCATGGTGGTGCCTGCCGCAATCGGGGGATAGGGCTATGGCCCCTTCGGAGGGGTTCGTCACCGTATACGTAGACGCCCTGAGGGCTGGCCTTATGTTTCCCTTGGCCCCAATTTTTCTAAGTATTCAAGAGTATTTCTAGATTCCCATATGTCAACTGACCTCGAATTCCATTAGGTCAGTGGTGGGGTTAGGGCTCGCCTGTTATGGCCTTCATGAGGAGTTCTCCTTCAAGGTTTTGATGCGGTTTTTTAGCGTCAAGACTATAGGAGGTGTATATTACTTGTCTTCTCGGCATACCTTCAAGGTAGCTGCCCCCTCTAAGATGTCCCATTTGCAAAATAGATATTTCTTTTTGTGGGCTGATGGGAACCGAGGTACGAGTGGGGCCTGGCAAATGAAGGACGTGAAGGTCAAGGCCCCGGTGCCTTTGAGGACGAAGTTAACAATTTCGTGAAATTTCTTGTGATTTCACCGAGAACCACCGAACGATGCCGACCGAGCATCTATAGGTCAAGCCTTCGTGATCGGGTCGGATCCGCGAGGCACCCCTTATTCCTATTTGCTTATATGTCTGATGTCGTCGTGTTAACAAATTTTTCTTGTTGTGCAGTGAAACTCGATCCACGTAAGGCTTAGGCGGCGGCCTCATCACCCCCTGCACATTCACCGAGCCAGACGCCTCCGAAAAAGAAGGCGAGGCGGACCGAGCCTGCCCAAGCACCCGTGGTGGTGGACGACCTGAACCAGCTGGTGATGGCAACTCAGCCGAGTCCGACCTCGGAGAGGCCGAGGTCGAGTCCGACCTCGAAGAGGGGTACCCGTACCCGGATCATGTACGAGGTGCCGACTTCCAGCTCCCCCATATCCTTCCCTAAGGTATGGGTTTCTTCCATATTCATCTGTATCTCCTTTGTGATGTGTTACTGATTGTTTTGTATTTCAGGATGTGAGTTCAGTGATGGGGGAGCTGCAGCACATTGCCGAGGGCGTCTCTCGGTATGTGGCGTCGGAGAGGGCGAGCACGCAGAGGTCAGCGCTTGGCGCGGCTGCGCGGAAGATGCTGATGTTGCGGAGGCGGCTGAGAGGGCGGACGCTGATGCCGCGAGGGCTGCTGCGGAGGCCGCCCTGAAGAAGAAGGCCTGGGCATTGGAGGTTGCTCGGGCCGAGCTTGAGGAGGCGGCGGAGGCGAAGAAGAAGCTAGCCGAGGAGAGGAGCGCCCTGCTGGCGGGTCAAGGGCCGATGTTGAGGGCCTTCACCAGCAAACTCATCGAGTCGGGGAGCTTCTCTTCTTTTATTTCCGACCTGGCCGCCGTGCTTAAGACGCGGGTGGTGTCAGACCACCTGGAGGATTTGGCAGCTGCCATGCCTGACTTCGACAAGGTCAACCATGGCTGGGTCGAGGTCGCTCCTCGGACGATGGAGAAAGACTATGCCTGGGTGATCGCCAAGGCGGGCTCCTTCCCCATGCTGGAGGCTTTGGCAGCCTCCACCTCCCTTCTGACGGCTGAGGCCGTTACCCAATGCAAGACGGACGAAGACCCCGAGCTTCAGGAACTCCTCACCGAGGTGCGGGCCGGGTTGTGAGGCAGGGCGAGCTCGCACCTCCCTTCCAAGATCGCCACAGCAGGAGGAGCCGATGCAGGAGGCCGGCCAGCCCGGCAGAGAGGCAGAGGTCAGCGAGCCCTTGTAATAGGTTCAATTGCCAGGGTCGCTAGGATCCCGAGCCTTGTAAATTTCCACTTTTGGGAATAATAAATACACTTTTTGAAATGAATGTGTTTTCCTTGCTTTTAGCACTCTTCTTCGCAATATATTGGGCTCGATCATGAGTTGTTGACCAAAGTCGAAAGAAGTCCAAGTGCCTTAGGCGAGAAGGACGAGGAGGTGTTGTTCGAGGAGCCGATCTCACCGTGACCCGCACTTTACGCAGCATGCATAGCCAAGTCGCTGAGGTCGGTAGCTCGACGTCGTCGGCCGGGCTAAAAAAACAGCTGCAAGGGGCCAAACGCGAGGTGGCCCATCTCCTGGCAGAGAATGAAGCCTTGAAGCTAAGAATAATTCATTTGGAAGTCCAGCAGGCGGATGTCTCTGCCGACGTCGTTCAAGGCCGCTGTTGCAGTGTGAGGAACAGCTTGAGCTGGCGCAAGAGAAGTTGATGCGGATCTCGGAGGAGCATGCCGAATATGAAGCGGTGATCCACCGATCTGGTGGCATTACTATATCCGAGGCCGATGACCAAGCTCAGCTTCTGCTTGCCGAGGGAATGGTGCTGAGGGACGAGGAGGGTCCGACAAAGATGAATTATAAAGATCGCTTGATGCTGGCCAAATGCCTTCAACAGACGAGCTCGTCCGAAAAGGCGTATGCCCCAGCCCCGTAGTCAGACTCCAGCCGACCCTGCCGACGTGAGAATTGAAGAAGTCGGGGCGGGTGGCGGTTATATGGACCACGCCGAGGTGCTTCGACTGATGGGGCGGATATGTCCGAGTGTCGCTCAGAGTCGGGCCCCCGCCGAGCCGGACGGGCGAGGGCCGCAGGTCGGCAAGGAAGGGCGGCGGGTCAGGGGCGGGGTCATAACCCTGGCCGGGCGGCAAGATCAAGGAACCGAAGTTCGAACTCGGTTCCGGGAGCGCCTCCTTCAGGTCGGGGCCCCTCTGCGCCTGTTCAAAGTGCGGCTGGAGTAGGTCGTGGTGGCGCCGACCTCATTGACTGGGTTGAAGGCACTGAGTTCGTTCCGGGCATTCATCGCCGGAGATTTTGTTCGAATCGGTGCAGCCAAATGAGTCCCGCGGGTGGAGCTCTAAGCCTAATGATTTGTATATAGCTTAGACTTGGTTTATAGTCATGAATGTATTTAGGCTTTGTATCAAGTGTATATTTTCCCTAGAGAGGTACAAATATAGCTTAGTACTTGGTTTTAGCCGAAATGTATTGCATCTGTTTATCAAGTGTATATCTTCCCAAATAAAGGGGTATAAATTGACGAGATCCGATCCGACGTCGCTTGCATGTAGATGTTCAAATTAATGAGTAATCTGTATGCTTCGCACGTAGACGTTCAACTTAATGAGTAATCAGATATACGGGGCGCTTAGTTGAGTACCCTACTTAGTGGGTTTGTCATCTTCGCAAGGGCGTCCCCTTTTGAAGGTTAATTATGTTTATCCGACTTGAGAACGGATGTGCACATAAGCATAAGATAAGACGAAGCAATGCACTTATTAGAAAAACAAATGTTTTATTGATAAGCAAATGACTTCGCACTTCGGAAAAATAAACAGAGGGCTAACATGGTGCCGATCTGAAATGAAAACTACATAAAATATCTCCTTAGGTGAGTTATATGCCAGGTTCGGGGGATAAGTGCACCGGATAGGTGAGCAAGCTTATAGGCCCCTTTGTCGAGGTCCTCGTGGACGCGGTATGGGCCTTCCCATGTTGGGTCCAATTTGTTAAGGCGCTCGGCTTTGCTGGCCTCGTTGTTTCGTAGGACGAGGTCACCTACATGGAGTGTGGAGGTCTTCACCCTCTTGTTGTAGTACCTTGCGACTTGGCACTTGTACTTGGCCTCGTTAATGAAGGCGAGCTCACGCTTTTCCTCTAGAGCATCATGGTTGACCCGTAGGTTCTCCCTCGCTGTCGCGGCCTGGTCGAAGTGAAGAGCACGTGTGCTCGGTGCGCCGATCTCGCCTAGTATGATGCCTCGTGCCATAGACTAGGCTGAAGGGTGTTTCTCCGTGTGAAGTCCGTGGTGTCGTTCTGTATGACCAGAGGACTTGAGGGAGATTTTCAGCCCAATCTCCTTTAGCTCGATCTAACCTCTTTTAGGTCCCTGCACGATCGTGCGGTTCGTCACTGATCCGACTGTCACTTTGTGGGTGTGCAACCGAGGTGAACTGCTGTTTGATCTGGAGCTCTTCACACCATTCTTTGAAGTGTTTGTCGACGAACTGGGTGCCGTTGTCCGAGATCAAGACGTGTGGTATGCCAAAGCGGCAAACTATGTTTTTCCGAACGAATGTCTGAATCCTTCTGCTTGTGAGGTTTGAAAGGGGTTCGGCTTCGACCCACTTGGTGAAGTAGTCTATGGCTACAACCAACACGAAGTTGGCCGGGGCCGGCCGAAGGACCAACAATGTCGATTCCCCACTGCATGAAAGGCCACGGACTTTGTAGGCTACTGAGGTCGGTCTGAGGTAGCTTCTTGACTGTGGCGTGAAGTTGGCACTTCGGACACTTCTTGACGAGCTCGGCCAAGTCTTGGATGAGGGTGGACCAATAATATCCCGACCTCGGCCTTCTTTGAGAGAGCTCATGACCCGATGTGACTTCCACAGATCCCCGTGAATCTCGCTGAGGACGTAGTCCGCCTCTTCCGCCCAAGGCATCTCGTGAGTGGTCAAGATAGATTTCGTAGAGAGTGCCTTCATGCGTGGCGACTTTTGGGATTTGACCATCATCTTTTGGCCTCGAGCCGATCCCGGGTAGTACACCTTCTTCCGTATAAGCTTTATGGAGACATCCAGTTCGGCTCTATCTCAGTGATGATGCCGATGTGGGGCTCCGCAATGCTTCTGGAATGAACTTCCTCCACTGGTGGATTTGTCGATGACGAGGCTAATTTACTGAGGATGTCAGCTCGGCTGTTCTCCCCTCGGGGGATACGATGAAGTGTGGAATACCTGAATGAGGTCAGCATCTCTTTAGCCTTCTCAAGGTATTGCTTCATTCGATCCTCCTTGGCCTCGTACTTGCCTAAGACCTGGTTTACCACGACCTGGGAATCTCCAAAGATCTGGATCTTTTCCACTTTCAATTCCTTTGCGAGACGGAGTCCTGAGATTAGTGCTTCATACTCCACCTCGTTGTTCGTGGTCGAAAAGGAAAACCGAAGTGCATAGGTTACTTCTTGTTTTCCCGGGCCGAGGATCAAGATGCCGGCTCCGCTACATGTTTTGCATGAAGCCCCATCCACGTACATCTGCCAACAGCCATCAGGCGGGTTGAGGGCAGGTTCCTCCGTCGTGAGGGCGGAGGTTGGAGTGGCCTCGCTGGTAGGATCGACCTCGGTAAATTTGGCCTCTACCAGGAAATCAGCTAGAGCTTGCCCTTTGATGGCCGGTCTGGGGTAGTATGTGATGTCATGCTCGCCGAGCTCCAGTGCCCACTTGGCTATACGTCCGGATGACTCAGGTTTTGACAAGACTTGTCGCAGGGGTAAGTCAGTCAGTACCTGGATGGAATGGGCTTGAAAGTAAGGTCGGAGACGTCGCCATGCTCACCTGCCAACGCTATCTTTTCAAGTCGGTATACCTAGTCTCCGGTCCTTTGAGAGCTCGGCTGATGAAGTAGATGGGGAGTTATCGTCCGACCTCATCTCGTACCAGTACCGCACTGATTGCCTCGTCCGAGGCGGCTAGATATAAAGAAAGGAGCTCTCCTTCTTTCGGGGCGGACAGAGTTGGCAGGTCGGCGAGGTACTCTTTCAGCTGTGTGAAGGCAACGTGGTGTTCTTCCCGCCAGGCGAAGTCCGGGGCTCTCCTCAAGATCTTGAAGAAGGGAAGCTGCTTCTCGACAGCCCGAGATAGGAATCTACTGAGGGCGGCCAGATATCTGGTGAGTTTGTGGATCTCACGGATGGTTTTTGGTACTTGCATGTCGAGCACCGTTTTCACCTTAGTGGGATTCGCCTTCAAGCCTTCTTGAGAAACCCAGCACCCCAGGAATTTCCCCGTTTTCACCATGAATGTGCACTTTTGGGGGTTGAGCTTGAGGTTGACCGACCTGAGGAGCTGAAGGATAGTTCTGAGATCGTCGGCGCAGCTTTAAGTTTTTTGGCTTTTGACCACGATGTCGTCGACGTAGACCTCGACGATCTTCCCTATATGATCTCTAAATATTGCGTCCACCATCCTCTGGTAGGTAGCTCCGGCATTTTTCAGACCGAAAGGCATTTTTCGGTACGCGAAGACGCCGAAGTCAGTGATGAACGCCGTCTTTGGAGCATCCTCCTGGCTCATCAGGACTTGGTGGTACCCCTTGTACAGATCCAGGAAACTGAAAATCTCGTGGCCCACCAGTGCCTCCACCTTTTTATCAATATCAGGGAGGGGGTAGCAATCCTTTGGGCAGTGTTTGTTGAGGTCGGTATAGTCGACACACATGCGTCACCCCCCTCCTGGCTTTTGGACCACGACTGGATTAGCCATCCAGGTCGGGTATTTGACCTCGAACAGAATCTTAGCCTCTTGGAGTTGAGTCACCTCGTCTCTTATGACCTGGCTGCGCTCTGCCGCAAACCCTCTTTTCTTCTGCCGAACTGGTTTGGTAGCCGGGTCGATGTTGAGGCGATGAGTGATGAGCTCGGGTGACACTCCGGTCATGTCGAGTGGGGACCATGCGAATACGTCCCTGTATTCCCTCGTGTCGTATGACGTCTTTGTCGAATATCAGTTGGACCCTGGGTGCCGACCTTGACGACTTTGGAGGGGTCATCGTCATATAATTGAAGGTTGTCAGTCAGGTCGTCCCGGGGTGGCAGCTTCTGAGGGTTCTGTAATTGCTAGGCCTGAGGTAATGCCAAAGCTTGGGTTGAGACTCGTAGACATTCTTTAGCTGCCGTTTGGTCACCCTGGATGCTTAGCACTCCCACCGGGGTGGGTATCTTGATGGTGAGGTGGTATACCGAGCAGATGGCCTAGGTGGCATAGAGTCAGTCTCTCCCCAGGATGATGTTGTACGGAGAGGGAGCTCGGACCAGGAAGAACTGAATAGCCTTAGTGATCGACCTGGGAGCACGTCCTACGGTAACTGGAAGGGTAATGACACCTTCGGGTTGGACCGCCTCCTGAGTGAAGCTCCGCAACTGGGACGGTGCGGGATGTATTTGGATCCCTCCGACCTCGAGTTTATCCAGGAAGCTCTGAAAGATGATGCTGACGGAGGCACCGATGTCGATGTAGACCCTGTGGACGTTCTTGTTGCCCACCACGGCTTGTATGGTGATCGCGTCTTTGTGGGGCATGATCTTGGGCACTGGGTCATCTTTGGAGAACACGATGTTCTCCCCATCCCGGAGTCGCTTATTTTTTGGCTCCTCGGGGACCGGCCTCCGAGATTCATTTTTCAACGATGACCTCGTCGTGCCTATGGGCAGTCCGGTGATGGCATAAACCTGCTCCATCGCGTTGGGACCTTTGTCTTCGTCATCTTCTGGTTGGGTCGTCGTTGATGTCGGTCTGCAGTTGCCACCTCCATTCTTTCCTCTGCGCTTCTTATTCCCCGACTCAGGTCGGCCGAGGTACTTCTTGAGCTGCCCTCCTTTAATGAGCTCGTCTATCTGCGAGCTCAGGTTTCTGCAGTCTTCGGTATTGTGACCATAACCTTGGTGGTAGTCACAATACTTGTCCGTCGACCTCTTCTTGGATCCTCCCTTCATGGGAGGTGGTAGTCACAATGCTGCCCTATTTTCTGGTCATATCTTCTTATTATGTATGCTTTATGTATCCCCTCCCTTCTTTCCCGTTTCTTATCCCCACCCTAATCATACCTCGGCATCCATGCCTTTCATCGGGAATTGGGGCGTGACATACCTCGTTTGTCCAAGAGTATTATAGTGTTCTGTGATAACTCTGGTGCAGTAGCAAACTCGAAGGGACCACGGACCCACAAGGAGACAAAATACATAGAGAGAAAGTATCATATCATACGAGAAATCGTACGACGAGGTTACGTTCTTATAGAGAAGATTGGTACTGTGAAAAACCTAGCTGACCCATTCATGAAGAGTCTGCCGTAAAAAGTCTACGACGAGCATGTTCAAGGACTTGGATTGCTCAAGATGGCCCCACTTAGAAAGGAAACTTTTGTAGAAGTGGGAGAAGCAAAGTGATGGTTTTAATTGTAATATCTAGTAGGGAGACACATTGTATATTAAAAGTTTGCTTTAGTATAAGGGGGAGATTGTTGGATTTGTGTACTGAAAGCATAATGGCTGAGCTTGTATACAATGTTTCATGTTACCACAATTACAATATCATATTTGGATTGTTTACTTGATTGCATATATGTCCCATTATCTCATAAAAAAGTTAGATCATACAGTGTGTAGAAGATCACAGAAGTCTGTATGATTAGTTAAGCTTATTGAGATATAAAAAGGATCACAGCTGAGACAACTTGAGACTAGTTGTCGGTATATGATGCAGTATAGATAAAAAGTGACTTGACTTGGTTACTTGTATATGCTGGTACGTCTTGATGTATTGATGGATCACAGTAAGATGAGTTCTTCTATCTGATTGTCGTGAAGAACCTCGATCTCGGTGACTTTATACGTTGATCTAAACCTCGATAAGGTTTTAGGTGAGTATGAGTTACTGACCATCACTTTGATTTGTTATGGGTGAGAGTTACATGAGATAACCCAAGATTCTCCGCACTTTGGATGGTGGAAGTGCTTGTATGTCATGCTAGTGACCTATATCGAATCACCGTATCCGTTTAAGATGATGACGTCTCCTTAAAGAACTCAAAATGTGTATTGTACTAAACCATGCAGGTTGAGTTAGCTCAAGTACAATAATAAGGTTGAGTGGTACTACTTAAGGAATTAAAGAGATTAATTATTTTAAGCAGTCAGAATCTTATAAATAATTAATGGACGTGCGATATCTTAAATATGGAGATTCGTAAGTATAAGTGCAAGTCCGACTCAACTTCGGCAATAAAGGGTCAAGTCAGCATTTATTCTCTGGTGGAATAAGTAAATATTTATGAATTAATTTATATTTTGGGCTGAGCATAAAATAATTAATTCATTTTAGGCCCATCTTTATTCTTTGTATTTGATCCTTGGGCTGGCCTATCAAGGCCTGTTGCTGTTGATAAATTCGTCCACTTCCTAGTAGAATCCCACTCGGACTCAGTTCTGATTCTCCAATATCTAGATATATATTATCTGATATTATTAGATATCAAAATATATTATCTGATATCATTAGAAATCAAAAGATATTATCTGATACTATTAGATATCCAAAGATAATTATTCTAGATATGTTTTATTTGCAAAGATGTGATTGTATTATTAGATATGCAGGGATCCTATCTAAATAGGATTCTAGGAATGCATTATAAATACAAGGTGAGAGAAAACCAGATTATGCTATTCATTATTGAGATTTTCAAAAATTTCAAGGAAATGGAAGAAGGCGAATTTTTGTAGTATTCTTCATAGATTGCTCTTACTCAACATTGGAGAATATGCATCCAGGATACAGTCGAGAAGATCAAAGCTGGAGTCTGCCATTGATCTTTTATCCGAAAAATTCACAGGTAAACACGAGTAAACACCAACCTATTACAATTAATTGTATAGATGCATGATATATATATAATCAATGTAGGATGAATTAAACATCCAAGATAGATCCTCAGGAAGAGGGTAAAATCAGATTTCTGTACAGTTAGTCTGCTGAAACTTGTAAACACAAAAGTTGGCTTCCTAACATATGAGCAGCACTATGTTGCATCAGCAGGACAATCATTAGGGAGGTTTTGGAATCTCATCAAAACGCCAAGTTAAGACATTATTTTCTCAACAATTTTTCCCTTTTTGATGATGCCAAAACCTATCTATTACACTAAAAACAAACTAGTAAACAAGATAACCAGTTTCAGAAGGGTTTGGTTCCTCCTTACTGAGATCATCATTCTCTGCAAAACAAAGTCAATTCAGTAAAGAAGGTATAAAGCAAGTATGGAACTGAATAGAGAGTTATTGTCTTCATGGATAACTGGATCAGTTTATATATGTTTTTATTGTTGAGATTATAGATTACATCAGTTTTAGCTTTAGTGTCAACAAACCTATATATATATCTATTACAACTCAGATTCTGATCAATTCTTTTTTTCTTCATCTTCTCCTTATCAGATTTTTCTCCATACATCTCGAAGATGCGTTCGACCAGCTATCTGAACTCTTTAGGCTTACTGACAAGATCCGGTTTCAATAACATGACAGCTAGTTGAACATCTTCTTTGATCTTGGCTCTGTCGAAAAAAGATCCTTCTTCAGAGGGAGAAACGGTCTCTTTGGAGGTGCAATTATGTTCAAGCATCCCAGAAGGTGTGATTGATGATTTTCTTGAGAAAATCATTCTCAAAATATTCTAGGAGGTAGTTGCGAAATCCATCAGTGGTCGTCTCAGAGTCAGTCGACATATTCAGCATGTAGTAGTACTAGATGATGAATCCCTCCTTCATCATCTCCATTCTTTCGTTCAGCTTAGCAAGCATCCACTTATTAGTATGGGGCCTGGATCCAAATGCTGACTGTTTTGACTCCAACATGTCCTCCATTTTCATGCTGTGAGAGCACTTCTCTTGTTGTACTTTTTTTTCTGTCTTTCTGCTTCAGCAACAAACGCCTTTGTGCATCCTTCATCAACTCCTTGCTCTTCTTCTTCTTATTCCACCATGCCTGAAGCTAGGCTGGATCTCCTAGTATCTCAAAGGATGCACTAGCATGGAAAACGGCGAGGTAAATATCTTCATTGGGATCAGTTGATGTTCAGGAGGTTGCTTTCTTCTTCTTGGTAGCAGCAACTTTCTTCCTTAGGCGTTCTTCAGTAGCAGCTTCTTCAGCTGCAAGCGTCTGGGCCAACTCAGCGGTTGTTTCTTCTATTAACTGCTCTTCAGCTTTGGCCAGTTCTCCCCCATTCTTCACCTTTTTGGTATCAAGAAGTGTTTGGTCATTTGGACCTAGGTCTTATCAAACTGAACCAGTCGTTGAGTGTAGACAGTAAGAAGTTGGGCAGTCTCAGCATGCTACTCTTTCAGCTGAAAAATTTCCTCATCCATAGCAGGTATGCGTTCATCAGCTCTCGTGGAAATGAAATCTAACTAGCTTTGGATATTCTCAAGTTTAGCTTGGACTGGTTAGAGAGTGGCTGGTATCCTACTCTTGATTCTTGAAGTCAACTTCGAAGGCCTGTTCCATCAGTGTGATCAAATCACCTCGGAGTTTGTTGATTGCTTCAGTCCGGGCCTGGAGCTCATTGATGAAGTCAGTCTCAATAGCAACAATTACATCCCTGAGGTTTCTACGGAGGAATGATATATCTGAGATGATCTTTTCAGCAAAGGCACTCTTAAACTCGGCAGTGTCCTTCATTTCTTCCAATGTGAAGAGCAGTTTAGCATAGGCCTTGTTAGAGCATCCACATGATCAGCATAGGTGCATTGCCACTTCCAAGCCATCTTTGTGTGCTCAGCTGCCTTTGCCAATTCAACTTCTAGCTGATTCATCAGTCCTTTCAGCACAGCCTTTAATTTCACGTGTTTGTACGTGTAGTTTAGCATCAGTAGGCTCCATCTTCTGATCGGCAGTACCTGATGACTAGCCTGATCCTCATCAGTATGCACTTTTGTTGTTTCCTCCGCAACATCAACTTCTCCATCTTTTCAACTCCTGAGGGACCTGCTTCAGCATCCTTTCTAACTTCAGCAAGCTGCTCTACCACGACACTGTCAACAAAAGCGCGCATTTTCAATAATTTCTTTGATTATGGACTCAAAAGTCCTTATAGTAGTCCAAATGCTAGAGATGCCATACGAGCTCTCCAGGACAAAGAAAGGTTTTAATCAGGAAGGAATAAGCTTTCTGGTTAAATAAGGCTAGGAGTATGGACATTCTGGAGGCAAGCTGAGTTCTTAGGCTTATCTCTATGAATATTTCGAAGGATTTAGTAGAGCGGGTTGAAAGGGCTTGATGTTAGGGGGATGCATGCTGGATTCACTGATGCTAGGGTGAGTCAGGCTGAGGGGAAGGAGATTTGGCAGTGGAGTGAGAGGGTGTTTCAGCCTAGGGTGGAAGGGAAGGAATTTTCAGAGGGGAAGAAATAGGCTCTGGGTATAAGAAAGCTGAGGAGGTTGTGTTAGTGGTTTGTGCTGAGTAGTGGGAATAGGTAGGCTCAGGGTCAGGCTGGGGTTTAACTTGGGTTTGAAGGGTACGAAGTATGAACTTATATTTGCCAATCGGAAGTTGCAGCTCCACTACACTCGCTATCAGTATAAGAATTGGAATAAACATAAATGTCTTACCAGAAATGTGTTCACAGCTTCATGACATACAATTTCATGGTTTGGATATTGAAATGCACAATCTACACATATAGAATTTTCATTAGAGTCAATTAAAAATACATTTTTTAAATAAAATAAAAATCAATTTGGGTAATACTCTTAACCCTGACGAAGAAGGGCAGTATTCGACAGCTTAGAAGGGGGTTAACCTGAATTTCTTATTTTACCAATAATACGCTTTTAGCCAACGAGAGACTTGAAAAGACTCTACTTAGATGAATCAGATGTTGGTTCTGTGACAATCAAGCATGCCTCTATATTATTTCGGTTCATCTTGGGCTCGATATAGTTGTGGTGGTAGTACACTCCTTATCGGTTTTGGATAAGAAAAAATGTCTTCTCACAGTTTCACTAGCCTCAACATACAATTTCAAGTTCCGGGTTTATAATATGTAGATATTCAGCTATCAATGTCGCATACAATGTAAGGGTGAGCATTTAGAATTCGGTTCGAATTTTTACATAATCTGAACTAATCCCAAAATCCAATTTTGAAAGAAAAAATCTAATCTGAACCAAACTATTCGAAAATCTGAATCCAAAAATTTGAATTTTTTATAAAAAAATATCAAAACCTAACCGAAAAATCAAAAATTCTATAAAAAATTCAAAAATTTGAAACCAAATTTTTAATTCTTATACATATCTATATTAGGTTTAGATATATTTAAATGAAATATTATTATATAGATATTACATATATTTTGGTTTTTTTTATTTAAAAATTCCAATCCGATCCTAAAATTCAAAATTTGGGAAAAAATCATTTCGATTTGAACCTAAAATTTAAAAAATTCGATCCAAATTTTAAATTTTGATTTAATTTAAATCGGATATTCAGTTTTTTGGTATTTTACTCACCTCTAATACAAAGCATGTTAAATTGATAGGATAAGACCTTATATATGGGCATCATACGTCTCTTTTCCTAAGGCATAATTTGGCTTTCATTATATCTTCTCAATTTTTTCAGACCATCTACTTAAACCACTACTTCGTTATTTGTATAAAGTTTTGGATTTTTTTTATTGTCTTTGATATCCTTGATTTGTGAAGACTTCACAATAACGAAAATGAAAAAAATATATAAAAGACATATGCGGTTGTAGCAATTAATCATACTAATATTAATGACACTTGTAGTTTTGGATCGGATCGACTGCAAAGCTATTAGTTTATTGATCTGATTTCATATATATTTCAAATTTATATTGACCATTGGAAACCGATAAAAAATTAACATCAATTTTGTTGAAAATTTGAGATCAAAACAATATTTTGATTAGATCTTAAAACCAACTGAAAAGTTGTTCAAAGTATGATCTACTCGATGATGGTCATATGATGTTTTGTTTGTAGTCAGCTTACTTGTTAGGAATCTTGACTTTTACATAGACGGGTTGAGTCTGAAAAGGAACCAAAACGAAGACGTTCAAGAAGGAACTAATTCAGACGAACCATAGCTTACTTATCTGAGGTCATGCCTCAAGCTCTAAAGAAGCAAGAAGAAGTTAGCTAAGTCAGAAGCAACAGACAACGAGCTCAATGAAAGATCTAGAGAACATTAGACGACACATAAGAAATATCAATTTGAAGGAAGTTAGAAGAAACAAGTATAAAGAATGGACTCAGCAAGTCTGATATGATCAGAGCAGCTGATTATCACTATAATTTAGTGATGATTTAATGAGTCTGAATCAGACTGGTAGAAGATCATCAGATCCTGAAGGACTCCAAGTTCCAAAGGAAGCTCTCGGAGTGGATCTAAAGTCAGTTGTAGCCTTGTCGCAAATCAAAGTGCTAAAGATAGAAGTGAAAAGAACTCAACGAGAATCAACAAATGACAGATGTGAACCTCGCTGAAGATCGAAGATCAAAGCTGATGAAGAAGAGTCAGATTTGTTGATAGAATGTGAAATACATTCTATCTGGCTTATAAAGTGACAAAGCACAATACGACAAGCCCAACGGTCGTATTTGTCATATAGAGTTTGAAATTCAAAATACCTCACTTCCAACGACTAGTTTGATTCAAGATTTCTATAAATATGAGTGCTCTCTATTTGGAACTATGAAAGTGTGCATAAATGTGCAAGAGATAGCACTTGCAGTTGCTTGGTTGCTCTATATGCTCCAACTTCCAGTTCCAACTCCGATAAGACTTCGACAAAACTTTGCTCTACCAATGACAATGGTTTCATTGCTTCGTTTATGGTGAAACTACATAAATCCAGTCTTTCATGATTAAGCTTTCTTACCTTGTAAATCTATAATATAGCTTAGATGAGTGTTGTCTATCTTTACGTTTATTCTTTATTGTAAAGGCACACTTAACCTTAGTTGAAAATGTAGCCTTCTATCAAGTTATAGTTTAAGCAGAGGTTTAAGGTGAAACCCGTGAGTAAATAGTATAGTGTAACTGCTAAAAGCAATGATGACGAGTAACCCTAAGGTGAATTGGGTGAAAGTGAAAAAAAGATAGGTCCTCACCTGATAACCTAGGGATAGATGATTCCAAGTTTATGGGATTTGAAATCACTTCCCTTGGAAGCATAATACAAGGAATACCTAAAGTGAATTGGAACTCATTTGCTTGACTAGTCGTGGATGTAGGAGGAGTTTCTCAGAACCACGCTAAATTCTTGTATAGTTTGTTGCTTTGTTCTTTTTGTTTGTCTTGCATTATCTAACACAACACTCAGCTGAATACAGACCATATATGATGCTTCATTAACCGACATTGACACAAACTCAATCGTAACTTAATGCTTTGTTTTGCTTAAGTTTTATCTCTTGAGTCTGACAAACGAGTCTGCCTTGTCCCACCAATTTTCGCACTCGCATTGAGACTATATTGCTGACCTTACTGACTAATAGTTCTTATCTTCATTATGATCAGTCACCGTCTCAGTTGCAATTTTGTAAAGACAGCTAAAAACTCCCCATACACCTGACACCTCATTCATGGGACTTCACAATTGGTATCAGAGCAATGTTCAACTGGCAATCATGTCTAATGTCACATTATTGATATTAATATTTATTGGAGACAGCTGTTGAAGGAGCATGTCTGATATCTATTGGAGACAACTGCTCAAGAGACTTTTGAAGCAGCATATGTTATAAAAAATATTATCACTGAAGTGGTAATTGGATCTGGGGCGGGACCCTGTTTTGTGAAACTTCTGAACTCAAAACTTGTGAGCAGGTATGATTTTCTGGGATTTTCGGTTTCTAATGTTTTTTTTGGTATCTTTTCTAAATTATTGGATGAAAGGTTTGCTTCTTATTCATTTTTTATACATTATGGGCTTATGTGCAGGTAGCATGGTCTTTAGGTAATATTGCTGGTGAATCATTTAGTTGTCGTGAGGTTGTCCTTAATTGTGGAGCCTTGCATCCTCTTTTTACTTCGTTAGAAAAACATAACAGCCTCTCTTTCCGAGAATTGGTACATGTTAGGAAATAACCCCAATATTTCATTCTTTAGACTAGTGGGAAAGCAAAATAAATACGGAATAAAAGTACTCAAAATTTGATAACGGAGTTCGGCTAATACTGCCTACGTCTCCGGACTGCCGCAGATCTATAACTGAGAAAATAGGTAAAAGTGTTTACAACACACTCAACCCTCTATACAAGGACACTCCGAAAATTGAACACAATTTTCACTTGGATCTCACTATTTTCTCTCAACATGAGATTGCAATCTCAGTGCTGTTTGGTGTACTTAAACAAGAATGGGGAGGTTGCCTTATATAAGCAACCATTTGGGCACAACTAAGAAGAGAGATCCGATGTGGGATGCAAACCCACATTTCCAATTGGTAGCCGCAAACTTTGACCAACAATCTCCCACTTGAAGACTGATTTCAATCTGTCTTCACACCTTGATCAATGCGGCAGTCATCTCTAGTTGTTAGTTCAGCAAGCCAACTGAAGTTGAGCACAACTTCAGTTTATCAATGGTCACCACCTTTGTTAACAAATCTGCTGGATTTTTGCTTCCTTGAATCTTCTCCAACATTTGAACATCATCCTCAAGCAGAGACCTGATGAAATGATATCGGAGGCTGATGTGTTTTGTTCTTGAATGGAACGCCGAGTTCTTTGCTAAATGTATCGCACTTTGGCTATCACTATACAAAACACTATTCTCTTGGTTGAATCCAAACTCTGTTAACAAGCTTTGAAGCCATATCAACTCTTTACTGGCTTCTGGTACTGCAACGTACTCAGCTTCTGTAGTGGATAATGCTACAATCCTTTGTACCTGCGATATCCAACTAATAGCTGTAGTACCAACAGTAAAAATATAACCCGTTGTGCTTCTTCGGTGATCAACGTCACCTCCATAGTCCGCATCTACGTAACCTTGCACTTTTAGCCCTCATTTGCCAAAGTACAAACACTTATTAACAGTGCCTCGTAGATACCTTAAAATCCACTTGACAGCTTCCCAATGAGCTTTCCCTGGATTTGACATAAACCTGCTAACAACTCCCACTGCATGGCCAATGTCTGGTCTTGTACAGACCATTGCGTACATCAAGTTTCCTATGGCTGAAGCATAAGGAATATTGGCCATGACGCTTCTCTCTTCCTCCGTCTGAGGGGACTGGTCCTTTGATAGGCGAAAATGGTTAGCCAATGGTGTGCTGACTGGTTTGGCTTCACCCATACTGAATCTCTGCAAAACACGATTGATGTACTCCGTCTGAGATAACTGCAAAACTCCTTTTTGCTTATCTCTCGTGCTTTGCATTCCAAGTATTTTCTTTGCTGGACCTAAGTCTTTCATGTCAAATTCTTTTGACAACTGCTTCTTCAATATTCTGACCTCATCCATATGTGGTCCTACTACTAATATATCATCGACATAAAGTAGCAGAATGATATAACTGGACTTATACCTCTTGAAGTAGCAACAGTGGTCGGCATTGCACTTCTGGAAACCTTCCTCGTGCATAAAGCTATCAAACTTCATGTACCACTGTCTTGCAGCTTGTTTCAGGCCGTACAAGCTCTTCTTCAATTTGCACACCTTGTTCTCCATTCCTTTAACTGGAAATCCTTTAGGTTGAGACATGTAAATCTCTTCTTTCAAGTCTCCATGAAGAAACGATGCCTTCACGTCCAACTGCTCAAGATAGAGCTCTTCACCGCCAACAATACTTAATACGGACCTGATAGTATTAAGTTTCACAACTGGTGCAAATATCTCATTATAGTCGACTCCTTCCTTTTGCTGGAATCCTTTGACGACTAGTCGGGCTTTGTATCTTCTGGAACCATCTTGTTCCTCTTTCACCCTGTACACCCATTTGTTGTGAAGTGCCTTCTTTCCCATGGGTAACTCAACTAGCTCCCATGTTTGATTGGAGATCAAAGACTCCATCTCGTCTTTCATGGCAAGCTCCCACTTGCTGGCATCTGCAGTCTGACATGCTTCATCAAAGCATTCGGGTTCTCCTCCATCATTAACAATGATCTCGCAAATATTTTCTATTCGGTATATGAGGTCGAGTAGACCTTCTTACAGGATCTAGCACAGAAGGCTGTGGTGTGTCGATTGATTCCTCCACCTGAGGACTCTCTACTATTAGATTCCCCGATCTTTCTGGGACATCATCCACCTCTGCGAACACTGGCCCACTCTGTTTTGAGTTGCTGGCAACTGTGTTGTGCTTATCCTTATACATCACTCTTTCATTGAAGATCACATCTCTACTGCGGATCATCTTTCTGTTTTCATCATCCCAGATGCGATAGCCAAACTCATCTTCACCATAACCGATGAAAGTATACTTCTTTGATTTGGGATCAAGTTTATTTCTAACATGATCACTAATGTGTACATATGCTAAGCATCCAAAAACTCTAAGATGTGAGAGTTTTACCTCTTTTCCGCTCCATACTTCTTCTGGAATTTTATATTCCAATGGTACCGATGGACCTCGATTGATCAAGTAATTCAGTGTTGTTCGCTTCGCCTGTAATCGCTTGATGGCGGACCGCACCCGCAAGCTTCTGGCTTTTTCTGTCAACGTTCGATTCATACGCTCCGCGACACCATTGTGTTGAGGCGTACCTGGCACGGTTCTCTCCATTCTGATTCCGTGCTCATAGCAAAACTTCTTTAATTTGGTGTCTTCATATTCACCACCATTGTCGGTTCTGAGCTTCTTGATCTTCAAGCTTGTCTCATTTTCAACCATAGCTTTCCAAATCTTGAAAGCATCAAATACTTCTGACTTATATTTCAAAAAGTAAACCCATACCTTTCGAGAGTGATCATCAATAAAAGTCACGAAGTAGTGTTTTCCACTCATGGATGGAATGGTTGTTGGCCCCCAAACATCAGAGTGAACAAGCTCAAGTTTCACCTTCTTTGGGGTTCTTCCACTTGTCTGAAAGCTGACTCTTTTCTGCTTTCCAAGTATGCAATCTTCGCACTTGTCAATCTCGATTGACTGAAGACTAGGTAGTTTTCCCTGGGAGTGCATAATCTTCATTCTCTTTTCACTCATATGACCAAGTCTTTGGTGCCAAAGATTTGGGCCTTCGTTGTCTGCTGCAACTGCAATTGAATAAGTTGTTCCATCTGTCTTGTAAAGAGTACCACTCTTTTTGCCACAAGCAACTATCATTGCGCCCTTTGAAATCTTCCAATCATTGTTGTGGAACATTGTTGTGTAGCCCTCACTGTCCAACTGGCCTATCGAGATCAAGTTCTTTCTCAGGTCGGGGATATGTCTGACATTTTTCAACTCCCAAACAAACCCGTTCAACTTGATCTTCACAACACCTCTCCCAACAATATCACATGATTGATTATTGCCGAGATAAACTTTTCCATGATTTCCGGGGACATACTTCTCAAAGAATCCTTTCTGTGAAGTAGCATGGAAAGATGCTCCGGAGTCTAACACCCAAGACTCCTCATTGCTCTCCAAAGAGCATATTAACATGTCATCTCCTCCTGATGTAGAAGCAACATTTGCCTCCTTCTTCGCCTTTGAATTCTCCGGTGCATTCTTGCACTGATTTTTGTAGTGCCCGGTCATCCTACAATTCCAACACTTGATAGGCTTCGAGCTATTTGGATTTCTTGATTTGGACTTCTGTTCTTTGATTTACCTCGTCCGCTTCGTCTGTTTGAATATCTTCCTCTTGACTCTGTATGCAATACTGAAGAGGTTGATTCTCCAGACCCTCTTTTCCGGATCTCTTCACTGAGAACCAGATCACGAACATCATCGAATTTTAACTTTTTACTTCCCGGCGAGCTACTCACAGCTGTGACTGTAGCATTCCAACTATCTGGGAGGGAAGACAAAAGTATCAATGCTCATACTTCTTCATCAAATTCAATTTCAACAGAACTCAATTGGGTTGTGATTGTATTGAGTTCGTTGAGATGATGAGCTACCGATCCTCATTCTGTCATTCGCAAATTGAACAACCGCCTCATCAAATGGACTTTATTTGAGGCCGATGGCTTCTCGTACATGCTGGAGAGAGCCGCCATAAGACCCGCCGTGGTCTTTTCCTTTGCTATGTTAAAAGCAACATTGCGAGATAATGACAATCGGATAACTCCAAGGGTTTTCCTGTCGAGAATGGCCCATTCATCTTCCTTTATATCCTCTGGCTTCATTTCTGAGAGAGGTTGATAAAGACCCTTTTGATACAGATAATCCTCCATTTACATTTTCCAAATGCCAAAGTCCGCATCATCGAACTTTTTAATTCTCGATCTTCCTTCGTCTGCAGCCATTGCTCCCACTCAAGCCTAACCCCGCCTGGATTAGTTAAAGACAATTCCTGTGAAACCACCGTGTATAACGAACACTGCTGTGGAGATTCACTATTCAACGGAATGGACTATAAAAATGAACAGTACACCTAGTTCCCATGAAAGAGAGGTGAGTCACTCGGACTGCTTAAATACCAAGTCTTTCCTCGCCAGAACTTTGTACTATTCACGTAAATAGTATAACCGTTGAATAATTCGACAAAACTATCCTTATGATGGATGACCGTTTCAAAATTCAATTTCTGTTGTGGAGGATCAGCAACTGCTGCAACCACAGAGCATACTATGAATTTTAAAAGATCACTGCCTCGAACCTGGAGCTCTGATACCAGTTGTTAGGAAATAACCCAATATTTCCTTCTTTAGACTAGTGGGAAAGCAAAATAAATACGGAATAAAAATACTCAAAATTTGATAACGGAGTTCGGCTAATACTGCCTACGTCTCCGGACTGCTGCATATCTATAACTGAGAAAATAGGTAAAAGTGTTTACAACACACTCAACCCTCTATCAAGGACACTCCGAAAATTGAACACAATTTTCACTTGGATCTCACTATTTTCTCTCAACATGAGATTGCAATCTCAGTGCTGTTTGGTGTACTTAAACAAGAATGGGGAGGTTGCCTTATATAGGCAACCATTTGGGCACAACTAAGAAGAGAGATCCGATGTGGGATGCAAACCCACATTTCCAATTGGTAGCCGCAAACTTTGACCAACAGTACATAGGTTCTGCCCAATATTTTTAAGGGAGAACCTAAAGTTTCGTTTGAGCAGGTTGAATCTATTACTATTTCAATCAATTTACCAATGACAATTATGTTTTATTTATGCATAGCATTCTTGGGTGCATTAACTTGTTGAGATCAGAATTTTTAGTCGGAATCCTGTTTTTTATCAATATTTAGAAATTGATGAATGCATTTGTTGTGTTCATCAACCAACTAATGTGAATTTGCCTATGAAACTTTTTCATTGGATGTGTAGCATGAGTTTGCAATTCGGATTCTTAGTTCTCCCATCCTGACAAACGATGAAGTGGTCTTGAAAGATGCATGTTGGGCATTGTTATATTAGCTACATCCACAAACATTGATCAACAACACAATTAAAACTATGGCGGCGATGGGGTTGAGCGGCGCTTGGGTGGAGGACGATGTTGGCGGGGCGGTGGCAGAGATTTCTGCGTCGACAAGGTTTAATTTTGGGGGAAGGGCTTCTGTTTGGAACAAGGACCAAGGATTGAATCCTAGCAGCCGCAGTGTGGGAGTTTCACCCTCTTTAGGGTGGCTCCTTGTGGGCACTAGGTAAAAATCCTCCTAGCTTCTTAACCGTTGAGTCACCGTGATTTACCCTCTCACATTCTCATGAGGCTGGGGGGTGGGGGCTCCCGGGGGGAGAGCTTCCCCTTTTGGAACAAGGGAAATGGTTTTCAGTTATATCGTGAATTAAGGACGTATTCATGACAAATGTTAAATAATTTTTAAAAAATTAATGACTGAAGTAATGACAAGTAATTAAGTTTATAAAAGGAATTGTATTTAGCGACGAAAGTAAAGACGAATAATTAAAATTTATTTCAAAAAAATGTATTTAACGATGGATTATCTATTGGAACAAAATAACTTAAAAATATCTAAAAAACCAAATGATATTCACGATGAAATAGCGATGGTTTATTTAATCAAAAATTGATTAAATGTAATCCTTTAATTCAACAACGGCTCGTGAAGGTATAACAACGGTTTTTTATTTTTGTTAACGGCCGTCGTGAAGCCGTCGTTAAATGTGTAGATTTGACGACCCTTTTTTTTCTGTTGTTAATCCCGCATTTATTTTAGTGCTTTCTGCATTTGTGTTATTTTCAAATCAGATTTGGATGAGGATTTTTGTTATGAAAAACTTGAGCTTAATATATACTGATGGCAGCTAGTTACATGTTCATATTTTATTTTCCGATCATTAATTATGTCATTTTGTTGATTATTGTGGTTGAGGAATGATGGGTCCTATTAATATTATATACTATTCTGCGGTATTGTTTAGGGGGGTATAATATATTCCTACTATATATACAACTATTAGGTTTGTTTCCATGACCAGTTCTTATGGATTTATCGAGTGTTTAGCTCAGCTTATAAGTTATTCATAAGTTGATTTGGAGAATTTATAAGTTCATTAAACATGTTCTTAGTTATATGACTGAGGATGTAATATAATAGGCTTCGTCTCACTGATAATTTCTTTTATAAGACAAACTTAATTGAGTAATAACATTGAATATAAAAACAATATTATTTGTTATAATATCACCAAAACAAATCTAGGGATAATTGTTATTTAAATTATATCCGACCTTATGTGCACTAAATTATCAATCCACCATATTATAAGCACTAAACGAGAACAAAATAAAAATAATCGTATTAATTCTGTCAAGTTCGTAGTTGATTGTGTATGCACTTTTATAAATGTCTGTGTATAATATCAAAATGAATAATGATAGGATACGGCCCAACTACTAGGCCCAAGCATCAGGCCCAATATAAATGGGCCCCGACATTAAGCTCGGCCCATGTGAGTTCGGCCCAAGAAGACTCCTCGACCAACTACAACTCTAATCGCAATTGGAGACGTAGAAGATTCGGATGCATATCTAAAAGAATCCTTATGAGAGAAGACTTTGTATTAGAGTCAAACTCTATTTATATTAGAGTCAAACTCTATTTGAATCAGAGTCGAACTCAACTTGATGGTAGATAAATAGAGGCTAGATTAGAAGAGAAAGATCATCTTCACTCAGATCATCTACTCGATCGACACTTCTTGTAATCACTCCTCATATTATCAATACACGAATACTCCCTCTCTCCCCGTGGACGTAGATCTTATTCATAGATCGAACCACATAAATACTTGGTGTTCTGCATAATTATTTCCCTTAAGAAATTAAGATCGATCACTGGCGTCGTCTGTGGGAAACGAAATTTTGTGTTTTCGATCTTTTTCTCGGGTAACAATCAGAACAACGATGAATACAAGGAGATCGTCTGGCACGAGCCCGTGACCGCGTCGAAGCGTGGCACATAGCAGATCGGTTCGTCGGGGCAGACGAAGCGGACAGGAGCTCGGTATTATAACCAGCGTGTCAAATCCCGACAATGCCAGTAGGCGACATCGTACTTCAAAGTAACGAAGTCAGCAAAACTGCAAGCTCGGCAAGATAGAGACCACATGGGAAGGACCATATCGAATTAAAGTCTTCGGAAAAGGGTCATATAAGCTCTCCCATTTATCCGGTATGTCGTTTTTCATTAATAAAATCTTTTTCTTGCATATTTCATTTGTCACCTATGTATACCCTCTTCGGAGGACGAACTATACCCTCTTCGGAGGACGAACTATACCCTCGACGGATGACAGACTACCTTCGTTTAATACGAGGACGAACTTAAACGCGCGTGAGGGGACCACCCCTAGCGATAAAACTTGCCAAATAAGGAACCTATACCTCCGTTTATTTCGGGGAAGAGGGGACCACCCCGAGCAATAAAACTTACCAAAAAAGGAACCTATACCTCCATTCATTTCGAGGAAGAGGGACCACCCCTAGCAATATTTCTTGCTAAAAAAGGAACATATACCTCCGTTCACTTCGGGGAAGAGGGGACCACCCCTAGCAATACTTCTTGCCAAAAAAGGAACCCCTACCTTCGTTTAATACGAGGTCGACCTCGCCTTCGCCACCTCGACCTTCCGCAGGCCTCACCTCGGCCCTCCACAGGTCGACTTCGCCTCGGCCTTCGCCACCCCAGCCTTCGCCGCCTCGGCCACCGTCAGAGCCCCGGCCTCCTTCTTCGCCGCATCCAGAGCCTTCGCCTCGGCACGAAGTTACATATTCGACTTCGGCAAGGTGAAGCCAAGTAAAATACGACTTCAGCAAGGTAAAGACCAAGCGACGTAAGGCTTCGACATAACGCCTCGTCAGGTGAAGCCAGTCCAAAGACTTCGACATAACGCCTCGTCAGGTGAAGCCAGCCCAAAGACCTCGGCATAACGCCTCGACAGGTGAAAGCTATCCCAAAGACCTCGGCATAACGCCTCGTCAGGTGAAGCCAGCCAGAAGACCTCGGCATAACGCCTCGTCAGGTGAAGCCAGCCCAAAGACCTCGGCATAACGCCTCGATAGGTGAAAGCCAGCCCAAAGACCTCGGCATAACGCCTTGTCAGGTGAAGCCAGCCCAAAGACCTCGGCATAACGCCTCGTCAGGTGAAGCCAGCCAAAAGACCTCGGCATAACACCTCGTCAGGTGAAGTCGAGCACCAAGACTTCGGCAAAACGCCTCGGCAAGATATACAAACAGCAAGACATGACCTCGGCAGACGCCTCTGTGCAAAGCGGCGACATGCGACGGCGTAACGCCTCGGCGGGGCGAAGCAGCGACATACGACTTCGGCAGAACGCCTAGCCAAGGTGAAGCCAAGCAACATGCGACTTCGGCATAACGCCTCGTCAGGTGAAGCCAGCCCAAAGATCTCGGCATAACGCCTCGTCAGGTGAAGCCAGCCAGAAGACCTCGGCATAACGCCTCGTCAGGTGAAGCCAGCCAGAAGACCTCGGCATAACGCCTCGACAGGTGAAAGCCAGCCCAAAGACCTCGGCATAACGCCTCGTCAGGTGAAGCCAGCTCAAAGACCTCGGCATAACGGCTCGTCAGGTGAAGCCAGCCAGAAGACCTCGGCATAACGCCTCGGCGGTGAAAGCTACCAAAGACCTCGGCATAACGCCTCGTCGGTGAAGCCGGCCGAAGACCTCGGCATAGCGCCCGTCGGTGAAGCGGCCAAAGACCTCGGCATAACGCCTCGACAGGTGAAAGCCAGCCCAAAGACCTCGGCATAACACCTCGTCAGGTGAAGCCAGCTCAAATACCTCGGCATAACGCCTCGTCAGGTGGAGCCGCCGAAGACCGCGATAACACCTCGGTAAGGTGAAGCGGCGGCGACAACTTGAGCAGAACGCCCGGCGGCGAAACCAGCGGCGTACAACCGGCGACGCGCCGGCGGCGAAGCAGCGACGTATGACTTCGGCGAACGCCTCGGCGGGGCGAAGCAGCGACATTCAACTTCGGCAGATCAGACGCGCTCCACCTCACCGACTCACAATTCCGGTGGCGACGTCAACCACCGTTCCTCCTCCATCACGACCTCACTTCTACGTCTTTTGGGAGGGATATGATAGGATATGGCCCAACTACTAGGCCCAAGCATCGGGCCCAATATAAATGGGCCCGACATTAAGCTACGCCCATGTGAGTTCGACCCGAAGACTCTCGACCAACTACAACTCTAATCGCAATTGGAGACGTAGAAGATTCGGATGCATATCTAAAAGAATCCTTATGAGAAAAGACTTTGTATTAGAGTCAAACTCTATTTATATTAGAATCAAACTCTATTTGAATCAGAGTCGAACTCAACTTGATAGTAGATAAATAGAGGCTAGATTAGAAGAGAAAGATCATCTTCACTCAGATCATCTACTCGATCGACACTTCTTGTAATCACTCCTCATATTATCAATACACGAATACTCCCTCTCTCCCCGTGGACGTAGATCTACGTAAATACTTGGTGTTCTTGCGTAATTATTTCCCTTACGAAATTAAGATCGATCAAATAATGAATGTTATAGTCATATAATCACTTGCTTCCTTAAATCCGTGATTCCTCAAACTCTTATAATTTCACCATTAGCACATATGTTAGTGGATAGAATTTTTAAGATATCAAGCGTACGTCCCACTCTAGATGAAAATGCATTATTTGAAACGACTTTTTCTTTTCTTTTTTCTTTTTCTTTTTAATGTTTAAGACATAAAATATCTTCTTGCTCTTGCATGGCTAAATGCAGTCAAAGCTTGAGTCTCCCATCTTAGTTGAAATTTCTATGAAAATTTTCCTTGTTTTAATTTGGACTCATCGGATCAAACTTAAGTGTTTACTAAGGTCACCGTCACCACTTGTAATGATTGTGACCTGCAACCTACTGTCTCAATTCCTAAATAAATGTAACCGGCCCTCAAAAAAATTCAACTAAGCAAGTGAGAAAATTTGCTCATATTGCCCCTAATTATTGAGGGGAATATCAAATATGAGAAGTCTACAAAAATGTCAAAAATTATATTAATAATATTGAGAAACTGAACACAGCTAAATTTATTAGTCTGACATCATTTTTATATAAATTCTAACGTATTGACACTTATTCACAAACAAAAATTATTTTCAAAATAACACACTTATTTGTGAATAGAGTGAAGTAATAATTGTTGAAAGTTTCACCTCGACCATCGACAAGTGTCTTTTCAAGTCAATTTACGTTAGTATATTCACGAAATTTTAAAATCTTCAAGTGTTGTTTATCAATCTTGTATGATTTGTAGGCTATTATATAGGAACGTGGAATTTACTCAATACGTACCGTGGGAAGTAGCTGCGGGTTCCCATGATACCCAAAAAAATTGTATTAAGACCTCTTACACTCACAAAATAGGAGAAATACAATTAATATATTAGTTTATGTGGTTACTAAATTTCATTATTTAACTAACTCATGATGATTTATATACAAAATTGGTTTGAGCCTTGTTTCTAATAATTGCTTCTTGTTTTTAAATTGGGTTTTGGCTGGTTGTATGAGACATCAATTTTGGGTGCACTGCTTTGGGGAAAGTCGGGTAAGTTGGGGAAGGAGAATACGATGACTTGGTAGTCTATTTCTTCTACTTCAATGTGTAAAATAACAAAATTTAATTTAATGTGCGGAAATAAAATCCATTCAACTTTAATTGGCTAAACATCCAACCGAGCAACTGTAGCAGTCATTTTCTACAAATTAAATGACAGAAAATGAAAAGAAATAAATATGTTCATGGGATCTTTTCATCACGTGATATTGGAGCAGTGGTCTCAGAATGGGAATCCTCCACAACTTGTTGGGCTTTAATATGGGCTTCCCTGTTTCTACCCCACAAGAAACAATACAGCCCAGCTACAAGAAGTCCACACCCCAAAACACTGTAACAATCCAAACTCATCAAATCGATTTTCATATACATTAATAAAGTTAAATCAAATCATTATATTAGAGCTCCAAAAGTATTTAGGTACATACAAGATATGTGTATTATAATGTTTAAGTTATAATTAAATTTTCTTTGATTGAGAGTGCATGTATGTTAAATATTCCTTAAATTTGCTAATCATTTTCAACATGCAATTATGAAATTCTTGCTATAAAAAAGGAATCTGTTCCCCCGAGAATTCTCTTTAGGGTGAAATTCTCACACAGCTAGTAGTCATTCTAATAAAGGTGAAACTTTTACATTGCGGCCGCTATAACTCGATTCTTAGTCTTTGTTCTAAATCTGTTAGCTTTTAACCAATTGACCTAAACTCGTGAGACACAATTATGGAATTCTTTAAATACATGTGATGGCAATCAGACAATTGGAATAAGATGTTGAAATCAGCGCGCATATATATATATATATATATATATATATATATATATATATATATATATATATATATATATGTGTGTGTGTGTGTGTGTGGTCAAGTTGTCAGGAAGCTACTTTGACCAAGATTTTGAGTGACGTAACGTTTAATTTTGTGAAATTAAATGGCATAGGATCGATTTATGTTTTGAGTAGATGATCGTGGTGTATTCACATTCTCAAATCCGATTTCCGGTGAGTGAGAAATAATGGATCAAAGTTGGTCACTTAAACATGAAGTTATGTGCTTAAGGGGATAAGCATGGATTAATTAATCTTTATCCCACATTGATTAATATACATACATTAATTGTCTATATAAGTGGTTCATTGAACAGTTAGTATAATTGTGTGCACAAGTGATAGGCTGGAAAAGCCCACACGCGCGCCGCCGGGCCCGGGCCCAGGTCCAGGCCCGGTCTGGCCCGGTTCCGGTTTCGTGGATCGTGGATTTTGGGCTTGTTCGTGGGCCTGGTTCCATGGCCCATTGCCCGCATATTTTCGATCAATGTTTGATCGAGCCCAAAGATGGAGTTGGTCCGAGGCCCAACTCGTGTGGCCACAATCCGTTGGGCCTGATGTGCACGAAGAGGCGCCCGGATACATCCAATGAATGCGACGCACGCTGTTGCCAGTGATTCGTCGAAGCGCCGGTAGCGTCCCGACATGATGGCTCAAGGGAAGCGTGGGTGTAACTACCACATTGTCTCCAGAAACCACCGCGTAATCCCTCTGCACTCAATGGGGGACATAACTTCATAACACCCGACATCAATGCGGGTGTTGATCGCAAAGCATGCTCCCCATGAGGGGGACGACGCCTATAAATAGGACATGTCTCCCAAAGATAAGCCACCTCATCGTCAACTCGCATACCGGCATACTCTGCATTCTTAGCTCGTGTCCAAGCTCATCCCCCTCGCCTCCGTCCGGTTCGTCTTGACTCGTTGGTTCGGTGCTTCCACCTACGAGACGCTGCCGTTTCATCTTTGGGGACGATCGCCGTAACCGAGAGCACTACTGCGACGTATTTCGTCTTGCAGAAAGAGGCCTCCTCGACTCAGTATTAGAATACGGTTTTATCAGTTTCTTCTATTTTTATTGTTTTAAGTCATTGTTAGTTTTGATCATCTCCTACATTTCTGTTACAAGTTGTAATACGCCCGGCAAGTTGTACTGTTCTGTACACAATATTTGAACAATCGCAAGACGAAATATTACTTACCACGAAGGAGTTGAGACAGTAAAATTGACTTAAAACTTTCGAAACTAAATACATTTGCTTGGAGATGTCGAACGTACCTGCCACCGACTCCGCCTCCGCCGCCGCCGCCGCCTCTCTGCTGCTTCTGCCAATTCTGGCACAATGGCTATGGTCATGTTTGGTTCGATGCCTTCGGGGTCAACCATTGGACCCTTTGGGTCGACTGTTGGTTCCACTTTTAGTGGTTCAACAATTGGTTCCATTTTTAGTTGTTCCATTGGCTCAACGACTGCGCTTTTCAGTGGGTCAACTGTTGGATCCATGGGATCTAACACTGGTGGTTCTCATTCGAGTTCCATATTTCAGCACACTTCAAGTGGTGCTGGTGGATCCGGTTTTGGATCAATCTCGGCGCCTGTTCATACCGCAAGGATGATGCCGCCCGTCGAGAAGCCGTCAAAGTTTGGAGGATCCGACTTCAAGAGATGGCAGCAAAAGATGTTGTTCTACCTCACGACGTTGAGCTTCGCCAACTTCTTGGTAGAAGATGAGCCCACCATTCCGGGGGCTGAAGTGACCGACTTTCACGTCCGAGCAGCATATGACAACTGGCGCACTAGCGACTATCTTTGTAAAAACTTTATATTTGGTAGTTCAGAAGATAGTTTGTATAGGTTATATGTTGTTGTAACGACATCCAAATGTATGTGGGATGCGCTAGAAAAGAAGTACCGTAGTGATGATGCAGGTACAAAGAAGTTCATTGTAGCCAAATATTTGACTACAAGATGGTCGATTCTCGACCGATCATGGACCAAGTGCAAGAGTTTCAACTCATTGTATACGAGGTTCAAGCCGAAGGGCACACTATTTCAGACGGCTTTGTCATCGCTACAGTGATTGAGAAGCTACTCCCGGGGTGGAGAGACTTCAAGGTCTACCTTAAGCACAAGCGAAAGGATATGAGGCTTGAAGACTTGATCGTCAAATTGCGCATCGAGTCTGACGTGAAGAAGCAAGAATTAAAAGAGAAAGGCTTGATCGATGCTAAAGCCAACCTGTTGGAGAGAGGCGGTCCCTCCAACAAACGTGGTCGTCCCAATGCCAATGACAAAGGCAAAGGGAAGGTGGTTACCCGTAAGTTTGACGTGGACTGTTACAATTGTGACAAGCATGGCCACGATCGATGGGTGCCGTCGACTAAGAAGAAGAAGGCTAAGCAAGTTGCCAACGTTGTCGAGAAGGACTTCGATAAATGGGACAAGGATGACATGACTGTTGTGGTGACCGAAGAAGTCAACCACGTCGAGAATAAAGATGGATGGTTCATCGACACTGGCGTAACTGCTCACGTTTGCGCCGAAAAGAGGCGTTTCTCCACCTACAAGCCTGTTAAGGGGAGGAAGTGTAGGGAAATCTTATTTTAACCCTCCCGAGGATCTATCTTGGATGTTTAATTCACCATACATTGATTATATTTCTAGCATTCACCTATATAATTAATTGCAACACGTTGGTGTTTTCTCGTGTTTACCTGTAAATTTGTCGGGAAAGAATGGATCAAGACTCGTGCTTTGATCTTTTGGACTGTATCCCGATTGCCTAAACTCCAATGTCGAGTGAGGACAATCTATGGAGAATGCTATAGAAATTCACCTTCTTCCTTTTCTCAAAGTTTTCGAAAATCCTCTATTTTGGAATAAATTCTCGAAAATATTAGCTAAGCATTAGCTTTTGATTTTCTCTCTCACCTTATATTTATAATGCAACCCTAAATCCTATCATGATAGGATTTATGCATATCTAATGAATATAATAATATCACTTAAGATAGAGAGGATCAAGATAGAGTCCCAGAGGGACTCTACTAGGAAGTGTTTGAATTTCTCCAAGCTTAAGGCCTTGATGGGCCAGCCCAGGGATCAAATGCAAGGAATAAAGATGGGCCTCAAATAAATTAATTATCTTATGTTCAGCCCAGAACATAAATTAATTCATAAACATTTATTCATGCCACTAGAGAATAAATGTTGACTTACCCCTTTATTTTCGAAGTTGAGTCGAGCTTGCACTTAGACTTCATGAATCCCCATATTTAAGATATCGTACGTCCATTAATTATTTACAGCGATCTGACTGCTTAAAATAATTAATTACTTTAATTCCTTAAGTAGTACCACTCAACCTTATTATTATACTTGAGATAACTTAACCTGCAGGGTTTAGTACAATAAACCTTTTGAGTTCCTTAAGGGGACGTCATCATCCTAAAGGGATACGGTGACTCGACACGGGTAACTAGCATGACATACAAGACCGCCACCACGAGAAGATGAGAGAATCTTGGGTTAACTCATGTAACCCTAACCCATAACAAGTCAAAGTGATGGTCAACAACTCATACTCACCTAATACCTTATCGAGGTTTAGATCAACGTAAGTCACCGAGATCTAGGTTCTTCACGACGGTCAGATAGAAGAACTCATCTCACTGTGATCCATCAATACGTCAGAGACGTACCAGTATAGACAAGCAACCAAGTCAAGTTACTTCTTATCTATACCGCAGCCTATACCGACAACTCGTCCTCAAGTTGTCTCAGCTGTGATACTTTTTATATCTCATTAAGCTTGACCAATCATACAGACTTCTGTGATCTACAACACACTGTATGATCTAACTTATATATGAGATAAGGGGACATACATATGCAATCAAGTAAACAATTCAGATAGGAGATTGTAATAGTGGTAACAGGAAACATTGTATACAAGCTCAACCAAAAGCGCTTCGTTATACAAACCAACAATCTCCCATTTATACTAAAGCAAAACTTTTACTATACAATGTGTCTCTACTAGCTATTACAAACAACACCATCACTTTGTTTCTCCCACTTATACAAAAGTTTCCTTTCTAAGTGGTTGCCATCTTCTTGCAATCAAGTCCTCCAATATGCTCTTCATAGACTTTTATGATGGGCTCTTCGTGAATGGATCACCTAGGTTATCCATGATACCAATCTTTTCTATCGGACGTCTCCTCGTCTAACGATTTCTCGTATGACATGGTACTTTATCTCTATGTGTTTCGTTGCCTTGTGGGTCCGTGGTTCCTTGAGTTTGCCACTACACGAGTTATCACGAGAAACTATGATACTCTTGGGCAAACCGGTACCACATCTAGATCCATGAGGTAGTTCTTGAACCATCTGACCTCTTTAGCGACCTCCAGGCGGCTACATATTCGGCTTCCATGGTAGAGTCCGCAATGCATCACGCTTTGCACTCCGCTAGGATACGGCTCCTCCTCCCAAGGTAAACACATAGCCAGAGGTAGACTTTTTCTCATCATGGTCAGCTTGGAAATCTGAGTCTGAATAACCCAAAGGCATTAGACTATCTGCAGAGTAAACTAGCCTATAATCTCGAGTCCTTTTCAGGTACTTGAGTATATGCTTTACCGTAGTCAATGAGCTTGTCGAGGTTAGGCGATATCTAGCTACTATGCCTACCGCATAGCGTATATCGGGTCTCGTACATAGCATTGCATACATGAGACTTTCTACGGCGGAAGCGTAAGGAACTTGTCTCATTTCCTCTATCTCCTTTGCAGTCATAGGTGACTGCTCCTTAGATAAAGGAACACCATGCCTGAAAGGTAGCAATCCTATCAATGTAAGACGCCTGAGATAAGCTCAACATTTTCCTCTTGCGATCTCGGTAAACCTTGATCCCAAGAATGTATATTGCATCTCCTAAGTCTTTCATTTGAAACTGATCGGATAACCAACTCTTTACGTCTGATAACAACTTCTCATTGTTGCTAAGTAGAAGGATGTCATCTACATAAAGTGCAAGAAATAACACGTCACCGTTGACATCCAAACGATACACGTAATTTTTGCTAGGCAACAGGGTAAATCCATAGGACTTTACGACATCGTCAAAGCGTAAGTTCCATGATCGGGAAGCTTGCTTAAGTCCATAAATGGACTTCTTAAGCTTCCATACTAGATGCTCTTCGCCCTTCACCATATAACCTTGGTTCTTTGCATATAGATGTCTCTACCTTCTTCAAGGTAACCGTTTAAGCGGTTTTCACGTCCATTTGCCAAACCTCAAGGATTAAGTGGGCTGCTATGGCCAGAAGAATTCTGATGGACTTGAGCATTGCTACAGGCGAAAAGGTCTCATCGAAATCGATGCCCTCAATCTGAGTGTACCCTTTCGCCATAAGTCTGGCTTTAAAAGCCGAAACCTATCCATCTGAATCTCTCTTCCTTTTGTGTACCCACTTACTACCTATGGCTTCTTTGCCATCTGGTAGAGGTGTCTTTTTGTATACATCCATAGCTGTTATGGACTCAATTTCTAAGTCCATAGCGGTGTACCATGATCTTGCATCGATGTCTTGTATCGCCTCCTTTGTATGTCCATGGGTCGATTATTGCTTGCTCGTTTCCTGGGACTAAATCCGAAGATTCACCCATGAACATAAATCGCTCGGGTTGACGAACAACCCTCCCACTACGACGAGGCGCTACTGGCACAATGGCAACGGTGGGTGCAGTAACTTGTGGTTCTCTATCTTGCACAACTTGCTGGATAGGAGCCACTTGTACGGCCGATATCTCCAGTGGAACTCGATCCACTTCAATTTCTTGAAGTATCTGGTGTCGATCCCTCCCACTAGACACGACATCTCGTACCTTTGGCTTAATCGGTGGCGGAATACGATCATCTTCTAATTCTTGAAGAATGATTTCAACTTTGGATTTATGGTTTTTCATATAATCATCTTCTAAGAATCGGGCATTAGTGCTAATAATGATCTTCTGATCCTTAGGACTATAGAAATAACCACCATTCGTTCCTCTAGGATAGCCAATAAATAGCTTTGCTTCAGACTTAGACTCCAACTTGTCAGCCTTCTTGTTCAGTACATGTGTTGGACTGCCCCATATCCTTATGTGGTTTAAACTAGGCTTGCGCCCAAACCACAACTCGAAAGGGGTCTTTTCGACTGACTTGGATGGTACTAGATTTAGCAAGTATGCCGATGTTTCTAAAGCATACCCCCAGAACGAAATAGGCAATGTTGCATAACTCATCATCGATCTAACCATTTCTAAAAGAGTTTTATTTCTTTGCTCTGACACACCATTTTGCTGTGGTGTGCCCGGTGTAGTGAGCTGGGAGGTAATCTCACACTGCACCAAATAGTCCATAAACTCGTTACTGAGGTATTCGCCACCGCGATCAGACCGCAGTGACTTGATACTTTTACCAAGCTCCGTCTCCACTTCCGCTTTAAATTCTTTGAATTTCTCAAAGCATTCAGACTTGCGGTGAAGCAGGTATATGTATTCGTATCTTGAGTAATCGTCAATGAAAGTAACAAAATACTCGTACCCTCCATGAGCTTGTGTTGACATAAGTCCACATAGGTCAGAATGGACTAGCTCCAACACTTCTTTGGCTCTATAACCCTTCGCTTTGAAGGGTCTGGTCGACATCTTTCCTTCTATACATGATTCATGATCGGGAGCGATGGCTGTGATATCACCTAACGCTCCATTCTTAGCCAGTCTTTGGATCCTATTTAGATTGATGTGACCTAATCTAAGATGCCAGGAAAATGTGGTGTCATCTTGCGAAGAAAACTTTCTCTTTTCAAGGTTTGATGTAGATGCAATATAATTAAAGGTATTATGTTTGACATAAATAGTATAAAGCGAATTATATAAAGTGCCACCATAGATAACTTCGTTATTTCTTATGATAGAAACACCACTATCAAAAACAACTGAATATCCATGAATAAATAGTTTGGAAACGGAAATAAGGTTCCGCCGAAACTCCGGCACATATAAAACGTCTTTTAAAATTAAAACTGTTCTATCAAAACATAAAGAAACATCTCCGATTGCAACGGCCTTGACTTTCGTCGTGTTGCCCATGGAGATCGTTATCTCGCCATCATGCAGCTCCCTTGTCCGCAGGAACCCCTGCAAGGTGTAACAAACATGATCAGTCGCACCCGTATCTACTACCCATGAATGAGTAGAACAAGTCGCTAAACATGTTTCCGTTACTAAAGCAAATGGCGTACCTTGAGCCTTGAGCATAGGGCACTTGGCCTTCCAATGCCCAGTCTTACCACACTTGAAGCACTTGCCCTTCTCCTTTGGCTTTTTCAAGCCTCCGGTGGCAGACATGTTCTTGCTCCCACTACTCCCACTGGTTCCTTTGCCTCTACCACCTTTGGTGCCTCTTTTTCTTCTTCCATTTTTCAACGAAAAATTTGGGCCCCTAGATGTGCTAGCAAGGGCATGTGCTCCTTTGCCCATGACTCCTTCCACGGCCACGAGATCATTAAGCAACTGACTAAGTGTATACTCGGTCTTGCTAATGATCGCGTTCACGCGAAAATTCTCAAAAGACTTGGGCAGTGTGTTGAGGATGATATCGACCTTGGCTTCGCCGTCAATACCTTCTCCCTGTTGCGAAAAACACATATCACAATCACGACAAAAAATAAAGAACACGAGAATTGTTAACCCAGTTCGTCTTGCGACTACGTCTGGGGGCGATGCCAAGCCAGGGATTTCAATATGATTTTTGGGATACTGATTACAATGAGGGGCAGCTATTTAAATAGAGAAATAACATAACCCTAATCCTAAACCTATTAGGATTCTGTAATCCTAATCCCATAAGGATTCTGCCTGGGTCCAAAAAAATATAAGCCCAAAAAATTCAGGCTCCATACCCCAACAATCTCCCACTTGGAGACTGAATCCCCAAGTAACCGTACCTTCTTGCTTTCATTCCTGTATCCGCTTAGCATCGACTGGCCTCATCTTCATGGCCAATTGAAGCTATGCATAGCTTCAATTTCTCCAATGTTGTTTGCCAGGATCACCCATGAACCGACTCACTACTCCCACTGCTTGAGCAATATCTGGTCTTGTACACACCATGGCAGGCTCCCACTTGCTGGCATCTGTAGTCTGACATGAGGATCTAGTGTAGAAGGCTGTGGTGTGTCGATTGATTCCTCCATCTGAGGACTCTCTACTATCGGATTCTCCGATCGTTCTGGGACATCATCCACCTCTGCAAACACTGACCCACTCTGTTCTGAGTCACTGGCACATCTGCAGACACTGGCCCACTCTGTTCTTGGTCGCTGGCACTTCTGCAGACACAGGCTCACTTTGTTCTGAGTCGGCTGCACTTCTGTGTTGTGCTTATCCTTATACATCACTCGATACTCGACGCTCTCATCCTCGTATGTCCATGCGCGCGTTGCTCGGACACTTTGGCACGAGGGGCTTATCGCTCGCACATTCTCGCTCCACGCCTCGACCTCACTCGTCTTGACACTTGCTCGTATCGACTCTCGCACGCGTCTCGACCATCTCTCGCTTGACGTCCGACGCGGCCCGACGTGTGGCACTCGATGTCCACCGTGAGATCCGAACCCACGACCACCATGGGGCTCAACCCCAAAAGGCCTCATACTAGTGGAGTGGAACTCTTCACATATATACTAGACCATCTTGGTCTAATCTTTCGATGTGGGACTTAGGTTGAATTCCCAACAAACCTTCCATCAAAACCAAGGACCACACAATCTGTGTCCTTTCTAACACTCGGACCATCTTGCACCGCCGTATCAACGGAACACGCCACCTAACACCCCTGGTTAGGAAGACTTTCGACACAAGTCCAGGTCACACCGAGGGCATCCCTACATCGAGCAAGTCACGTGTCCACCTCCGGGTCATGTCGAATCACCTAGGACTGAAGTGACTCGACACCATCGTGCCAAGATATACCGATGCCCCGGCACATCTCGACGCCAAGTCTCAAGGAGCTAACAAACCATCCCCACCAAAGCCTGACGACATCCTCGTCGTTGGTGAGTCACCTCCCGTCTTAGACTTCGTTCTTCCCCTGTTCTACCTTCCTTCAATCGCCTCGTCTTGGTTTTCGGTCGCGACCACGAGGTAGATCCAGATTCCTTCCTGCGAACCTCTTCGCTAATCATCAGATCTCGCACCTCGTCAAAACACAACATTGTCTTTGCCTATGACGCACTTACAGTTGTCACTGTTCCGGCCCAACTTTCTGGCAGAGACGATAGCATAATTAAGGCACGCACCTCATCATCGAAGCTGATCTTAACCGAGCTCAACTACGAAGTGATCATGTTGAACTCGTTTAGATGTTGCTGCACCGACGTACCCTCTGACATCTTTAGGTTGAATAACCGTCTCATCAGATGAACCTTATTCGCAGTTGATGGCTTCTGGTACATCTGTTCCAAAATCGCCAGCATCTCCCTTGCCGACTTGGCTTCAGTCGTGTGATAGGCTACGTTCCTGGACAACGATAAACGTATCACACTCATCGCTTTTCTGTCCAATAGCTCCCACTCATACAGATCCATCTTTTCGGGTTTTTCCTTCAAGGTCAAATACAGATCTTTACCGTAGAGGTAATCCTCGATCTGCATCGTCCAGAATCAGAAATCTGATCCATCAAACTTCTCGATTGAAATCTTCTATTCCATCGTTGTGATTGCTCCCTCCGAACCTGAAGCTCTGATACCAATTGTTGCGAAAAACACATATCACAATCACGACAAAAAATAAAGAACACGAGAATTGTTAACCCAGTTCGTCTTGCGACTACGTCTGGGGACGATGCCAAGCCAGGGATTTCAATATGAATTTTGGGATACTGATTACAATGAGGAGCAACTATTTAAATAGAGAAATAACATAACCCTAATCCTAAACCTATTATGATTCTGTAATCCTAATCCCATTAGGATTCTGCCTGATATAAGCCCAAAAAATTCAAGTTCCATACTCCAACACTCCCAACTGATTAAGACTATCCATGAGATGAGTCATGTGGGAGACATGTTCATGGACCGAACTTCCTTCTTCCATCTTACACGCCAAGATTTCTCTCATTGTGTGGAAGCGGACTGTCCGATCCGACTGCCCAAACTTACTCTCGAGACTTGACCATATTTCAGTCGCGTCTACCATCGACTGATGCTGCAGCTGCAAGCCTTTGGATATTGTAGTCATCATATAGCATTTGGCCATATTGTTTGACTTATGCCAAAGTCTGCTTGACTCTCGCTGCTCATTAGTCGATGCGTCAGTAATGGCATCGGGTTTGGGAGTAGTGAGAACAAACATGTGTTCTTCAGCGATAAGAACATATTCCATGTTTCGTTTTCACTCGATAAAATTTGGACCGGATAGAGGATTTTGTGCGAGCATATTGATAATAGGTGTAAGAGACATATCTGAAAAGTAATGTAAACACATAAGCATACGATCGCACATAATTCGTAACAATAATATTGTAACCTTTTGATAAAACAATATTAATTGAAACCTCCAATCGCCCAAGGAATTCAACATGCAAGCCACGCGTGTGGACGTTTACACATGAACCCCTCGACCAGACTAAAATATACCTTTTAGTCGTTTAATTTCAATCCATGTCAACTTATCCTTATGACAAATGAAATTAATGATTGGACCTTACTAGATCACATCACTATCACAAGAAGGGACTTCGCGGGAAGTTGTACTTGAGGTGATGTCTAAACAATGACCACAATTTTAATAGTAGAAAATGAATTCTTAGAATTGGCATACTCACTAGGACCATACCGCTTCCAATCAAAATTCTTTTGTCTTCTCATTTTAAATCTATCTCTAGGGAGAACTTATGAAAATCGCATATGCAAGCCACGCGTGTGGACGTTTACACATGAAACTCCCACTTCGCAATAGATTAAAATGTTTTATTTAGAAATCTCATCTAACAAACTTATGACAAACAGTGCAAGCAAGCCACACATGTGGACTTTTACCCACAGTGCGTATCACTTTGTTTAGAGATCAAAAAGTGGAGTTCTTGACATTTTAATTTTAGAAATTATTATGTCGGGTTACTTGCTTAGTCTTTTGTTTCAAAATGTTTGTCCATGCAGATCACGTAATCCTAGCATGCTTTTCTATAAAACTCAACATGTAAAACATGCTCGCAGAATTCTAAAATATGCTTGAAAAACGCGATAAACCTAGCATGCTTACTATGCGCATCCAATCACGAAAACATATAATATGTTTATCTACGTAATTAAACATACGTAGCATACTTCTGCATAATTTAAACATCCACGACATGCTTTGAACGATAAAAATAAAATATTCGTTCATCGCGGCCCACTCGTGGATCCTGTACTTCCCTGCCTAATTTATTACATAAATTTGCAAAGTATAGTTCTTCAATAAAATCTCAAAAAATGGGCCTCGCGTGCAGACGCACAGACGGTTGTCAAAGCGGATTTGGGCGAAAAAATGAAAGCGGGCGAAAGCGGTGGATCGGTCCGGATCGGGCCAAAATACTGGAACCGGGTCGAAAAATCGGATCTGGGCCGAAAATCGGGTTTGGTCCGAAAAAACGGGTGCGGGCAGCGGGCGGGTCGGCACGTGAGCGGGCGTGTGCGCTGGGGCTCGACCCGTGCGCACTGACCACACATCCGCCGCCCAGCCTGCGTTGCCGAGATCCACCAAGCACGCACGCTCGGTAGCCGAGGCGTGCCGAGGCATCCGCACGAGAACCGCGTGCCCCGCACGCCCGACTGCCGAGCCATGCCGCCCGACCCGCCGATCTTGTCGATGACCCTCGCCCGTTCTCCCGACCGCCAAAGCCGCCGACGACCGCTAGCCCGCCCGCCCGAGGGCTACCGAGAAAACACGCACGCTGCTGGGCGGCGTGTCTGCAAACGCCGAGCACGCTCAGCGTGCCATCGCCCGCACGTCGTCGCTCCGTGCGTCCGATTTTCCGGCATGCCTCATGTCGTCTCGTTCTTCGCCTTTTTGTCTTCGTTCTTCTTTTACAGATAAGATTTACAAAAAAAATCTAATCTAACCACGGATTTTCTCGTAGTGAAAAACAAAATCCGACAAAAATTAAAACGAGCCACGATGAACGACAGATTCATAATTAATTAATTACATGCGTTATAATCAAGCGTGAATTAATCCAGTAACCAAGATATCGATCCGGGCTCGATATCAATTGTAGGGAAATCTTATTTTAACCCTCTACCGAGGATCTATCTTGGATGTTTAATTCACCATACATTGATTATATTCCTAGAATGCACCTATATAATTAATTGCAACACGTTGGTGTTTTCTCGTGTTTACTGCGAATTTATCGGGAAAGAATGGATCAAGACTCGGGCTTTGATCTTCTGGACTATATCCCGATTGCCTAAACTCCAATGTCGAGTGAGGACAATCTATGGAGAATGCTATAGAAATTCGCCTTCTTCATTTTCTCAAAGTTTTCGAAAATCCTCTATTTTTGAATAGTAATTCTCGAAAATATTAGCTAAGCATTAGCTTTTGATTTTCTCTCTCACCTTATATTTATAATGCAACCCTAAATCATATCATGATAGGATTTATGCATATCTAATAAATATAATAATATCACTTAAGATAGAGAGGATCAAGATAGAGTCCCAGAGGGACTCTACTAGGAAGTGTTCGAATTCCTCCAAGCTTAAGGCCTTGATGGGCCAGCCCAGGGATCAAATGCAAGGAATAAAGATGGGCCTCAAATAAATTAATTATCTTATGTTCAGCCCAGAACATAAATTAATTCATAAACATTTATTCATGCCACTAGAGAATAAATGTTGACTTACCCCTTTATTTTCGAAGTTGAGTCGAGCTTGCACTTAGACTTCACGAATCCCCGTATTTAAGATATCGTCGTCCATTAATTATTTACAAATGATCATTGCTTAAAATAATTAATTACTTTAATTCATAAGTAGTACCACTCAACCTTATTATTGTACTTAAGATAACTCGACTGCGGGGTTTAGTACAATAAACTTTTGAGCTCCTTAAGGGGCGTCATCATCCTAGCGGATACGGTGACTCGACACGGGTAACTAACATGACATACAGACCTTGTCACCACCCAAGATGAGAGAATCTTGGGTTAACTCATGTAACCCTCACCCATAACAAGTCAAAGTGATGGTCAGCAACTCATACTCACCTAATACCTTATCGAGGTTTAGATCAACGTAAGTCATCGAGATTTAGGGTCTTCACGACGGTCAGATAGAAGAACTCATCTCACTGTGATCCATCGATACGTCCGAGACGTATCAGTATAGACAAGCAACCAAGTCAAGTTACTTCTTATCTATACCGCAGCCTATACCGACAACTCACCCTCAAGTTGTCTCAGCTGTGATACTTTTTATATCTCATTAAGCTTGACCAATCATACAGACTTCTGTGATCTACAACACACTGTATGATCTAACTTATATTTGAGATAAGGGACATACATATGCAATCAAGTAAACAATTCAGATAGGAGATTGTAATAGTGGTAACAGGAAACATTGTATACAAGCTCAACCAAAACTGCTTCCAGTATACAAATCCAACAGGAAGCTCAACATGGGGAACCAAGCTTCGTCCGAGGTTGCCGAAGTTGGTGACGTGGTGCTCAAGATGTCATCCGGCATTGAGATCACGTTGAAGGATGTGCTGCATGTCCGGACATTCGCAAGAATTTAGTGTTGGGCTCGATTCTAGTTAACAAGGGGTTTAGACTAGTTTTTAGTCGGACAAGTTTGTCTTGACTAAGTTTGGGAAGTTCCTTGGTAAGGGTTATCTCACCGGGGGTCTTTTCAAATTGAATGTAATGGCTGTGCTCCGTGTACCCAAGATTGCTATGAATGAAAATGCATCTACTTCCTCTTACTTGACTGAGTACTCTGATTTATAGCATTGTGGATTAGGACATGTTAATCTAAATGCAATAAAAAGATTAGTAAATTTAGATTTACTAAAGTTAAATGAAGTTAATACACAAGCGAAATGTGAGGTTTGTGTGGAAGCGAAAATGGTTAAGTTACCGTTTCATTCGGTGAACGCAGACACTAAGCCTCTAGAACTTATTCACACCGATGTGTGTGATTTAAAGTTTGTACAAACTAGAAGTGGTAAAAGTACTTCATCACGTTTATTGATGACCGTACAAGATATTGTTATCTTTACCTTCTAAGAAGTAAAGGCGAGGCTATTGAAGCTTTTAAAACTTCAAGAACAAGCCGAGAATCAACTAAATTGTCGAATTAAGGCTGTTCAAAGTGATGAGGGGAGAATATGTAGCTCCGTTTGAGGCATTATGCAACGAAAGTGGCGTAATACATCAAACGACAGCTCCTTATTCACCTCAGTCTAATGGCGTTACTGAACGTAAAAATCGAACATTTAATGAGATGATGAATGCTTTGTTGATTAGTTCAGGGTTGCCCCAAAACTTGTGGGGGAAGCTGTTTTGACAGCCAACTACATACCGAACAAGATTCCACTTAAGACTAAGGATGTCACTCCTTACGAGTTGTGGAAAGGAAGAAAGCCATCATACAAATATCTCAAAGTGTGGGGGTGTTTGGCGAAGGTTGAGGTGCCTCTTCCTAAACAAGTTACAATTAGACCTAAAACAGTCGATTGTATCTTTATTGGGTATGCACTGAACAGCAGCGCCTATCGTTTTCTGATCCACAAGTCAGAGGTACCGGATATGACTGTGGGGACAACGATTGAGTCAAGGAATGCTATATTCTTTGAAAGTGTTTATCACTGTAAAGACAAGAATAAAAGTGAAGCCAGTTCTAGCAATAGAACTAATGGTGGAGCTTCGAGTTCTAAGCCTTTGGAGGAAGAACCGATATCGCATAAGGGATCGAGGTCTGATCCAGAGGGGTTGGAACCGAGACGTGGCAGTAGAGTCAAAACGCCAAAGGATTTTGGTCCTGACTATATTGCGTTCATGTTGGACGAAGAACCAACTTCGATCAAAGTAGCCTATGCTCGGCAAGGCGGGATGCTCGGCGAGAGGCATTCAAAGTGAGATTGATTCCATTACGCAAAACCACACTTGGGTCTTGGTTGATTTGCGAAGGTTGTAAGCCTTAGGATGCAAATGGATCCTTAAAAGAAAGCACAAGGCAGATGGATCAATTGAAAAGTTTAAGGCCCGTTTGGTTGTCAAAGGGTTTAAACAAAGAGAGGGGTATGATTTCTTTGATACCTATTCACCTGTGACGAGGATTACGTCTATTAGGGTGCTTCTCGCAATTGCTGCTTTGCACAATCTCGAGATTCATCAAATGGACATTAAGGCGTATTTTTGAATGGTGACCTCGAGGATGAGGTATATATAGAGCAACCGAAGGGTTTGTTGTACTGATCAAGAGGCGATGTATCAAACTTCGTGAAGTCTCTATATGGTTTGAAACAAGCGCCGTTACAATGGCACTTAAAATTTGACAATGTAATGTTGGCAAATGGTTTCAAGATCAACGAGTGTGACAAATGTGTCTACGTTAAGAACAACGATAATGGTTATGTTATAGTGTGTGCGTATGTAGATGACATGTTGATCATGGTAGCAATACTCAAGTCATTAATGACACAAAGCCCATGTTAAAAAGAAATTTTGACATGAAGGACATGGGATTAGCTGATGTGATTCTTGGAATCAAGATTCTAAGAAGTTCAGACGGAATTATCTTGACACAATCTCACTACGTCAAGAAAGTGCTTAAGAAATTCAACGCGTTTGATGGTTTGCCTGCTAAGACCCCATTGGAGCTCAATGTTCACTTGAGTGAGAACAAGGGTGAACCTGTTGGGAAAGAAGACTATGCTAAGGTCATCGGGTGTTTGATGTATCTTACAAATTGCACCCGACCCGACCCGACATAGCTTGCGCCGTGAACAAATTGAGTCGTTACACGAGCAATCCAAGCAAGGAGCATTGGAAGGCTCTAGTGAGAGTTTTGAGGTACTTGAAGTATACTCAAAATCATGGGCTGCATTTTACGAGATATCCCCCAGTACTTGAAGGGTACTGTGATGTCAATTGGATATCTGACACGAAAGATTCACTTTCTACAAGTGGGTACGTGTTCACAATTGGGGGAGGTGTTGTTTCTTGGAGATCCACGAAACAGACGTGTATAACCCGATCCACCATGGAATCATAATTCATAGCTTTGGATAAAGCTGGTGAGGAAGCCGAGTGGCTCCGTAATTTTTTGGAAGATATTCCATGTTGGTCTAAACCTGTGCCACCGGTGATGATTCACTGTGATAGCCAAACAGCTATTGGAAGGGCGAAAGGTGGTTTGTATAATGGTAAGTCTCGACATATACGTCGGCGACATAATACCATGAGGCTTTGATCTCAAGTGGGGTTATCTCAGTTGACTATGTCAAGTCAATAGATAATCTGGCAGATCCGTTAACCAAAGGGTTGAACCGGGATCAAATGATCAAGTTGCTAGAGGGAATGTGATTAAAATCCACATCTTAAGAACAATCATAGTGGTAACCAACCATGATGACTGGAGATCCCAAGAACTTGGTTCAATGGGAGAACTAAGCTATAGGAGTTCGTGTGTAAACACTCAAGTTAGTCTGTTCCCTAGAAAGCAAATGAGTGTTGGAAAACTTGCCTAGTGGTGAGGTTGAGTCGTTGACTCTTAATGATTTCTAAGATACATCGAGGAGGTTGAGTATAGCAAGATACTCGGTAAAGAATTACCTATGTAAGTGCGAAGTGGGGCTGCTTCAAACAAAACACTTGTGAATCCAAAGTGGATGTCCATGGCCAAAATGGAATCAAACGTGAGAGCGGATGAGGTTGAGGTGTTAAAGTGTTAATACATTGTCTCGATTGCGTTGTGGGGAATAGTTCAAGGCATCGTGTCCGCTAATCCGCTGTGTACTCGATGGTACTAACTATGGAAGGTTGAGGCCATAAACCACTGTCCAAATATTTTAACATCTCTTGAGGATCGGTGTGCGCATACATGCATATGACTATTTCCACTCATGTGGGGATTGTTGAAATCAGCGCTTTTATATATATATATTTTATATATGTGGTCAAGTTGCTAGGAAACTACTTTGACAAATATTTTGAGTGATGTAACGTTTAATTTTGTGAAATTAAATGGCATAGGATCGATCTACGTTTTAAGTAGATGATCTGGTGTATTCACATTCTCAAATCCGATTTTCGGTGAGTGAGAAATAATGGATCAAAGTTGGTCACGTAAACATGAAGTTATGTGCTTAAAGGGATAAGCATGGATTAATTAATCCTTATCCCACATTAATTAATGTACATACATTAATTGTCTATATAAGTGGTTCATTGAACACTTATATAATTGTGTGCACAAGTGATGGGCTGGAAAAGCCTACACGCGCGTCGCCGGGCCCGGGCCCAGGTCCAGGCCAGGCCTCGGGTCCGGGTCCGGGTCCGCGTTCGGGTTCGGTTAGACCCGGCCCGGCCCGGTTCCAGTTCCGTGGATCCTGGATTTTGGGCTTGTTCGTGGGCTTGTTTCGTGGGCCTGGTTCCGTGGCCCATTGCCCGCATATTTTGGATCAATGTTTAATCGAGGCCAAAGATGGAGTTGGTCCGAGGCCCAACTCGTGTGGCCCAATCCGTTGGGCCTGTTGTGCACTTGAAGAGATGTCCGGATACGTCCAATGAACCAGGACGCACGCGTTGTCCAGATTCATCGTAACTGTCGGTAACGTCCCGACATGATGGCTCTGCGGAAAACGTGGGTGTAACTCCCAAATTGTCTCCAGAAACCGCCGCGTAACCCCTCTGCACTTAATGGGGGACATAACTTCGTAACACCCGACATCAATGCGGGTGTTGACTTTGCTTCCCATGAGGGGGACCACGCCTATAAATAGGACATGTCTCCCTAGCATAAGCCACCTACTGTCAACCTGCATACCAACATACTCTCTGCATTCTTAGCTCGTGTCTAAGCTCGTCCCCGCCTCCGTCCGGTTCACGGAGCTCGTTGGTTTCTTGGTCTTTGCCACCTACGAGACCTGCCGTTTCATCTTTGGGGACGATCGCGCCGTAACCGAGAGCACTACGGGCGTATTTGACTGCGAAAGATGCCTCCTCGACTCGGCATTAGAATACGGTTTTATCGGTTTCTTCTATTTTTATTGTTTTAAGTCATTGTTAGTTTGATCATCTCCTACATTTACATTACAAGTTGTGTACGCCCGCAAATTGTCTTTATTACATACACAATTTTCGAACATAAGAAATAATATGTTATTATTGAACGGGAGGATCATGAATTGTAGAAGGGGCATTTCGAAGGCTAGAAGCCAACCGTAGAAAATTACAAATGGCATAAGAAACTATATGAAATAAACTAACCTCCCCCAATGAAGAGTTTCGTTGAGGAAAAAAGCTGAGAAGATGGCTGCAATAACGAGTGCCAACGGCCCGAATATGGCAGTAAAAACGGGTCCTTTCTTCTCTATAACCCAAGCTTGCAACCAATAACTCATCCCTGTCACTATCACTCCCTGCAAATTCTCATTCTTCACAATCAAGATATAGACAATGCAAGAAGCATACACATTATTCAGGCAGAATGTAGGGGTGGATGCCAAAAAATAGTCTTTAAAAAAAAACTAAATGTAAGATAAAAATAAATTGGTTGGGGGTGAAAAAAACTATATATGCCTTCGAGCTAAAATCTTAATAAGAACTGAGAGATCGATGAATAAACTACACATACACAATAGCCAACGGAAAAAAGATCAATATCCCATCCAAGCTTCCACGATGATCGGTGCCTCTCCACGGCTGCAGCGTAAACCGTTGCTGAAAGGCAGCTAAACCCACACTGCAAAATCGTCAGCCTCAATTTTCCTGGATACTGTTTCAGGAGTGGAGCCTGAAACATATGAAAAGAAAGATTAATCGGTGGAGAAATTAAACAATTGCGATTCATAATATATGATAGAACCTGCATAGTGATCCACATGGCGTAGAAGAGTTGTCCCGCGATGGCGAGGAGAGCGCCCTTGATCCATTGGTGTTTTGAGTGAGTCTTTTCCTCGAACGGGTGGTGGGCTGTTGAAGTATGGTAGACAGAGTGACCTTTGTAGAAGGTGAAGGCCATGGCTCCGGAGAGCCCAATTATGGTTCCCAATACTTTGGCTACACCATGCCATTTACTTATGTCCAGGGTTTCAATCCTATATTTTTATTGTTCATAACCATTCAATAATTCATTATCATAGATCTTAAATTTAAGGATGAGGTCATTTATCTTGCAAGAATAATAAAGCTCGCCTTGTAAGATAAAATAATATATATCCTAATATACAACATATATAAACATATAAATAAAGGTTTTAAATATTTCCCAACTCAAGAAAAGAAGAAGTTGAAGAAGAAAAAGTTGTAAATATTCAATAAATTCATAATAATTTAAAAAGTCAAGCCTATTTGTCCATATTCAGTCTATAATATGTAGAGTTGGCAAAATCAAGCACAGCCAAATCCTACATTACCCAAACTCATCCAACCTATTTGTAGGGGTATCCAAACAGTTTTCGATTAGAACCGGAATCGAACTGAAACCGACAAATTCGGTTAACCGAAAACCGACATATTCGGTTATCGGTTCGATTTGGATTCCAGAATTGAAAAAAAATTCGGTTATTGGTTAACTGATAACCAAACGGTTCAGAACCGATATTTTTTTTAATTATTAATTTATTAATTAAAAAATCTGAAAATAAATTTTTAATTATTACTTTTTTAATTAATTTAATTATTTGTTAAATATTTTATTTATTTTTAATAAATTTAAGTTTTTTAATTATTATTTTATTTATTTTTATTATTAATTAATTTTAATTCGGTGTTTCGGTTAACCAAAAATGAATCGTCGAATCGATCAGTTTTCGATTAACCGAAAATTTAAAACGGTTCGATTTCGCTTTCACTTTTTCAGAGAAATTCGGTTCGGTTAACCGAAACCAAACCGTTTAACACCCCTATCTATTTGCTCATATTTATTTATAATTATTTTTAAAAAGTTAAGCTTATTTGTCTATATTCAATTTAAAAATTTAAACTTTCAAAACGTGATTCAAAAGTTTCATACCCTAGACGTTCATTTCGTAGACTAAGGGCACAATTGGTAACCCATAATAAAGTAATTGATATATAAAGTCAAATATGATACTCCATCCATCCCCTAATTTCTTTTCTGGAAATATTGGATATGGGTATTTAATAAAGTTATTTAAGTGTATTGTGAGTTGAGTAAGGTTCTTATATTAGTGTAGTGTTAAATTAATTAGTGTTGTTGAGGATAAAAATTATAAATAAGTAGTGTTGTTGAGGATAAAAATAAGGGATAGTGGTGGGCTATATATGGTAAAAGGTGTAAATAAAAAATATTATTAAAGATAATAAATAGAGAGTAATTTTATGGGGATAGTTTTCATAAATGAAATAGGAAAAAAAAAATAGTAAAAATTAGAAAATCAAGAAAATATAAAATATCTGAGATTTTTTTGGTCCAAAACCCGCCAGGGGCACATCTGGACGGGTTTTGTCAGCCAAAAATTTATAAGGCCTACATTTTCTGGTGGGGTTATAATTGCAAAGGAGTAAAACTAATGTTGATTTATATGTTAGCCATATATATATGACGCCCTAACTATACAGTATTCTCCGTCTCGCGTGGGATGTACCATTTCATTCTATAAAACTAACATATTTGATGAAATTAAAAAATTTAGTAAAAAGACAAAAAATGACAGAAAGAAAACCAAACAAAATTAGTTGTAGTGGGTATCTTTTTAATTTTTTCTATACTTAAATCTCTCCACTATTGTTTTTTGCTACATTAATACTTTAATATATTAAGCTGTATGACACACGTTTTGTTAAGAGATAACAATTATTTATTTCTAGTGTTATGATTTACCTTAAACAAACTGCCATGATAAAAACCAATGCAGGAACAATGCTGAGGATAGCTGTACCAAATGTTGCCGAAATATACTCCAGTCCAGCTAAATTCAGATTGAAACTCAACGCCAATCTGCAGTCACTCACTGAGTCAGCTGATAATTTCATTTTTAATGTTTGATCCAGAAATATTTGAATTAAAAGTACAATCATAATATATACCCATATGAACAAACAAAGAAAATCTTGCATAATCCAGTCCATGTAAGAGGAGGATTTCTCTTCCTGCATATCGAATAAACGAAATTAAGCCATCACGAGATCAAACAAACAATTATTGCAAGGGAAGAAGAGTCTTGTATCGCACTGTCTGACGGGTCAAGATTGAGACGCAGCAACGCCGAAAAGGATACCGACGAAAATATTGTCAGACAGAATTTTAAGGGAAAGAAGAAAAAAAATCACCGAGTGAAGAAGAAGGCGAAGGCGAAGGGGAGCAAGGCGAAGAAGGCGAAGGCCTGTCGGTGGCGACGAACACTGAAGGCTTCATCCCTGCAGAGATAGCTGCCTTTGATAACACCATCATTCCTGCATAGCTGCACTGCAATACTATCACTGCAATATATACATATGTCTTGTTTTTCTCCATGCTTGCTTTACTATTTTCTCTTCTTTTCTAGACTTGATCTTCAACTATATTGGTTCAGATTTAGTCGTTCTTGAATCATGATCACCAGTCACTTTATTCGCCCGACACTTCCCCATATTTTAATTGAAGTTTTATTTAAAAATACTCTTTATTCTTTTTTTAAAAAGAGCTTTTCTGTTAAGTATTATTTAGGAAAAGGATAAAAGGTTTCATTTTCATGGCAAGGCTGAGCGAAGGGATAGCAGCCACACCTTACATATATAATAATGAGACTTAAATAACATATGGACAAATCTAATGAAATATAATATAGTTTAGTTCACATCAAAACAATTCTCCTGCAAAACCCATTCCTTGTCTCTTTCTTTTTTCTCTTCTCGAATTCGTCTCCTTTCTTCATCGTGTCGGCATTAGAATTTTAAAATCTATAGACTAATTGCTATTTGAATACATATTTTTTGATCTTGTTGACTATTAAACCCAATTCTTAGAAAGTTTAAATTAGGTACCAACTTTTGATTTATAATAAATCAGTCTCTTACGTTTGCTCTGCAAGTTTGGAATTAAGATTTAGACTTCCACTTGATATTAAAACTTAAAATTAATTTATGATTTTTTGTTGGAGTTTGTGTAACTCTGAACAAGTCTCCTTGCATTGTGAAGTTGATTAGTTATTTTAGAGTTTTACCTTTTCTTTACTTTGATGTGTATAGGATACGGATGTCAAGCTGAATGCTGAGGCAATACATCCAGAAATATAGGAATTAGGTCGTAGAGATAAGGATGAAGGAATCAGCCGGATCTATTCCTATATTTTAGGAACTGGTTGAAGCTATTAACTGACACGATCAACTCAGTCCTTATGGGTCTGGACGTGGTCCAAGATGTGCAGTTGGATGCCTCTCATCTCCTATATAAGAGAGACAGATATGCAGCAGTCAGATATGCATACTTGAAGAAAACACGGAATATCCATTCCTATCTCTGAGTCCGTTTTAGTATCATTTTCGATAACATTAATTAGTGTTTTAACTTCTAATTATTTTAGAATTGTGCTAGTTCTATACACGAGTGTTGTGAGGAAATCTTTTGTTTTTTATTTGATAGTTTTTCGACTCAAAATGTTCAACTTTATCTTTTTATAAAGTAGTGAGTTTTGTAACATTTACTATATATTTATAGAGGATTATTTCACCATAGATTGACATCTACAGATTATGATTTTAATCTGTAGAAAAGTATATTTTGTGTTCTTTAAGTTTTTTTCGTTGATTTACTCTGTGTGCGGATAACAGTCTGCGAAACAGTTATTTGAGTAGGCGAAGCAACACTTTCATTTTTGAAGTCTATTGTTTGGACAATCCCTCATGTTGCCAATTCATTATCGAATATTCAAATTGCAACTAGAACCACCATAAAGCCCCAACTTTGATGCGCTAACTTTCGACTCAATTACTCGCCATGTACATCCAACATTGAAACTTATAACACCGAAAAAAAATCCAGACAATGAGTTTCAAAATCTTTCACTAATTTCAATTTTAGATAGACGTCGAAATCCTAATTCTCAATTCACAAGGAAAAATAGGGAACACAAATTTGACTTCAAATTGAAAAGTTGTCATATTATTGAAACATTTTAAAATTTGGATCAAATTCACAACTAGATTGGAAGATTGGGACTTAATTAACCATTAACCATATGTTTTAAGGTATATACTTCCTCTCACATTTTGCATTAACTGTTTTATTGTTTTTGTATTAAATATGGATTTATTCTTTTTAGCTTTTTTTCTTTCTTTTTGATTTGAAAAGTTATTTTTATTGTAGTAACCCGAAAATCTTTTAGTCTTAATTAGAACCTAATTAAGTAGTACTAATTAGTGGTTTAAAAACATTGCATCCCTAAAAACTTATAAAGAAGTGCATAATAAATTAAAAGGCGATAGAAATTCGATTAATTGCTAATCGAATGAATAGAATTTAGAAAAAGTAGATATTATTTAGAAACAAGTTTTATTATGATAAAATAGGAGATATTTGGTTATTATTGTGTGTTTTGATGAAAATTTCATTAAATAGAAAATATTCTAAAGAAATGTATTAATTATTGTTTATATGAGATTTATTTATAAAATAAAATGGAATAATGTTTAAGCTATTAAATGGCTTAAATAATTTTATTTTATTAATATCTAGTGAGAAGGAAATTATTTTCTATAATTTTCGAAAGTTATGAATTAATAGAATAATTATTTGATTATTTGTATATGAAAGAGTTAAATCTATATTTATATGGTTTGTATTCAAATAATTGATTTATTTGTTTTGAATCTTTATATTAATGAGGAAATTGAGTTTATACTATTAAAGAATATTAATGTCCAACATTAGTAAATTTTTGAGGAATATTTATAAATTTTCGGAAATTTTAGTAAAAGAGAAGAAAAATGAATAAAATATATATATATATATATATATATATACATACATCTTCTGGAACCATATTCATTGGAGATCATCCTCAACCTCTCTCTTTTCTCTCTCATTTCGGCACACACACTATATACACACACAAAAATATTCTTCACTTTTAATCCAAAGTTTAGGTGTAGAATTAAGTGGAAATCATTCCAAAAGAGGTAAGAACCTTATTTAATCCAATTTTTTGTGATTAAATTTGAAGAACATGATGTTCTCATATACTAGGGTTTTCGCAAATTTCAAACTTTAGATTAAGGTTGAATTGTTTAATTTTTGTTGTGTTTATTAATTTCTTTATGCTTATGATGCTTAAATATCATAATCTATGGTTCAAATTATTGAAATTTCATGAAGTTGATGGAATCAAGTAAGCATGCTTAAACCCTAATTTTGTATGTTAATTATTTGTTATGATTTGATTAAATTGAGTTTAGATATGTGTAATTAAGTAGAAATAAACATGATTTGATAAAAGAAATTGGAATAAATTGAATGTATGTATGATCCCTAATTTTTGAAAATAAGGGGGGTTGGATGAACTTTGAGTTCTTGATTTTATTTGATGTATTTGAGATGATTTTTGAGATCTAGGATATAAATAATGCTTAAGTTGAATTTATGAAATTTTATGGACTTATATATTGAAAGTTAAAATTTTAAAGTTTATGCTAAGTTGATAGATTTATATGATGAGTTTGATTAAGATTTAAACTGATTATGAATTGGTGATCATTGATGATGGATAAGCATATATATGAGTTGATTGAAACTAAATGGATTGTAGATTGATAAATTCATTTATTTACATAATAATGTGGTTGAAGGGCATAGTAAAAGTATGGTGTAGATGGATGAGTTTAAACTTGTTTTTGAGTTGTTAAGTGTATATTTAGACATATGGTGATGGTTTGGGAGACTTTGGATGAGTTTGGTTGAATTGGAAATGAAATGACTATTCATTTTATAAAACTTAATCTTAGAAATTTTGTAAGAATTGGTATATTATTAAGATGTTTTGAGAATTTAGTTAGTAAACTTATGATAAGTATATAAGTGTGATTGGTTTACTTGATTTCTTAAAGTTAAGGTTTAAAAATGTTATACATTGATAAAACTAATTATAAGTTACTTAAATTCTTTTGATTATAGCATGTTATGAAATTTACTAAAATTAAAGTTTACTAATGACATAAGTTATTAAGCGATGCAATAGCCTAACCTAATTCTTATAAATTGGTGAAACTAAGAATAATATGTAATGTGTTCAAGTGAATAAGAATGTTGCTAAATTCGATAATTATTTTATTTACAAGGATCAAGTAAGGATAATGGAATCTTGAAGGACAAGAAGGAGAAAATTATAGAGTGACGACATTCCAAATGGGTTTTCTTTTCACTAACTTGTGTATAATATTGATTGTTTTAATTATATCTTGCATTCGTTGTGAAAGATTAAATTTCTATATGTTGAAAATAAGATCATGTTACCTATCTACGGAAGAATTATGTAAATGATCGGGAAGTTTATAGTTGTGTAGACCGGTCAGGGTATTGAGAAGGAGGCCTACTTCTCATTACCAAAGAATGTAGATAGGGCAGGACTGTGATTGGTAACCTTCGGGGCCAACACAGGAAGATAACTGTGATTGATAACCTTCGGGGCCAACACAGGAAGATAACTGTGATTGGTAACCTTCGAGACCAACACAAGAAGATAAGGTTGGCATAGCATAGCATAACATTTGTAATACCCCGTATTTCCTGTAGCAGAGATTAACTCTTGATTAAGAGCTTATGAGAAGGGCATTGCATCCTTAAGAAAGAGTTGTTTAAGTTAAAAGCTTTTACGTTAAGCTTTGAGTCGAGCAGATAGAATCTGAGATAAGATTATTAAGTCTTTATTAGTATGAGAAGATCTAGATTTCAAGAGTCTTGATATGATAAGATATGTGTTCATAGAGGTCTTGATCCAAGAGTTATAGAATTTCAGAGTCTTCGCCCTTTTTTATATCTGTGTTTTCTGAATAAACTTGATTCAAGAGCAGATTTCCCAAAATGGTTTCTGAGACCAAAAATGATTTGAATAAGTCAAAATATGATGTTTATTTTAGAAAGGGAGATTTATGAAAATTTCCAACCTTCTAGCAATTTTTATATATTTCTTTTGATTTATTAATTTCAAATGATATATTTTTCAGTTATGTGCATAGATCCAGATGAGGACATAACGTCCTTAATAAATTAGGCCTAACCCCAACATGTATTAAAAAGCCCAAATTGCATCTAGCTTATGTAATAAGTTTTTTTTTTAAACTAGAAAGCAAAGCTTATCAAATAAGCTAAGTAATAAGCTTATGGAGTAAGCTAGAATCTTCTAGAAAATTTGTGGCTTCTTAGGTAAGCTTTAAATAGTGATTTGATGACATATATATATATATATGTGTTTTAGCTTCCAAAACACACCATCTTCACCATCTTCATTCCTTTCTCTCTCTCTCAATTTCGAAAACACACACACACATACACGAAAATTTTATCTTTCAAGATCAAGATTCGAGCTTCCAATCCTCTTCAAATCGGTAGATCGACGTTCTAAGAAGGTAGATCTCTAACCTTACCCAAGTTTTGAAGTGAAAATCAATATGAAAAACCCACCCCTCATCTCCCAAAGTTTCGGTCACTTGGGCCCTTTTCTTTACGGGTTTTGTTCTTCGATTTTTAGTTTATTCATGCATAGATCTACCCTTTAGGAGTGATTTATGCTTGAGTGATGATTTAAAAATTTGAAAATCATGAACCTTGAGGGCTTAAAGTTTCGGTCCTTTTGAGTATGTTTGAAGGAGCATGTTTTGTTCCATTATCTCTTGATATTATGTTAGATCTATCGTCTATGAGTCGATTAATGTTGAATTTTCGAACATGAGTTCATCCCTTGGAAATTCTTGAAATTTTCGAAACATGGAGGCCTAGATCTTGAACTTATGTTGTTGATATGCTTTATATGCCTTCATATATGTGTTGTGGGGTAAATATAAACATGTTTTGAGCAAGAAAAGCGATTGAAATCGAACCTATTCGAAAAACCCTAAATGGCCGAAACCTATGTCTCACATAAGGTGGGATTTTTGATTTTATTTGATCATTTTGACTTCATATTTGGATTCTATGATATGAATAAAGCTTAAAATGATTTATTCGGATTTTTCGGCCGACGTATATTAAAGATGAAATATTTTAGTTTGACGTCAAAATGGGTTTCCAATGTTAGAGCTTTGATCTTTGGATTTTGATGATTGATTAATGATCTTTAATGAAAGTTGAACATGTATAGAGGTTCGTTTATGTTAGATGACGTCTCACGTGATTTTTCACGTTGGTCATAAGCTATTTTTGTAAAGAGTTGTTGGTTTTTGATTAAGATTAGATGGCTTAAGTTTGTCCTCTATGCTTGTTTAGTTATACGAGGCTTAGTTAAGTCTTGTTATATGTTTAGATGTTAGAGGATGCAATGACCCAAGTGTTCATAGACTATAGAGTCTTGAATATCAAGAAGTTATAGTCGTGTTGACGACTTAGATAAGATAAAGAATTTATCTTCTCGTTTGGCTCCTGGTCTGCTTATACGCTACTTTATGTTGATGAAGGGCCAAGTTTAGAGAAGAAAGAAGTGAAGGACAGAACGTACAGTCCACCCGAGTGATTATTGCCAGGTGGGTAAAATCCTTTCTAAAGATGTGAAATTATATGCTTTTGCATACAAAATGATATGATATGCATTTTTATGTAAAGTTGACTGACTTGCCAAGTTTTTGAGCATGATGTATGATGCATGTTGCCTATCTACGAGAGATGGACGATATCGGCCCTATGCTGGACGAGCTCCCAGTAAGGGTTTGTGTACACAGAGTGATCGTGAGCTAAATGGCCGATCACGGTGTTTGAGAATGAGGCCTACTTCTCAACACAAGAGTGCGTAGATATGGTTAATGAATGAGATAATGTCTGCAGACGCATATTTAATGTTGCATCTTGATTATATGAGCATGAAAGTAAGTAAATTTATTTTAGAAGCATGCACATGATATTTAACTGAAAACTCCTGTGTGTTGCAAATGTTATGGCAAGTCAATCTTATAGCTCTAAGAGCAATGTTTCAAATGTTTTCGGCATATACCCACTGAGTGCATCTAGTAATCACGCCCTGCATATATTTCTAAATGTGCAGGATGAGCTTGAGAGGATGCTGGAATCGAATGTTGTGCAGAGGAGCTTCTCTAGATGTCATGTCTCATGATGGTATTCTTAATTTGTTGTTGTCATGTCTTGTTTGCCCAGAGTCTTATGTCATCATACACGATTCTCAGCCACACTTCTTGTTGTCGAGCTTTGGCCTTTGTTTGCCTTGTATTTTGATATTTGCCCTGATGACAGTTTCATTTTGTTGTTGAGATCTCGACATTTCTGTTATGATGTCGACTTGCTTCTATGAACAAGGATTTCTTTAGAATGTCCAGAATTGTTTTGTTGGATCCAATATCGTATAAAATGCTTCTAAGTTATTGATGAGTTATGCTTTCGACCCTAGCCAACTAAAGATTTTATTTTGGTGAAAGCATGTTTGAGTTCTTACATTCATTGTAAAACTAGTCTAATCTGTGATATCAGATCAATGTCGTATTGATCTTGATTATCTTGTTCTGATTATCCGTCCTCAGCCGTCGCTTTCTACATTTGATCATCTTTGTGGTTTGAGGACCTAGAATCATCCTTTGTCAGACTCCATTCTATCTCTTTTAGCACGCTTGAATATGTATATTCTTTGTCAGGTTTGTTTAACTTGTGGTATCAGACTATTGATGTTCGTCTTTATTCCTTTCTTTTCTTTCTTAATCCACGTAACAGCCCAATTACTTGATTAAGTAAGTCGAGGTGTTACAGAATGGTATCAGAGCGGTTTAAAATTCTTAACCTGTGAATCCTTGTAAATCCTTGTGAGTCTTATGCAGCTTATGACCTTGAGCCTGTAAATTCTTTTGAATATATTATGATTTGAGAATCTAAGTTTATAGAGTCAGTTGTTTGACTCTATTTTGAGAATATGAATTTATGGAGTCAGTTGTTTGACTCTGTTTTGAGAATCTGAGTTATAGAGTCAGTTGTTCTTAAGAGAAGCTCAACAATTCGATTCCATCATCTCTACCTCACCAGGTAAGAGCTTATGATTATGATTATCATATAATTGAGCATGTGCTTCATTGAATGAATTGAGTTGATGCTGAGTATATGCCTTATTAAATGAATTGCTACATGTGAATGTATGCTTGAAATGAGTTATTGCTTATTGAGCTAAAGTTGAGAAGAGATCCTGAGAAAAGACGGCAGAGCAACATGAGTATGTTTTTCTGCAAGTATTCGAGCAATCTTTTTATCTAAGATGGCAAGAACCATCCGAACAGCTCGGAAAAATACGAGTCGTTTATCACCATCAGCAAGGATCAGAGAGCGCTTCTATCTGTTTATGCCAGATGAGCAACCTACTTTTGGGCGAATTTCCCGCTCAATTCCATCGCTTGTGGAGAGATGAGGCATCTGAGCATGGCATATCAGGACTAGATGGAATACTCCAATTGATTTGTTTAGTGCCCGAGGAGTGGCAAGATTGGGCTGTTGCTGTTGCCATTGATTTCATTGAGCCTGGTTTTGTAGCTTCTGAACAAGCTAATCTTCCCAGACTCCTAGCTACCATCAGTTCTCAGTATTTTGTGTACTTGAGTTTTCCTCCTGGTTCATTCCCTCTGTTGCTGATTTTATTTCAGCTGTTCATCAGCTCCAGTTGGCTGGTGTCCCTTCTTTTCCTATAATGATGATGATTATGATGAGGATCTTGAACCCATTGATGTTGATTCTTCTATTCCTGAGTATGAAGCTAGTGTCTCTACTCTAGAGATAAAGTCATCTTTACCATATACTCAGTTGTCCATACCCGAGTCTGATGTAGATCCTACATAGTTTGATTACTCTTATCTCCGAACTGAGATGTTTCTTATTGACCTAGATTGGTATGGTCAGCCTTTTTCATCTCCTAAGATCCCTATACTGGTTGAGTCTATTCTTTTCTTTCATGTTCCTGAGACTTCTTCTTTAGAGGTCCCAGAAGACACTCAAGCTAGTACATCGAGACCTTCAGGTGTCTCAAGATCTTTCATGTATGAACCTGAGTTTTTACCAGTTGTTGGCACAACACAGTTACAACCCCTAAGATATCAGTCAAATGCCTTTTGTGACTGATCCTGATATCCTTTATCCTGGAGTAGTTATGTCACAGCCCGACCACTTAATCAAGTAATTAGGCCGTGACTTAAGCTGTGACGTGGGTTAAGTGGGAAATTCTGATACCAATAATACATGTCAAACAATATTTGACCTCAACTTTTATCATGAAAGAATTAAACATTTGTGGTTCAAAGAAGTAAAATGGAGTTTGAGAAATGATGATTTTAGGTCCTCGAACCATAATAATGGATCGAATAAAGAAGAATAACGTCTGAGGACAATTGATCACAAAAGAATAATCAATAACAAGAATGTGCATTCTCAAGCAGGCTTTAACAACGATAAAATTTTTCGAAGTTTCAAAGCTAAACAATTTGACAAGGACTCCAAGGCATTATATAAAATGTTGGATTCCTCATAAACAATTCTGGACATTCACGTAAATCCTTGTTCATATAGAATTTCAATAATTCATGTTCTCAAAATTAAGTTGACATCATTTCAACAATGCCGAGATCATATCAATAAAATAAGACGTCGTCAAGATTTGTTAAGTCGACTCGGCATAACCAAACATAATAGTAGTGAAGGCCAAAGTTCGCAACGATAAGTGTGGTTGAGAATTATGTGTGATGACATAACCTCGGGCCACAAAACATAATAACTTTGAATGAATCATATCAACAAATGAGGATTATCATTACGAGTCAAACATTTAGAGAAGCTTCTTTCACAAAGATTCGATTCCAAAGCATCCTCTCGAGCTCAACCTGCACGTTTAGAAATACATGCAGGCGTGAGTACAAAATGCACTCGGTGGGTATACCGAAAACATAAAACATTTTCCTTAGGGATATATAATCGACTTGCCATAACGTTAGCAATGCATGGGGTTTTAGTGAAATAACTGTGCATGCATCATAATAAACATAAACATTTACTTACTTGCTTTCATTTCATAGCATCATCATAAAATATGCATATGCATGTTCTCATGTCGATCGAAACTTTCTTTCCATATCCACAGATTCTTTCTATGTGTTGAGAAGTAGGCCTCCTTCTCAAACACGCTATGACCAAGGATCGCTATCCCACGTCGGTAAATCTCAAACACCATAACATACCCGTGTTGATGGACCCGAAGGGTACCATGCCACGCCATACTCTTTATCATTTCTTTCTTTTCTTTCTTTCATTTCGTGGATAGGTAATGCATCATGCTCATGTTCATGCTCAAAACAAAAGTCATTTAACTTTGAAACTTTGCTCATAATGAAATTCATTTCATTTTGAAAACATAAAAACATAAGCATATCATATTAGAAAATATTTATACCCACCTGGCGACAGTCACTAGAATGGACTGTACATTCTTCTTTCATTCATTTCTTCTTCTTTTTTTCTTCTTAGTCCTTCAATCAATATAGATCGGCGTTAAAACCTACCAAGAATCAAACAAGAACATAACTTGTTTTAGTCTTCGATACGACTATGTCTTCTCGATATCAAGACACTATGGTCGATAATACTTGGGTCATTGCATCCTCTAACATATTATATAAACAAATTCTAATGAAATTCCGGCAGAATAACGTTTATAAAACGCATCGCCATTTCAATACCAAAACAACCAACTTATCCCATACTTCACCAAATCATCATCGTATGTCTAAATGAGTATATTAAACTTAACAACAAGCTTAAACTATCTCATCTTAGCCAAAAACCCAATGTCGCCTTAAGACATAACCTATGTCCGACGTCAAAATCGCGCAAGACGTCGCCTAACTTAGACGAACCTCTATACATGCTCAACTATCATTAAATATCATTAATCAACCATCAAAATCCAAAGATCAAAGCTTTGGCATTGAAAACAAATTGTCGCCGGCAAACTAAAATTTTTCAACTTTTGAATACGTCGGTGAAAAATCCGAATAAATCATTTTAAGCTTTATTCATATCATATAATCAAAATATGAACTCAAAATGATCATATAAAATCAAAATCCAACATCATGAGGACTTAGGGCTTCGCCAAATGGGATTTCAACATATGTTCGATTTCAAACGCTTTTTCTCGCTCAAAACATATTTATATCTATTCAATAACACATTTATGAAGGAAATACAAGCTTATCAACATCATATATTCAAGATCAAGACCTCCCTTATTTTTTGAGAATCACATAATTTCAAAGGATGAACATATACTTCACAATTTCAATGATAAACTATCGTGATAATTTAATTCATCATAATACCAAGAAATAATCAATCAAAACGTAACCCTTCACAAATTCCTCTAATGACCGAAAATTCAACATGTTCTAAAGTTCATGATTTTCAAATTTTCAAACCATAATTGTGTTCTAGAGATAGAATTATACGAAATCGAAGACGGATTGAAAATCCAACGGTTGATCTTCTAAAATTGAGTATGAAATTTTCAAAATTTAGTGTGTGTAAGTGTGTGTGAGGCACTAAATGATGAAGAAAATGGAGATGAATAGTGATCTCCAAGCATTTATGTGTTTTAATAACAAATTTATTTTATTTTCATTTTCTTAAATAAATGATTAATCATCATTATTCTAGAGAATTCTCAAGTATTCTCTAAGTTTCTCCATTTTCCTTTTCTTTAATTAAGGATGAATAATCATGTTGTAGCAATTTACAAAATGTCCACTTATCTATAAATAATACCAATGTTATAAATACATACTATTAATCCATATCGTTCGATTTCAAACTCAATTTCTAATAAAATGCTCTCTACTTGAAATTCTCTTCTATAACTAAAATAACATATTATAAATATCAAACTTTTATTATAAAACATTTTTGGCTTTAAAACCATTTTAGACATTTAGTCGACGATTAGGGTTTAATCGGCAAACACCGACATCACAAAATTAAAGATTTGAAATTCTCCATTTTATGAAATCAAGACTTTGTTGAGCATGTATCTATCATCTCAAGACTCGAAATCTAGGTCTTCTTATTCTAAACAAGACCTAAGAATCTTATCTTAGGTTCTATCTCAAATCGATTTGAATAAATCTCAAATTCTATTTTGTTATTAACGAAGCTTAACATAAAAGCTTCTAGCTTAAACAACTCTTTCTTAAGGATGCAATGCCCTTCTCATAGGCTCTTAATCAATAGCTAATCTCTGCTACAAGAATACGGGGTATTACATTCTCACCCCCTTACAAAAATTTCGTCCTCGAAATTTAGTACCGTTTTGCAGAGGTACTTCATTCTCATCTGATCTTTTAGATATCATATCGCTTCTTCTAAACCATAATGCTTTCATTGGACTTTAACTGAAGGAATTAATTATTCCTTAGTTGTCGTTCTTTTCGATCTAAGACGTGTTCTGGCTTCTCTTCATAGCTTAGATCTGGTTCACGAACAATGTTCTATTGATGTATGATGTGTTTTAGATCAAACACATATCTTTGTAACTGCATCATGCGAACACATCGTGAATATTGTCGAAACTTGGAGATAATATTAACTGTAGTGATCGCCCAATCTTTCTTGAATCTCGTACAAATTAATAAATCTTGGTTTGAGCTTTTCTTTTGATTCCAAGGCGATATATTTCTTTGGAAGGATATACTTTCACGAGAACTTTATCTCAATTCTCGAAACTTAGCTCTATTCGTTTTGTATCTACATAGAACTTCTGATGATCATGAACTTCTTGGATTCTTTTCTTGTTTTGTCGTATGATTACGACCATTTCTTCAATCGTCGGTTCAATTATTTTTCTTCCTCCAATTGCGCGTCTAAAAAAAAACGACGATCTACGTTTTCTACCGTAGAGGCTCCATAGAACTTTATATTAATCGTTGCTTGGTAGCTGTTTGTCTGCAAACTCGATCGTCCACTCATCTCTTGTTGAAAACTCGTTCAAAAACGAGATGTAAACTTGGAGTCTCTATTTAAGTTGATTGAGACAAGCACTCCATGTAAAACGTACCAGCGCTCGGATGTATTTTTGAGCTAACTCGCCAGCTTCATACATGATAGGGATTTCAAAGAAAAGACTTTCTGAGGTAATTCCCATTATAAATTTGCAGACTTTCATAACTGAAACGATATACATATGAAACGTTTCGATCAAAACGCTCCAACAACTTGAGAGCTCACTTTTAAAGCAAACCCATCTTCAGCATTAGCTGGGTATCAACTTTATTGAAAGATGGGGATTCGGACGCAAAAGAGCACAATTGGCTTAAAAGAGATAAGGTACAGATAAAGTGTAAGAAAATTTACACTTTCTTATTCCCCCTTTTTAAGATAAGGATTTCTTTGTTCGGTCAGATATCGCATTGCAAATAATTGCCAAATGCAGCATGTTTCGTTTATCAAAAGCGAGAACAAAGTTCTCAATCAACAAACAGTTTACATTTCAAAGATCTTCACGCTTGTTTATAATAAGGTTATGATATGAAATAACACGTTGGATAGCCAAATGATCATATATGTCAAGGAAGAAAATTGCCTCGTTGAGGACATTTTACTAAGTAGGGAAACATTGTAACTGGGGTTTTCAAGCATATAGATAATTTGGCATCTCGAACAACTTATCCGGCACGATTCTCAAGCACGCTATCGCATCATAAAATATCCATATGTTCACGATAGCTATCATTGTCATCAACGGCTTCATAGAAGTCTAACGCTCCATATCTTTCTCAATCTCGTGAAATAGCATATCAATAGCACAATCGGAAATGAATACAAAAGAATGACTCTATGGTAAGGATATCGAATCAATCATAAAGACATTTGATTGATATCTAGGTCAGAGCTATCTTGTGCCAACAACCGCAAAATTTGGATTTAAACATAAAAGATCTTGAGACATCCGAATCTCGAAAAATCACCTTGAGTCTCTTCTCAAATCTCAAATGAGGAGTTTCAAAGATATGAGAAAATTGAACAAAGCGAATCGGTATTGAAATATTAAGAGATGCAACAAGACCGACCATACCAATCTAGGTCAATAGTAAACATCTCAAGATTGAGATAAAATGATCCAACTATAGAGGATATACATCATATTCGTGCATAGCGAGCTAATTATCTGGAAATGAAAACTTTATTTTAGAGCATAGGTACTAGTATCATACTCAGGGGTGGTAGAATCATCATTAATGGGTTTAACATTTTCTTTGTCATATGTGTAACTGAAAAGTTACCAGCCATCTGGAGTTGATGAATAGCTGAGATGAAGTTGGCCATAGAGGAAAAAAAACCAAAAGAGGACTCATGTGTACCTAATAATGAGAACTGATGATAGTTAGGAGTCTGGAAAATTAGCAAAAATTGAGAGTTGCGAGCCAATGGATGATCCGGGGTATTTATAGTTGATGGTTCGAAACCCTCATCAGGTCGTGGTGCCTAGCGGCTGGACTAACGATCATTAAGATGGTTGCTAGTCTCGGTACAACGTTCTTGAGCAAGCTCGCGACTTGGCTAGCGATCGCGAAGGTGATCGCCAGTCTCTTATTCATTCTTTATCTTTGATTACTTCTTTGCTTGTATATCGATCATCACCTAGAAAGCCAATCTCGTTACTCCTTAAGCAATAATATAAACTGAAGTATCCCAACGAGTCCCGTTGCATCGTATTTATATGCCTTTCTCACGAGCGATGGAATTGAGCGAGAAATTAACTCAAGGTAGATGCTCGTCTGATCTTTTCTGATGAAGATAAACGAAACGACGACAAATGTAATGACGACAACGAGATAACAACAACGAGACGACGACAAATAAGTCGTACTCTTCCGAATTTTTTTAGACGATCCTCGTTACCGTAGCTAAAACAATACTCAAACTCTTGCAGAAAACATATTCATGTTACTCTGCCACATTTTCTCAGAACTTCTTTTCAACTTGAGCTCATAGAGCAATAGCTCATTTCAAGCATACATTCTCATATAACAATTCATTCAATAAAGCATTTACTCAATCATCATCGTAATAATCATAGTCATCATAATCATAAGCATAGCGCATACACCGGTGAGCTAGAGATGATGAAATTGAATCTTGAGCTTCTCTTTCAAGAACAATCGACTTTTATCTCATTTCTCAAATCGTAATCAAACAACTAATTCCAGAATTTGATTCTCAAGGCAGTCAAACAAATGACTCCATAAACTTAAATTCTCAAACAAAGTCATTTCAAAAGAATTATATGCTCAAAGTGCACAAACCGCACAAGACTTACAAAGATTCATGAATTTAGAATTCAAGCAGTGCACAAGTCGCACAAGGATTCACAAGGATTTACAAGTTCGATTTCAAAACTATGCACAAACCGCACAAGTTAACAAAAGCTCACGGGTTCGAATTCAACCTCGCTCGATACCATTCTCGATTACATCACGATCCGACTACCTAATCAGGTAATTAGGCCGTGACTCGAGGTTAAGAAGAAAATTTAACGACAACGGCTCAAACATATGTCAAGAGAAAAGATGACAACAACTTACTTTATGAATGAATCTAACATTTACGGTTCAATAAGGTAAAATATAAAGTAGGTTTCCAAGAATGTTTTGTCAACAAGAAGGATTTATCAACAAATTTAAAACATGAAATGACCACGATTCAACCGAATAATATTGAATCCAACGAAAACCATTCTGAGCATTCGAGAAATCCTTGTTCACCGAACATTGGACATGATCAATTTATCATATCAGAACATATAAGCAGGTAAGGTCAAAGCTCAACGAACGCGTGGTGAGAATTATGTATGAAAACATAACTCTCTGGGCAACAAAACATGTCAACAACAATAGAACAACCTTAATATGAATTAACATTTAGAGAAGCTCCTTCTTGCAAGATTCGATTCCAAAGATTCTCTCGACTCAACCCGCATATTTAGAAATATATGTATGTGAGTACAAAATGCACTCGATGGGTATCGCCAAAACATAAAGATAAACTTTGCCCTTAGGGCTATAAACTGACTTGCCATAACATGTACTTTATAAATAAATACTTACTTGCTTTCATATCATCATAATATCATATGCATATGCATGTATCATGTTTGCATGCAACTTTCTTTCTCCTTCCCATATCCACGGATTCTTTCTGCGTGTTGAGAAGTATGCCTCCTTCTCAAACACCTTAATATCACATACCCGAGTTGGACCGAAGGTTCTCAACTACGGTCATACCCGACGTCGGTAAATTCTTTCTTTCTTTCTTTCTTTCCCGTGGATAGGTAGTGCATCATGCTTATGCTCATGCTTAAAAACATTGGCAAGTCCATCAACTTTTCAAATCAATGCATATCATAAAATCTCATGTCATCTTTCATGTATAAACATATTATATCATTTGAAAACAATTAAAAGCATAAGCATATTTTTATAGAAAATACTTATACCCACCTGGATGTTCCTTAGAGCTAAGGAACCAATCTCAAATTCCATTTCTTTCTTTATCCATATCTTATCCTCATAGAACGGCATAAAAGCCTATCAAGAGCCAAACAAGAACATTACTCATCTTAGTCGTCGACACGACCATATCTTCTCGATATCAAATCTAAGACACTAGGGTTATCAAAACTTGGGTCATTGCATCCTCTAGCATCTTATTAACAAACAATTTCTATCGAAATTTCGACAGCGTAACGTTTATAAACGTATCGCCATATCAATACCAAATCAACCCAAACATAGCCCAACTCCACCAATTCATCACCATGTGTCTCAATGATCATATAAGACTCAATAACAAGCTTCAACTATCCAATCTTTATCAATAACTGAAAATCCCCTTAAGACGTCACTTAAGGTCTAACGTCGAAAAATTCACGTGAGACGTCATCTAACACCAACGAACCTATATACATGCTCAACTATCATCAAAGAACATCATTTTATAAATAAAACATAAAGATCAAAGCTTTGGCTTTGAAAACTAATTTTCGCCGACAAACTAAAATTTTACCGTTTTTGAATACGTCGGCGGAAAAATTCGAATAAATCATTTTAGGCTTTATTCATATCATAGAATCTAAATATGAAGTCAAAATGATCAAATAAAATAAAAAATCCAACAATATATGGACCTAGGGTTTCGGCCATTTAGGGTATTTTCGTATAGTTTCGATTTCAAACGTTTTTCTTGTTCCAAACACGTTTATATCAATCCAATAACATATATATGAAGACAATTCAATCATAACAACATTACATATTCAAGATTAAACAGCCCCTTATTTTCAAAAATCACATGAATTTACAAACAATAAACATATGCTTTACAAATTCAACGTTAAACGATACGTAGACGTCAAATCTATCATAATATTAACAAATAATCAAATAAACATAATCTTTCATAATTTTCAGCATATGATCAAAATATGAAATAACATATGCTCATGAATTTTAAAATTTTCAATCCGTAGATGTGTTCTAGAGACGAGATTATACCTCGTTTCAAGACGGATCAAAATTCAACGGTGGATCTTCCTATTTTCTCTTCAAGTGTTTCAAAATTTAGTGTGTGTTTAATGTGTGTTGCATGAGTTTGGGCTGAAAAATGAAGAAGGAAATGGTTCCAAAAGTATACTTATATAATTAATAAAGGCAAAATAGTAATTTCACATTATAAATTAAATTTTCTTTTATTTTTCCCAAACAAAATGGTGCCAACACACCATACTCTAGAGAATTCCATAAAATAATACCCATATTTTATTTTTGAATTTTCGTAATTAATAAAATAATAATAATAATAATGTATTTTCATGAAATTTTCCAAAATATTGTAGAAAATTCCATAATTAATTCCCAAAATTCCAAAATTGAATCTTATTTTCTTAACACCTTAAACTCATCATTTTCATCAATATAAATTTCAAAATTATAAAATATATAATAGGAACTCACTTTCTAAAATAGAGATTAAATTCCATTTTATGCAAATAATGGAATTAAATATTCCATTTATTCTTAAATCCTTCAAAATCACTTTCTAAATTTTCCATCATCAAAATCATTAAAATATAATAATTAAAAATATTTTGACCTTAAAACCATTTTAAATATTTTGCTCTTAATCGAGCTTAATCGGCAAACGCCGACGCCACAAAACGTAGATTTTGAAATTCTCAATTTTCTGAAATCAAAACTTATTGATCATGTATCTATCATCTTAAGACCCTTGGAATCTATGTCTTCTTATCCTAAATAAGATCTGAGAATCTTATCTCAGATTCTGCCTCGATTCAATCGTCTCAACTCGAAGCTTAGCGCAAAAGCTTCTAACTTAACCAACTCTTTCTTAAGGATGCAATGCCCTTCTTAATAAGCTCTTAATCATGAGCTAATCTCATTACAAAAATACGGGTATTAGATTCTCACCCCTTACAAAAATTTCGCCTCGAATTTTAGACGCCACCAAAAGCTCGACCTTCTTTCTCATCCGATCTTTAACTTCCATGTTGTCTCTTCTAAATCATCATGCTCCGTATCAATCTAAGATGCATTCGATTTTTCTTCAGTAGCTTAAATCTTGTTCATGAACATTTGTTCTCTTGAAATATGATGTGTTTTGGATTAAAACATCTTCAGAATCGCTACATATAGAGTACATCGTGAATATTTTCAATCTCGAGCAAATGCTAATCAGAGCGACCAGCCAATCTTTCTTGAATTTCTTACAGTTCGATACATCTCAATAACTTCTTGGATTCTTGTCTTTACTTGTCATACGATTACGACCATCTCTTTAATCGCTTCTGGCCCAAGCACTTTCTTCTTCAAATACGTTTTAAATAAAACGACGATCTACACTTACTATCGTAAAAGACTTCATAGAGCGCCATATAAATCGTCGTTCTGATCTTGTCTTCTAATGTCTGGATGGTCCATTTAAATTGACCATCTATTGCGGATAGAAAGTTGTACTGAAATTCAATCTTGTATTTATCTTTTTAATAAACTCGTCCAACACGAGATGTAAACTTGGAGTCTTTGTTCGAGATGATTGAGACAAGCATTCCATGTAAACGTACTATCTCTAGACGTACACTTGAGCTAACTTATCAGCTTCGTACGTGATAGAGATCAGAATAACATAAGCATTTTTCGTGAGTCGATCGATTTCCACCCACGCTTCGATTTGGTAACTAAAGCGTATGTCTTCTTATCTTTTCAACTTTATAAAGAGCATCACGAATTGATCTGCAGAATTCACGATTATACACTGCGACAATCTTCTTTCTTTGCTTCGTGCTCGCAAGCTGAATCTCTTTCTATTTGCAGAATTCCATGATAGATATGTTTCGTACAATTCTTCCTTGAATTACTCTTGCGTAAAATTCTCTAGTTGCTCGGGAGGAAGAACTTGTAAATCCTTGTGAATCCTTGTGCAGCTTGTGCACTGTCTTGAATTCTAAATTCATGAATCTTTGTAAGTCTTGTGCAGTTTGTGCACTTTGAGCATATGAATTCTTTTGAGCTGACTTTGTTTGAGAATTTAAGTTTATGGAGTCATTTGTTTGACTCGCCTTGAGAATCGAGCTTCTGAATCGCTTGTTTGATTCTGATTTGAGAAATGAGATAAAAAGTCAGTTGTTCTTGAAAGAGAAGCTCAGCATTCAATTTCATCATCTCTAGCTCACCAGGTATGCGCTTATGCTTATGATTATGATGACTATGATTATTACAGATGATGATTGAGTAAATGCTTTATTGAATGAATTGTTATATGAGAATGTATGCTTGAAATGAGCTATTGCTCTATGAGCTCAAGTTGAAAAGAAGTTCTGAGAAAATGTGGCAGAGTAACATGAATATGTTTTCTACAAGAGTTTGAGTATTGTTTTAGCTACGGTAACGAGGATCGTCTAAAAAAATTCGGAAGAGTACGACTTATTTGTCGTCGCCTCGTTGTTGTTATCTCGTTGTCGCCATTACATTTGTCGTCGCTTCGCTTATCTTCATCGAAAAGATCGACGAGCATCTACCTTGAGTTAATTTCTCGCTCAATTCCATCGCCGTGAGAAAGGCATATAAACGATGCAACCGGACTCGTTGGGATACTTCAGCTTATATTATTGCTTAAGGAGTAACGAGATTGGCTTTCTAGGTGATGATCGATATACAAGCAAAGAAGTAATCAAAGATAAAGAATGAATAAGAGATGGCGATCACCTTCGCGATCGCTAGCCAAGTCATGAGCTTGCTCAAGAACGTTGTACCGAGACTAGCAACCATCTTAATGATCGTTAGTCCACCGCCAGCACCACGACTGATGAGGGTTTCAACCATCAACTATAAATACCCCGGATCATCCATTGGCTCGCAACTCTCAATTTTTGCTAATTTTCCAGACTCCTAACTATCATCAGTTCTCATTATTAGGTACACATGAGTCCTCTTTTGGTTTTTTTTCCTCTATGGCCAACTTCATCTCGCCTATTCATCAACTCTGATGGTGGTAACTTTTCGATTACATATGACAAAGAAAATGTTAAACCCATTAATGATGATTCTACCACCCCGAGTATGATGCTAGTACCTATGCTCTAAAATAAAGTTTTCATTTCGGATAATTAGCTCGCTATGCCTGAATATGATGTATATCCTCTATAGTTGGATCATTTTTATCTCAATACTGAGATGTTTACTATTGACCTAGATTGGTATGGTCAGTCTTGTTGCATCTCTTAATATTTCAATACCGATTCAGTTTGTTCAATTTTCTCATATCTTTGAAACTCCTCATTTGAGATTTGAGAAGAGACTCAAGGTGATTTTTTCGAGATTCCAGATGTCTCAAGATCTTTTATGTTTAAATCCAAATTTTGCCGGTTGTTGGCACAGCATAGCTACAGCCCCTAGATATCAATCAAATGTCTTTATGATTGATTCTGATATCCTTTACCATAGAGTCATTCTTTTGTATTCATTTCCCGATTGTGCTATTGATATGCTATTTCCTGAGATTGAGAAAGATATGGAGACGTTAGACTTCTATGAAGCCGTTGATGACAATGATAGCCTATCGTGAACATATGGATATTTTATGATGCGATAGCGTGCTTGAGAATCGTACCAGATAAGTTGTTCCCGAGATGCCAAATTATCTATATGCTTGAAAACCCCCAGATTACAATGTTTCCCTACTTCGTAAAATGTCCTCAACGAGGCAATTTTTCTTCCCTTGACATATATGATCATTTGGCTATCCAGCTGTGTTATTTCATATCATAACCTTATTATAAACAACTGTGAAGATCTTTGAAATGTAAACCTGTTTGTTGATTGAGAACTTTGTTCTCGCTTTTGATAAACGAAACATGCTGCATTTTGGCAATTATTTGCAATGCAGTATACGACACAGACAAAGAAATCCTTATCTTAAAAAGGGGGAATAAGAAAGTGTAAATTTTTCTTACACTTTATCTGTACCTTATCTCTTTTAAGCCAATTGTGCTCTTTTGCGTCCGAATCCCCATCTTTCAATAAAGTTGATACCCAGCTAATGCTGAAGATGGGTTTGCTTTAAAAGTGAGCTCTCAAGTTGTTGGAGCGTTTTGATCAAACGCTTCATATGTATATCGCTTCGCTTATGAAAGTCTGCAAATTTATAATGGGAATTACCTCGGAAAGTCTTTCTTTGAAATCCCTATCATGTATGAAGTGGCGAGTTAGCTCAAAATACATCCGAGCTACTGGTACGCTTTACATGGAGTGCTTGTCTCAATCAACTTAAATAGAGACTCAAGTTTACATCTCGTTTTGAACGAGTTTTCAACAAGAGATGAGTGGACGATCGAGTTTGCGAGACAAACGACTACCAAGCAACGATTAATATAAAGTTCTATGGAGCCTCTACGGTAGAAAACGAGATCGTCGCTTTTTTAGACGCGCAATTGGAGGAAGAAAATAATTGAACCGACGATTGAAGAAATGGTCGTAATCATACGACAAAACAAGAAAAGAATCCAAGAAGTTCATGATCATCGAAGTTCTATGTAGATACAAAACGAATAGAGCTAAGTTTCGAGAATTGAGATAAAGTTCTCGAAAGTATATCCTTCCAAAGAAATATATCGCCTTGGAATCAAAAGAAAAGCTCAAACCAAGATTTATTCTACACACGAGATTCAAGAAAAGATTGGGCGATCATACATGTATTAATATTGTCTCCAAGTTTCGGCAATATTCACGATGTGTTCGCATGATGCGCATAAAGATATGTGTTTGATCTAAAACACATCATACATCAATAGAACATTGTTCGTGAACGGATCTAAGCTATGAAAGAAGCTTTAACACGCCTTAGATCGAAAAGAACGACAACTAAGGAATAATTAATTCCTTCGCTTAAAGTCCAATGAAAGCATTATGGTTTAGAAGAAGCGATATGATATCTAAAAGATCGATGAGAATGAAGTACCTCAAGAACGGTACTAAATTTCGAGGACTAAATTTTGTAAGGGGTGAGAATGTAATACCCCGTATTCTTGTAGCAGAGATTAGCTATTGATTAAGAGCCTATGAGAAGGGCATTGCATCCTTAAGAAAGAGTTGTTTAAGTTAGAAGCTTTTATGTTAAGCTTCGCGTCGACAAAAATAGAATTTGAGATTTATTTGGAATCGATTTGAGATAGAACCTAAGATAAGATTCTTAGGTCTTGTTTAGAATAAGAAGACCTAGATTTCGAGAGTCTTGAGATGATAGATACATGCTCAACAAAGTCTTGATTTCATAAAATGGAGAATTTCAAATCTTTAATTTTTGTGATGTCGGTGTTTGCCGATTAAACCCTAATCGTCGACTAAATGTCTAAAATGGTTTTTAAAGCCAAAAATGTTTTTATAATAAAAGTTTGATATTTATAATATGTTATTTTAGTTATAGAAGAGAATTTCAAGTAGAGAGCATTTTATTAGAAATTGAGTTTTGAAATCGGAACGATATGGACTAATAGTATGCATTTATAACATTGGTATTATTTATAGACAAGTGTACATTTTTGTAAATTGCTAGAACATGATTATTCATCATGTTATAAAGAAAATGAAAATGGAGAATTTTAAAGAATTTCTAGAATTTTGGAGAATTTTTCTCCAAATTAAAGAAAATGAAAAATAAAATAAATTTGTGGCTACATATATATACACATTTCAAGCCATTTTCTTCTTTATTTTCCCATATTTTCGTCCAAACACACACACACACACACTAGAAATTTTCAAAATTTCAAGCAAAAGTTTGAAAGATCTAACCGATGAAATTTCGATCCGTCTTCGATTTCAGGTATAATTCAATCCTTAGAACACATCTATGGTTTAAAATTTTGAAAATCATGAACTTATGAGCATGCTTAATTTTCGGTCATATTGATGAAATTATGAAGGATTGTTGTTGTTTGATTAATTCTTGATATTATGTTCGATTCGTCGCCGATAAGTTGTTTAACGTTGAAATTTTAAGCATATGCTCATTGTTGATATATTGATGATTTTCGAAAATCATGGAGACCATGATCTTGAATATATGATGTTGATATGCCTAATATTCTTTCATATATGTGTTGAGGAATTGATATAAATATGTTTTGAACGAGAAAACGTTTGAAATCGAAACCGTTGGAAAACTCCTAAAGTGACCGAAACCCTAGCTTCCATATTGATGAAATTTGATTTTATTTGATCATTTTGAGCTCATATTTGGATTCTATGATATGAATAAAGCTTAAATGATTTATTCGGATTTTTCGCCGACGATTGAAAAGCGAAAATTTTAGTTTGACGTCGAAAATTGTTTTCAAAGCCAAAGCTTTGATCTTTATGTTTCATTGATAAATTAATGATCTTTAATGATAGTTGAGCATGTATATAGATTCTTTGGTGTTAGATAACGTCTTCACGTGAATTTTCGACGTTAGGCCTAAAAGTGACGCCTTAAGGGCCGTTGGATTATGGGCTAAGATTGGATGATTGAAGCTTGGTATTGAGTTTAATATGTTAATTGAAACATATGGTGATGAATTGGTGGAGTTTGAGCTATGTTTGGATTGTTTGGTTTTAATATGGCGATGCGTATAAACGCGTTACCGCCAAAATTTAGATAGAATTTGTTTGCTAATAAGATGTTAAAGGATGCAATGACCCAAGTTTTGATAGACCATAGTGTCTTAGATTTGATATCAAGAAGATATGGTCGTGTCGACGACTAAGATGAGTAATGATCGTGTTTGTTTCTTGTTAGGCATTTATGCCATTTAATATGGATAAAGAAAGAAATGGAATTGGGAATTAGTTCCTTAGCTCTAAGGAACATCCAGGTGGGTATAAATATTTTCTAATATGATATGCTTATGCTTTTTATGTTTCAAAATGATATGAAATGCATTTATGAGCAAAGTTTCAAAGTTAAATGACTTGCCTGTTTTGAGCATGAGCATGATGCATTACCTATCCACGAAATGAAAGAAATAAAAGAAAGAAATGATAAAAGAGTATGGCCGTGACATTGGACCCGAACAAACTAAAATTTTGTAAATTTTGCATACGTCGGCGGAAAAATCCGAATAAATCATTTTAAGCATTATTTATATCATAGAATCCAAATACTAAGTCAAAATAATCAAAGAAAATCAAAATCCAACTATACAAGACTTAGGTTTTCGGCCTTTGTAAATTTTTGTATAGTTTCGATTTCAAACGTTTTTCTTGTTCCAAACACGTTTATATCAATCCAATAACACATATATGAAGATAATTCTACCATAACAACATCATAAATTCAAGATCCAACAGCCCCTTATTTTCGAAAATTACAAGAATTTACAAACAATAAACATACGATTTACAAATTCAACGTTAAACAACACGTAGACGTCGAATCTATCATAATATTAACAAATAATCAAACAAAACATAATCCTTCAAATTTTCAGCATATAACCGAAAAATATAAAATAACATATGCTCATGAATTTTAAAATTTTCAATCCGTAGATGTGTTCTAGAGACGAGATTATACCTTGTTTCAAGACGGATCGAAAATTCAACTACCGGATCTTCCTATTTTGGATCATAAATTTCAAATTGTGTGTGAGAGTGTGTGTGCTGCGTGAGTTTTGGGGAAGAAATGAGGAAGATCATGTTTTGAAAGTATATGTTGTGTAATAATTTAGTAAGGTAAAATAGTAATTTCACATTATAAATTAATTTTTCTTTATTTTTCCAAAACATAATGGTGCCAACACACCATTTTCTAGAAAATTCCACAAAATACTTTCCATATTTTTATCCATGATTTTCGGAATTAATAAAATAATAATAATATTAATGTATTTTCATGAAATTTTACAAAATATGATAGAAAATTCCATAATTAATTCCCAAAATTCCAATATTGAATCTTATTTTCTTAACACCTTAAACTCATCATTTTAATCAATATAAAGTTCCAAAATTATAAAATATATAATAGGAACTCACTTTATAAAAATAGAGATTAAATTCGATTTTATGCAAATAATGGAATTAAATATTCCATTTATTCTTAAATCCTTCAAAATCACTTTCTAAATTCTTCCATCATCAAATATCATTAAAATATAATAATTAAAAATATTTTGGCCTTAAAACTATTTTAAATATTTTGCTCTTAATCCGAGCTTAATCGGCAAACGGCGATCGCCACAAAAACGTAGATTTTGAAATTCTCAATTTTCTGAAATCAAAACTTATTGAGCATGTATCTATCATCTTAAGACCCTTGGAATCTAGGTCTTCTTATCCTAAATAAGATCTGAGAATCTTATCTCAGATTCTGCCTCGATTCTATCGTCTCAACTAGAAGCTTAACACAAAAGCTTCTAACTTAACAAATCCTTTCATAAGGATGCAATGCCCTTCTTATTAAGCTCTTAATCACGAGCTAATCTCTGCTTCAGAAATACGGGGTATTACATTCTCACCCCCTTACAAAAATTTCGTCCTCGAAATTTTGTACGTCAGCAAAAGCTCAGAATATATCCTTCTCATCTGATCTTTAACTTTCATGTTGCTTTTTCTAAATCATCATTCTTTCATGTCGATCTAGGATGCATTCTCGACTTCTTCGTAGCTTAAATCTTGTTCATGAACATTTGTTCTTGTGAGATATGATGTGTTTTGAATTAAACACATATCTTCGTATCGTGGCATATGGAACACATCGCGAATATTTTCAACCTCGAGCAAATGCTAATCATGAGCGACTAGCCAATCTTTCTCTTCGTACGATTACGATCATCTCTTTAATCATGTTTAGTCCAAGCACTTTCTTCTTCAAATGCATTTTAAATAAATGATGATCTACACTGTCTGTCGTAAAAAACTTCGTAGAGCGCCATATAAATCTTGGTTCTGATCTTGTCTTCTAACGTTTGGATGGTCCATTTAAATTCACCATCTATTGCGGATAGAAAGCTGTATTAAAATTCGATCTTGTATCCACCTTTATTATAACTTGTCCAACACGAAATATAAACTTGGAGTCCTTGTTCGAGATGACTTTGTTCGAGATGATTGAGACGAGCACTTTATGTAAACATACTATCTCTCGACGTACACTTGAGCTAACTTGTCAGCTCCATACGTGATAGAATCAGAATATCATAAGCGTATTTCGTGAGTCGATCTATTATCACCCACGCTTCGATGTGATAACTAAAGCGTATGTCTTCTTATCTTTCAACTTTATAAAGAGCATCACGAATTAATCGCAGAATTCACTATCATATACAACGACAATCTTCTTTCTTTGCTTCATGCTCGTAAATTAAATCTCTTTCTGGTTGTGGAATTCTGAGGTATATACTTTTCGTACCATTCTTTCTTGAATATCTCCCACGTAAAATTCTCTAGTTGCTCGGAAGGAAGAGCTTTTTGACGTAATATCCACCGAAAAGTCGTTGACCCTTCAACATCAATGATATACATAGGAGATATTTTTGATCAAAGCTCTCCAAATTTCAAAACTCGCTCATTGAAACGAACTCATTCTTTAAGATCACCGAGTATCAACTTCATTGAGGATAAAGGATCCGTATAGAAACTCGTAATTACGCAATTGGTTTAAGGGAGAAAGTACAAGTAAATCTTAAAAAATTGTACTTTCTTATTCTTTAGATCGAGGATTTCTTCTTACGGGTGACATACCGCATTGCAATTGAATACCAAACCTGCAAAGATATCTTGCTTATCAATAACATGATATAGGTTTGCAATCAATAAGCAAACTCAGATCTCAAAGGTCTTCAAAATTGCTTAGCACAAAGTTATGATGTGAAATGAAACAGTTGGATAGCGAAATGATCGTATAGATATCAATGAAAGAAATTTGTATCTCTAAGCACTTTTACAAAACAAGGAAAACTTTGCTATCTGGGGCTTTCAGGTATATAAATTCTTTAATATCTCTGGCAACCACATCAGATATAATCTATAACTATCAGCTTCCACTCTATCCACGATAAGCTATTTTTGAAAGGCAAATGACCGATATCTAGGGTTGTAGCTGTGCTGTGCCAACAACTTGTATAACTTAAGTTCATATACAAAATCTCGAGGAATCCAAGGTCTCGATAAACAAGTTTGATTCTTGATTAATTTCCAAAGAAAAGGTCTTGGAAACATAAGAAAATAGAACAAACTGAATCGATGTAGGAATCTCAAGAGATGCGAAAGGTTGATTGCATTAATCTAAGTTAATAAGAAGCATCTCAATATCAATTTAAGAGTAATCAAATTGTACAAGATCTACATCAGATTCAAGGATAATTAGCTGAGCATTTGATAAGGAAGACTCTATTTTTAGAATAAGGGACTAGTATCATGCTCAGGCATATAAGAATCAACATCTATGAGTTCAAGATTTTAACCATCATTATTATCAAATGGAGGAGGAAAATTTATCAACCAACTGAAGCTGATGAACAATTTAGATAGATATAGCAATAGGAAAAATGAATTAAAATGAGGGGGCTCGAGTGTACATAATATTAAAATTTGATGGTAACTAGGAGTCTGGAGAATCAATTTGCTCAAAACAATAAAGTCAGACTCAACATAATCAATGGCAACAGCAACAGCCCAATCTTGCCATTCTTTAGGTGTTAAGGAAATCAACTGAGATTTTCCATCAAATCTCGATACGCCTTGCTCAAACGTCTCTTCCACAATCGATGGAATTGAACCAGAAATTCGTCCAAGGTATATTTCTCCCTTGATGTGTATAGATAAAATTCTCTTTGATCCTTACTGGTGAATATAAACGAAATGACGACAACGTAATGATGACAGTGAGATAACAACAACAGGTCGACGACAAACAAGTCATACTTTTTCGAGCTGTCTGGACGATTCTCGTCATCGTAGAAAAAAAAAAAAAATACTCGAACTCTTGCGAAAAACTTATTCACATTGTTCTGCCATCTCTTTTCAAAACTTCTTTTCAACTTTAGCTCATAGAGTAATAGCTCATTTCAATCACACATTCTCATATAACAATTCATTCATTAAGGCGAATACATAAACATCATCTGAGATGACCACAATCATCATACTCATAAACATAATCACAAGCATAAGCTTTTACCTGGTGAGCTAGAGATGACGGAATCGAATGCTGAGCTTCTCTCAAGAAAGACTATCTCATTAACTTATTTTCTCAATTCAGAATCAAACATCTGATTTTATAACTCAGATTCTTAAACAGAATCATTTCAAAAGAATTCATTTGCTCAAGGTGCACAAACTGCACAAGACTTTCAAAGATTCATAAGGATTCACAAGGATTCATAACTCAGAATTACAAAACTGTGCACAAATTGCACAAATTAAAGATAGTTGAGCATGTATATAGGTTCGTTGGTGTTAGATGACGTCTCACGTGAATTTTCGACGTTAGACCTTAAGTGACGTCTTAAGGGGATTTTCGGTTGATGGCTAAGATAAGATGATTGAAGCTTGTTGTTGAGTTTCCTATGTATATTGAGACATATGGTGATGAATTGATGGAGTTTGGGCTATGTTTGGTTGATCTGGTGTTGATTTGGCGATGCGTTTTATAGACGTTACGCTGTCGAAATTTCGATAGAATTTGTTTGTTAATAAGATGTTAGAGGATGCAATGACCAGTTTTGATAGACCATAGTGTCTTAGATTTGATATCGAGAAGATATGATCGTGTTGACGACTAAGACGATTAATGTTCTTGTTTGGTCTTGATAGGCTTTTATGCCGTTTTATATGGATTGATGGTCCAAATGGGATAAAGAAAGAAATGGAATTGGGAATTAGTTCCTTAGCTCTAAGGAACATCCAGGTGGGTATATAAGTATTTTCTATAAAAGTATGCTTATGCTTTTAAATGTTTTCAAAAGATATGATATGATTATGCATGAAAGATGACATGAGATTTATGATATTCATTGATTTGAAAAGTTGATTGACTTGCCAATGTTTTGAGTATGAGCATAAGTATAATGCACTACCTATCCACGGAAAGAAAGAAAAGAAATAATTTAACGATCGTCGGGTATGACCGTAGTTGAGAACCGGGTCCAACTCGGGTATGTGATATTAAAGTGTTTGAGAAGGAGGCCTACTTCTCAACACGCAAAAAATCCGTGGATATGGGAGGAGAGAAGAAAGTTGCATGATACATGCATATGCATATAATATTATGATGATATGAAAGCAAGTAAGTATTTATTTATGAAAGTACATGTTATGGCAAGTCAAGTTTATAGCCCTAAGGGCAAAGTTTATCTTTATGTTTTTGCGATACCCACCGAGTGCATTTTTTGTACTCCCGCATATATTTCTAAATATGCGGGTTGAGTCGAGAGAATCTTTGAATCGAATGTTCTTGCCAAGGAGCTCTCTAAATGTTGATTCATAATAAGGTTGTTCTATTGTTATTGACATGTTTTGTTGCGGAGAGTTATGTCTTCATACATAATTCTCACCACGTTCGTTGCCGAGCTTTGACCTTACTTGCTTATGTGTTCGATATGATAAAGTGATCATGTCCAATGTCTAGGTGAACAAGGATTTCTAATGTTCGAGAATGGTTTTCGTTGGATTCAATTTTATTCGGTTGAATCGTTGTCATTCCTTGTTTTAAATTGTTAATAAATCCTTCTTGTTGACAAAACATTCTTGGAAACCTACTTTATATTTTACCTTCTTGAACCGTAAATGTTAGATTCATTCATAAAGAAAGTTGTTGTCATCTTTTCTCTTGACATATGTTTGAACCCGTTGGCGTTAAATTTTCTTCTTAATCCCGAGTCACGGCCTAATTACCTGATTAGATAGTCGGGTCGTGACAGAATGGTATCAGAGCGAGGTTGGATTCTGAACCTGTGAACTTACCTGTGAACTTATGTAAATTTGTGTAATCTGTGCACAGTTTTTAAATTGGAACCTGTAAATTCTTATGAATTTTGTACAGTTTGTGCACAATTTTGAATCCAGAACTTGTGAATCCTTGTGAACTTTTTCACAGTTGAGTACACTCTTGAAACTTGAGCATGTAAATCCTTGTGAATCCTTGTGCAGCTGTAAGTTGTCTCGAATTCTAAATTCAGGAATCCTTGTGAGTTTTGTGCAGTTGTGCACCTTGAGTATGTAAATTCCTTTGAGTTGACTTTGTTGAGAAATTGAGTTATGGAGTAAGTTGTTATTAAGAGAAGCTCAACATTCGATTCCGTCATCTCTAGCTCAACAGGTAAAGGCTTATGCTTATGATTATGGTTATCATAGTTGATGATTGAATATGTGTATGTTTAAAATGAATATTGCTTATTGAGCTGAAGTTTAAAAGAAATCATGAGAAAGAAAAGATGGCAGAACAATATGAATAAGTTTTCTACACGAGTTCGAGTATTGTTTTTATCTTCGATGACGAGGATCGTTTGGACAACTTAGAAGAGTACGACTTGTTTGTTGTCGTTCTGTTGTTGTTATCTCGTTGTCAACGTTACGTTGTCACCGTTTTGTTTATATTCGACAACAAAGATCAAAGAGAATTTTTATCCATACGCATCAGACGAGTAGCTTACCTTGAACGAATTTCTCATTCGACTCCATTGTTTGTGGAAATAGACGTTTGAGCAAGACGTATCGAAAATTTAATGGAAAATTTCAGTTGATTTCTTTATTGCCTAAAGAGTGGCAAGATTGGGTTGTTGCTGTTGCCATTGATTATATTGAGTCTGGTTTTGTTGATTTGAGCAAATTGATTTCCCAGACTCCTAGTCACTATCAAATTCCAATACTATTTACACTCGAGCCCCTCATTTTGATTCATTTTACCTACTGTTAAATCTATCTTAGTTGTTATCAACTTCAGTTGGTTGATAATTTTTCCTTCTCTACTTAAGGTTGATGATGGTGAAAACTTTGAACCGTAGATGTTAATTCTTTTACTCCTGAGCATGATATTCGTACCTCTACTCTAGACATAGAGTTTTCTCTATCAAATGCTCAGTTATTTTTGCCTTAATCTGATGTAAATCTTGTACAAATTGATTATTCTTAAATCGATATTGAAATTGCCCTTATTGATTTAGATTGATGCAATCAGCCTTTCGCATCTCTTGAGATTCCTACATCGATTCAGTTCATTCTATTTACTTATGTTTCCAAGACTTCTCCTTTGGAGATTTGAGTAAAGATTCAAACTAGTTCGTCGAGACCCCAAGTATCTCGAGATATTGTGTATAAACTCAAGTTGTACCAGTTGTTGGCACAGCACAGCCATAACCCTGGATATAGGCCAAGTTCCTTTCAAGATAACTTTTTGAGGATAGAATGGAAGCTGATAGTCATAGATCGACGGATGTGTTTGCGAGATATCCAAGAATCTATATACAAAAACCTAGATGATAAAGTTATTCTTTGTTTTGTGAAAGTCCTCGTAAAGACAAATTCATTTCCTTGATATTTATACGATCATTTTGCTATCCAACTGTTCATTTCATATCATAATTTTGTGATAAGCAATCTTGAAGACCTTTGAGATTTGAGTTTGTTTGTTGATTGAAAACCTTATTCTGCTTTGATAAGCAAGATATACCGCAGTTTGGTATTCATTTGCAATGCAAGATGTCACCCGTAAGAAGAAATCTCAATCGAAAGAATAAGAAAGTACAATTCTTTTCAAGATTTACTTGTACTTTCTCACCCTTAACCCAATTGTAGAATGGCGAATTTTCGTCTCAAATGCTTTATTCTTTAATGAAGTTGATAACCCAACAAGTTAAAGAATGAGTTCGTTTCATTGAACGAGTATGCAAGTTCGAGAACTCGATCAAGAATATCTTCTATGTATACCGTTAATGTTGAAGGATCGACGCTTTGATGAAGAGTACGTCCGATTTTTTTTTTCTTCCGAATACTTAAAGAATTTTACGGAGCAATTCAAAGAAGAATTTTACTGAAAAGTGTATACCTTGGAATTCTACAACCGTAAAGAGATTTAGTTTACGAGCATGAAGTAAAGAAAGAAGATTGTCGCAGATATGATCGTGAATTCGCAGATCAATTCGTGATGCTCTTTATAAAGATGAAAAGATAAGAAGACATACGCTTTAGTTACCAAATCAAGCGTGGGTGAAAATCGATCGACTCACGAAGTACGCTTATGTTATTATGATTCTTATCACGTATGGAGCTAACCAGTTAGCTCAAGTGAACGTCGAAAGATAGTACGTTTACATGGAATGCTTGTCTCAATCATCTTGAACAGAGACCAAGTTTACATCTCGTGTTGGACGAGTTTATTAAAAGATAAATACAAGATTGAATTTCGAAGATGTTTTCTATCCGCAATAAATGGTCAATTTAAATGGACCATCCAGACGTTAGAAGACAAGATCAGAACGACGATTTATATGGCGCTCTATAAAGTCTTTTACGATAGCAAGTGTAGATTGTCGTTTTATTCAAAACGCAATTGAAGAAGTTATCATGATGTATCGAATGGTACGAGATTCAAGAAAGATTGGCTAGTCGTCTGCAGATTAGCATTGGCTCCGAGATTCGAAAATATTCGCGATGTGCTCTATATGTCGCAGAAGACGTAAGATATGTGTTTAATCCAAAACACATTATACATCAAGAGAACAAATGTTAGTGAACAAGATTTAAGCTACGAAGAAAGCTTTAATGCGCCTTAAATCGACATGGAAGTTGAAGATCAATAAAGAGAAGTATTCGAGCTTTTGTCGACGCATAAATTTCGAGGACGAAATTTTGTAAGGGGTGAGAATGTAATACCCGTATTTGTATGTAGATTAGCTCATGATTAAGAGCTTATTAAAAAGGGCATTGCATCCTTAAGAAAGAGTTGGTTAAGTTAGAAGCTTTTGTGTTAAGCTTCGAGTTGAGACGATAGAATTTCGGCAGATTTGAGATAGAATCTAAGATAAGATCCTTAAATCTAGTTGAACATAAGAAGACCTAGATTTAAATAGTCTTGAGATGATAGATACATGCTCAACGGAAGTCTTGATTTTGGAAAATTTAGATTTCAAAATCTATGTTTTTGTGACGTCGGCGTTTGCCGATTAAGCTCGGATTAAGAGCAAAATAATTAAAATGGTTTTAAGGTCAAAATAATTTTAATTATTATATTTTAATGATATTTGATGATGGAAAATTTAGAAAGTGATTTTGAAGGATTTAAGAATAAATGGAATATTTAATTCCATTATTTGCATAAAATTGAATTTAATCTCTATTTTTATAAAGTGAGTTCCTATTATATATTTTATAATTTTAGAACTTTATATTGATGAAAATGATGATTTTAAGGTGTTAAGAAAATAAGATTCAATATTGGAATTTTTGGGAATTAATTATGAATTTTCTAGCATATTTTGGAAAATTACATGAAAATACAATATTATTATTATTAATATTATTAATTACGAAAATTCCAAAGATAAAAATATAAAAATTACTTTGTGGAATTATCTAGAATATGGTGTGTTGGCACCATTATTTTGGGAAAATAAAAGAAAATTTAATTGATAATGTGAAATTACTATTTTACCCTTATTACTTTATTACATAATATATTTTTCAAAGATGATTCATCTCCATTCCTTCCCAAAACTCACGCAGCACACACTTGAACACTCACACATTTTCTAAAATTCCAAGAGAAAATAGGAAGATCCGTAGTTGAATTTTCGATCGGCCTTAATAGAGGTATAATTTCATCGAGAACACATCTACCGCTTGAAATTTTTAGAAACATGCTTCTATGTATAATTCAGATTTTGATCATTTTATAAGAATTATGAATGATTATGTTTTGTTGATTATTTATGGATATATTGATAGATTCGTTGTTTACGCATCGCTTAATGTTGAATTTGTAAAGCGTATGTTTATTGTATGTACATTCATGTAAAATTTGAAAATAAGGGGATGTTTAATCTTGAATATATGATGTTGTTATGGTTGAATTATCTTCATATATGTGTTATTGGATTGATATAAACGTGTTTGGAACAAGAAAACGTTTGAAATCGAAACTATACAAAATTTACAAAAGGGCCGAAAACCCCAAGTCTTGTATAGTTGGATTTTTGATTTTATTTGATTATTTTGACCTCATATTTGATCCAATGATATGAATAAAGTCAAAATGATTCATTCGGATTTTTCACGACGTATTCAAAAGCGGTAAAATTTTAGTTTGTCGCGAAAATTGGTTTTAACGCCAAAGCTTTGATCCTTATATTTCGCTGATAAAATGATGATATTTAAAGATAGTTGAGAATGTATATAGGTTCGTTGGTGTTAGATGACGTCTCACGTGAATTTTCGACGTTAGACCTTAAGCGACGCCCTTAAGGGATTTTCGGCCGATGGCTAAGATAAGATGATTGAAGCTTGTTGTTGAGTTTCCTATGTATATTGAGACATATGGTGATGAATTGATGGAGTTTGGGCTATGTTTGGTTGATCTGGTGTTGATTTGGCGACGCGTTTTGACGCGTTCTGTTGTCGAAATTCGATAAATTTGTTTGTTAATAAGATGTTAGAGGATGCAATGACCGAGTTTTGATAGACCATAGTGTCTTAGATTTGATATCGAGAAGATATGATCGTGTTGACGATCAAGACGATTAATGTTCTTGTTTGGTCTTGATAGGCTTTTATGCCGCTTTATATGGATTGATGGTTCAATGGGATAAAGAAGAAATGGAATTGGGAATTGGTTCCTTAGCTCAAGGAACATCCGGTGGGTATATAAGTATTTTCTATAAAAGTATGCTTATGCTTTTAAATGTTTTCAAAAGATATGATATGATTATGCATGAAAGATGACATGAGATTTATGATATTCATTGATTTGAAAAGTTGATTGACTTGCCAATGTTTTGAGTATGAGCATAAGTATAATGCACTACCTATCCACCGGAAAGAAAGAAAAAGAAATAATTTACCGACGTCGGGTATGACCGTGCAGACAACTTTTTCTTCCCATATCCACGGATTATGTCTATGTGTTGAGAAGTAGGCCTCCTTCTCAAACACGCTATGACCAAGGGTCGCTATCCGACGTCGGTAAATCTCACTTCATAACATACCCGTGTTGATGGACCCGAAGTACCATGCCACGCCATACTCTTTATCATTTCTTTCTTTTCTTTCTTTCATTTCGTGGATAGGTAATGCATCATGCTCATGCTCAAAACAGCAAGTCATTTAACTTTGAAACTTTGCTCATAAATGCATTTCATATCATTTTGAAACATAAAAGCATAAGCATATCATATTAGAAAATATTTATACCACCGGATGTTCCTTAGAGCTAAGGAACTAATTCCCAATTCCATTTCTTTCTTTATCCATATTAAACGGCATAAATGCCTAACAAGAAACAAACACGATCATTACTCATCTTAGTCGTCGACACCACCATATCTTCTTGATATCAAATCTAAGACACTATGGTCTATCAAAACTGGGTCATTGCATCCTTTAACATCTTATTAGCAAACAAATTCTATCTAAATTTGGCAACAGAACGCTTATAAACGCATCGCCATATTAAAACCAAACAATCCAAACATAGCTCAAACTCCACCAATTCATCACCATATGTTTCAATTAACATATTAAACTCAATACCAAGCTTCAATCATCCAATCTTAGCCCATAATCCAACGGCCCTTAAGACGTCACTTTTAAGCCTAACGTCGAAAATTCACGTAAGACGTTATCTAACACCAACGAATCTATATACATGCTCAACTATCATTAAAGATCATTAATTTATCAATGAAACATAAAGATCAAAGCTTTGGCTTTGAAAACAATTTTCGATCGTCAAACTAAAATTTTCGGTTTTCAAACACGTCGGCCGAAAAATCCAATAAATCATTTTAAGCTTTATTCATATCATAGAATCCAAATATGAGCTCAAAATGATCAAATAAAATCAGAATTTCATCAATATGGAAGCTAGGGTTTTCGGTCACTTTAGGAGTTTTCCAACGGTTTCGATTTCAAACGTTTTCTGCTCAAAACATATTTATATCAATTCCTCAACACATATATGAAAGAATATTAGGCATATCAACATCATATATTCAAGATCATGGTCTCCATGATTTTCGAAAATCATCAATATATCAACAATGAGCATATGCTTAAAATTTCAACGTTAAACAACTTATCGCGATTTAATCGAACATAATATCAAGAATTAATCAAACAACAACAATCCTTCATAATTTCATCAATATGACCGAAAATTAAGCATGCTCATAAGTTCATGATTTTCAAAATTTTAAACCATAGATGTGTTCTAAGGATTCAATTATACCAAATCAAGACGGATCGAAATTTCATCGGTTAGATCTTTCAAACTTTGCTTGAAATTTTGAAAATTTCTAGTGTGTGTGTGTGTGTTTGGACGAAAATATGGGAAAAATAAAGAAGAAAATGGCTTGAAATGTGTATATATATGTAGCCACAAATTTATTTTATTTTTCATTTTCTTTAATTTGGAGGAAAAATTCTCCAAAATTCTAGAGAATTCTTTAAAATTCTCCATTTTTCATTTTCTTTATAACATGATGAATAATCATGTTCTAGCAATTTACAAAAATGTACACTTGTCTATAAATAATACCAATGTTATAAATGCATACTATTAGTCCATATCGTTCCGATTTCAAAACTCAATTTCTAATAAAATGCTCTCTACTTGAAATTCTCTTCTATAACTAAAATAACATATTATAAATATCAAACTTTTATTATAAAAACATTTTTGGCTTTAAAAACCATTTTAGACATTTAGTCGACGATTAGGGTTTAATCGGCAAACACCGACATCACAAAAATTAAAGATTTGAAATTCTCCATTTTATGAAATCAAGACTTTGTTGAGCATGTATCTATCATCTCAAGACTCTCGAAATCTAGGTCTTCTTATTCTAAACAAGACCTAAGAATCTTATCTTAGGTTCTATCTCAAATCGATTTCGAATAAATCTCAAATTCTATTTTTGTCGACACGAAGCTTAACATAAAAGCTTCTAGCTTAAACAACTCTTTCTTAAGGATGCAATGCCCTTCTCATAGGCTCTTAATCAATAGCTAATCTCTGCTACAAGAATACGGGGTATTACATTCTCACCCCCTTACAAAAATTTCGTCCTCGAAATTTAGTACCGTTTTGCAGAGGTACTTCATTCTCATCTGATCTTTTAGATATCATATCGCTTCTTCTAAACCATAATGCTTTCATTGGACTTTAACTGAAGGAATTAATTATTCCTTAGTTGTCGTTCTTTTCGATCTAAGACGTGTTCTGGCTTCTCTTCATAGCTTAGATCTGGTTCACGAACAATGTTCTATTGATGTATGATGTGTTTTAGATCAAACACATATCTTTGTAACTGCATCATGCGGAACACATCGTGAATATTGTCGAAACTTGGAGACAATATTAATCAGAATGATCGCCCAATCTTTTCTTGAATCTCGACAACGAATAAATCTTGGTTTGAGCTTTTCTTTGATTCCAAGGCGATATATTTCTTTGAAGGATATACTTTCACGAGAACTTTATCTCAATTCTCGAAACTTAGCTCTATTCGCTTTGTATCTACATAGAACTTCGATGATCATGAACTTCTTGGATTCTTTTCTTGTTTTGTCGTATGATTACGACCATTTCTTCAATCGTCGGTTCAATTATTTTTCTTCCTCCAATGCGCGTCTAAAAAAAACGACGATCTACGTTTTCTACCGTAGAGGCTCCATAGAACTTTATATTAATCGTTGCTTGGTAGCTGTTTGTCTGCAAACTCGATCGTCCACTCATCTCTTGTTGAAAACTCGTTCAAAAACGAGATGTAAACTTGGAGTCTCTATTTAAGTTGATTGAGACAAGCACTCCATGTAAAACGTACCAGCGCTCGGATGTATTTTTGAGCTAACTCGCCAGCTTCATACATGATAGGGATTTCAAAGAAAAGACTTTCTGAGGTAATTCCCATTATAAATTTGCAGACTTTCATAACTGAAACGATATACATATGAAACGTTTCGATCAAAACGCTCCAACAACTTGAGAGCTCACTTTTAAAGCAAACCCATCTTCAAGATTAGGCGGGTATCAACTTTATTGAAAGATGGGATTGGACGTAAAAGAGCACAATTGGCTTAAAGAGATAAGGTAGATAAAGTGTAAGAAAAATTTACACTTTCTTATTCCCCTTTTAAGATAAGGATTTCTTTGTTCGTGTCGGTATCGCATTGCAAATAATTGCCAAAATGCAAAGATGTTTCGTTTATCAAAAGCGAGAACAAAGTTCTCAATCAACAAACAGGTTTACATTTCAAAGATCTTCACAGTTGTTTATAATAAGGTTATGATATGAAATAACACAGCTGGATAGCCAAATGATCATATATGTCAAGGGAAGAAAAATTGCCTCGTTGAGGACATTTTACGAAGTAGGGAAACATTGTAATCTGGGGGTTTTCAAGCATATAGATAATTTGGCATCTCGGGAACAACTTATCTGGTACGATTCTCAAGCACGCTATCGCATCATAAAATATCCATATGTTCACGATAGGCTATCATTGTCATCAACGGCTTCATAGAAGTCTAACGTCTCCATATCTTTCTCAATCTCGTGAAATAGCATATCAATAGCACAATCGGAAATGAATACAAAAGAATGACTCTATGGTAAGGATATCGAATCAATCATAAAGACATTTGATTGATATCTAGGGTCAGAGCTATGTTGTACAACAACCGCAAAATTTGGATTTAAACATAAAAGATCTTGAGACATCCGGAATCTCAAAAATCACCTTGAGTCTCTTCTCAAATCTCAAATGAGGAGTTTCAAAGATATGAGAAAATTGAACAAACCGAATCGGTATTGAAATATTAAGAGATGCAACAAGACCGACCATACCAATCTAGGTCAATAGTAAACATCTCAAGATTGAGATAAAATGATCCAACTATAGAGGATATACATCATATTCGTGCATAGCGAGCTAATTATCCGGAAATGAAAACTTTATTTTAGAGCATAGGTACTAGTATCATACTCGTGGGTGGTAGAATCATCATTAATGGGTTTAACATTTTCTTTGTCATATGTAATCGAAAAGTTACCACCATCCGGAGTTGATGAATAGGCGATATGAAGTTGGCCATAGAGGAAAAAAAACCAAAAGAGGACTCATGTACATAATAATGAGAATCATGATAGTTAGAGTCCGGAAAATTAGCAAAATTGAGAGTTGCGAGCCAATGGATGATCCGGTATTTATAGTTGATGGTTCGAAACCCTCATCAGTCGTGGTGCTAGCGGCTGGACTAACGATCATTAAGATGGTTGCTAGTCTCGCACAACGTTCGAGCAAGCTCATGACTTGGCAAGCGATCGAAGGTGATCGCCAGCCTCTTATTCATTCTTTATCTTTGATTACTTTGCTTGTATATCGATCATCACCTAGAAAGCCAATCTCGTTACTCCTTAAGCAATAATATAAATCAAGTATCCCAACGAGTCCTGTTGCATCGTATTTATATGCCTTTCTCACGAGCGATGGAATTGAGCGAGAAATTAACTCAAGGTAGATGCTCGTCGATCTTTTTCGATGAAGATAAACGAAACGACGACAAATGTAATGACGACAACGAGATAACAACAACGAGACGACGACAAATAAGTCGTACTCTTCCGAATTTTTTTAGACGATCCTCGTTATCGTAGCTAAAACAATACTCAAACTCTTGCAGAAAACATATTCATGTTACCGCCACATTTTCGTAACTTCTTTTCAACTTGAGCTCATAGAGCAATAGCTCATTTCAAGCATACATTCTCATATAACAATTCATTCAATAAAGCATTTACTCAATCATCATCTCGTAATAATCATAGTCATCATAATCATAAGCATAAGCGATACCGTGAGCTAGAGATGATGAAATTGAATGTCGAGCTTTCTTTCAAGAACAATCGACTTTTTATCTCATTTCTCAAATCGTAATCAAACAACTCGATTCAGTAAACTCAGATTCTCAAGACAGAGTCAAACAAATGACTCCATAAACTTAAATTCTCAAACAAAGTCAGCTCAAAAGAATTCATATGCTCAAAGTGCACAAACTGCACAAGACTTACAAAGATTCATGAATTTAGAATTCAAGACAGTGCACAAGCTGCACAAGGATTCACAAGGATTTACAAGTTCAGATTTCAAAACTATGCACAAACTGCACAAGTTAACAAAAGCTCACTGTGTTCGTAATTCAACCGCCTCGATACCATTCTCACACACCACCACTTAATCAAGTAATTAAGCCGTGACTTAAGCCGTGGACGGGTTAAGTGGGAAATTCGATACCAATAATACATGTCAAACAATATTTGACCTCAACTTTTATCATGAAAGAATTAAACATTTGTGGTTCAAAGAAGTAAAATGGAGTTTGAGAAATGATGATTTTAGGTCCTCGAACCATAATAATGGATCGAATAAAGAAGAATAACGTCTGAGGACAATTGATCACAAAAGAATAATCAATAACAAGAATGTGCATTCTCAAGCAGGCTTTAACAACGATAAAATTTTTCGAAGTTTCAAAGCTAAACAGAATTTGACAAGGACTTCAAGGCATTATATAAAATGTTGGATTCCTCATAAACAATTCTGGACATTCACGTAAATCCTTGTTCATATAGAATTTCAATAATTCATGTTCTCAAAATTAAGTTGACATCATTTCAACAATGCCGAGATCATATCAATAAAATAAGACTGTCGTCAAGATTTGTTAAGTCGACTCGGCATAACCAAACATAATAGTAGGTGAAGGCCAAAGTTCGGCAACGATAAGTGTGGTTGAGAATTATGTGTGATGACATAACCCTCTGGGCCACAAAACATAATAACTTTGAATGAATCATATCAACAAATGAGGATTATCATTACGAGTCAAACATTTAGAGAAGCTTTTCACAAAGATTCGATTCCAAAGATCCTCTCGAGCTCAACCTCGCACGCTTAGAAATACATGCGTATGTGAGTACAAAATGCACTCTGGGTATACCAAAACATAAAACATTTTCCTTAGGGATATATAATTGACTTGCCATAACGTTAGCAATGCATGGGGTTTTAGTGAAATAACCGTGCATGCATCATAATAAACATAAACATTTACTTACTTGCTTTCATTTCATAGCATCATCATAAAATATGCATATGCATGTTCTCATGTCGGTCGAAAACTTTCTTCCATATCCACAGATTCTTTCTATGTGTTGAGAAGTAGGCCTCCTTCTCAAACACGCTATGACCAAGGATCGCTATCCGACGCCGGTAAATCTCAAACACTATAACATACCCGTGTTGATGGACCCGGCGGTACCATGCCACGCCATACTCTTTATCATTTCTTTCTTTCTTTCTTTCATTTCTATGGATAGGTAATGCATCATGCTCATGTTCATGCTCAAAACAAAAGTCATTTAACTTTGAAACTTTGCTCATAATGAAATTCATTTCATTTTGAAAACATAAAACATAAGCATATCATATTAGAAAATATTTATACCCACCGGCGACAAATACTAGAATGGACCGTATACATTCTTCTTTCATTCATTTCTTCTTCTTTTTTCTTCTTAGTCCTTCAATCAATATAGATCGTTAAAACCTACCAAGAATCAAACAAGAACATAACTTGTTTTAGTCTTCGATACGACTATGTCTTCTCGATATCAAGACACTATGGTCGATAATACTTGGGTCATTGCATCCTCTAACATATTATATAAACAAATTCTAATGAAATTCGGCTGTAATAACGCTTATAAACGATCGCCATTTCAATACCAAAACAACCAACTTATCCCATACTTCACCAAATCATCATCGATGTCTAAATGAGTATATTAAACTTAACAACAAGCTTAAACTATCTCATCTTAGCCAAAACCCAATGTCGCTTTAAGACATAACCTATGTCCGACGTCAAAATCGCAAGACGTCGCCTAACTTAGACGAACCTCTATACATGCTCAACTATCATTAAATATCATTAATCAACCATCAAAATCCAAAGATCAAAGCTTTGGCATTGAAAACAAATTGTCGCCGGCAAACTAAAATTTTTCAACTTTTGAATACGTCGGCTGAAAAATCCGAATAAATCATTTTAAGCTTTATTCATATCATATAATCAAAATATGAACTCAAAATGATCATATAAAATCAAAAATCCAACATCATGAGGACTTAGGGCTTCGGCCAAAATGGGATTTCAACATATGTTCGATTTCAAACGTTTTTCTCGTTCAAAACATATTTATATCTATTCAATAACACATTTATGAAGGAAATACAAGCTTATCAACATCATATATTCAAGATCAAGACCTCCCCTTATTTTTTTGAGAATCACATAATTTCAAAGGATGAACATATACTTCACAATTTCAATGATAAACTATACGTATACGACGAATTCATCATAATACCAAGAAATAATCAATCAAAACGTAACCCCTTCACAAATTCCTCTAATGACCGAAAATTCAACATGTTCTAAAGTTCATGATTTTCAAATTTTCAAACCATAATTGTGTTCTAGAGATAGAATTATACCTGAAATCGAAGACGGATTGAAAATCCAACGGTTGGATCTTCTAAAATTGGAGTATGAAATTTTCAAAAATTTAGTGTGTGTAAGTGTGTGTGAGGCACGAAAATGATGAAGAAAATGGAGATGAATAGTGATCTCCAAGCATTTATGTGTTTTTAATAACAAATTCTATTTTATTTTTCATTTTCTTAAATAAATGATTAATCATCATTATTCTAGAGAATTCTCAAGTATTCTCTAAGTTTCTCCATTTTTCCTTTTCTTTAATTAAGGATGAATAATCATGTTGTAGCAATTTACAAAAATGTCCACTTATCTATAAATAATACCAATGTTATAAATACATACTATTAATCCATATCGTTCCGATTTCAAAACTCAATTTCTAATAAAATGCTCTCTACTTGAAATTCTCTTCTATAACTAAAATAACATATTATAAATATCAAACTTTTATTATAAAAACATTTTTGGCTTTAAAAACCATTTTAGACATTTAGTCGACGATTAGGGTTTAATCGGCAAACACCGACATCACAAAAATTAAAGATTTGAAATTCTCTATTTTATGAAATCAAGACTTTGTTGAGCATGTATCTATCATCTCAAGACTCTCGAAATCTAGGTCTTCTTATTCTAAACAAGACCTAAGAATCTTATCTTAGGTTCTATCTCAAATCGATTTCTAATAAATCTCAAATTTATTTTTGTCGATACCTAAGCTTAACATAAAAGCTTCTAGCTTAAACAACTCTTTCTTAGGATGCAATGCCCTTCTCATAGGCTCTTAATCAATAGCTAATCTCTCGCACAAGAATACGGGTATTACAAGTTACCTTGTATTCATTTCCCGAGCGTGCTATTGATCCGCCATCTCCTGAGATTGAGAAAGACGTAGAAAAGTTAGACTCCAATGAAGCCATTGATGGCAGTGAGAATGGAGTAGTAGAGATGAAAGAAGAAGAACGAGAAAGTGCAAATTCTCCTCAAGATTCGCCTGTACCTTCTCCTCCTCATATAGATCGTAGAATTGCAGAGCTTTTTCTGCGTTAGAATCCTCCATCTTTCAAAGGAGTTGATAGTCCAACTGATGCTGAAGAATGAGTTCGCCTTATTGTGAAGTTTCAAGTTTTTGGAGTACTCTGATCGAGAGTGTCTCCTATGCATATCCTTCCAGTTAAAAAGGGTCTGCAGATTCCTGGTAGGAATCACGTTAGAAAGTTCTTTCTCCAGAGCAATTGGAGAATGTCACGTGCGAACAATTCAAGGAAGAATTGTATGAAAAGTATATACCTTGAAGTTACCGCAAACAGAAAGAGATTGAAATTACGAACCTGAAGCAAGGCAGGAAGACTGTGGCAGAATATGATAGTGAATTTTTCGGTCTAGCCCGTTATGCTCCTTTTAAATTTGAGACAGATGAGAAGATGGCGAAATTGTTCCTTGCTGGTTTACGCCAAGAGATCAGAATCATTTTGGCAAGCCAACCTCCAACGTCATATGCAGAAATGTTAAATCATGCATTGGACATGGAGATGGAAATGCTACCAGACAAAGTGATGCTAGATCCAAATCTAGTACCTTTCTAGATTCAAGCCGCCAAGATTGCTTCTTGCAGATTAGAAGTCAAAAAGGAGAAAGAATTAGGAGAATAAGACCTTCCCAAACAAGAGACGATAGCAGAAGCCAGTTAGTTTACGCAGAGATAATCTTCCCAAAGTCAGTCAAGAATGCAAACGAGTCCCAAATGTAGCAGAGTACATTTGGAGTTTGCAGATGGGGAAGTAACAGTTGTTATGCATGTGGACAAGTAGGCCACTATCCAAGTCAATGTCCAAACCGTCAGAGAACAACTAGTGATGGAGGAAAGCAGAATCATCTGAGATAGATGCAATCAATGAAAGTCGTAAGTGGATATCCAAAGTCGTCGTTTTGTCAGATCGAGATGCCGCTACATCAACCGTAACCGTCGTCGTCGCCGCAGCCGCAACCACCGATGCCTCGACCGTACCAACCTCTATATCAAAGCGCATACGCCTTCTCTTAAAAAGCAACCTAAGAAGAACGCCAACAACTCGTCAAGTATGGGTACATTGAAAAGTGTACCTATCAAATCCTTTTCGATATAGGAGCTTCGCATTCTTTTATTTCGGCATCATGTGTAGATGTTCTTAAGATCAACAGCGAACGTGCCGCACAAGATTTAAATATGCGTACCCCGTTGGGTGGAGCTACTGTTATCATGCATGTGTTTTCTAACCTAGATTTCGAACTAGGATCCCTTAAGCTTAGAGTGAGATCGCTGCAGCTGTTGCACATGAAGGACGTGGATCTTATATTAGGAATGGATTGGTTGACAGCGCATTATGCAACGATATGATGCAAGCAAAGAGAAATAGCGTTTCAGCCACCAGAAAGAGAACCTACCTGTTTTTATGGTATTGAGAAGAGAAGAAGCCATGTTCCTATGATCTCACCGATGTCGAGAAGTCGATGAAGAACGAGGAAGATTGTGCTTACCTTGTATATCTGAATGTCGATGTCAAGTCCGAGAAGAAGGTAGGAGATGTACCCGTGGTTAGAGAATTTCAGGATGTTTTTCCTGAAACATTACTGTGGCTATCTCGGATGACAATTAGAGTTTTCCATTTTGCTAGATCCAGGATCAGCACCTGTTTCAAAAGCACCTTATAGAATGGCCCAAAAGAATTGCAGGAGTTAAGGATCCAATTGCAAAAGCTTTTGGACCTAGGTTTACTCGACCTAGTGTATCTCCTCGGGGAGCGCCAATTCTATTTATCAAAAAGAAGGATGAAACTTTAAGGATCTGTATTGATTACAGAGAGTTGAACAAAACCTTGAAGAATAGGTATCATTTACCTAGGATCGAGGACTTGTTCGATCAGTTGAAAGGTGCAAGTGTTTTCTCAAAGATTGACCTGAAGTGAGGGTATCATCAATCAAAGATTCGTCAGAAGGACATAGCCAAGACTGCTTTTCGAACGCGGTATGGCCACTACGAGTTCGTAGTAATGCCATTTGGCTTGACGAACGCACCAACTGCGTATATGGATTTGATGAATTGTGTCTTCCACAATTATCTCGATAAATTTGTTTTGGTATTTATCGATGATCTTCTCATGTACTCGAAGAACGAGTAAGAACATGAAGAACAGTTGAGAACCGTTCCATAGACGTTGAGAATAGAACGATTGTTTGCTAAGTTTAGCAAATGTGAGTTTTGGCTAAGGGAAGTGAATTTCCTTGGACATATCATTACAACAGACAGAATCAGAGTCGATACCGCTAGATTTCAAGTGGTACGCGATTGGAAATCGCTGACGACATAGACAGAGATTCGAAGTTTCTTTGGTTTAGCAGGACATTACTGAAGGTTCATAGAAGGATTCTCCAAGATTGCGAGACCTATGACTCAATACCTTCAAAAAGAAATTAAGTCCAAATGAACCCAAGAATGTGAAGAAAGTTTTCAAGAGTTAAAGAACAGATTGACTACAGCGCCAGTTTTGGCAATACCAGAATCAGACAAATGGTATACTCTGTATACCGATGCATCAAAGAGTGGACTAAGAATTGTCCTGATGCAAGAAGTAAGAGTGATAGCTTATGCTTCACGACAATTGAAACCTCACGAGCTCATATATTCTACACACGATCTAGAGTTGACAGCTGTTGTTCATGCTCTGAAGAATTGGAGACATCTTTTGTATGGATCCAAGTATGCGATCTTTACTGATCTCAAGAGCCTGAAGTAATTCTTCGAGCATTAAGTTTTGAACATGCGCCATAGAAGATGGCTTAAGTTGGTAAAAGATTATGATTGTGATATCAAGTATCTCCTTGGAAAAGCGAATGTTGTCGCTGATTCTTTGAGTAGAAAAAGCTAAATCCTGCTAGGATTCGTCCTTACTCAAAGAGAGGAGTTGATCAAAGAGTTTGAAAAGATAAGTTTGCTAGTGGTGCTACCACCTGAATCTAAGAAAGAGATTATAGCCGCTCTTGTCGTTACCCCGATTTGAGAGCAAGAATTGTGAAGGCTCAAAGCCAAGATCAACAGATAGAAAAGCTACGGGTTAAGATCAAAACACAAAAGTCAGAAGAATATCATGAAGCTGGGAATAACGCAATCATGTTCAGAAACAGGATTTGCGTACCCAATGATGATGATTTAAAGAACGAGATTATGAGTGAAGCTCATACACGCCCTACACCGCACATCAGGAAGCACAAAGATGTATCAAGATCTAAAGTAAAGGTTTGTGTGGGTAGGAATGAAGCGAGATATAGCCTCGTTTGTTGAACGATGTTTAACATGTCAACAAATTAAAGCTTTGTACCAGCAGCGTATGGTAAGTTGCAACCACTGGAGATTTCTCAGTGGAAATGATATCACATAGCCATAGATTTCATGATGGGTTTACCCAAATCAAAGCGTAGTAATACAGCTATTTGGGTGATAATCGATTGACTCACGAAGTGTGCTCATTTTATCCCGATCTCTATTACGCATGGAGCTAACAAGTTAGCTCAGATATACGTTCGAGAGATAGTACGTTTGCGTAGAGTACCCGTCCAAATCACCTCAGACGGAGACTCCAAGTTTACATCTCATTTTGGGCGAGTTCTCAACAAAAGATGGGTACAAGATTGAATTTCAATACAACGTTTCATTCGCAAACAGATTGTCAATCCAAAAGGGCAATTTAGATGCTAGAAGATATGATCATAATGGTGATAGTAGATCAAGGAGATCAATGAGAGAGAATTCTACCATTGATTGAATTCGCATACAATAATAGTTACCAAACAACGATTGATAAGGCGCTCTATGAAGCCCTTTATAGTAGAAAATGTAGATCGCCGCTTTATTAGGACGAAGTTGGAAAGAGAAAAGTACTTAGACCAAGCGGTTGAAGAAATGGTTTTAATCGTACAACAATTAAAGAAAAGAATTCAAGAAGCTCAAGATCGTCAAAAACCCTAAGCATATAAAAGGCGTACGGAGCTAAGCTTCAAGATTGGAGACAACGAATTATTGAAAGTATCTCCTTCCAAAGGAATACATCGCTTTGGAATCAAAGGAAAGCTCGAACCAAGATTCATTGGACCGTACGAGATCTTAGAGAAGATTCATCAGTCGCCTACAGTTTAGCATTACCTCCAAGTTTCGACGATATCCACAATGTGTTCCATGTGTCGCAGTTACGAAAATATGTGTTTGATCCAAAACACATCATTTATCAAGAGAATATTGTTCCTGAAAAAGATCTAAGCTACGATGAGAAACCATAGCGCATCTTAGATCGAAAAGAACAAACTAAGGAATGAATCAATTCCTTTAGTTAGAATCCATTGGAAGCATCATGGTTTAGAAGAAGCGACATGAGAACTAGAAGATTAGATGAGAAATAAGTACCCTGAGCTTTTTGCAAAGGTACTAAATTTCGAGGACGAAATTTTTGTAAGGGGGTGAGAATGTAATACCCCGCATTTCCTATAGAAGAGATTAGCTCTTGATTAAGAGATTATGAGAAGGGCATTGCATCCTTAAGAAAGAGTTGTTTAAGTTAAAAGCTTTTACGTTAAGCTTTGAGTCGAGCAGATAGAATCTGAGATAAGATTCTTAAGTCTTTATTAGTGTGAGAAGATCTAGATTTCAAGAGTCTTGATATGATAAGATATGTGTTCATATAGGTCTTGATCCAAGAGTCATAGAATTTCAGAGTCTTCGCCCTTTTTGATATCTGTGTTTTCTGAATAAACTTGAATCAAGAGCAGATTTCCCAAAATGGTTTCTGAGACCAAAAATGATTTGAATAAGTCAAAATATGATGTTTATTTTAGAAAGGGAGATTTATGAAAATTTCCATCCTTCTAGCAATTTTTATATATTTCTTTTGATTTATTAATTTCAAATGATATATTTTTCAGTTATGTGCATAGATCCAGATGAGGACATAACGTCCTTAATAAATTAGGCCTAACCCCAACATGTATTAATAAGCCCAAATTGCATCTAGCTTATGTACTAAGTTTTTTTTTAAACTAGAACGCAAAGCTTATCAAATAAGCTAAGTAATAAGCTTATGGAGTAAGCTAGAATCTTCTAGAAAATTTGTGGCTTCTTAGGTAAGCTTTAAATAGTGATTTGATGACATATATATATATATATATATATATATATATATATATATATGTGTGTTTTAGCTTCCAAAACACACCATTTTCACCATCTTCATTCCTTTCCCTCTCTCTCAATTTCGAAAACACACACACACACATACACGAAAATTTTATCTTTCAAGATCAAGATTCGAGCTTCCAATCCTCTTCAAATCGGTAGATCGACGTTCTAAGAAGGTAGATCTCTAACCTTACCCAAGTTTTGAAGTGAAAATCAATATGAAAAACCCACCCCTCATCTCCCAAAGTTTCGGTCACTTGGGCCCTTTTCTTTACGGGTTTTGTTCTTCAATTTTTAGTTTATTCATGCATAGATCTACCCTTTAGGAGTGATTTATGCTTGAGTGATGATTTAAAAATTTGAAAATCATGAACCTTGAGGGCTTAAAGTTTCGGTACTTTTGAGTATGTTTGAAGGAGCATGTTTTGTTCCATTATCTCTTGATATTATGTTAGATCTATCGTCTATGAGTCGATTAATGTTGAATTTTCGAGCATGAGTTCATCCCTTGGAAATTATTGAAATTTTCGAAACATGGAGGCCTATATCTTGAACTTATGTTGTTGATATGCTTGATATGCCTTCATATATGTGTTGTGGGGTAAATATAAACATGTTTTGAGCAAGAAAAACGATTGAAATCGAACCTATTCGAAAAACCCTAAATGGCCGAAACCTATGTCTCACATAAGGTCGGATTTTTGATTTTATTTGATCATTTTGACTTCATATTTGGATTCTATGATATGAATAAAGCTTAAAATGATTTATTCGGATTTTTCGGCCGACATATATTAAAGATGAAATATTTTAGTTTGACGTCAAAATGGGTTTACAATGTTAGAGCTTTGATCTATGGATTTTGATGATTGATTAATGATCTTTAATGATAGTTGAACTTGTATAGAGGTTCGTTTATGTTAGATGACGTCTCACGTGATTTTTCACGTTGGTCATATGCTATATTTGTAAAGAGTTGTTGGTTTTTGATTAAGATTAGATGGTTTAAGTTTGTCCTCTATGCTTGTTTAGTTATACGAGGCTTAGTTAAGTCTTGTTATATGTTTAGATGTTAGAGGATGCAATGACCCAAGTGTTCATAGACTATAGAGTCTTGAATATCAAGAAGTTATAGTCGTGTTGACGACTTAGATAAGATAAAGAATTTATCTTCTCGTTTTGTAATACCCCGATTTATTAAAAGCCCAATTACGATAATAAAAATCGTAAATTAGGGTTTCGTCTCGATGATCGAATTAATAAAATATCGAATAATGATTTCAATTATTTTGGAATAATAAATTCCTATGTTCTATTCACAAATAAATGTGAATTGAGAAATACGAATATGTGACGTATTTCAACGGTATTATTTCTACGTCGATTACGTATCGATAATTGAAATCTCGTAATCTTTTCTAAGTTTTTAAGCTTAGAATTTAATTCCATTATTATTGGAATATATTTAATAGAGTCAGAATCACTTTATTTAGACCATTTTGAGATGAGTCGATATTTAACGTTTTGAGACGTTTCAAACGTTAACGTTTAGAGATGACTTGAGAATCAAGTCTAATGATCAAGGAATTATAATATTTAAATTCCTATGATTATTTTATGTATTTAAAATATTATTTAGCATTAAAATAATGCTAGAGAATTAAGGAATGATTATTGAATAAAGTTAGCTATTTTCGAAAACCCTAATTTCGAAAATTAGGGTTTGACACATAAAATCATTCTAATAATTTTTCCTATGATATAATTTATCATCTAAGATATATATTATGATATATATCTAATAATGGCATGAGAAATCAAATTTTGGCCTTTTAAAATTAAAAATGCCGTGACCAACATTATGGAGGAATTATTTACGTAAGTTTTGCTCTTGTTGTGCTTGTTGATTAACTAAATTGATCAAATTGCACATTAACCTAGTAAACTAAGTGATCAAACAAGTGGATGCATGGTGGAAGAATGATAGCCGTGAATTATTGTTTCAAATTGAGATTAGATGTTTTCACACAACTCTTAGGGATGATGTATACTACATATGGCATTGTGTAGCTATTAAATGCATGGGGTAGGACAAAAGAAAAAATAAATAAATAAATTTGTTTCTGTTGAACAAGGAGAGCCGACGGCTCTTGATCCTCAAAGCAAAAAGGAATCTAATTGTTTATTTCAAAAACTTTATGCATGCATTTACTTTGGTGATGTAATTAATTGGTGAGTCATAAGTAAATTTTGTCTTGCTTGTGTGTTTTGTGAGGGAGAATGACCGAGAGAGAGAGGGGCTTTGATACAAGAGTTCTTTTATTTCATTCACTTTGGTATTTTAATCATTTTGATAAAACATTGCAAAACAAACTCATTTCTCTTCCCCAAACCAAAGAATACCGTGAGCATAGGAGGAGAAAAGCTTGATAGTATTCTTCCTTGGTTCTTCACAAAAGCTTGATTAAAAATCCTTGTGCAATTAATCCAACCCGATAAAGAGGTTAGATATCGAACGAGCTTTGATTGTACGTTAAAATTTTTAAAATCCAATGGTTCGATTATTATATCTATGCATGTGTTCTTAGGAATAAAATCTTGCAAGCATGTTTTATTTAGTTATAAAGTATGCTTTACATGATTATATGCTCATATTAATGTTCTATTAGAAACTAAGCATGTTATATAAATTATATAATAATGACCGAAAATTCCTAAGGATGATTTGATGATAGAATTATGATATATGTTGTTAGTAGAGTTCATAGTGATTAAATTAGAATTTTTAAAAATCTTATGCTAATAATTTGGAAGTTACCGAAATGAAGAAAAATTTTTAAGTTAATGTACAAATTTTATTCTTGTGATATTATTGCATAATGTTGATCTATAGCATTGATTATGTGCTATGTGATTTTATTAGAATTTTTAAGAAATTGATGTTCATTTTAAAAAGAAAATCGAGAGTCACATGGCTTGGTATTATGATTTGTAAGTTGTTTTTGATTAATATTATGATGTTATATTGCTACATTATAATGTTTAAGCATAGAGTAATTATGTAAAAAATTTATAAAAATGTTTGCTATGTGTTGGTGAAGAACCGAAAACTATAGGGATGATACATTGATGTAGGATTTAATTATGTTGGACTTTATGTTATAAATATGTTATATATTGATTTTGGAGCCTTGTGTATAATTATTAGAATTTTTGAAAAATTATTGTATTAGTTTTTGGATTTAACAGTGAGCCTATAGTATGTACATAGGTGTGTTCCAAATTTTTCTATGGTGATATTAATACATATTAATGATCATAGTCTAAAATAATACACTATATGAATTTAGAGGAATTTTTGGAACAAAGTTTGAAAATTTTAGTGTTATAGCCGTGAGCTATAGGTTGAAAATAAGGAATTTTAATTCCTTTTTAATCAAGAAAATATATATTATATGTCTAAAAAATTATATTAGACATAATTGAATTTATGAGAATTATTAAACATAGAATATTATGTTTACGAAGAAACGTTATATTAAATAACGTTAAAAGCATAAATAATGCTTAATGTATTAAAAGATTAATATTGAAAGAAAATATTAATCAATTTTATCGAATTGCGTGAAAATCGAGGATTAAAGTCTTATGAAAATAAATCGATTGGAAATCGATTTATATTGATTTTATTCATTAAAAATTTATAAAGGAAAGTCAAAATGGTTGACTTTCGAAATTAACGTACGAAATACGTTCGTTAAATACGTTAATACGTGAAAAACGTATTACTTCTTTCTGAATATCTCAATTGTGAGAAAAGATTTCATATTTGAAATCATATTATTGAATAACGTTATTATACGTTAATTATTTAACCTAAAAGGTTAAAATGAGACTGTAGGTCATATTACGTCTCTCTCGAAGTACGAGAATTATTTTATTGAAATACGCGTTGAAACAACGTATTAAGATTTATTAAGACTTTGAATTATTATATTATTTATCAAAGTTGAATGAATTTTGAAAATCTCAAAAAGCGTGCCAACGTGCTAAACGTAAATTTTTGCGTAGAGGTGGGACGTGAAGGCTCACACGCAACCAGAGAAGAACACGCGTATCGAAAATCGAAGTTCAAAAGTAACGGTGGGCTTTACTATACTCAAACTGGTAGAATTTACCAAAAGATTTATTTATGATGCTTTATTGCAAGCAAATATTTATGAACTGATTTATTTAATTACCTGCCCAAAATGTTTATGTTTTATGTATGTATCCAATTCATGATTGTTGATGCATAATATTGGGTAGCTCCCACTTTATGACATGCTTGAATTCGTATTCTTGGAAGTACCCCCAAGGATGATGGAGAATTCGTATCCTGTGCTGAGATTGCCTGGATTTTGTGCACTGATTATTTTGTGACTGTGTGTTGAAAGGGTGCTCGGCCGGTCACGGCGTCTGTGAGAGGAGGACTCCTCTCCAGCGCAGGAAATTGTTGTGGAATGAATTATTGTGGTGGATATGTATCATACATACAAGGAAAATGTCTGCGCAGACGAATCTTTATGGAAAATGAAAGAAAATATTTAGTAAGCACGAGTATTTTGAATTAAAACCTCGTGTGTTACTGTGATGGGGCAGAGTAATTCAAATGTGATAAATTATTTTGGCATGAGCCACTGAGTGCAATCTTGTACTCAGCCCTGCATGTTTGTTTTTAAATGTGCAGGTTGAGCAGATGATGGATGGAGATGTGTCGGAACAGTCGGAACCCCTTTTTGAATGCAATATATTAGAAACCTTGAATACACATCGTCATATGTGTATTCACACGTTTTTCCGCTGTAATTGAATTTATTTATATTATGATGTTGATTAGTTGAATTCTCCCAGAACATATGAGTTCTTGTATATATATTGATTAAAGCTTCCTTAATTTTAATTCCAAGTATTAGCCCCTGCTAAATCGTATTTAGGGTTTAGGGGCTGTTACAAAGTGGTATCAGAGCAGTTCGCTCTTTGAATCCAAAACCCCATTTCAAAAATTAAGTCTAGATTGAGTCACTAGACTTCTAGAGGTCAGCCGACACTGCTCGACACTCCATCACATCAAGCTCAACTGGAAAAAGGTAAATTATTTTCTCATCTTTGAAAAGAAAAATTTGGGATTTATGAATTTGATTTGGTGTCGATAGAACATTATCGACAAATGATTGGTGTCGATAGAACATTATCGACAAATGATTGGTGTCGATAGAACATTATCGACCAATGATTTGGTGTCGATAGAACATTATCGACAAATGATTTATGAATTTGATTTTTTGTCGATAGAACATTATCGACAAATGAAATGAAAAAGGTTGTAAATAACCATGATTTATTGATTGATGGATTATTGATTGAATTTTTTTTTTCTCGCAAGAAATGCGTATGTTTGAAACGAACTATGTTCGTCATATTTGAAATTTTATTCTTCAATTCTCAATATTGTTTTGATTAATGATTATGTCATCCCAAATGAAAGTTATGAGGATTGATTGAAAGTCGTTGGTTCGCCACCAACGTATGATAATGTCATACGAGAATGTATTGACAAATTTTTTTTTTCTTTAGAATAAAATGTTTAAATTCATGTAATTCAATAGAAATTTATTGTTATGAATATTTGAAAATTCTATTTCAAATTCCAAAGATGTTTACGATGATGGGTATGTTATCCCAAGAGAACGTAGATTGTTTAAGATGCATGATCTCATTTGCAAAAGAACATAGGAAGATGAATTAATAGAATTTTATTCCATCCTGAGAACGAAAGCGAGATCGAAATAAGAATCTCAAATTGATAGACGAGAAGAAAATTCAAGCTCAGAATTGGAAAAGATGTCAAGATAATGAATGTCACTATGCGATAAGTGACACGAGAATGATCTTTTTATTTGGAAGTTCACGCACGACGGAACTCCAAATCAACTATGACTCTTCGATGGAAACGAAGTAGAAATGTGATCGAAGAATTCGTGAGAGTCAATTAAAGACTGAACTCGCAATCATGCTCAGTCGACCTCGGCTTCGGCACCAGCATGTATAATTTTGACTTCGCTTCCGGTCAGTTCAGTCCGACCTCGGAAGTCTAGTCCAACCTTGGCAGTGCGACCTCGGTTGTCCACCTCGGCTTCGAGCTCGGCAGGTGCGACCTCGGCGAGCGAGCCGGTGGGTATGAGCTCGGCTTCGACCTCGGCAGCGGCGGTGTGACATCCACTCGCCAATTTATCTTGACCTCGGTCGGATCACCTCCACCTCGAAATCAACCTCGGCGTCGACCTGTACGCCTTTGGCTTTGATGTCGGCATTATCATGTACGACTTCGGTGTTGACATGTACGCCCTCGATTGCGGCGTCGATACCTTCAACTTCGGCTTTGAAGTCGGCTTTAATGACTTCGTCATTATGTCAATAACCTCGGCAATAACCTCGGCATTGGCAAATGACTTCGGCAACAACTTCGACATCGGTATTACTTACGACCTCGGTATCCCGAGCTCGGCAGCAGCAAAACTGTTTTGCGCAATGTTTTTGTTTTAGCTCGTTCTCCTTCGTTAGAACTCCGATTTACGAACGGTTTTTGCCTACGTACTTCTATCATAGAGTACTATACTTATTATGAAGAACCAAAGCCCTGATTCCTTCACCAGAATTGATGAGAGTCAGTTGAAGTTAGTTTATAGTTTTATAGAATGGGAACTTTACAGTGCTATTAGAATCTTAGAATGATACTCGAAAGTAGTATTCCCAGTAGTACAAGAGGTGCTATGACATCTAGAGGAACCTTTGATGATGACCTATAATATGTTATATAAAGTTTTAAATTCTTTTCATTACCAAATTTCTGTCATTGAGTTTAACTCTATGACCTAGTTCAAATTGAGAAATCATATAAGTTTCTCACTTTTTCCGAAGAAAATTTTCAACCCAAGAATTTACAAAATGTTCCTTTGAAACCAAATCCTTGTGTGACTGAGAAAATATTTGTGACAGTCAGCCACCCATATGACCAAAGAAATCTCATGAGTCGTCATTCGGTCTTGGACCTAGATCCCAAATTATTCAGTTCAAAGAATATATGGATTCAAATAGTAAGATATGCTATTTTGAATCATGAAACATATCTTTTGAAAGTCGACATGATGTAATTTCTTCAATCCTGGAGACCAATAGGTAAGATGAAGATTGACTTATCTTGTCACCTAAGTTTTGAATTAGTAAAGTGATACACATCAGATATGATGTAGGTTGACTTATTTTGGATAACCTAAAAGTTTCAGATCAGTATAGTGGTAGACATCAAGGAGTTATGATGTAAATAAGATCTCGATGAGACGAGATATTTTCCCTATGATGCACATGGATGCAATGACCCCTGATGGGCTTACCAGATTTTGATAACAGTGAAGTTATATCTTCATGTGACTGTTATGATAATGAAATGTTATGAATGAGATACTCTTTAGCATAATGCAAGAATTGAAGTAAAGGGAAGTGCATGATATCCTTGAGATATAATTTCCCCTTATTATGACATAACGAGAGAGATTACAACTTATCTTTAAGATAGTTGATTGTCCTTAAAACCTCCTTAGTAGGTTGGACATGTTTAAAGAATGGAGATGCACAATATTCTTTTCAAAGAATATATATGTAAAGAAGTGATAGCATCCCAGATAACAAATCTCTCGTTTATACCTCAATCAATGAGATTATGCTCGAGCATAATCAATTCCAAGTAATTGAGACTTAGTTAAACTGATGATAATAAGATTGAGGAAACATAATCGTTGAGATGTGGGAACAGCTAGGATAGCCACAATATGAGATAAGTTTCAGCGATATTATGACTTCGATAAGTAAAGTAATTCATTTGAAGTAAAGAAGCAGAGAAAGAAACAGATTCATTATTTGAAATGGATCTTAGTACTCTAAATTGTATTGACACAAAATGCTTGTCTTGTGTGTCTTAGAAATTAACAAGCGAGATAGCTTCTATAGACTTTTGCAAAAAGGAAATGCATCCAAGAGGACAAATGAAAAGATTCACATGGAAGAATCTTAAGGTGAATCTAATTGTAAATCTTACCCCTCATACTTGTGTGACGATCAATAAAGTGGGATATTAAGTATCTCTGACATGAGAATGAAGCAATCATTAAATGTCAAGAAATTGGTAAAGATATTTGACGTCAAGGCAAAAGTATAATACGTCCCTAGCGGATAAAGGATTTTATCCTATGCAAAATTGCATGATGAATCAATAAAGATTAAGAAGAAATGACGTATATCCAAAAAGGGATATTACAAACGATGGAACTAAATGCCAGTACAAGGATTTTCTCTGGAAAAGAGTTTAAAGTAAGGATATATGAGATATATTCCTAAGATTGATAAAGTGAAAAGGAAATTGAATCATTCATATTGGATCAGAGATGAATGATAGTATCAGAGATGAATGATAGTGTCAGATACATCACGACCCCTACGATGAGATTAAGTTATCGAGATATTAATATCAAGGATAGGTCGATATAAACCTAACCACAGAATACTATTGATAAAAGCATAATAGTACTGACACCGAGAAGGATATGATGAACGAAGTAGCAGAAGGCCATAGCAAGAGAACATAATGTCCCAAGAGAAAGGACAATGATGTATGAAATAGATGTTTATTTGAACAGACGAGAACACCGTAGACCAGAGCCTATATTTCGCATCGAAAACAGATTTAATGTAAATCGTGAAGGTTCGATAGATATGAGAAAAATTTCTCATAATACTTATAATTTTGCTGTTTAATATAGGTGTTTCGTTTTCTAACATCGCACAAGTATGTGTAGAAACGATAGAACCCAATTCAGGGTAAACGAATCGAGAAATGAAAATCTCTTCACCTATACGAGAATTATGGCCATCGCAGGTGTTGCTCGAGTTTAGACTTGGACCTAGGATCGCCTAAGGTTCTAACAAATGAGTTAGATCATAATATCTATGTGGAACGTAGATATAATTCAAGAAACAGAAGTTTCAAAAATGGATGTCACTCACGTGATTAAAAGCACGGACATAGTTTCTCCATTTGAAATTCTATGCAACGGGATTTTGAATCCTCAATTGCTTTAATTTAAGGTTGGCTCATCTAGAACTATCTGTTTACAGATGGTAAGAAAAGAGAGTCTGACAAGTAGAAAGTTAACCCCAAGGCCTACAAGTATAAAGCTCACACAGAAGGATCGACTCTCTTTTTATAAACTAGGCATGGGTTAGGACAGTTTTTGGAGGAATTTCTACATCATGGATGAATTCTCGTAACTATGGAGAGATGGATGAGGATGACATCCAATAATTTATCCCTCGTTTGCCAATAGATTGGCAGAATCTTGCAAAAGAAGTATCAAGAAAATATCTTCTCCAAGTAGAAAATTCCAAAACTTGGGCAGACTTACCGTGATTCGTCAATGTGCTCAAGTATACATATAATGCGTGAGGAACGGCACCCACGGGTACTTATCTGGTCTGACAAGTTACACAAGAGGGTACAAAGGAATGGTTGTACACGATGTTCCAAATGCCGCCCCAAGTCCTGTGCCGTCTATTATACCAAAAAGAGATGAGAATGGCAAAAGGATGGATCTTATCACCCTCAAAAATTAGGGGAATTTCCGCTATCAACTCAACCTTACTTTTTGATGAAAGTAACACACACTTCTGGAATCAAAGAAGTAATAGGGAGCAATGTGACCCCTGGCTATTTGAAAGAGAAAGATCGTCGGATATATGAGGTAAAACGTGCACTGAAATAGGTAAGTTTCTAAGCGAAAGGTATGCGATTCGACGAAAGCCACTCGAGACACGAGTCCTATGATAATGAGAGACTCATATGAAAATGGAGGCTTATGTGTAAATGGTATCTGATGTACGAAAGCAAAATTTTTCCGAATAAGATATGGTTGCTATGAGATTATAGTCATGCCAATCGGACAAGCTAGTACACCAGCCATATTCATGAACCTCAAAAATCGAGTGTTCCATATGTACTTAGACAATTTTGTCTAAATCTTTATGAACGATGTTCTTATCCATATGAAGGACGAGAAAGAACCTAAAGAACATCGAAGGACTGTATTGCGGACTTTTAGAGTCGAGCGAAATTTTGCTAAGTTTAGTATATGAATTTCGGCTTAAAGAAGTAATATTCCTTAGACACATGATGTCTTCCGAAGGAATCAAATTTACATGGGTAAATGGATATGAGGCCGTATATTAAAGTGAGAAAGATAATAGTCAACACACCACGGTGACTTAGACCTCATGAATGGAATCACCCAACTCATGACTTGAAATAGCAGCAGTAGTACGTACCAAAATTTTGGAAACATTTCCTATATGGAATAAGTTGTGAGATCTTCACAAACCATAAAAGTTTGAATTTTTCTTCGAGCAAGAGACTTAAAAATGATATAGAAAAGAGGGCTCGAATCAGTAAAAGATTCCAATTGTGATATAAACTATCACCTATAAGGGCTGAAGGGTTTTAAAGAGGCGCCTGACAATGTCATATTGTCTAAGGAAAGGTTATATATATATTTCAAGCAATGATAAGCTTAGAAATGAAATCATGAATGAAGCTCATGATATTCCTCATACCGCCCACCCAAGCAGCATTAAAGTATATTATGATTTACGAGAAAAAAAATTAGATAGTAAAGAATGAAATGAGCTATAACCTCATTGACGAGCATTGTCTCGATTATAAGAGGTGAAGGCATTGTATCAATAACCTTATAAGAGGTTATAATCTCTAATGAGATACAAATGAGGATGAAATGACCTAGCAATGGATTTTATGACAGGTTTTGTCAAAGTCACAAAGAAATAACACTACTATATGGGTAGTAGTGGTTTGACTCACCAAAAATGCTCATCTCTGTCTATTCAGATGACTCAGAGATCTGATAATTTATCTCGATCGTATATAAGGAAGATCGTATTTTGCAAGGGTCCCAATACCTATCACTTTAGATAGAGATTCCAAGTTTACCCTAGTTTTCGAGCTAGCTCACCAAAAGGGAGTTATGCACGATATTGAACCTTATCGTAGATGTCCCTCATGGACGGATGGACGATAAAAGGACAATCTGAATGTTTAAAGATACGATGAGAACATTAATGTTTAAATCAAGTACAAGTGGAAACATGTTTTACCACTTATTAAGTTTACGTCACGACCATAAGCTGTCGACAACGATTGACATAGCCACACGTGGCATTATATGGAAAGAAATATCGACCACCACTTTATTGTAATAAAGTAGATGAGAGAAAGTATAAGGTTTTGACAACGTAAATGAAATGATTAAGATATTTGCCAATAAGGCAAAGACCGAGAGAAGCTCAAGAGACAAAGGTCTTCTGTTGATGCAGCGCGAGATCCGAACCGCATTTTAAATGCGAAAATGAAGTTCTTGAGATTCCTCCATCGAGGAAAATTATTAAGTTTAAAGTACAAGGAATGTTGAGATCACGTTTTTAGGACCTTGCGAGGATCACAGAAATAATAGGCCGAAGAGTTTAAAGATTGGTACTTCCACCAAAATTGGGGAACGTGCATAATGTTTTTCCGTGTCACGACTAATGATATATGAATATGACCCAAATCACGTAATTCCTCATAATGACGTGATCTTTAACTCAAATATGAGTTGTGATGAACATCTACGACTATTTGATCGTATGATTCAATGATTGAGAATTTAATTGGGTCTTTGATGAAAGTCCAATGTAGAAACCATGGACAAAAGGAAATCACGTGGGAATTTATGATGTTATGGTGCTAAGATGCCCATACTTTTGATGTATGTAAATTTGGACTGAAATTTCTTTAAGGGGTGGAATGTAATACCCGATTTATTAAAAGCCCAATTACGATAATAAAATCGTAAATTAGGGTTTCGTCTCGATGATCGAATTAATAAAATATCGAATAATGATTTCGATTATTTTGGAATAATAAATTCTATGTTCTATTCACAAATAAATGTGAATTGAGAAATACGAATATGTGACGATTTCAACAGATATTATTCTCGTCGATTACGTATCGATAATTGAAATCTCGTAATCTTTTCTAAGTTTTAAGCTTAGAATTTAATTCCATTATTATTGGAATATATTTAATAGAGTCAGTAATCAGCTTTATTTGACCATTTTGAGATGAGTCGATATTTAACGTTTGAGACGTTTCAAACGTTAACGTTTAGAGATGACTTGAGAATCAAGTCTAATGATCAAGGAATTATAATATTTAAATTCCTATGATTATTTTATGTATTTAGAATATTATTTAGCATTAAAATAATGCTATAGAATTAAGGAATGATTATTGAATAAAGTTAGCTATTTTGAAAACCTCATTTGAAAATTAGGGTTTGACACATAAAATCATTCTAATAATTTTTCCTATGATATAATTTATCATCTAAGATATATATTATGATATATATCTAATAATGGCATGAGAAATCAAATTTTGGCCTTTTAAAATTAAAAATCGTGACCAACATTATGGAGGAATTATTTACGTAAGTTTTGCTCTTGTTGTGCTTGTTGATTAACTAAATTGATCAAATTGCACATTAACCTAGTAAACTAAGTGATCAAACAAGTGGATGCATGGTGGAAGAATGATAGCCGTGAATTATTGTTTCAAATTGAGGTTAGATGTTTTCACACAACTCTTAGGGATGATGTATACTACATATGGCATTGTGTAGCTATTAAATGCATGGGGTAGGACAAAAGAAAAAAAAAAAATTGTTTCTCTTGAACAAGGAGAGCCGACGGCTCTTGATCCTCAAAGCAAAAAGGAATCTAAATTTTTATTTCAAAAACTTTATGCATGCATTTACTTTGGTGAGTCATAAGTAAATTTTGTCTTGCTTGTGTGTTTTGTGAGGGAGAATGACCGAGAGAGAGATGGGCTTTGATACAAGAATTCTTTTATTTCATTCACTTTGGTATTTTAATCATTTTGATAAAACATTGCAAAACAAACTCATTTCTCTTCCCCAAACCAAAGAATACCGTGAGCATAGGAGGAGAAAAACTTGATAGTATTCTTCATTGGTTCTTCACAAAAGCTTGATTAAAAATCCTTGTGCAATTAATCCAACCCGATAAAGAGGTTAGATATCGAAAGAGCTTTGATTGTACGTTAAAATTTTTAAAATCCAATGGTTCGATTATTATATCTATGCATGTGTTCTTAGGAATAAAATCTTGCAAGCATGTTTTATTTAGTTATAAAGTATGCTTTACATGATTATATGCTCATATTAATGTTCTATTAGAAACTAAGCATGTTATATAAATTATATAATAATGACCGAAAATTCCTAAGGATGATTTGATGATAGAATTATGATATATGTTGTTAGTAGAGTTCATAGTGATTAAATTAGAATTTTTAAAAATCTTATGCTAATAATTTGGAAGTTACCGAAATGAAGAAAAAATTTTAAGTTAATGTACAAATTTTATTCTTGTGATATTATTGCATAATGTTGATCTATAGCATTGATTATGTGCTATGTGATTTTATTAGAATTTTTAAGAAATTGATGTTCATTTTAAAAAAAAAAATCGAGAGTCACATGGCTTGGTATTATGATTTGTAAGTTGTTTTTGATTAATATTATGATGTTATATTGCTACATTATAATGTTTAAGCATAGAGTAATTATGTAAAAAAATTATAAAATGTTTGCTATGTGTTGGTGAAGAACCGAAAACTATAGGGATGATACATTGATGTAGGATTTAATTATGTTGGACTTTATGTTATAAATATGTTATATATTGATTTTGGAGCCTTATGTACATAGGTGTGTTCCAAATTTTTCTACGGTGATATTAATACATATTAATGATCATAGTGTAAAATAATACACTATATGAATTTAGAGGAATTTTTGGAACAAAGTTTGAAAATTTTAGTGTTATAGCCGTGAGCTATAGGTTGAAAATAAGGAATTTTAATTCCTTTTTAATCAAGAAAATATATATTATATGTCTAAAAAATTATATTAGACATAATTGAATTTTTGAGAATTATTAAACATAGAATATTATGTTTACGAAGAAACGTTATATTAAATAACGTTAAAAGCATAAATAATGCTTAATGTATTAAAAGATTAATATTGAAAGAAAATATTAATCAATTTTATCGAATTGCGTGAAAAATCGAGGATTAAAGTCTTATGAAAATAAATCGATTGGAAATCGATTTATATTGATTTTATTCATTAAAAATTTATAAAGGAAAGTCAAAATGGTTGACTTTCGAAATTAACGTACGAAATACGTTCGTTAAATACGTTAATACGTGAAAAACGTATTACTTCTTTCTGAATATCTCAATTGTGAGAAAAGATTTCATATTTGAAATCATATTATTGAATAACGTTATTATCGTTAATTATTTAACCTAAAAGGTTAAAATGAGGCGTAGGTCATATTACGCTCTCTCAAGATACGAGAATTATTTTATTGAAATACGCGTTGAAACAACGTATTAAGATTTATTAAGACTTTGAATTATTATATTATTTATCAAAGTTGAATGAATTTTGAAAATCTCAAAAGCGTGCAACGTGCTAAACGTAAATTTTTGCGTAAAGGTGGGACGTGAAGGCTCACACGCAACCAGAGAAGAACACGCGTATCGAAAATCGAAGTTCAAAAGTAACGGTGGGCTTTACTATACTCAAACTGGTAGAATTTACCAAATGATTTATTTATGATGCTTTATTGCAAGCAAATATTTATGAACCGATTTATTTAATTACGCCCAAAATGTTTATGTTTTATGTATGTATCAATTCATGATTGTTGATGCATAATATTGGGTAGCTCCCACTTTATGACATGCTTGAATTCGTATTCTTGGAAGTACCCCAAGGATGATGGAGAATTCGTATCCTGTCTTGAGATTGCACGGATTTTGTGCACCGATTATTTTGTATTTGTGTCTTTGAAGGGTGCTCGGCGGTCACGGCGTCTGTGAGAGAGGCCTCTCTCGTCACATCCCTCAATCCTAAGTAGGATTTAGAAGGATTGTAACTCTAAACGGGTATAATTAAGCAGGGAATCTCCTTAACAAAAGCCGTAATTCATATGACAAGCATGTCCTTGGACTTTAGTACATAACTTAAGTTCTTGCAATGAAAACATGTGATATGTACATATGACGATGTAATATCAAGGTATAAATCTTTCAATGACAATATTCCTATTGCTCAACACCGCCCATCCATCATCCGCTCAACTCGCACATTTAAAACAAACATGCGGTCGAGTATAAGAATGCACTCGAGACTCATGCCAAAACATTTGATAATTTAATTACATCGCCAATATCGGGGTAAGACACGAGGGTTTTAGTCGAAGGCCTCAGGCTTACTAAAACATTTTCAGTTCGTAAACATCGCCTGGCCAGGCATTTTCTTGGTGTGTATGGTCCGTATCTCATAGTCACAATTCATAACAGTATTAAAAATCAAACGTCGAGAGGGAGGCCTCCATTCTACGACGCCGTGACCGGCCGTAATCCCGTACAGCACACAGTCACTCTCACAAGCATATGTTAACATAGCAATAGTTCCAACCTTCACGTCAATCCTAGCCAGGCATTTATCATCCGGCACAGGACCCGACATTAATAAAAGGTTAGGCGCGACCCAAATGACATAACCTGTCATAATATAGTTCCAACCATCGCCACAGCCCTACCCGGGCATAACAGATAGGATCCATACACAAAACAGAATATTTTTGGCAGGTAATGTATTAAACATTTATCAACAGTTGTAGAATAAGCATTGTAAAGAAACTCATTTTGGAAGAACAGTAAAGTCACATCTTAGTGGGGTAAGAAAAGGGGCCCACATTATTGAAGATAAGAAGCCCACCTGGACTATGGTTCGTCCTAACTTAAGTTCTTAAGTTTGATTTCTCGTCAACGCCCGATCGTCGCGTCCGCGTCCACACCTTTACGTAAAAGCGATGTTTTAGTACATCGTTCTCGTTTCTCGAGACTCTCAAAGTCTAGAATAAACTTCGATATTCTACATCGATATAAACTGAATTCCTTAACGAATTCAATACGCTTTTCAATTACGTATTTCAATTAAACCGTTCTCGTTCTTGAGACACGTTCAATTATATCGTTTAACCTTTCGGTTTAAGCGTTCAACGATTTATCGTTTTCGACATCTGATTTTTAATAGTAATTTCTTACTAATTCATGTTATAAATCGATTTCAATCGATTTCTTTTAAATAAAGTCCTATTTCTCGATTTGTCACGTAAATCGATGAACTTTATTAATATTTTCTTAAACATTAATCCATTTATCCATAATCCTTATTGTTCAATTATAACGTTTATTAAATAAAGCGTTTCGTTATAACATAGTGATCCATGTTTATAAAATTTTATAAATTCCCAATATGTCTAAAATAATATTTAGACATATAATATACTATCACTCCTAATTAAAAAGGATTTAAAATCCTTATAGTTCTTTTAATGCTCTCGGAAATTCTTAAAATTACCAAATGATTTCCAAGAATTTTTATAAATTCATATAGTGTATTATTATACACTTATGGTCATTAATATGTATTAATATCATCCATGTATCAACCGATCATCACCATATTCACATAAGACATATTTCACCTAGGGGAGTTCTAACACTTTCAAATTTCAAGTATTTTTTTTTTTTTAGCAAAACAGCTTAAAACAACTCAAGTGTCATACTTTGACGATTTATAACTCTTGACTCAAAATACGTATGACCGTACAAAGATACATTCTGAAAACCTCTACACATGTACTATAAGTTCTAAGAAGGAAGTCGATCCAAAAGAGTCGTGGTTCTGGAGATATACGGTCTCGAAGTGGGCAACTCAAACTGACTTCTATACTTAGAAAAATTTTCAGGATTTCCAGATTTAGCTTAACGACGAGGGATATTGCGAGGCTCGTAACTTTTGACTCACAATACCAAAATGAATGAAAGATACCATTTTAGAAACCTTGTAATAAGAACTACATGTTTCATGAAGACCATACTAGAAGATACTTGATGCATCGAGAAATACGTTGGTTCAAAGTTGCCTAGTTGGAATGGATAAATTTCCAGTAGGTGACTTTGGGTCAATGAACAGTATACTTATAAGGCTTGGTTTGGGATCAAACTTTCCAGATCACAACTAGACATGGTAAGGAACATTTCTTATGAAGAAACCCAAGTCAAATTCGGACTACAAACGGCTTGAACATCTCACGCAAAAGTCGTACACGAACAGTTGATTAACATAGAAATTTACTAAGGCAGTTTGTCCAGAAAAGCTTACTGTAATGCGTCAACTTTAAAAATTCACCGTGAGTTTATTATAAGGAATCTGGGAATGAAACCAATCATATTGAAAATCCACTTAAGTCTAGTTTAATCCAGAAAAATCCTAACTCAATGATTCAAAATAGATTGGGAGATAAAATATTTTACCACAAGCTATCACTCCCGTGACAGTTTTGTTGCAGTTAGAATAAATAGTAAAATCTGAAAATAAATAGTAAATCTTTTAGAAAATTCTGAAAATTTACATAAATCTTCCAGACATGATAACTTATGTTTATGCCAGTTTTTAGAGTTTTACCATTAGCCAAACTCGAAACGAAAGCCACGGACCGTGGGTGATGAACACCGAAATTTTACAGATTTGTGCAGTTTTTTTGAAAAATAGAATTAAAATAACAAATCAAGTTGGATTGACTTGAAATTTTACAGAGACGTAAAAGACATGTTTACTTTCAACATAGTAAAATTTCACATTCATCTGACCACTTTAACTTAGTAAAATAATTTTATTAAATTACTGTTTTCGTAACATACTTCCAGTTTTCAATTTTAAGCTTATTCTTCTTGTATGCATTTCATATAACCACGAAAATGGTGAATCTATCACCCCAAATCACCACCAAGATCATCAATCTAAGCATGCAAGTATGATTTAGTCATGTCTAAGAGTCATAGGAGGTAGTTATACCTTAGCCACGAATTTGAAGATGAATGAGAGAGATGGAGCTTGAGCTTTCTCTTCCATGGTGGGAATGGTGTAGGAGAAGAAGAAGAGAAGAAGGAAAATTTTTGAAAATGAGAGAGTGTTGCTCTCGGTTTTTGGCAGAAAAATGAGAGAGTGAAGTGTGTTGTGTGTGTTCAAAAATGTTTGGAGAGAGTATAATGAGTAAAGTGTATTGAAAGGGGAAGAGTCCCCCTATTTCTCTCTCTCTCTTGTACACGGTTACACACACACACAATAATGAGATTGCAGCAAATTTTTGGAGAGTAGGAGATGATGATTGAGGAGTGTAAAATGAGCTCTTCATGCATTGGGTGTTTAAGGAGGTGACAAGCATGCCTTGTCAATCCATGATGGCCTAAGGTTTAGGGGTCTAAATAGGTAGGATTTATTTTATTTTGTACATTAATACAATATATATATACATGATCATAGGTATAAAATACAAGTCATAAAATAATTAAATCACCTCTTAGGCATATATTGAAATTTTAGAATAATAGGAAAATAGGATAAAATTATAATTCACACCTATTATTGATACTCATGTCAATCTCGATCAAAACATACTCATATATATCATAATATATAGTTTAGATACCATAGGATAATTTAATGGTATCATTTCATGTGTTAAAACCATAGTTTATATAATTAGGGTTTTCGAAAATCCATTCGAAAATTATCAATTTTAAACGCTCAAAATTCGATTTTAATATTTATTAATAATGTAATTATATAAAATAATAATAGGAAATTAAATAGTAATAATTTCCGAGCATTAAACTCATTTTTTCAAAACGCGTCTCTAGACGTTGGACGCTCAAAACGCCTCAAAGCGTTCAAAATCGACTCATCTCAAAATGGTCGTAGTAAGTTCGTACTTACTTAATAAATATATTCCATTTAATATAGGAATTAAGATGAAAATTAATTCCAAGCTTTCTTGCTCAGAAATTCCATAAAATCGACGTTCGATACGCGTTCGACGTTAAAATATATTAGCGAATCATTTCGTAATAATTCAATTCCTTAATTCACAATCCTTAGTGAATATAAAAGGAATTCGTTATAATATCTTGAATCGAAATCACACTATTCGATGTCGTAAAAATAATATACTGCAAAACCCTAATTCACGGGTTTAAATTACCGTAATCATCGTTCGTTTCTTTGGAATATTACATCTCCAGTAGCAGGAATTGTTGTGGAATGAATTATTGTGGTGGATATGGATCATACATACAAGGAAAATGTCTCACAGCATTTAATCTTTATGGAAAATGAAAGAAAATATTTAGTAAGCACGAGTATTTTGAATTAAAACCTCGTGTATTCTTGTGATGAAGCGAGTAATTCAAATGTGATAAATTATTTTGGCATGAGCCATCGAGTGCAATCTTGTACTCACCGCATGTTTGTTTTAAATGTGCGAGTTGAGCGAGATGATGGATGGAGATGTGTCGAACAATTGAACCCTTTTGAATGCAATATATTAGAAACTTGAATACACATCGTCATATGTGTATTCACACGTTTTTCCGCTGCAATTGAATTTATTTATATTATGATGTTGATTAGTTGAATACTCCCAGAACATATGAGTTCTTGTATATATATTGATTAAAGCTTCCTTGATTTTAATTCCAAGTATTAGCCCCTGCTAAATCGTATTTAGGGTTTAGGGGCTGTTACACGTTTGGCTCCTGGTATGCTTATACGCTACTTTATGTTGATGAAGGGCCAAGTTCAGAGAAGAAAGAAGTGAAGGACAGAACGTACAGTCCACTCGAGTGATTATTGCCAGGTGGGTAAAATCCTTTCTAAAGATGTGAAATTATATGCTTTTGCATACAAAATGATATGATATGCATTTTTATGTAAAGTTGACTGACTTGCCAAGTTTTTGAGCATGATGTATGATGCATGTTGCCTATCTACGAGAGATGGATGATATCGGCCCTATCTTTGGACGAGTGCCGATGAGGTTTGTGTACACAGAGTGATCGTGAGCTAAATGGCCGATCACGGTGTTTGAGAAGGAGGCCTACTTCTCAACACAAGAGTGCGTAGATATGGTTAATGAATGAGATAATGTCTGCAGACGCATTGTAATACCCCAGATTTTCATAGCTTTTATTAAGCGCTAAGTACGTAATTAATTGGAAAATTAATTACGTGAGTAACAAGGAACAATGCATCCTCAGATAAGATTTCATAAAGCTATACTTAAAGATTTATTTTAGAACTTTACAGTTGATTGATTAAATGATAAATCTTTCAATTAGTATTCTATTTCAGTGTTTATCTAGAAAGAACGAATTATAAAAAAATTTCAATTCGTTAGAAATTTCTACATTTTTATTTGTCTTATATTGATTTTATAATTTCAAAAGTTACATTATGATATCATTATTTTTTAAAGCTTCTTCTAGAAGCCATTTGTATGACTTGTGAAGGAAGACTACAATAGTAACCTCAAGACTTCTATATAAATGTTCCAAGCTTGTTCAATAATCCATTTTGCTCCCACTTCTCACAAAATTTTCGAAGAACACACACATACACAACCACCAAAAATTTCTCTCTTCCAACTCAAGATCCGGACTTTCAATCTTCTTCAACTCCGTAAATCGACGTCTTAAGGAGGTAGATCTCTAACCTATTTCAAGTTTTGAAGTGAAAATCAAAGTGAAAACCCACCCCAAACCCCATATGCTTGCCATTTGGCCATGATCTTCTGGGTTTTGTTTTCGATTCTTTGTTGATATATGCTTAAATCTATCTATATGGAGTGATGTTATGTTAAGAAATCAAAGAAAAATTTCATCTCCATACTCCTATATGGTTCGGCCATAATTGCCTTGTTCCAAGGAATTTCCGTTTTTTCGATTTTAGTTTATAAATACGTAGATCTATCCTTTTTGAAGAGATTTATGCTTGATCTATGATTTAATTTGATATCTACATGAAAAACCTAAATTCTAGTTAAGAACCCTAATTATTATGTTGAAAATAGTTGATGATTTCTTAAATTGAGTTTGTATTCATGTAATTAAAGATGTCGAGCATGATTAGAGGCGATTGTGAAAATAAAAAAATCGAGCCCTATGAATTTTACATGAGGACCGAAAACTAGGGCCCATATTTTAATATGTTTTGGCTTTGATTTGTTTAAAATAAGCTTGTAGTTATGTAAATATATGTATATGATCTTGTTTGGCAAAAGAAATTAGAGTCTAATCCAATTCATATGAAAACCCTAATTTATTTTGCTTATGTAATGTTAAGAACTTATTACCTTGATTTTATTTGAGTTGTTTGCCTTCAAAGTATGATCTAGTGTATAAAATTAGCTTATTTTGAATTATTGAGATTTTTCTATGCTTATACGAAAAAGTTAGATTTCGTTAGTTTGCGTATTTCAAAAGAAATTTGTGATTATGATTTGATATTTGAAGTTGATTTCAAAATATAGATTCTTATGAGTATATAACTTAATCAAGGTTCACTTGATTGAAGTTTCAAATGGAAAGATTTGAAAGCTAAAGATTTTCCTATATATATATATGGTTATGGTATCTTGTATATATATATATGGAGTCGAAAAGATCTGAGTTCTTATAAACTACCTTCTTAATAAGTTAAATAGTTTAGTTTTGGATGCATTGACCTAGCAGCTTAGCTTAATCATAAAGTATAGAGAGAGTTTTAGTAGAGGCTCAAGAGTTTGAAACTCTTAGTTCCTCTTTCCCGTATTTATTCTTCTTATCTCTTTGTTAAGGAGAAGGAGCAAGTAAAAGCGGAATAGAGATCAAGAAAGGAAAAGAAAGCTTGAGTAAGCAAGTTCTGGTGGGCTTTCTAAACTAAAATATGTTTATGTGCAAGTTTATGAAAATGAGCATGTGAATTTTATAAAGTTAATTGACTTGCCTGTTTTTGAGCATATTGCATATTGCCTATCTACGAGAGAATGACGATATCGGCCCTATGCTAGACGAGCTGCTAGTAAGGGTTTGTGTACACAGGTGGCCTTTGGCCAAGGTGTTTGAGAAGGAGGCCTACTTCTCAACACAAGAGTGCGTAGATATGGTGTTTATTTAAGATTTGTCTGCAGACATGTTATGATTTGAATTGTTAGCACGTGCATTGATCATGAAGTAAGTAATTTCTTAAAGCATGATTCATAGGATATTTCTTAAAACCCCTGTGAATCTAAGAAAGTGGCAAGTCGATTATATAGCTCTAAGAGCATTTTTCAGTTGTTTTGGCAATTTCCCACTGAGTGCATCAAGTACTCATGCCCTGCATGTATTTCTAAATGTGCAGGTAGTGCAGGAGATGATAATGGAGATTGAATGCTGAGCAAAGACTTTTTGTCATGTCCTATGTTTTGCCCCGAGTTTATGTCTTCACACATAAACTCAGCTACCTTTTTGCTGCCAAATAGTCCGAATAATGATGGGTTTTGAATATTTCATAACAAGTATGAATTTGTGCTAAAGATTGTGATAACAGTTTGCTAAACAAGGTTTGATTTACATTCTACTTGATCATTGGGTTAATCACAGGTTCATCGACTCATCTCTCTTTTAAAGGAAATTTTTTTATTTGAAAGTCATATGATTCTGACGTGTTATGATACAGGGTTCTGATGGGTTAGACATTTGATAAGTGATTACAACTCGAGTCAAGAAATTTTGCACTCACTTGCTAAATAACGATTTAATATTGTTTAACTTTTGATTATCAATTGATGATAAGTTTAGAGACTCGTTTTTCCTTGGAATTTAATTTAATCATATCTGCGAGTCTTTCAAAATAGTTAGTCATCCCCTTTCTTTCCACCGTCGCACTCCGGTTAGTCGGTTAATCCAAGATTAGAGAGGTCGGGGTGTGACAGAATGTTATCAGAGCCGTTGTTCGCTCTGATCCTGTGAGTCTTTATGAGTCTAACCCATTTGTCTTAATCATGTGAGCTCAGCATCTCAATCCCATCATCTCCAGCATAATCAGGTACAAGTATTTGATTCTTGTGTATGAATTCAGAATTCTTTCAGCATTGCTTATGGCTTTTTGAGATCTTTATATGCTTAGTATTTTATGGTATTTGAGTTGATTATGCATGCGATGTGATTAACATCTTGAGATGGGAAATGGGACATATCGATGTGAATGTCCTGATATTTAAGTTGCGATTATTATTTTAGGATGCCAGAGATGCGGGATACGCCACATGAGAGCTCTAGTGTTAGGTCGTTGCAGACCGGACGTACAGACAGATTCTACGAGCTTCTGCCAGAGCAGTACGCAAACTACTCGGAATTTCTCGAGCAATTATGCTGGAACTGGTTTCTGATTAGGCAGCACGGGGTTAACGGATTCGATGCAATACTTCGAATGATTCGGGTCTTGCCAGCACCCTGGCAAGGTTGGGCTTCTTCCAGTTCTCTTGATTACATTGACTTTTCTAAAGATCCCGAAGAGTCGGGGGATTTCGTTGGATTCCATGCTCTCATTCGAGCACAGAATCGGGACCATCAAGGTCCACCCCCAGGTGATTATCCTCCTCTCGAGCGTTTTTATTCTCTCATTAAATCGCTCTTTTTAGAACACTATGTGAGGCATGGTGATCCTTCTCCTCAGCCTGCTATTGTTGAGCCATCCTCTGTTATACCGACCCCGAGATTAGATGAGCCTATGTTGACTGATCATATTCCTTTAGTCCCTGACATTGTTGAGTCTGCTGATCCTCTTTATTGATGGACTCGGATATCCATCAGAGTCTTGATGATTCATATTTACATTCTGCATTTGATCCGTGGATCGATGATATGCTTCTTGATGAAACTATTCCTTTTTCCTATCCGGATCCGGTAATGCCGGAATTGGATGAGGATCTATTAGAGCCACCGTTTCTTTTTGAGTCGCCTTCTCATCCGATTTATTTTGATAATTCAGTGCCTTTTCAGAATGGCCCCAACAGTTTCGTTTCTGAAGTAATTCCTGGCTCTTACCCAATTCACTCAGTTCCTCCTGATACCTTTGTTGTAGCTTCCGAGTCCCAGTCGATTTCAGCTGACATTCCTAGATGTTTTCTTGAGGTTCATATATCCCGAGAGTCACCTCCTCCTGCTGATGAGGGGACTAGTTCTTCTAGACCATCAGGTCTTTCTAGATCGTATCAGTATGAACCCGAACATATTGAATATGTTGGTAAATGCAAGCTTGAGTATCTCCCAGTCAGTGAAATGCTTTTTGTTACTGACCCCTACATTCTACATCCTGAGTATAAAGTAATTTCGCATGCCAATAACCCCAAAGCTCCTAAATCACCAGTGCCTGACTACAATGAAGAAGATATAGAGCCTCTGCAGTTTGCAGCACCAAGACACGGCAGTCCTGAGTGGGAAGATGGGATCGATCACTACCTTGATGAAGAAGCAACGACTAGTGGAGCCGATGTAGAGATGGACATTCCCAGAGATGATGAACCTGGTCCCAGCAGTAGTTATTAGTTATAGATTTTGTGTGCGATAGTACGATGTTGTTAGTATGATGATGTATAGTAGTTGTAGTAGCTGTTTATCGATGTATATGTATGCGGTATGTATGTGGATAGTCCGTAGGGATGCTGTATAGATAAAGCATCACCATAGCCCAGACCCACTTATGGCAATTTTTCCCCTTTTGTTAAGAAGTCCTCAAAGAGGCAATTTTTCATGATTATATAAATTGAATATTTCAGTACATGAGCTTTGCAACTCTTTTATTCGTGATGAGTATCTTATCAACAAACTGAATTGTTTGAATTCCGCAACCATTTTAATCTGTTATGAGATAAGAATTGTTTTCTTTGATCCGATATTCAAAATCTTAAATTATTTCAGTATGCCAAGAAGACGTCGAAACCCAATACCTGAAGAAGAGACTCAAGAGAGTCAACCAACACCTCAGAACTCACCTAATCAATCACCTCCCCGTCTTGATCGCAAGATTTCCGAACTTTTTCTTCGTCAAAATCCACCAACTTTTAATGGATCTGGGGATCCATCTGAGGCTGAAGAGTGGGTTAGGGCTATGGATCGTATTTTCCGATTTTTGGAATGCACCAATCGAGAGTGCATGCTATGTATCTCCTTCCAGCTAAAAGGATCTGCAGATTACTGGTGGGAATCTCGTCAGAGAACCTTTACACCAGAATAGCTAGACGTTTTCACGTGGGAGAGTTTCAAGGAAGAACTCTTGGCTAAGTATATTCCACATAGCTACCGCAGACAGAAAGAGATCGAGTTCACTAACCTTAAGCAAGGGAAGAAGACTGTAGCTGAATACGATAGAGAGTTTTGCATGTTGGCTCGATATGCTCCTTATAAGGTCGATACTGATGAGAAGATGGCTGAATTATTTCGCTCTGGTCTACATCAAGAAATGAGAATAGTATTGGCAAGCCAACCTCCGATGTCTTATGCGGAGACTCTGAATAGGGCGCTTGATATGGAAATGGAAATGCGTCCTGAGAAGATTACGTCTGATCCGATTCCAGCATCCACCCAGAATCCTAACCCGTCAATGCTGCTGCTGACTGATCAGAAGGTTGGGAATAAGAGGAGATGGGAGAATAAAAATTTCCCGAATAAGAAGCAGTGGCAGAAATCGGGACAATCCTCCCAAGGTCAATCTCGACCATCGTTTCAAGGCCAACCTCGGTTTTCCCCAAATCAAGTCAGACCTGTATGTCCGAAATGCAATCGGGCACACTCTGGTGTTTGTAAATGGGGAAGTAACAGTTGTTACAACTGTGGTCAAGTGGGCCACTATGCTAACAACTGTCCAAACAGAGATAAGGCGTCAGGAAGTGGATCGGACCAAATCCTTCCCGCAAGACTCAATCTATGAAAGCCATGACTTATCCTCGGTTGCCATTTCCGATGTTCCTCGATTCGGTAACTCATTTTCCAATGACTCCACAGCAACCACCTCAGGCTCAACCAGTACAACAAGTTCAACCACAAACCCAAAGATCGAGAGCCTTTGCCCTAAACCGTAAATCAGCGATAAGCGGGGCGGTTGCGGTATGGGAACTTTGAGAGATGTACATCATAATTTTTTCGACATCTGGAGCTTCAGATTCCTTTATTTCTTGAAGATGTGTAGATACTCTTGAGCTTCCAAAGAAACGATCCGATCCCGATATAAGAGTCCTTACTCCATTAGGCGAGCGATAAAATCACGCATGAGTGTCCTAACTTAGAATTTGAGTTAGGTCCTCTCAAGCTGAGAGCAGAATCCTTGCGTCTTTTGCCAATGTGGGATGTGGATATAATTCTGGGAATGGATTGGTTAACCCAAAACTTTGCAACGATTCGTTGCGAAAGCCGTGAGATCTCTTTCCAACCACCAGACAAAGAACCAACCTGTTTTTACGGGATAGATGAAAGACATAGGAGAGTACCTATTATTTCAGCCTTACAAGCAGAGAAGTTGCAAAGACAAGAAGAAGCACGTGCTTATATCTTGTATTTGGCTGGAAAAGATGAAGCTGAAAGGAAAGTAGAAGATGTCCCAGTTGTGAGAGAATTCCCAGACGTTTTTCCGGAATCCTTACCTGGATTACCACTGGATAGACAATTAGAATTCTCCATCGACTTAGAACCTGGGTCAGCCCCAATTTCGAAGGCACCATACCGAATGGAGCCAAGAGAGCTTCAGGAGTTAAAAATCCAATTACAAGAACTATTGGATTTAAGATTTATCCGACCGAGCGTATCCCCGTGGGAAGCGCCAGTACTATTCGTTAAGAAAAGGGATGGCACCTTGAGAATGTGCATCGACTAAAGGGAATTAAACAAGTTGACCCTGAAGAATAAGTACTCATTGCCGAGGATTGATGATCTGTTTGATCAGTTGAAGGGAGCATGAGTTTTCTCAAAAATCGATTTGAGATCAGGGTATCATCAGCTAAAGATTAAGCAAGAAGATGTATCAAGACGCGCCGAACTCGACACGGTCATTATGAGTTTACCGTAATGCCCTTTGGTCTGACCAATGCTCCAGCTGTGTTCATGGATCTGATGAACTGCGTTTTCCATGAATACCTCGATAAGTTTGTTTTGGTCTTCATTGACGACATTCTTGTGTATTCGAAGACAAACGAAGAACACGAAACTCATTTGCGAACCGTCTTGGATACGTTGAGAACCGAAAAGTTGTATGCCAAATTCAGCAAGTGCGAGTTTTGGCTCCAGGAAGTGAATTCCCTTGGTCATATCGTCTCAGCAGAAGGAATCAAGGTAGATCCTGCGAAAGTACAAGCTGTGCGCGAATGGAAGTCGCCTACATCACCGAATGAAATTCGGAGTTTTCTTGGTCTAGCCGGTTATTACCGAATGTTCATTGAGGGATTCTCGAAGATTTCTAGACCAACGACTCAATTACTTCGGAAGGAAGTAAAATTTCAATGGACCAGTGAGTGCGAGAAAGGTTTTCAAGAATTGAAGGATAGGTTGACTGCAATTTCAAGATAATAAAGACTGAGCCCGATAAATAATATATGCTTTATACAGATGCCTCAAGGAACGGGCTAGGATGTGTACTCATGCAGGAAGGTAAGGTGATTGCTTATGCTTCAAGACAGCTAAAGTCACATGAGCTTAATTACCCTACTCATGATCTTGAACTAGCAGCCGTGGTCCATGCGTTGAAGATTTGGAGACATTATTTATATGGATCAAAATGTGAGATCTTCACCGACCACAAGAGCCTTAAATACTTCTTTGAGCAAAAAGATCTTAATCTGCGTCAAAGAAGATGGTCAGAGCTAGTCAAATACTACGATTGCGAAATCAAGTATCACCCAGGAAAAGCGAACGTAGTCGCCGATGCGTTAAGCAGAAAGAGCCAAACTCAACTAGCATCTGTCCTTACCCAGAACGAAGAGCTAGTTAAGGAGTTTGAGAAGATGAAATTAGAAGTGGTGTTACCACCTGAGACCACTCAAGGTATCATCGCAACCCTTGTTCTAGAACCTGATCTGAGAAGTTGAATTGTTCAAGCTCAACGTCAAGATGAACAATTAGAAAAGTTAAGGCTAAAGGTGAGAACCGACACTACAAGAATTTTAACTTATAGATAACATGTAATAGACCACGTACATTAATATTAAAGTTGTCTATGTTGTGATAGACCACGTGCAGGGTGAAACGCGTGGTCTATAACAATTTTTTCATACGGTTATAGACGACGGGTTCATTCTGCGTGGTCTATTAGTGTGGTTTTCATATTATAGACCACGGGGTTCATTACGCGTGGTCTATTAGCGTAAAAATTTCATAGACAACAGGCTTTAGCCCACGTTGTCTTCCTCTCGTGTTGTTTAAATACCACGGGTCATTAACCGCGTGGTCTATCGCCCTCACTTCATTACCGAAATTAAATTTCAATTTTAGGGCTTAAGTTTTCCAGCCTTCCTTCCTTCCCTCACTTCAAGACACAATGACAGCGGCGCCTCCCTCGCTTGAGTTCACTCCTCCCCTCTCCCTCCCTCGGCCCCGGTGACTCCATCTCCCATCCCGCCTCCCGGCCGCCAGACGGCCAGACGGCGGAGTCCGAGACTGCAGACCCAACCTCCCTCCCTCCTCTCTCGGCCTCTGCCTCCCTCGACCGAGTCGACTCCTCCTCGATCCTCTCTGCCTCCGTGACCCGGTCACGCCTCCGTCTCCTCCTCCGTCTCCTCCTCCGTCTCCATCGTCGTCTGCGGTCTTGGTGGTAAGCAATTGATTCAAATTACAAAAACTGATTCTGCACCAGATTTTTCAGGTTATCTATTTATTGGTTGTTTCTCTGAAAATGTTTGAAATTCAGCGACGTGTGATTCTTTTGAATCTTTGTGTACACTGCAGTAGCTTCATAATTAAGAATTCGATCGATCATTGATTTTATCATTTTTTGCCCAAATTTACTTAGGAAGGTGAAGATGAGCGCCGTATTTGAAGGTTACGAAAAGCAATACTGCGAGCTCTCCACGAATTTGTCGAAGAAGTGTGCGTCAGCCAACCTACTTGATGGAGGTTTGTTGAAACCCTATTTCAATTTGGGAATCCATTACTAGGTTCTCATATTTTTGTTTGGTCTTATTTTATTTTCTTTTCTTTTACTTGGGAGGTCTTATATCATGCCTCTCTATCCGTTGTTAATTTTTTTTCTTCTATTTTGTTAGAGATAAAATTTCGGTTAAAAATCTAACCTTGTTATTAGTTTGCAACAATTTCAAAGAATTTTCTGTTAAGAACATGTGAACTCATGAATGTGCTGGGTCTAATTTCGCATTGCTTCCACCTACTGAAGCTAAGATTTTTTGGTATATGAAATTTACTGCATAAAATTGGCGATTTTAGACTCTAGTTCTGATTATGTTTCCCTGAGGATTTCTTTTAACTTCTTTTCTTACATGACCTTATTAGCGTAGTAAAGTTACATCTGATGAATTTTGAGTGGGAAAGATTCAAGTCGATAGCTTAAGTTGAGGGGGTAGGGCTGGATTTCTTGTTTGTTATTTTTTGGTGTAGAATTAGAGTGACATTGAGTAGACATGAACAACAAGTCAACTGATACGAGAACCTTTGTGCTGCATGAAAAATGACGACAGCAGTCCAATTATGTATCTGATGGAAATTTTAACTTTTTTCTGCCTCTTTGTAACACAACTGCAGATTTGATTTAATACGCCATGGTTGTTTTTTGTGATATCGTAATTACCTAGGTTACATGCTATTTTTTAGTGGCATCTACTCATCGATTATTGTTTTGAAAGTTACCCAAACTCTAGGGACATGGCCAAGTTTTCTCATTTGGTATGATATAAGGGAAAGATATGATTCCACATAAATAGAGCAAACTAAGGATCTGCATGTCATTGGGGGTTATTAACATGAGTGAAGCTTCTTCTTCATTTATCTAAGCACTTCAGTGAAATCATGAATTGATTCTTTCAATGGAGTGATTTCTCATATTCATTATTTATCATACTTATTTCACCTATAAATAGGTGCTCAACTGCTCATTGTAATTTCAAATTAAGAGAGAACAATATTAAGGTAGTTCCAAGTTCAAAGTACCATTTGTACAAATAAGGATCCCCTTAGGTAGGTCATATGAGTATGTGACCAAAGTCACCAAACTATGTTATATCCTCGTCTTTGCCTTTCTCTTCACTTCCATCATATACTTTAAACTGGTCATGTCGCTTTTCAAGTACACTGTTCTGTGTATATACATTCTTCCTGATTCCTCCTTTGGGACAATTCCTATTATAGTAATGATGTGTTATTCTTCCCTATTCCTTATTTAATGGATTTCAACTATAGAACTATGGCAGGTACATGAATTTTCTTCTATTATCTTATATCTAGTTGAACATTTCAGTCAAAATCTTTGTGTTGTACGCGAGGGGAGTGTTCAGAATCCTGAATTGATTCTTTCGTATTATAAGACTAATAAAACTATTTGATTATTGTGATATTGCTTTGCTTTGGATGATTGGTTTCCTCGTATTTCATATTTATAGTTTATACTTCACAGCCTTCACCTATACAAATAGGTGCTAATTGTAGTTTCAAGTCAAAAGAGAATAATATAAAAACTGTAGCCCCTTGAGAGAAGAGAGATCAAGAACACAAAGATACAACATGGATTAGCTATGTCACCTACATCCATTAATAGAATGCCCAAAAGGGCTATGGCAATGATATTATTTTCTCTTGATTTTCATATTTCAATCAATTTTACTGGTGAAACTACGTATGAGATACAGGGAAGAGAAAATCACTCCCATATCAAATCAATTATATCACATTTATAAATTAGATATATATTGCTATCTTTCAATTGCATGAAGGAATCGGTTCTTGATTTTGCAATACTCCCCCTAAGTGAAACGTAGAGATCTTGATTAAAATGCTAAACTTGAAACAAAATAATGGAATTCAAGAATTCTTAGATGCACTATAGTTTTGTGATCTAAGGACAATGGTAGATTGGCATGCCTTGACACATTTATGAAGCTAAAAGGCAGAAAGGTGTGTAAGTAAAGATAATTTTGTTTTATTGGAGAGGATAAAACTAGAATCAGTTGATATTAATTTTTATTATTGTGTTGTGAAAATTTGTAGGCACTTATATAAGGAATGTAAGAATGCAGACATTCTTGATAGATTTCGATTTGTTAATCCATATGAAATATCACACAATCCAAAGGTTGATCAGACAATGAAGTCAAATATCATAGGTAAAAGGTTGATTGGTACACGGAATAAGCAACTTGTTTTGATGCCATGCAATGTCGGGTATGTGAAAAAGATTGATATGCAGTTAATATGCTAATATGCATTGTACTTTGTGATAATTGATTACATATGTATTCTTTTTAGTTGGCATGGATTCTTATAGTTATCTATCCTCATATTGAAACTGTATATTTGATGGATCCATTGAGTGATGAGAATCATGTTTAGGAGTGGAAGTGCATCATGGAAATGTAAGTTTTTTTATATTAAAGTTTTACTTATTGTATGTGTTATGTATCTTAATCCACAATATGTATTTGCAGGGCCCTAAAAATGTTCAATATGAACATAGGAAAAAGGGGGAGATATAATCTCTTGTGGGAAATGATCAAGGTATGAAATTCTTGCCATAATTATTAAAATTATTGTCCTTTAAAATGTTGATAACTCAAATTATGCATTTCATGTAGTGTCAACAACAACCTGATGGAAGTCAATGTGGATTCTATGTCATGCGGTACATGAAAGATATTATTGATAATTATGGTTTGGATAACACCATTGCACTTCCTTTTTTGGTAATTATAATGTGACAATTTAATCAAAATTTTCTAAATACTTATCTTTAATATTTTTTTGTAATGAAATATGTCTATTTTGTTTATTTAATAGTTTTCCGAAGGCTTTTACTCGAAAAAAGAAATCGATGAAGTCCGTATAGAGTGGGCCGAGTTAGTCGTGATTATATGGTTGTTGATGATGGTAAGTTTGATACCTTTATTGAATTGAATATTTTTAGGTATTGAATTTTATTTTCACATATTGCATCTTATTTTGATCATGTAGATGGAGAGGCGAATTATATGATTGATGTTGGAGTAGAGATGGTGAAATGAAAGATTCAAGATGGTGAAATTGATATTTTTTGTGGACGAATTTAATTAGCTTGGTAGACAATATTTGTTGTGCTATAATTGTTGATTGGGAATTTTCCCGGTATTGGTAGACAATAACGTTTATGTATTGTACCTTGATTTATCTATTTATGAGACAATATATATTTATATCTATTTTGTATTATTGTTTTTTAATGACAGAAACATGTATTTTGAACTATATAATAAATAAATAAATAATTTTTTTTCGTTGACTGGTCAATAGACAACGGGCTTTTCCTCGTTGTCTATTAATATATAGACAACGGGGATGTCCGCGTGGTCTAAAACACAATAGACAACGGGGTTTAACCATTGTATAAAGCTAGAACAACGTTGTCTATAACAACATAGACAACGGGTAAACCCACGTTGTCTATGATGTAATAGACAACGGGGAATATCCATTGTATATTACAAGGCCCCCGTTGTCTATAACATGATAGACCACGGGGATTGTCCCATTGTCTATGTTGTTATAGACAACGAGGATTTCCCCGTTGTCTATAGCCGGCCCTAATAGACTATACCTTTATAGACAACGGGGTTTTCTGTAATAGATAATGGGGATTCCCCGTGGTCTATAACCAAAATTCTTGTAGTGCGAAGGATCAACAGAGTACCATGAAGCAAGAGATAATGCCCTCATGCTTGGGAACAGAATATGTGTACCCAATGATAAGATATTAAAGGAAGAAATTATGAAGGAGGCACACAACACGCCTTATACCGCTCACCCTGGAAGCACGAAAATGTATAGAGATATGAAACGAAGTTTCGTGTGGGTAGGTATGAAACAAGAGATATCGTCGTTTATCGAAAAGTGTTTGGCGTGTCAACAAGTCAAAGCGCTACACCAGAGACCACATGGAAAACTACAACCTCTTGACATTCCTGAGTTGAAATGGGACCATGTTGCTATGGATTTCATCACCAGATTACCCAAGTCCAAGCGTGGAAATACAGTCATTTGGGTAATTATAGATCGATTGACCAAAAGCGCTCATTTTATTCCCAATTCTGTGACATACAGAGCTGATAAGCTAGCCCAGATTTATGTACGTGAAATCGTACGACTGCATGGAGTTCCTGTGTCAATCACCTCAGACAGAGATTCCAAGTTCACCTCGCGATTTTGGACAAGTTTCCAAAGAGAAATGGGCACCCAGCTGAATTTCAGTACGACCTTCCATCCACAGACCGATGGACAAACAGAAAGAACCATTCAGATTCTAAAAGATATGATCAGAACCATTGTCTTAGATCGAGGAGAACAATGGGAACAATCGTTACCTTTGATCGAATTTGCTTACAATAATAGCTACCAAACAACCATCAACATGGCACCCTATGAAGCATTGTACGGCAAGAAATGTCGATCTCCCTTGTATTGGGATAAAGTTGGAGAGAAGAAAATTCTTGGCACAGAAGCAATCGAAGAAATGATTGATATCATACGCCAAATTAAGAAGAGAATTCAAGAAGCACAAGATCGTCAAAAGTCTTATGCAGATATGCGACGAACCGATTTGAAATTCGAAATCGGAGATAAGGTATTCCTCAAAGTTTCACCTACAAAAGGAGTACACAGGTTCGGAATTAAAGGAAAACTCAAACCGAGATTTATCGGACCATATGAGATTTTAGAGAAGATTGGGCTGTTGCGTACAGGTTGGCGTTACCACCCAATTTTGGTAACGTTCATAACGTATTTCATGTATCTCAATTGCGGAAGTACATTTATGACCCGAACCATGTTATCCATCAAGAAGATATAGGTCCTGAGTCTGACCTAAGCTATGAAGAGAGGCCAGAGCGCCTTCTAGATCGAAAGAATCAACAACTAAGGAACAAATCAATTCCTTTAGTTAAGAAGCATCATGGCCTAGAAGAAGCGATTTGGGAATTAGAAGAGAAGATGAAAGAGAAGTACCCTGAGCTATTTTCAGAGGTACTAAATTTCGGGATGAAATTTCTTTAAGGGGAAGAGAATGTAATACCCCAGATTTTCATAGCTTTGATTAAGCGCTAAGTACGTAATTAATTGGAGAATTAATTACGTGAGTAACTAGGAACAATGCATCCTCAGATAAGATTTCATAAAGCTATAACTTAAAGATTTATTTTAGAACTTTACAGTTGATTGATTAAATGATAAATCTTTCAATTAGTATTCTATTTCAGTGTTTATCTAGAAAGAACGAATTAAAAAAAAAATTCAATTCGTTAGAAATTTCTACATTTTTATTTGTCTTATATTGATTTTATAATTTCAAAAGTTACATTATGATATCATTATTTTTAAAGCTTATTATAGCAAAGAAATCTCTAGAAACTAAAGCTTCTTCTAGAAGCCATTTGTATGACTTGTGAAGGAAGACTACAATAGTAACCTCAAGACTTCTATATAAATGTTCCAAGCTTGTTCAATAATCCATTTTGCTCCCACTTCTCACAAAATTTTCGAAGAACACACACAAACACAACCACCGAAAATTTCTCTCTTCCAACTCAAGATCCGGACTTTCAATCTTCTTCAACTCCGTAAATCGACATCTTAAGGAGGTAGATCTCTAACCTATTTCAAGTTTTGAAGTGAAAATCAAAGTGAAAACCCACCCCCAAACCCCATATGCTTCGGCCATTTGGCCATGATCTTTACGGGTTTTTGTTTTTCGATTCTTTGTTGAGATATGCTTAAATCTATCTATATGGAGTGATGTTATGTTAAGAAATCAAAGAAAAATTTCATCTCCATACTCCTATATGGTTCGGCCATAATGGCCTTGTTCCAAGGAATTTCCGTTTTTTTGATTTTAGTTTATATATACGTAGATCTATCCTTTTTGAAGAGATTTATGCTTGATCTATGATTTAATTTGATATCTACATGAAAAACCTAAATTCTAGTTAAGAACCCTAATTATTATGTTGAAAAATAGTTGATGATTTCTTAAATTGAGTTTGTATTCATGTAATTAAACATGTCTGAGCATGATTAGAGACGATTGTGAAAATAAAAAAAAATCGAGCCCTATGAATTTTACATGAGGACCGAAAACTAGGGCCCATATTTTAATATGTTTTGGCTTTGATTTGTTTAAAATAAGCTTGTAGTTATGTAAATATATGTATATGATCTTGTTTGGCAAAAGAAATTAGAGTCTAATCCAATTCATATGAAAAACCCTAATTTATTTTGCTTATGTAATGTTAAGAACTTATTACCTTGATTTTATTTGAGTTGTTTGACTTCAAAAGTATGATCTAGTGTATAAAATTAGCTTATTTTGAATTATTGAGATTTTTCTATGCTTATACGAAAAAGTTAGATTTCGTTAGTTTGCGTATTTCAAAAGAAATTTGTGATTATGATTTGATATTTGAAGTTGATTTCAAAATATAGATTCTTATGAGTATATAACTTAATCAAGGTTCACTTGATCGAAGTTTCAAATGGAAAGATTTGAAAGCTAAAGATTTTCCTATATATATATATGGTTATGGTATCTTGTATATATATATATGGAGTCGAAAAGATCTGAGTTCTTATAAACTACCTTCTTAATAAGTTAAATAGTTTAGTTTTGGATGCATTGACCTAGCAGCTTAGCTTAATCATAAAGTATAGAGAGAGTTTGGCTCAAGAGTTTGAAACTCTTAGTTCCTCTTTCCCGTATTTATTCTTCTTATCTCTTTGTTAAGGAGAAGGAGCAAGTAAAAGCGGAATAGAGATCAAGAAAGGAAAAGCAGAAAGCTTCGAGTAAGCAAGTTACAGGTGGGCTTTCTAAACTAAAATATGTTTATGTGCAAGTTTATGAAAATGAGCATGTGAATTTTATAAAGTTAATTGACTTGCCTATTTTTGAGCATATTGCATATTGCCTATATACGAGAGAATGACGATATCGGCCCTATGCTAGACGAGCTGCTAGTAAGGGTTTGTGTACACAGGTGGCCTTTGGCCAAGGTATTTGAGAAGGAGGCCTACTTCTCAACACGAAATCTTGTAGATATGGTGTTTATTTAAGATTGTTACTGCGAGACATGTTATGATTTGAATTGTTAGCACGTGCATTGATCATGAAGTAAGTAATTTCTTAAAGCATGATTCATAGGATATTTCTTAAAACCCCTGTGAATCTAAGAAAGTGGCAAGTCGATTATATAGCTCTAAGAGCATTTTTCAGTTGTTTTGGCAATTGCCCACTGAGTGCATCAAGTACTCATGCCCTGCATGTATTTCTAAATGTGCAGGTAGTGCAGGAGATGACAATGGAGATTGAATGCTGAGCGAAGACTTTTTGTCATGTCCTATGTTTTGCCCCGAGTTTATGTCTTCACACATAAACTCAGCTACCTTTTTGCTGCCAAATAGTCCGAATAATGATGGGTTTTGAATATTTCATAACAAGTATGAATTTGTGCTAAAGATTGTGATAACAGTTTGCTAAACAAGGTTTGATTTACATTCTACTTGATCATTAGGTTAATCACAGGTTCATTGACTCATCTCTCTTTTAAAGGAAATTTTTTTATTTGAAAGTCATATGATTCTGACGTGTTATGATACAGGGTTCTGATGGGTTAGACATTTGATAAGTGATTACAACTCGAGTCAAGAAATTTTGCACTCGCTTGCTAAATAACGATTTAATATTGTTTAACTTTTGATTATCAATTGATGATAAGTTTAGAGACTCGTTTTTCCTTGGAATTTAATTTAATCATATCTGCGTGAGTCTTTCAAAATAGTTAGTCATCCCCTTTCTTTCCACCGTCGCACTCCGGTTAGTCGGTTAATCCAAGATTAGATAGGTCGAGGTGTGACACGCATATTTAATGTTGCATCTTGATTATATGAGCATGAAAGTAAGTAAGTTTATTTTAGAAGCATGCACAGGATATTTAACTGAAAACTCATGTGTGTTGCAAATGTTATGGCAAGTCAATCTTATAGCTCTAAGAGCAATGTTTCAAATGTTTTCGGCATATACCCACTGAGTGCATCTAGTACTCACGCCCTGCATATATTTCTAAATATGCAGGATGAGCTCGAGACGATGCTGGAATCGAATGTTGTGCAGAGGAGCTTCTCTAGATATCATGTCTCATGATGGTATTCTTAATTTGTTGTTGTCATGTCTTGTTTGCCCAGAGTCTTATGTCATCATACATGTTTCTCAGCCACACTTCTTGTTGTCGAGCTTTGGCCTTTGTTTGCCTTGTGTTTTGATATTTTCCCTGATGACAGTTTCATTTTGTTGTTGAGATCTCGACATTTCTGTTATGATGTCGACTTGCTTCTATGAACAAGGATTTCTTTAGAATGTCCAGAATTGTTTTGTTGGATCCAATATCGTATAAAATGCTTCTAAGTTATTGATGAGTCATGCTTTCGACCCTAGCTAACTAAAGATTTTATTTTGGTGAAAGCATGTTTGAGTTCTTACATTCATTGTAAAACTAGTCTAATCTGTGATATCAGATCAATGTCGTATTGATCTTGATTATCTTGTTCTGATTATCCGTCCTCAGCCGTCGCTTTCTACATTTGATCATCTTTGTGGTTTGAGGACCTAGAATCATCCTTTGTCAGACTCCACATTCTATCTCTTTTAGCATGCTTGAATATGCATATTCTTTGTCAGGTTTCTTTAACCTGTGGTATCAGACTATTAATGTTCGTCTTTATTCCTTTCTTTTGTTTCTTAATCCAAGTAACAACCCAATAACTTGATTAAGTAAGTCGGGGTGTTACAACATTATATGAGATTTCATTATTACAGTTTATAAAACGTATTGTTAATGAAAATAAATTCAGGTACTATTTATTTTAACCTTTGCGTTGAGTAAAGTTCGGTAAGTTAATTAAGTTTAACTTTTGGCGATAACCCACTGAGTGCTTGTTGGTACTCACGCCCTGTATTTGGTTTCTGAATATGCAGGTTGAGTTTGGGAGATGACGATGGAAGAGGAAGCTGAGTTAGGGTCCTTTGGCTGTAAATATAATTATGGCCTGAATGTCATGTCTTCACACATGACGTTCATCCATCCTTCCGTTGTCAAACTCATATGTTTTTGATGTTGACTCATGATAACCTCTTTTGTATGTTGAAGTTGTATATGAAAACTTTAAATGTTAACTTTGATCTTTTTATATGGTAGTATATGAAAACTTTAAATGTTAACTTTGATCTTTTTAGCCCTCTCCCGAGGATCTATCTTGGATGTTTAATTCACCATACATTGATTATATTCCTAGCATGCGTCTATATAATTAATTGCAACACGTAGGGGTTTTTCGTGTTTACCTTTGAATCTGTCGGGGATGAACGAGATGAACGGATCGAGACTCGTGCTTTGACCTTCTGGACTGTATCCCGATTGCCCAATCTCCAACGTCGAGTGAGGACGATCTATGGAGAATGCTACAGAAAATCACCTCCTTCTCTCTATTAATTTTCGAAAATCTCTCCCAATACTCACTAGGAATTTTCGAGAATAATGAAAGGATAAATAAGGATTAGCATTGATCTTATCTCTTAACTTATATTTATAATGCATTACCATAATCCCATTAGGAAAGGATCCATGCATATCCCATAAATATAATAATATCCTTATGGATAAAGAGGATCAAATCCTTACCATAGAGAGAGGATAGGGGCGCGATTTTCACTGTGCTACGGGCCTGGATGGGCCAAAGACAGGATCAAATGCAAGGAATAAAGATGGGCCTCAAATAAATTAATTATCTTATGTTCACCTGTAACATAAATTAATTTATAAACATTCATTCATGCCACTAGAGAATAAATCTTGACTTACCCTTTATTACGAAGTTGAGTCGGGCTTGAACTTAGACATTCTGAATCCCGTATTTAAGATATCGCACGTCCATTAAATATTTAGAGCATTCTGATCGCTAAAATAATTAATATCTTTAATTCCTTAAGTAGTACCACTCAACCTTATTATTGTACTTGAGCTAACTCAACCTGCAGGGTTTAGTACAATAAACCTTTTGAGCTCCTTAAGGGGACGTCATCATCCTAAATAGATACGACATCCTAAATGGATACGGTGACTCGATACAGATAACTAGCATGACATACAAGCACTGCCACCACCCAAGATGCGGAGAATATTGGGTTAGAACATATAACCCTCACCCATAACAAGTCAAAGTGATGGTCAACAACTCATACTCACCTAATACCTTATCGAGGTTTAGATCATCGTAAGTCACCGAGATCTTGGTTCTTCACGACGGTCAGATAGAAGAACTCATCTCACTGTGATCCATCAATACGTCGAGACGCATCCGGCATAGACAAGCAACCAAGTCAAGTCACTTCTTATCTATACGCGGCTTATACCGACAACTCGTCCTCAAGTTGTCTCGGTTGTGATTCTTTTATATCTCATTAAGCTCGACCAATCATACGGACTTACGTGATCTTCTACACAATTGTATGATCTAACTTATATATGAGATAAGGGACACGAGATATATGCAATCAAGTAATCAATTCAGATAGGAGATTGTAATAGTGGTAAAGGAAACATTGTATACAAGCTCAAACAAAGCGCTTTCAAGATACAAATCCAACAATCTCCCACTTATACTAAAGCAAACTTTTAGTATATAATGTGTCTCTCTACTAGCTATTACAAACAAAACCATCACTTTGCTTCTCCCACTTATACAAAAGTTTCCTTTCTAAATGGGTGCCATCAAGCGCAATCCAAGTCCTCGAATGTGCACTTCGTAGACTTTTTGCGGCAGGCTCTTTGTGAATGGATCCGCTAGGTTATCCGTCGTATCAATGTTTTCAATTAGCACGTCCCCTCGTCTCACGATTTCTCGTATGACATGGTACTTTCTCTCTATGTGTTTGGTCGCCTTGTGGGTCCGTGGTTCCTTCGAGTTTGCCACTTCACCTGAGTTATCACAGTAAACTATGATACTCTTGGGCAAACCAGGTACCACACCTAGATCCATGAGGTAATTCTTGAACCATACAGCCTCCTTAGAAGCCTCCGAGGCGGCTACATATTCGGCTTCCATGGTAGAGTCCGCAATGCATCGCTGCTTTGCACTCCGCCAGATCGGCTCCACCTCCCAAGGTAAACACATGGCCGAGGTAAACTTTTTCTCATCACGGTCGACTTGGAATTCGAGTGCAGATAACCCAAAGGCATTAGACTATCTGCATGGTAAACCCACCTATAATCTCGAGTCCTTTTCGGTACTTGAGTATATGCTTTACTGATCCAATGAGCTTGTCCGAGGTTAGGCGATATCTAGCTACTATGCCTACCGCATAGTAGATATCGGGTCTCGTACATAGCATTGCGTACATGAGACTTTCTACGGCGGAAGCGTAAGGAACTTGTCTCATTTCCTCTATCTCCTTTGCAGTCATAGGTGACTGCTCCTTAGATAAAGGAACACCATGTCTGAAAGGTAGCAATCCTTTCTTGGCCGTCTGCATACTAAAACGAGTAATCACAGTATCAATGTAAGACGCCTGAGATAAGCTTAACATCTTCCTCTTGCGATCTCGGTAAACCATGATCCCAAGAATGTACACTGCATCTCCTAAGTCTTTCAATTGAAACTGATCGGATAACCAACTCTTTACGTCTGATAACAACTTCACATTGTTGCCAACTAGAAGAATGTCATCTACATAAAGTGCAAGAAATACCACATCACCGTTGACATCTAAACGATACACACAACTCTCGCTAGGCAACTGGATAAATCCATAGGACTTTACCACCTCGTCAAAACGTAAGTTCCAGGATCTTGAGGCTTGCTTAAGCCCATAAATGGACTTCTTAAGCTTCCATACTAGATGCTCTTCACCCTTCACCACATAACCTTCGGGTTGCTGCATATAGATGTCTCTACCTTCCTCAAGGTAACCGTTTAGAAAAGCGGTTTTCACATCCATTTGCCAAACCTCAAGGTTGAGTGGGCTGCTATGGCCGAAGAATTTCGATGGACTTGAGCATTGCTACTGCGAAAACGTCTCATCGAAATCGATGCCCTCAATCTGAGTGTACCCTTCGCCACAAGCCTGGCTTTAAAAGCCGAAACCTCTCCATCTGAATCTCTCTTCCTCTTGTATACCCACTTACTACCTATGGCTTCCTTGCCATCTGGTAGAGGTGTCTTTTCGTATAAATCCATAGCTGTTATGGACTCAATTTCTAAGTCCATAGCGGTGTGCCATGATCTTGCATCAATGTCTTGTATCGCCTCACTGTATGTCCATGGGTCGATTATTGCCTGTTCGTTTCCTGGGACTAAATCTGAAGATTCACCCACGAACATAAATCGCTCGGGTTGACGAACAACCCTCCTACTACGATGAGGCGCTACAGGCACAATGGCAACGATGGGTGCAGTAACTTGTGGTTCTCTATCTTGCACAACTTGCTGGATAGGAGCCACTTGTACGGTCGGTATCTCCAGTGGAACTCGACCCACTTCAATTTCTTGAAGTATCTTGTGTCGATCCCTCCCACTAGACACGACATCTCGTACCTTTGGCTTAATCGGTGGTGGAATACGATCATCTTCTAATTCCTGAAGAATGATTTCAACGTTGGATTTATGGTTTGTCATATAATCCTCTTCTAAGAATCGGGCATTAGTGCTAATAATGACCTTCTGGTCCTTAGGACTATAGAATAAACCACCTTTCGTCCTCTAGGATAGCCAATAAATAGCCTTGCGTCGGATCTAGCCTCCAACTTGTCGCCTTCTTGTTCAAAGACACATGTCGGATCGCCCATATCGTTATGTGGCTTAAACCAGGCTTGCGCTCAAACCACAACTCGAAAGGGTCTTTTCGATCGACTTGGATGGTACTAGATTTAGCAAGTATGCGCCGCTTCTAAGGCATACCCCGAGCGAAATAGCAATCTTTGCATAACTCATCATTGATCTAACCATTTCCAAAAGAGTCCTATTTCTTCGCTCGACACACCATTTCTTTGTGGTGTGCACGGTGTAGTCGGGAGGTAATCCCACACTTCACTAGATAGTCCATGAACTCGTTATCTTGAGGTATTCGCCACCGCGATCAGACAGCATGACTTGATACTTTTACCAAGCTTCGTCTCCACTTCCGCCTTAAACTCTTTGAATTTCTCAAAGCATTCAGACTTGCGGTGAAGCAGGTATATGTATCCATACCTTGAGTAGTCGTTAATGAAAGTGATAAAATACTCGTACCCTCCACGAGCTTGTGTGGACATCGGTCCACACAGGTCAGAATGGACTAGCTCCAACACTTCTTTGGCTCTATAACCCTTCCTTTGAATGGTGCAGTCGACATCTTTCCTTCTATACAGATTCGCAGGCGGGAACGGAGTAATCGTGAGATTACCCAACGCCCATTCTTAGCCAGTCTTTGGATCCTATTTAGATTGATGTGATCTAATCTAAGATGCCAGAGAAATGTGGTGTCATCTTGCTAAGAAAACATTCTCTTTTTAAGGTTTGATGTAGATGCAACATAGTTATAAGTATTATGTTTAGCAGAAATAGTATAAAGCGAATTATATAATGTGCCAACACAGATAACTTCGTCATTTCTTATGATAGAAACACCACTATCAAAAATAACAGAATATCCATGAATAAATAGTTTCGAAACTAAAACAAGGTTTCGTCGAAACTCCGGCACATATAAAACGTCCTTTAAAACTAAAACTGTTCTATCAAAACATAAAGAAACATCTCCGACTGCAACGGCCTCGACTTTCGCCGTGTTTCCCATGGAGATCGTTATCTCGCCATCATGCAGCTCCCTTGTCTGCAGGAACCCCTGCAAGGTGTAACAAACATGATCAGTCGCACCCGTGTCTACTACCCAAGAATGGGTAGAACAAGTCGCTAAACATGTTTCCGTTACTAAAGCAAATGGCGTACCTTGAGCCTTAAGCATAGGGCACGTGGCCTTCCAATGCCCAGTCTTGCCGTACTTGCCCTTCTCCTTTGGCTTCTTTAAGCCTCCGGTGGCAGTCATGTTCTTGCTCCCATTACTCCCACTATTTCCCTTACCTCTGCCACCTTTGGTGCACCTTTTTCTTTTTCAATTTTGCAACGGAAAATTTGGGCCCCTAGATGTGCTAGCAAGAGCATGTGCTCCTTTACCCATAACTCCTTCCGCGGCCACGAGATCATTAAGCAACTGACTAAGTGTATACTCGGTCTTGCTCATGATCGCATTCACGCGAAAATTCTCTAAAGACTTGGGCAGTGTATTGAGGATCATATCGACCTTGGCTTCGCCGTCAATACCTCCTCCCAACTGACCAAGACTATCCATGAGATGAGTCATGTGGGAGACATGTTCATGGACCGAACTTCCTTCTTCCATCTTACACGCCAAGATTTCTCTCATTGTGTGGAAGGATCGTCGATCCGATTGCCCAAACTTACTCTCGAGACTTGACCATATTTCAGTCGCGTCTACCATCGACTGATGCTGCAGCTGCAAGCCTTTGGACATAGTAGTCATCATATAGCATTTTGCCATATTGTTCGACTTATGCCAAAGTCTGCTTGACTCTCGCTGCTCATTAGTCGATGCGTCAGTAAGGGCATCGGGTTTAGGAGTAGTGAGAACAAACATGTGTTCTTCAGCGATAAGAACATATTCCATGTTTCGTTTCCACTCGATAAAATTCAGACCGGATAAGGGATTTTGTGCGAGCATATTGATAATCGGTGTAAGAGACATATCTGAAAAGATAATGTAAACACATAAGCATACGATCGCACATAATTCGTAACAACAATATTGTAACCTTTTGATAAAACAATATTGATTGAAACCTCCAATCGCCCAAGGAATCCCACATGCAAGCCACGCGTGTGGGCGTTTACATGAACCCTCGACTGGACTAAAATATACCTTTTAGTCGTTTAATTTCAATCCATGTCAACTTATCCTTATGACAAATGAAATTAATGATTGGACCTTACTAGACCACATCACTATCGCAAGAAGGGACTTCGCGGGAAGTTGTACTCGAGGTGATGTCAAGCAATGACCACAATTTTAACTGCAGAAAATGAATTCTTAGAATTGGCATACTCACTAGGACCATACCGCTTCCAATCCAAATTCCTTTGTTATCTCATTTTAAAAATATCTCTAGAGAACTTATGAAAATCGCACATGTAATCCACGCGTGTGGACGTTTACACATGAAACTCCCACTTCTCAATAGATTTAAAATGTTTTATTTAGAAATCTCATCTAACAAACTTATGATAAACAGTGCAAGCAAGCCACGCATGTGGACGTTTACTCACAGTGCGTCTCACTTTGTATAGAGATCAAAAAGTGGAGGTCTTGACAATTTAATTTGAAAATTAATATGTCGGGTTACTTGCTTAGACTTTTGTTTCAAAAGGTTAGTCCATGCAGATCACGTAATCCTAGCATGCTTTTCTATAGAACTCAACATGTAAAACATGCTCGCAGTAATTCTAAAAATGCTTGAAAACGCGATAAACCTAGCATGCTTACTATGCGCATCCAATCACGAAACATATAATATGTTTGTCACGTAATTTAAACATACATAGCATGCTATTCTGCATAATTTAAACATCCACGACATTCAATGAACGATTAAAAATAAAATAAAAGCGTTCATCGTGGCCCACTCGTGGAACCGCACTTTCCTACCTAATCTATTACATAGAATTGCAAAGCATGATCTTCATAAACTTTGAAAAATGGGCCTCGCGTGCGGGCATGGACGGATTCGTCAAAGCGGATTGGGCCTGAAAATGGGATTCGGTGGAAAACGGGTTCGGGGCGGTTGGGCGGTCGGCCAAAAAATAGTGGGGCCGCTGAGGCACAGCCCATGCGGGCGACCGACGCGCACCGCCCGTCACGTGCCGCGTCGCGTGCTCCTCGCGGGCTATCTCACGGATGCGAAGACGACCGCGACCCGTCGAGAACGTGCGGCGACGCCATGCTCGCGGCCGCTGCGCGCTGCCTCATGGTCGACTCGCGACCGCGAGCCCGCCGCCAAGCGCCGAGGATCTCGCGCGACAACGCGCGCCCGTCGCCCGTTTGGGAATCTCACGCGACAAACGACGCATCCCTAGCGGACGCGAAGTCGCCCCCGAACGCCGAAAACGCGCGCCGCCGAGGCGTGCCGAGGCGTCTGAAAATCGCGCCCCGCACGCCTGTGCCGCCGAGCCGTGCCGCCGCCTGCCGAGAAACGCACGCAGCGGCCGGGGGCATCTTTGCGGCGCCGAGCACGCCACGCGTGCCATCGCCAGCGTGCCTTCGCGCCGTGCTTCCGGTTTCTTCGATGTGTCTTCCCGTCGTCTCGTTCTTCGTGCTTTTGTCTTCGTTCTTCTTTTACAGATAAGATTTACAGGGAAAAATCTAATCTAACCACGGATTTTCTCGGTGAAAAACAAAATCCGACAAAAAAAAAAAACGAGCCACGATGAACGATAGATCCAACAATTAATATATTGCGCACGTAATAATCAAACGTGAATTAATCCAACAGAGCCAAGATACTGAACCTCGCTCTGATACCAATTGTAGGGAAAACTAGGTTTTAGCCCTCTCCCGATGATCTATCTTGGATGTTTAATTCACCATACATTGATTATATTCCTAGCATGCGTCTATATAATTAATTGCAACATGTAGGGATTTTCTCGTGTTTACCTTTGAATCTGTCGGGGATGAACGAGATGAACGGATCGAGACTCGTACTTTGACCTTCTGGACTGTATCCCGGTTGCCCAATCTCCAACGTCGAGTGAGGACGATCTATGGAGAATGCTACAGAAAATCACCTCCTTCTCTCTATTAATTTTCGAAAATCTCTCCCAATACTCACTAGGAATTTTCGAGAATAATGATAGGATAAATAAGGATTAGCCTTGATCTTATCTCTTACATTATATTTATAATGCATTACCATAATCCTATTAGGAAAGGATCCATGCATATCCCATAAATATAATAATATCCTTATGGATAAAGAGGATCAAATCCTTACCATAGAGAGAGGATAGGGGCGCGATTTTCACTGTGCTACGGGCCTGGATGGGCCAGCCCATGGATCAAATGCAAGGAATAAAGATGGGCCTCAAATAAATTAATTATCTTATGTTCAGCCCAGAACATAAATTAATTTATAAACATTCATTCATGCCACTAGAGAATAAATCTTGACTTACCCTTTATTACCGAAGTTGAGTCGAGCTTGAACTTAGACATTACGAATCCCGTATTTAAGATATCGCACGTCCATTAATTATTTAGAGCATTACATTGCTTAAAATAATTAATATTTTTAATTCATAAGTAGTACCACTCAACCTTATTATTGTACTTGAGCTAACTCAACTGCGGGGTTTAGTACAATAAACCTTTGAGCTCCTTAAGGGGCGTCATCATCCTAAGCGGATACGGTGACTCGTCTGAGATAACTAGCATGACATACAAGCACTACCACCACCCAAGATGCGGAGAATATTTGGTTAGAACATATAACCCTCACCCATAACAAGTCAAAGTGATGGTGACGACCTCTCGGTTTACCCGTCGTTAGAGGTACCAAGACACGTCAAGATACATTTATAATCTCCTCCAACTTGAACATATAGTTCCGTACATGGGAAGTTAAGGGGTCGAACCCAAGAGAGCTGGTTGTGTTGTTACTCGAGTTGTCACAGTTTGAGTAGGAGGTTGCCCAGAGTGCAAAGGTGTCGGTGGTGGCGGTCTCGATAGTAATGTCTTGAGAGATAGATCTTGAGCGTAATATAAAATGAAACTTAAACACAAGGTAAAGAGATTAAATAACAAGTAGTTGGGCGAGGGTTCCACGTTGAGATATTGGTCAAGGCGTCGGTCATATGTTCAAGGGTTTTCACCTAGAGTGTATGTCTTGGTTAAAGGTACCAAGGGGTAGATGCCCTTTTAGGTTGTCAAGTACACCAGGCCCCCCGGCCCCAGCTTGCCCGTAGATTTTAGGACTAAGTACAGAGGCCCCCTGCCTTGCCCCCTTGCCAAGACGGTCTCCAAGATTGGTTCGTCCACCCCAATACCTTTACTCAATAGACAGCCCAACTAGCCACAGCCGGTCCAAGGGAGTGGCTCGCAGCCCTTTGCCCAAGGCCGACGGCTACAATCACCCACTCCAGCCACACTTCCCGGGACAAAGAGACACTCGATGTCGTACTCCGGCTATTGCTTGTAGCTACCCCTCCCCCCAAGGCTACCGGCCGAGTTAACGCTCAAGGAAAGGAATAACATGGGTATAAAGTCCTAGAGCTTCGGGAACACCCACTCAAGGTTCTAAGGACATTTAGACCTCACGACTTGTATGACCTTGACTCAACGTGCTTCACCCGAGCTCAACCAAACCGACTACTCACGCATAATCGACACAAACATAAAAGCAATAAACAAGAACATAATCGAAAACATACTTGAATAGAAAATCAAATGTAAATCAAAAGCATTCTCTTCCAAGCAGTTGCTCAAGCAGAGGTCATAAATACATAATATAAATTGTTTGCCCGTAGGACTTGTTTCTTCCTCACCAATCGCTCATGAAATCAAAAGAAATAAAAGAGAGAAGTTGAGAGACAATTTAGGATTGATGCTCTCTCCCGAATGTGTTGTGTGAATTATGTATCGGATATGGAGTGTAGTTGTTGTGGGAGCCTAAGTAAACTCCGCTTTGGCTTGGTCAGCGCGCGCATCCCGAGGTGACAGGTGGTGAGGGCAGCAACTTGGCTCGGGCTCTGGACCCCGACAAGAGCTCTTCTGGCTTCAGTCTGGCAGGTTTGTCTCATCCACAGTACTGTAGGTTGACCTTTCCCTTTACGGCAAAAATCAAACAGGCGGGAGAGAGGCCCTTGCCCAGAATCTTTCCTTTTGCGTGCAAGTCGCGGAGATCTTATCGCATCTCGGCTACATCCCGACTTGCTCCTCGCTCCTGCATCACCCTCGTCCTTTTCACCTCTTCCTCGTCTCGATTACCTTCTTGGCTTCACGTCGGCTCGTTGATCGTGCTCGGCTCCCATGCGTCTGAGTGTCTTGGCAAGATGTCAGAATGTCTTGCCAAGATAGTCCCTGGATTTTACCTCTCATGGAATGTGGCCTGATCTTGCCTAAAGTCCACCCCAACCTGCAATACCCCAAAGCGTGTCCTCCCAGACACAAACACACGCAAAGAACACACACAAAATGCACTCTTTCTAGGGCAAGGACTACCCCAAAAAGAGCACGAAAAACGGGCTTATCACACTCACACACTTGAACACGATTGTCCTCAAGCGTAGAAGCATTCCTTGCCCAAAAGAAAAACAAACACACAAACAACACACGCAAAAGACCAGCAAGGATAAGATGAAAACATAATAAAGATAATCCGGCATAGGCGATTAATACAGCTATGCATCAAGGCTAATCAAGATCAGGGCAAAGCAAGTTTGTGGGAGTTCCTCTCAAGCATTCAAACTCTCTGTGTTTAGGGTTTTCACGCTCAGTGATGACTTGATCAAGGAAGTGCCATAGGCTTGCCTGCCGTCTACCTTCTCTGCCCTATAGCTTGGTCTAAGTTCTCTATCCTTAGGTCTTTAGGGTTTTGTTGAGTGGCTTCTTGGCTAAGTTGGAAGTATTTAAGCTTGGGGTAAGGTTGTTTGACTTAGGTCTTGGGCAGAATGTTTTCCCATTTCCCTTGGCAAGATACTTACGGGCCTGAGCACACTTTATATTTTTGGGGGAACTTCTTTTCATTCATTTTTTTTTTCTTCTTTTTTTTTATATCATGCTCCCCCACCCTTTTTCTTTTCTACACATTTTGAATTTAAACTCATTATGCCTGCCGAAGGCTAAGGCATCTAATGTTGTGTTTTGCCCAGAATGATACCCAAGACGTATATATATCCCTCCCCTTTTTTCTTCTCTCAATCCCCAGGTCAGGGAAGAGCACAAGATAATTTAAAAGAAAACGAACAGCTCAAAGGGGCTAGCAAGGGACATGTATATCTCGGTTTATTTTCATTGTTGACCATGGCTATGAAAAGAACGCCTAAATCATCTAGAGCACTCAGACCTATAGCAGTTGGGCTTTGATCAAGACAGCAGGCAAGTTCTAGCACAACCAAGTCAAGCATCCGAATATCACACATAATAGAATTCATGCTTGCAATGATTTAGCATATACAGGCTCAATTTCTCACAGGTGTGCATGCTATGCCCCTTTTCCGTCATACTAACCTTATTGATACAAGCTAAACATGTATTACAAAGCCTATGCCAAGATCCTAACTATCATGCTCATCTCAACATGCTGGTCAACACACGCAACAGCAAAAAACAGGGGGCCATCCATACTCACACACTTTGCTCGTGGCAAAGTGTTAGACTGAATATGGTCCCCGAAAAACATAAACACGCAAACACACAACAAACAAACACAAAAACAAAAACAGAAAAATAGAAAAAACAAGAAAAAAAAAAAAAAAAAAAACAAAACAAAACCAAAAAGGGAGGATAGCTTAGGGGGATGCATGTGGGTACCTGAATCCTTGGTGGGCAAAGAATGCGAGCTGGGCAGTCTGGATTTTAGTCAAGGTCTCCTATATTCTGACAAGGGCGGCTTGAGTATCTCCTTGGCGAGCTCGGTGTTCTTGAAGGTCCCGCCTCGCCTTAGCCTTTGGCGGGTGGCAGCAACGGGCTTCTCAAGCTCTCTTTGGATGGTAAGCTTGCCGGATGGTAAGCTTGCCGTCCTCGTCCTCTACAATCTTGAGCATCTTCTTCAGTACTTTTAGGTCGAAGGTGTCCTCTCTCTCGGGGGTCATGGCAAAGTCGGGGCCAAGCAGCTCGTTCTCCTAGACAAAGTTAGTCGGCAAGTGGCACAAGGAGAGCCTCTGCTGCTCCCTGCCCATTATGCTCTTCATGTGCGAGATTGCGAATGCATAAAGTTCAGCCTCATTCTTTAGGTGCATCGCCCGGAGGATGAACAACTCGCTCGACATGGTCGCTACCGCTATCCTTTTGCCAAAGAGATTGTATGAGAGGATCCGGTGGCAAACTTGCATGGCTGGGTCCTTGAGGGCTGTCCCCTTGGCGTCACATGACTTGAACTGTGCGCCATCCTTTCGGATTAGTTTTCCCCAAATCCCGGACCATTTCCCGTCAGTAAAGTTTGGTACCACCTTGGCTGCTCCCCTGTAGCTGGCTCCCTTTGCTTCCATCAATGTTACCATGTTCAGAGCTTGGTTGAGCTCATCAACCGTAAACTCCCTTCGCTCCCCGATGAGAGTAAACTGGATACCTACTGGCACCCCTTTGTCATGATCTATGTCAAGATCCCCGTAAAAATCCTTCACCATCGACACGTACACTGTGGTGTCCCATTCGAGAAACTTCCCCCATCCTATTCCCTTAAACAACCTCTCGACATCCTCCTTGACTCCCAGTTGCTCGAGGAGGGTGGATTCCAGCCGCTTTGGCACAACCAACTCCTTGGTTTTGACGAGCTCCTTGTTGTTCACGGTGTAGGCCTTCCCTCTCTTTGACGAACGCATCGTGATCTTTGCTCTCTTCGTCGACCGTTCTCCAGTGAGGAAGACGTCTTCTTCCTCGATCTCTTCCGCCGGGTCGTTCCCTTCGTCCTTGCCTTCTCCGAGAGCATCGCCGGAGCTCCCCTCCTCGGAAACCTCCTTCTCCTCCGGCACTTTGGTTTTGTGCCGGCAGACCCGGTGTGAGAGGGGGTCGGCGGCGTCTTCTTCGATAATGAGGCGGTAGGAGTCTCCTTCATTTTCCTTTTTCCAGCGGAGGGGATGACTTCTTTCTTTTTCTCCGATGCTTTTTCCGGCTCCTTCTCCGGTGTCTTCTCGGGTGTGGGTTGTTCTTCTTCCTCAGCGTCCACCTCCACGTGAATGTCGTGGAGTGTGGGTGCTTCTTCTGTTTCTTCGGCGATCTCAGTGGGGGGAGCGCCGTCAGCCTTGCCAGCTGCAGCGCCTCATTTTCGCCTTATCTTGAGTTTCTTCTTGACCTGCAGTTTTAAGAAAATACGCTCCTCGAGAAAGAATCAATCCGCTCAAGGAGCAAGTCAAAATAACGAGGGTGGGCTTCCCCACTCACACACTTTGCCTGAGGCAAAGTGTTAAAAGTGGTTAAGACCACCCCTTTGACAAAAAAATGGAATGAAATGTACGCGGTTAAAATCATACCATGTCGGGTTGCCTCCCGGAAGCGCTGTTGTTTAACGTCGTTAGCTCGATGTCGTCCTTGAGATCATACGTCTTGAGGATCCTCTTGAGGAACCTCGTGAGGCTCTTCTTGCTCAGCGTCCCATTCTCTGAGTCTTCAGTCGTGCCCATGGTAGGTTTTAAGTCTGCTTCCGTTCACCTTGAACACTTTCTTGCCGTCCATGTCGCTTATCTCCACGGCTCCGTTTAGATGTTGGGCGTGCACGATGTAAGGTCCCACCCACTTGGTGGTCAGCTTGCCAGAGGCATAGCGGAACCTGTTTTTATAGAGTAGCACCATTTGCCCATTCTCGAACTTCTTTTCTTTGATTAAAAGATCATGGGATCTTTTGAGCCTATCCTTGTATATAGCGGCATTATCATAGGCTTCGAGGCGAATCTCCTCGAGCTCTTGTATGTCAAGCTTGCGCTTCTCTCCTGCCTCATCCCAGTCAAAGTTGAGCTTGCGGATTGCCCAGTACGCCTTGTCTTCCAGCTCGACTGGCAGGTGACACATCTTGCCAAACACCATCCGGTAAGGAGACATTCCAAACGGTGTTTTGAAGGTTGTCCGGTATGCCCATAGTGCATCGTCGAGGTGAGTGCTCCACTCCTTCTTGCTCTCTCCCAAGGCCTTCCTCAAGATGGTCTTTATAATGCGGTTTGAGAGCTCAGCTTGGCCATTGGCTTGAGGATGGTAGGCGGTGAACATTCGGTGATGCACCCCATATTTCTTGAGCAAGCTGCCAATGGTGGCATTGTAGAAGTGGGTACCCCGATCACTGATTATAGCTCTTGGCACACCGAACCGGCTGAAGATGTTTGACTTGAGAAAAATGGCTACGGTCCTTGCGTCCGCCTTGGCCGTGGCCTCGCTTCTACCCATTTTGACACGTAGTCCATCGCTAGGAGTATGTATTGGTTTCCCTTAGAGTTTGGCAAGGGGCCCATGAAATCCATGCCCCACATGTCGAATATTTCCACTGGCAAGATAGGTACCAAGGGCATCTCATTACTTCTTGAGACGTTGCCCTCACGTTGGCACTTATCGCATTCTCGGCACTTCTCGTAGCTATCCTTAAAGATAGTGGGCAAGTAGAACCCACAATCAAGGATCTTCGTTGCCGTTCTCTTGTGCCCAAAATATCCGCCGCACTCCTTCTCATGGCAGTGCTCAAGGATGCTCTTTTGCTCACCTTCCGGAACACATCTCCTCAAGATCAAGTCCGAGCATTGCTTCCACAAGTATGGGTCATCCCATACGTATTGTCGACTCTCCTTCTTGATTTTGTTCCTCTGGTGTGTTAGCATCCCCACGGGCAACACTCTGGTCACGATGTAGTTCACCAAGTCAGCGTACCACGGCTCCTTGGCGTAGATCTCGAGTAGCTCCTCGTTTGGAAATGTTGCTCGGATTGGATCTCCTTCATCCTTTCTCAAAATTCTGCACAAGTGGTCGGCCACTTGATTTTGGGATCCACTCTTGTCTTTGATCTCAACGTCGAACTCCTGGAGGAGGAGTATCCACCGTATAAGCCTTGGCTTTGTGTCCTTCTTTGCCATGAGATATTTTAAGGCGGCGTGGTCGGTGTAAACCACCGTCTTGCTCCCAAAGAGGTAGGAGCAAAATTTCTCGAAGGCAAACACCACGGCAAGAAGCTCCTTCTCCGTGGTCGTGTAATTGATCTGCGGTCCGGTGAGGGTCTTCGATGCATAGTAGATGACGAAGCTCTCCTTGCCAATTTTCTGCCCAAGCACCGCGCCAACAGCGTATCCGCTAGCGTCGCACATCAGCTCAAAGGGCATGCCCCATTCGGGTGGCCTTATGATGGGCGCTGTGACAAGGTGCTCCTTCAATATCTGGAAAGCTTCTTTACATGCATCGTCGAACTCCCACGGTACATCGTTCTGGAGGAGGCGGTTCATTGGTTGTGCTATCTTGGCGAAGTCCTTGACAAACCGCCGATAGAATCCAGCATGGCCAAGGAATCCCCGAAGCTGCTTGATGTTGGTGGGATAAGGCAGCTTGGCTATGATCTCCACCTTGGCTTTGTCTACCTCAATGCCCTTCTCAGAGATAACATGCCCGAGGACAATTCCCTCTCTGACCATGAAGTGGCACTTCTCATTATTCAGCACAAGGTCCTTCTCCACGCACCTCTGCAGAACTAACTCAAGATGCTCTATACATTGTTTAAACGTCTTGTCATACACAGTAAAGTCATCCATGAACACCTCAATGCATTGCTCAAGCAAATCAGAAAATATACTCATCATGCATCTTTGAAATGTCCCCGGAGCATTGCATAAACCAAATGGCATACGACGATATGCAAATGTGCCAAACGGGCAAGTGAATGTAGTCTTATCTTGATCTTCTAATGCCACACATATTTGCATATAACCAGAGTAGCCGTCAAGGAAGCAGAAATACCTGTTCCCGGCGAGTCTCTCAAGCATCTGGTCAATGAACGGCAAGGGGAAGTGGTCTTTCCTGGTCACCTTGTTGAGCTTTCTGTAATCAATGCAAACCCTCCAGCCTGTCTGGAGTCTCATCGCGACCAGTTCCTTGCCTTCGTTCTCGACTACCTGTACGTCAGATTTCTTTGGCACGACGTGGATCGGGCTGACCCACCGGCTGTCCGAGACAGGGTAAATGAGGCCCAACTCAAAGAGTTTGAGTATCTCCACCTTGACAACTTCTTTCATTACCGGGTTGAGCTTCCTCTGGGGGTCTCTGACCGGTACGGCGTCGTCCTCGAGCAAGATGTAGTGTTGACAAACAGTAGGGCTGATGCCCTTGAGGTCGGCTAAGGTCCAGCCGATGGCCTCCTTATACTTGCTCAAGACAGCCCTCGTCTCTTCTTCTTCTTTGATCGTCAGCTCGAAACTTATGATTACTGGCAACGTCTCATTGGCTCCGAGGTAGATATACTTTAAGTGCTTCGGTAGGCGTTTGAGCTGTAGCTTGGGGGCTTTCCTCAAGGAAGGTTGCATCATCTCCTTGTCATGCACTAGCGGTGATTGATAGCTTGGTTGATCGTCCCCGCTTTGGTCAGCTTCTACCTCAAGCACTTCGGTTGCCTTGACCTCCTCCTTGTCGAGATATTCTAGGTCTTCGGTGTGTCCTTGAATGATTATGTCGTAGACGTCCTTGATCACTACGTTGGCAGAGTATCGCTCAACATCCTTCTCAGTGAGACTGACAAAGTCCACCATCTCGGTGTCGATCGGAAATTGCTCGGCCTTGTAGATATCAAAGGTGACCGTCTCCCCAGCGAATTTGCATGTGAGCTTCCCCGTATCACAGTCGATTAAAGTTCGGGCCGTCTTGAGAACGGCTCGCCTAGCGAGATGAGTCGCTTCGTCCGTCATCGCCCATATTTAGAACGTAAAATCGGCCGAAAATAAGGTCCCGCACTCGACGAGAACATCTCAACGATCCCTTCGGGATAGACACTTGACTTGTCTGCCAGTTGAATTTTAACACAAGATGGTCGGAGTGGTTCGAGTTTCAACTCTTGATAGATAGATAGGGGCATTACGTTGATTGATGCCCCAAGATCGAGCATAGCTTGGTCTATCCTCGTTGTCCCGATCACACAAGGTATATAGAACATTCCGGGATCGGTACACTTGATTGGAAGGTCTCGCTTGAGCACGGCTGAGACGTTCTCCCCCATTTCGAACTTAGCATCGTCCGTGTATTTGAATCTCTTGGTACACAGCTCCTTGAGGAACTTGGCGCACCTCGGCATCGAGGTCAAAGCGGTGATCAAAGGTATGTTGATCTCTACCTTTTTAAAGATCTTGATCATTTCATTCATCTCTTCGGCTTCTTTGTTCCTTGCCAACCTCCCTGGGAAGGGAGGTCTGATCTTGATCTCCGTTTTGTCTGCTACCTTGGGCAAAGAAGCCTTCGCCTCAGGTTCGGGCTCCTTGACCAAGTCCTCGACTTCGTCGGTTATGTCTTCTATCTCGACTGTCTCCTTGACTGGGGCTCCCTCCCTACCTGGCAATTTCTTTCCGCTCCTCAAGTTGATTGCGTTGACGTGTGCATTGGGTTGGATTTGCACTTGAGCAGGAAGTGTCCCTTGCTTTTGGTTGAGCTTTGATATCTCTTGCGTCAAGGTGTTCAGCTGAGTCAGTACAAATTGTAGGACTCCTCTTGTCTCTGTTTTGAACTTGTCGAGGTCTTGCACTATCCTTCCTTGGGTAGCTCCTTGATTGTGCACTATCTCGGCTAAAGATGGCCGAGCTTGAGGTGGATTCTGCCAAGGAGGTGCTTGATAATGTGTGCCTCCGTACCTCAAGTTCTCATGATTTTTCCACGGTGGATTGTACGGGTTAAGCGGGCTTCGACCTTGAGCGCTTCCTCCACCACCGTTGTCGACATGCCCAAAGGCATTCACTTCTTCTTCTTCAGCCACTTGTAGACACTCGTCCGTGTTGTGGGTGGTGGCAAAGCAAAGTCGACACGCTGACATTCTTCTTGGCCATAGAGGGCCTCATCAAGTCCATCATTTGTTTCATCATGGCCTTCATATCTTTCATGTCGGATCCGTGCGAAGTGGTAGCTTCTTGGCTGGGCATCGTCTTGACCATTGCGTTGGCATCATCCCGAGACTCTTCAGCCAAGTCTACGAGTAGTTTGAATGCCTCGCTGGGTTGCTTGTTGAGTATGGAACCTCCGCATGCAGCACTCACCAGCTGCCTCTGACTCGCCCTCAAGCCATTCACATAATATTCGATCGATCTTGATCGAGATTTGGTGATTGGGACACTTTGCCAAGATGGATTTGAAACGACACCAATAGTCGTGACACCGCCTCGCCATTCCCCATCCGGAGGAACTCATCCTTTCCTCACGCTTTGTATCCTTGAGATGTGATAGTATCTCTCAAGAAATTTCTGTTGGAGCCCCGCCCAAGTAGTGACACTACCGTAGCAAAGTGTCTGACCACTCGAGCACCGTCATGGAGAGTGAATGGAAAGGATATGAGTCGGATGTAATCTTTCTTAACTCGTCTCTGCACCTTATTGTGCTACACACCATTTCAAGTCACGGAGATGACGCTGGGGTCCTCTCCGGCATATCAAGCTTGGCAAGATCTGCATAAAAGAGTGCCTCGGCCCCGCTTGTCCTCGTTCTCGGCAAGGTGATGCCCAAGGACTGAGACTATTGTTGTTCGGGAACATCATCTCCCGAAGCGTCTGCTCTCTAGGAGATGATGGGTTTTGTGGATTCCTCTCCTCCATGTTGTCTTGCCTTGGTACGTGCCTCCTCAAGACAGGGGCGTTTCTCCTCAGCTTGCCTCTTCTTCTCCGAATGGTTCTCTCAATCTCTGGGTCAAACAGGAGCTCTCCGTCCTCGCCTGCAAGGTTAGGTCGGAGCATGCAAAAACCAAACAAAAAATAAAAAAGTGAATAACAACACAAGAATAGCGTAGCTCCCCGGCAACGGCGCCAATCTGATGACCTCTCGGTTTACCCGTCGTTAGAGGTACCAAGACACGTCAAGATACATTTATAATCTCCTCCAACTTGAACATATAGTTCCGTACATGGAAAGTTAAGGGTCGAACCCAAGAGAGCTGGTTGTGTTGTTACTCGAGTTGTCACGGTTTGAGTAGGAGGTTGCCTGGAGGGCAAGGTGTCATCGGTGACGGTCTCGATAGTAATGTCTTGAGAGATAGATCTTGAGCGTAATATAAACTGAAACTTAAACACAAGGTAAAAGATTAAATAACAAGTAGTTGGGCAAGGGTTCCATGACGTTGAGATATTGGTCAAGACGCCGGTCATAGGTTCAAGGTTTTCACCTAGAGTGTATGTCGTGGTTAAAGGTACCAAGGGTAGATGCCCTTTAAGGTTGTCACGTACACCAGTCCCCCACCCTAGCTTGCCGTAGATTTTAGGACTAACTGAGGCCCCCGCCTTGCCCCCTGCCAAGACGGTCTCCAAGATTGGTTCGTCCGCCCCAACACCTTTACTCACTAGACAGCCCAACTAGCCACTGTACCGGGTCTAAGGAGTGGCTCATGATCCTTGCCCAAGGCCGACGGCTACAATCACCCACTCCAGCCGCACTTCCCGGGACAAAGAGACACTCGATGTCGTACTCCAGCTATTGCTAGTAGCTACCCCTCCCCCCAAGGCTACCGGCTGAGTTAACGCTCAAGGAAAGGAATAACATGGGTATAAAGGCCTAGAGCTTCGGGAACACCCACTCAAGGTTCTAAGGACATTTAGACCTCACGACTTATATGACCTTGACTCAACGTGCTTCACCCCGAGCTCAACCAAACCGACTACTCACGCATAATCGACACAAACATAAAAGCAATAAACAAGAACATAATCGAAACATACTTGAATAGAAAATCAAAGGTAAATTAAAAGCATTCTCTGCCAAGCAGTTGCTCAAGCAGATGTCATAAATACATAATATAAATTGTTTGCCCGTAGGACTTGTTTCTTCCTCACCAATCGCTCATGAAATGCAAGAGAAATAAACGAGAGAAGTTGAGAGAGAATTTAGGATTGATTCTCTCTCCCGAATGTGTTGTGTGAATTGTGTATCGGATATGGAGTGTAGTTGTTGTGGGAGCCTAAGTAAACTCCACTTTGGCTTGGTCAGTGCACACATCCCGAGGCAGCAGGTGGTGAGGGCAGCAGCTTGGCTCGGGCTTTGGACCCCGACAAGAGCTCTTCGGCGCCGATGCAGCGGTTTGTCTCATCCACAAGACCGCAGGTTGACCTTTCCTTTATGGCAAAATCAAACAAAGTGCGAGAGGCCCTTGCCCAGAATCTTTCCTTTTGCGTGCAAGTCTGCCAGAGATCTTGTCTGCATCTCCCAGCTGCATCCTGACTTCCTCCTCTGTCCCCTGCATTACTCCTCGTCCTTTTCACCTCTCTTCCTCGTCTCGATTACCTTCTTGGCTTCACGTCAGCTCGTTGATCAGGCTCAGCTCCCATGCGGTACAGTGTCTTGGCAAGATGTCAGAATGTCTTGCCGAGATAGTCCTCGGGATTTTTACCTCTCTCATGGAATGTGGCCTGATCTTGCCCAAAGTCCACCCCAACCTGCAATACCCCAAAGCGTGTGCTCCCAGACACAAACACACGCAAAGAACACACACAAAATGCACTATTTCTAGGGCAAGGACTACCACAAAAAGAGCACGAAAAACGGGCTCGTCAGATGGTCGCAACTCATACTCACCTAATACCTTATCGAGGTTTAGATCATCGTAAGTCACCGAGATCTTGGTTCTTCACGACGGTCAGATAGAAGAACTCATCTCACTGTGATCCATCAATACGTCGAGACGCGCCCAAGCATAGACAAGCAACCAAGTCAAGTCACTTCTTATCTATATCATGACTATACCGACAACTCGTCCTCAAGTTGTCTCGGTGTGATTCTTTTATATCTCATTGCTTCGACCAATCATATGGACTTCGTGATCTTCTACACACCGTATGATCTAACTTATATATGAGATAAGGGACATGATATATGCAATCAAGTAATCAATTCAGATAGGAGATTGTAATAGTGGTAATAGGAAACATTGTATACAAGCTCAACCAAAACTTCTTTCAGTATACAAATCCAACATGATGTTCGTCTTTATTCCTTTCTTTTCTTTCTTAATCCACGTAACAGTCCAATAACTTGATTAAGTAAGTCGGGGTGTTACAACATTATATGAGATTGCATTATTACAGTTTATAAAACGTATTGTTAATGAAAATAAATTCAGGTACTATTTATTTTAACCTTTGCGTTGAGTAAAGTTCGGTAAGTTAATTAAGTTTAACTTTTGGCGATAACCCACTGAGTGCTTGTTGGTACTCACGCCCTGCATCTGGTTTCTGAATATGCAGGTTGAGTTTGGGAGATGACGATGGAAGAGGAAGCTGAGTTTGGGTCCTTTTGCTGTAAATATAATTATGCCCTGAATGTCATGTCTTCACACATGACGTTCATCCATCCTTCCGTTGTCAAACTCATATGTTTTTGATGTTGACTCATGATAACCTCTTTTGTATGTTGAAGTTTTATATGAAAACTTTAAATGTTAACTTTGATCTTTTCATATGGTTGTCAATTAATTAGTTAAACCCTTTTTATCTCGAAAGTCATTGCAGATTGGAATTTAGTATATTCGTATCATAACCAGTCATAGCCTGATTACTTAGTTAATCACTTAATTAAGTAGTTGGTGTTTGGTTTCATTTTATGCTTATTCTTGGTTTTGTTTTGCATGTCATATTCAGTTGTTTGCCCTATTTATGCTGTTGGTTTTATTAGTATTTATCGATTCGGACTTACTTGGTTTGTTTCGATGTTTTGTAAAAAAAGGCATCAAATAGGATGAAATGGATCTACCAATGATAAAGTATATTGAAGAACATCTCGATAGGAGTTCATAGCCACAAACAGATCACAATTCGGAGTTCGGACGTGAGAGAACGGAGCTAAACATCGTAGTCGCAAGACATGCGACGCGCCAAGACGCCGCCGCCCGCATGCCGCGCGATCGCCGCGCCCGCTGCATCGCCAACGCCCGCTGCACGTCGCACGCCGAGTCCGCGCACCCATTTTCCCCCTCGTCCAACGCTCAGTGCCGAGCACTCGCCTAGCGTCCGATGCACCACCCGGCGCTCACGACGTAGCACCCGCGTGCCAGCTCCGCACCACCCGACGCTCACGATACAGCACCGTGTGCGCCCCCCACCACCCGGCGCTCGCGACACAGCGCCCGCGTGCCAGCTCCTCACCACCCGGCGCTCGCGCCACAGCCGCGTTGTCGCGATCTTCCGCGTTGCCCTCAATGCCGCGCACTATCCCCGCTGGCCAGCCGGGCGCCGCGGCACGCCTCCGCCGCCCACGCACGCTGTCACCCTATGCTCGCCCATCCCTTGCGCACTCTCACGTTGTCCGCGCTCGCTCATCTCCCAGCGCCCGCTCAGCCTATCTTGCACGCTCGTTCACCTTGAGCCGGTGTTCACTCTCAATATAGAAGGAAAAGTTCTTGGCCCAAGCGGAGAAGAGATGATTAGAGATAGTGCTGTAATACCCCGCCTTTTTAAGCTTCGCTTTGCATGGCACGTTTTTCGAGAAAAGGTCAAAGGTTGACTTTTGTTTCGTGATGCGACCGTCACGAAACCTCGTGCGTTAGAAGAGTGTCTTATGACTAATTCATAGACACTAAGTATGCGTGTTTTCGACCACCCATGAAGGTTTCGCACCGGAAGTTATCGAAAACCGACTTTTCATTGGTCTTTAAAAGCATATCTTGTTTATAGTCATTGTGTCCGTATTTTATTTCGTGTCCATGGGTACCAAGTTTGCTAAATTTGAGTCCGCTTGCAAAAGTTGCGCCGGTTTTTATGTTGAAAAGGGTCATTTATGCAAGCATGCAAGCACTCGCTTTTCCTATAAATAGGAGGCTAGGCCTTCATTTTCAACGCTCATTTCCTTCGCCTCCGTGTTTACGGAAGAGCCGAGCAGCCTGTGTACGCCGCGAAGTCACGGAGGAGTGGGGATCGAGCCGGGAGGCTCACGGCGGGCGCCATCATGCGCCGCCGAGCCACCACCGCCGATCAACCACCCCGGCAGCCCATTTTTCGGTTTTTGTCCTTTCTTGTTTTGATTCCGCCTTTTAGTAGATCGATAGCATAGAACTCGGGATTCTAAAGCGACGGACGGGAAAACGGCCGAGGTCGCCGATTCGCCGGCGCAAACCGCCGCCGAATCGCCGCCGCCGCCGCCGTGAGTTGTGGTCGCCGCTTGCGGCCGACGAGCCACCTTTTGCCACGGGTCCTTTAGGTTTTGAGTTCCGCCATGCATTCTACTAAAGTACCGATTCCGCTTTTTCGCTTTTTTCGCTTCGCATGTCGGATGTTTTCCGCTGCTTCGAGTTTTCTAAAGGAAGACATGCCCGGTTATCCATTTTCAACGCCGCTTGTCATTCCATGTTCGCCGTTATGCATATTGCTTATGTTTCCATTTTCATGCATCGATTTTGGATGGTTTATCCTAGATCCGGGATAGCATCGATTTTAAGCTTCTTCACGCTAAGATTTGAGTCAACTTGCATGCATGCATATTTTGAAAGTACCCTATTATAGGTCTTGATGCCTCGAATATATTTCCTTCCGATCGAGTTGATTTGAAAACCCGAGAGTGCCAAATGTGGGTTCGTAAAGTCGAAACCCTAATTTTGCTACGATCGTCGCTTGATCACGTTGTTGCTTTGCTTTGTGGGAAGTGACCCCAAAAGTTGTTCCGCCTTGTTACTGTGTACCTACCAAAGGCGATCGGTGAAGTCATCGGATCCGTAGATATCTCCCGCCGACGCTTTCTGCTCAGTTGGGTTATATATGCTTATTTTGAGTTATTTACTCGATATTTCAAAATAAAACATGTACGCCAGAAATGTTTTTGTGAAATTATTATCGTATTCTCGATCCAAGATATGGTTCTATCATGGTTGTGCACGGATCTCTATTCGTGGGTTGATCACCATCTCGAGTATTGATCATAAGGGATAGACCCCAACACGTGGTTATGGTTCGGCGGATAGACCCCTAAGTCCACACGGAAATGGTAATGAGGTGGTTATGGTTCGATGGGATTTCAATCAAGTCCACACCGAGTTAGCCTACCGGATACGCCCGCGCGGGCCGATCGGATATGTTCCGGCCGAATGAATGTCATGTGACGGGTCTGGGGGGATACGCCCGAGCCGTGGTTCATGGTTCTATGATGGGAGTAACAAGAATAACGGATCGTATCGAAAATGAAAATCTATTTTGCTTACTTAGAAGTGGATTTACGCTTTAAAACCTTCTAAGGTAAGTGCTCTAAACACGCCTCATGATTCTTTTGATTTATGATAAAACCCCACCGAGTGCGCTAGTACTCACCCCAAACTCTTTTTCAAATCTTTTCACGTATGGAGAGGGCCGGACGGGCGACGCCGGGGGTGGAGTCATGGGTTCTTCATGCTATGCTTCCGCGATGTTGTGTTATATACGCACTCGATAATTATGTATTCTTGTCCCTTATTTGCTTTCCGATTGGGAACAAGATTTGTTATGTTATTCTCACGTGAGTCTCGATACGAGCATGCTATGTGGTCGACCGGTCTAGTCGATGTGATGTAATGCTATTTTGCTTTCTCGCATTACTTATAATAAACCAAGATCATGTTTTTCCGAGGTTATGATATCGATATTATTCTGTTGGTGGATTGTTTGTGCACCCTCCCTTCGTGATATGTCCTAGTTATAGAGGAGATGTCGCCCGATTTCATGGTCACATCTTCTTATCATGTATGTTATATGTATCCCCTTCTTCCCCGCTTAACCTCACCCCTAATCACACCCCGCATCCGTGCCTTCCTGAATCGGGGGGCGTGATAAAGATGGTATCGAGCTTTGTTCTCGCCCCGACATCTACATCTTTCTTATCCGATACCGCTGGTATCGAGCAATGTTCTCGCTTTCTAGTGTTCATAATTGTTTGATATCAAAGCGCTCGTTTGCTTTATATCATGTGCGTTTGAAATTGAGTGTTTAGAACTTGTTCTTCTAAACTGCTCATCGTGCATGCCTACCCTCACCACCGTCATCCGCCTCCTTTAAAAAGGGACGAGGTATGTGTTTATTTGCTGATGCTTTATGTGGCTATGTGATGCTTGATATGATCTTGGTTTCATGTGCTTTGGCATGGTAAGAGTTTACGCGATGTAAACGTGATGTGGATGAGGTATGGTTGGATGGTGATGTGGATGTGGAAGTGATTGTTGATGGAACAAAAAGGGCCTGTGTGGCTGTGATGTGAAAATCGTTTATATGATATGATGTGATTGATGTGATCACGTATGGTTGATGTAAGTCTATGTGTTTACATAGCAATATATTGTTGATTGAAAATCTTGTTTATTTTGATAAACGAGTGCTTGTAAGTGAACTCGATTTGCTTACGTGATTATATCGATATATCGATATTGATATGATATGTGTTGAAATGAACATGTGTATGAGATATGATTACCCGTATGACCGGGATGGTAAAGGAAACGTGAATATTTGTTGTTGTTTTATGGTGAACTAACATGTAGGTTTATGGATATTCAAAGGGCCCGCATAACGCTGGTTAAGATCTCACGAATGGATGAGCATATCCGTAAATTCGTGGAATGTACCCGGAATATTCATGAGCCATTGGGAGTATTTTCGGAAGATTTGTCAAGTTATGGAGAAAGGTTCGAGACAAGTGGGAAAGTGTCGAATACGAGGCCTACTATCGGATGACCGAAAGGCTACCGACGGTTGGCAACCATGGGCTAGAAAGCAAGGACATGTGTTGTTCGGGACGGATCCTATCACGAGGCACCTTACCTTGACTTTACCGAGTTCGCCGCCGAGTATGGAGACAAAGGGACCGACCACCGAGGTATACCATCCGAGGAGGATGTGGTTGCGCAGACACCTCGAGGACCGATCCGATCGATGATAGGGATGATGTTCCCAAGAGCCATTGGGAGAACAACCATCAATCAGCGATCACCAAGGCATCAGATACACCGCCACTACACCTCCATCGACGATCCTTACCTTCCGGAGGACCCGAACGACTTTGAGGCGTGAACTTCCGTGACGAGAGATATTGTCCGTCCGATGCTGGCGTGGAAGAAGCCCAGATCGAATCTTCATGCCACCGAACCGCGTCAGCCGGCATCCGTGGAAGGCGACTCGAGGAAGAAGAGAGGACCCAGATGAGAACGAGGAGGATAGTGAGGATTCGGAGGACCCGGTGATCCAGATAGCCGATGACTCTGATGAGATCGGGCACATTGAGGAAGGGCAAGCGCCAGAGACAGGACTCAGCACGCCTTTTCACCGATACTCGTGCAATCGAGCACGTACTGACGGGATCATACCCAAGAGAGGCTTGCTTCCATGCAGGATCGCTTTTCTGAAGCGGCAGCCCGAATTCAAGCCCTGATTGGAAGGGAAAGAGAGGATGAGGAGAGACAGAATGGAACCGCTGGGACGAGCGGGGAATAGTGGATGGATATGGAGGACAGAGATCTAGGTAGTCGGTGTGTACAGTGACAGTCGCAGAGTCTGCTAGAAGCATGGACAGAGCGGCATCTTTTGACAGTGACCGGAGTCAGATTCTTTTGCTCATATCTGACCTTTTTGACTGACATACCTTGATCTTGTATTTTGACAGTCCTTCATGGACACTGAATATTACTGATACTAACGCTGTCTATGACAGGATGTTTATGTTTGATGCTTATATGTGATATGAGCTATGCCATGATGATATATGATCTATGTGATGTGTGATGATGATGTTATGTGAAATGCATAACGATGATATGTTGACAGGATTGCATGATTATATGTGATCGTGCGTGATATGTGATATATGTGATGATATGTGATATGGGTGATGATATATGTTATGCGATGATACCCGGTTATCTATGCGAAAGCGTTTCTAATGTTTCAAACGCCGGTACGTAATGCCGAGAACAAGGAACCGAGGAACAATAACGTGGAAGAAGCCCAGAACCACCTTTGGTTCAGCCGGCATGCGATCGAGAGTTTTCGCAGCGTAATCCCCCACATTCGACGGTCTCGCGAACCGATCGACGCCGAGAACCGGATACGATCCACCGAAGGATCTTCGAATACATCGGCCGCGAAGAAGCGTAAAAGCTGAATTGCGCGATCTTTCGCCTAACCGATGAGGCTGATTTTGGGAACCGTGAGAAGGACCCTAACACCGTGACAAGGGCAAGGTATACGGGAAGATTTCAAGGAAGAACTCATGGAAAGTACGCGCTCGGGCGCTTATGTGCGAGAAGGCAAAACGAGTTCGAATCTTCGCCAAGGAAGAAGGACGGTCACCGAGCACGATCGCCGCTCAATCGCTCGTCACGCTATGCTACGCACTGGTTGGCACCGAGGTCGCCAGGCGCATGTGTTCAGAGAGGACCACCGAGATCGAATTTCGCCGTCACCGTGAGATCCGACGATGCGCAGCCCTCGAACCGGCATTAAACATTGAGTCAATGTTGCCCCAAGAGAGAACGATGCCACCCGGACAGCCATCCGACGGAGGAAGAGGTAAGAGGAAATGGAAGATCGAGGAAAGGCAATCAGTGTTCCAAGGAACCAGAGCGGTCCAAAGGATTCCAAGGAATCAAGGCATTCAAGAGAGAGAAAGGCAACCTTGGGAAGGAATTTCCAACCCATGCGGGGGTGGAAAACCTTGGTGCCGTAAATGCCAAAGGAATCATTTCGCGAAAGTGCAAGGTAGCACCGAAAGTGCTATCGTTGTAAGAAGTCCGACATTACGCCGAGATTGTCCGTTAGAGGGCCAGCAGCAGGTACCGCCAAGAAGGCAAAGATCCAGCCCGCAGAGGCGTAATCATGCTCCGCCGAGGACAAACAACGGAGCAGAGGTCACCCTAGGCCAAGAAACCAAAGGCCACCGCAGCAAGCAAGGGTGTACGCTGAATCGAAAGCAGCAGCTCAAGCTCCCGGAAATCTTGCAGTATAATCCATATGAGTGATATACCCGCCGCTTTGTTTGATACAGAGCCTCACATTCTTTCGCTTCGAGAATCGCGGTGAGAGGTTGGGTTTGGTACCCAAGAAATCACAGAGTACTCGAAATTAGCATCCCGTCGTGGAAGTGCTAAAGGCAAAAGAGATATGCCGTAACCGTGAGGTAGAAATCGTGAGCGTATGTCTTTGTCAATTTGCATGTCATCGAATGGAAGATTTCATGTCATCTTTGGCATGGATTGGTTGAAAAGCACATGGCAACTATACGCTGTCTCGAGAGAGAAGTTGCTTTTCAACAGCCAAGGAGTGGAAGTTTGTTTCACGGCATAAGGACGGGTGTTTATGCGTTAATGATCTCAAAGACAAGGGCGTGAGGATGATCAGAGGAAGTGTCAAACTTTTTCGTAAGTTTGACAGGCACGATGAACAAGCGCAAGCAGCTGCAAGAGGAGCCATGGTGTGTGAATATCCTGACGTGTTTCCCGAGGACTCGCCAAAGTTTACATCACCGATAGACAAGTGGAATTCACTATTGATTTGGAACCGTGAGCAAGACTAAGATCAAAGGCACCATACGTAATGGCACCTAAAGAATTGCAAGAACCGAAAGCGCAGCTTGCAGTGAGTCGTTGATCTAGGTTTTATCCGACCCAGCGTGTCGCCGTGGGGAGCGCCAGCCTGCTCGTCAAGAAGAAGGATGGGTCGATGAGAAGCCATCGTGAGTGCGCAAGAGGAGACGAATTTCGGAGAAGATGCGCTTGAAAGCAAGGCTAGAAGATAGCAAGGGTTTCACGAAGCGAGAGACAACGCGCTACTATTCCGAGGAAGGTTATGTGCCACTCAATAGGAATTGAGAGATAAAATCATGAGTGAAGCTCATGAGGCACCGTGATACAGCTCATCCAGAAGCACCAAATGTACAGAGACCTTAAAAGGAACTTTTGGTGGAAGGGATGAAAAGGATGTAGCCGCTGCCAGGAACGATGTTCGCTTGTCGCCAGTGAAAGTCGTACACCAACGTCCGTCAGATTGTTGCAACCGCTACCAATCCCGTAATGGAAATGGGATCATATCGGTATGGATTTTGTGGTGAGTTTTCCAAGGTCACGAGAGGAAACACCGCTATATGGGTTGTCGCCGATAGATCGACGAAGTCACCATTTCACCGATTCGGACGACGACGGGTTAGATAAGCTTGCTCGCCTTTACGCCGAGAAATCGACGGTTACATGGTGTGCCGGTATCGACACGCCGATCGTGACCCGAGGTTCACGCCAAGGTTTTGGAGGAGTCGCAGAAGCCATGGGGACCAAGTCAATCTTAGTACGGCATTCCATCCTCAAACGGACGGTCACCGGAAAGAACGATTCTGTTTTGGAAGACATGTCATGAAAGCAATGTGGCCGATAGAGGAGGAAATTGGGAAGAGATACTACCTTTGGTGGAGTTTGCCTATAACAACAGCTTATCGTGCCACCATAGGAATGGCTCCCTATGAAGCGCCAGACGGAAGGAAGTGTCGATCGCCACTTTATCGGGACGGCGGGCGAGAGGAAGATGTTAGACCGAGATGGTTCAACAGACGGTCGAGGTTATCGATCGATCAAGCCAAGGATCAAGGAAGCTCAGATGTGCGTAAGTCCCATGCGACAAGCGCCGACGGATCTTCGCTCATGATCGGAGATCGCGCTTTCCTTAAGCGTTTCCCGACGAGGAGTCGCTCGCTTTGGGAAACGAGGTGTTACGACCGAGGTTCGCTGGACCTTCAAGTTCTTGAGAGAATAGGCCCCGCTGCTATAGGTTAGCTTTGCCGCCCAGCATCGGAGATGTTCACGACGTGTTTCACGCTTCTCACCGAGAAAGTACGTGTTCGACCCAAAACACGTGATCAAGCATGACCAAGTGGTTCTTGCTCAGATCCGAAAGTTACGAGGAAAGGCCGCTGGCTATCTTGGAACGAGAAGTCAAGGAATTGAGGAACAAGCGATTCCGCTGGTGAAGGTGTGTGGAATCACCACGAGAGAGAGGAAGGTTACGCGGGAGTTGGAAGACAAGTTCGTGGCTCAAGACTCGAGTTGTTTTCTCCACGTGTTTGAAATTTCGAGGACTAAATTTTTATAAGGAGGAGGATGTAATACCCCGCCTTTTTAAGCTTCGCTTTGCATGGCACGCTTTTCGAGAAAAGGTCAAAGGTTGACTTTTGTTTCGTGATGCGACCGTCACGAAACCTCAAGCGCTATGAAGAGTGTCTTATGACTAATTCATGACACTAAGTATGCGTGTTTTCGACCACCCATGAAGGTTTCGCACCGGAAGTTATCGAAAACCGGACTTTTCATTGGTCTTTAAAAGCATATCTTGTTTATAGTCATTGTGTCCGTATTTTATTTCGTGTCCATGGGTACCAAGTTTGCTAAATTTGAGTCCGCTTGCAAAAGTTGCGCCTTTTTTGCTGAAAAGGGTCATTACAAGAAACAACAAGCACCGCTTTTTCCTATAAATAGGAGGCTAGGCCTTCATTTTCAACGCTCATTTCCTTCGCCTCCGTGTTTACGGAAGAGCCGAGCAGCCTGTGCACGCCGCGAAGTCACCGGAGTGGGGATCGAGCGGGAGGCTCACGGCGGCGCCATCGCCGCCGCCGAGCCACCACCGCCGATCAACCACCCCCGCAGCCCGCTTTTTCGGTTTTTGTCCTTTTCTTGTTTTGATTCCGCCTTTAGTAGATCGATAGCATAGAACTCGGATTCTAAAGGACGGACGGAAAACGGCGAGGAGGTCGCCATTTGGCCAAACCGCCGCCGAATCGCCGCCACCGCCGTGAGCTGTTGGTCGCCGCTTGCGGCCGACGAGCCACCTTGCTACGGGTCCTTTAGGTTTTGAGTTCCGGCCATGCATTCTACTAAAGTACCGATTCCGCTTTTTCGCTTTTTCGCTTCGCATGTCGGATGTTTTCCGTTGCTTCGAGTTTTCTAAAGGAAGACATGCCCGGTTATCCATTTTCAACGCCGCTTGTCATTCCATGTTCGCCGTTATGCATATTGCTTATGTTTCCATTTTCATGCATCGATTTTGGATGGTTTATCCTAGATCCGGGATAGCATCGATTTTCAAGCTTCTTCACGCTAAGATTTGAGTCAACTTGCATGCATGCATATTTTGAAAGTACCCTATTATAGGTCTTGATGCCCCGAATATATTTCCTTCGCATCGAGTTGATTTGAAAACCCGAGAGTGCCAAATGTGGGTTCGTAAAGTCGAAACCCTAATTTTGCTACGATCGTCGCTTGATCACGTTGTTGCTTTGCTTTGTGGGAAGTGACCCCAAAAGTTGTTCCGCCTTGTTACCGTGTACCTACCAAAGGCGATCGGTGAAGTCATCGGATCCGTAGATATCTCCCGCCGACGCTGTCTGCTCGTGTTGGGTTATATATGCTTATTTTGAGTTATTTACTCGATATTTCAAAATAAAACATGTACGCCAGAAATGTTTTGTGAAATTATTATCGCTCTCCGATCCAAGATATGGTTCTATCATGGTTGTGCACGGATCTCTATTCGTGGGTTGATCACCATCTCGAGTATTGATCATAGGATAGACCCCAACACGTGGTTATGGTTTCGGGCGGATAGACCCCTAAGTCCACACGGAAATGGTAATGAGGTGGTTATGGTTTCGACGGATTCAACCTCAAGTCCACACCGAGTTAGCCTACCGGATACGCCCGGCGTGGGCCGATCGGATATGTTCCGGCCGAATGAATGTCATGTGACGGGTCATGGATACGCTCCGAGCCGTGGTTCATGGTTCTATGATGGGAGTAACAAGAATAACGGATCGTATCGAAAATGAAAATCTATTTTGCTTACTTAGAAGTGGATTTACGCTTTAAAACCTTCTAAGGTAAGTGCTCTAAACACGGCCTCATGATTCTTTTGATTTATGATAAAACCCCACCGAAAGCGCTAGTACTCACCCCAAACTCTTTTTCAAATCTTTTCACGTATGGAGGAGGTCGGACGGGCGACGCCGAGGGTGGAGTCATGGTTCTTCATGCTATGCTTCCGCGATGTTGTGTTATATACGCACTCGATAATTATGTATTCTTGTCCCTTATTTGCTTTCCGATTGGGAACAAGATTTGTTATGTTATTCTCGCGTGAGTCTCGATACGAGCATGCTATGTGGTCGACCGGTCTAGTCGATGTGATGTAATGCTATTTTGCTTTTTCGCATTACTTATAATAAACCAAGATCATGTTTTCTCGAGGTTATGTTATCGATATTATTCTCGTTGGTGGATTGTTTGTGCACCCTCCCTTCGTGATATGTCCTAGTTATAGAGGAGATGCCGCCCGATTTCATGGTCACATCTTCTTATCATGTATGTTATATGTATCCCCTTCTTCCCCGCTTAACCCCACCCCTAATCACACCCCGCATCCGTGCCTTCCTGAATTGGGGCGTGATTCTAAAGCGATAGAAATTTGATTAATGCAAGTCGAATGAATATAATTTAGAAGAAGTAGATATTATTTAGAAACAAGTTTTATTATGATAAAATAGGAGATATATGGTTATTATTGTGTGTTTGGATGAAAAATTTCATTAAATAGAAAATGTTCTAAAAAAATGCATTAATTATTGTTTATATGAGATTTATTTATAAAATAAAATGGAATAATGTTTAAGCTATTAAATGGCTTAAATAATTTTATTTTATTAATATCTAGTGAGAAGGAAATTATTTTCTATAATTTTCGAAAGTTATGAATTAATAGAATAATTATTTGATTATTTGTATATGAAAGAGTTAAATCTATATTTATATAGTTTGTATTCCAATAATTGATTTATTTGTTTTGAATCTTTAAATTAATGAGGAAATTGAGTTTATACTATTAAAGAATATTAATGTCCAACATTAGTAAATTTTGAGGAATATTTATAAATTTTCAAATTTTTTAATAAAAGAGATGAAAAATGAATAAATAAATAAATAAATCTATATATATACATCTTAGAACCATATTCATTGGAGATCATCCTCAACCTCTCTCTTTTCTCTCTCATTTCGGCACACATACACCATACACACACACACAATTTTTCTTCACTTTTAATCCAAAGTTTAGGTGTAGAATTAAGTGAAAATCATTCCAAAAGAGGTAAGAACCTTATTTAATCCAAGTTTTTGTGATTAAATTTAAAGAACATTATGTTCTCATATACTAGGGTTTTCGAAAATTTCAAGTTTTAGATTAAGGTTGAATTGTTTAATTTTTTGTTGTGTTTATTAATTTCTTTATGCTTATGAAGCTTAAATATCATAATCTATGGTTTAAATTTTTGAAATTTCATGAAGTTGATGGAATCATGTAAGCATGCTTAAACCCTAATTTTGTATGTTAATTATTTGTTATGATTTGATTAAATTGAGTTTGGATATGTGTAATTAAGTAAAAATAAACATGATTTGATAAAAGAAATTTGAATAAATTGAATGTATGTATGATCCATAATTTTCGAAAATAAGGGGGTTGGATGATCTTTGAGTTCTTGATTTTATTTGATGTATTTGAGATGATTTTTGAGATCTATGATATAAATAATGCTTAAATTAAATTTATGGAATTTTATGGACTTATATATTGAAAGTTGAAATTTTAAAATTTATGCTAAGTTGATAGATTTATATGATGTGTTTGATTAAGATTTAAATTGATTATGGATTGGTGATCATTGATGATGGATAAGCATATATACGAGTTGATTGAAACTAAATGGATTGTAGATTGATAAATTCATTTATTTACATAATAATGTGGTTGAAGGGCATAGTAAATGTATGGTGTAGATGGATGAGTTTAAACTTGTTTTTAAGTTGTTAAGTGTATATTTTGACATATGGTGATGATTTTGGAGACTAGCTTTGGATGAGTTTGGTTAAATTGGGAATGAAATGACGATTCATTTTATAAAATTTACTCTGCCGAAATTTTGTTTGAATTTGTATATTATTAAGATGTTTTGAGAATTTAATTAGTAAACTTATGATAAGTATATAAGTGCGATTGGTTTACTTGATTGCCTTAAGTTGGGGTTTAAAAATGTTATACATTGATGAAACTAAGTATAAGTTACTTAAATTCTTTTGATTATAGCAAGTTATGAAATTTACTAAAACTAAAATTTACTAAGGACATAAGTTATTAAGCGATGCAATAGCCTAACCTAATTCTTATAAATTGGTAAAACTAAGAATAAGATGTAATGTGTTCATGTGAATAAGAATGTTGCTAAATTCGATAATTATTTTATTTACAAGGATCAAGTAAGGATAAGGGAATCCTGGAGGACGAGAAAGAGGAAATTATAGAGTGACGAAGTTCCAGGTGGGTTTTCTTTTCACTAACTTGTGCATAATATTAATTGTTTTAATTATATCTTGCATTCATTGTGAAAGATTAAATTTCTATATGTTGAAATAAGATCATGTTACATGTTGAGTATAAGATCATGTCATTTGTTGAGCATAAGATCATGTTACTTGTTAAGCATAAGATCATGTTATCTATCTATGGAAGAATTATGTAAATGATCGGGAAGTTTATAGTTGTGTAGACCGATCAGGGTATTGAGAAGGAGGCCTACTTCTCATTACCAAAGAACGTAGATAGGGCAGTATTGTGATTGGTAACCTTCGAGCCAACAAAGGAAGATAACTGTGATTGTTAACATTCGGGGCCAACACAGGAAGATAACTGTGATTGGTAACCTTCGAGGCCAACATAGGAAGATAAGGCCGGCATAACATTATATAAGATTGTATTGTTGCAGTTCATAAAGCGTATTGTTAATGAAAATCAATTCAGGTACTATTTATGTTAACCTTTGCGTTGAGTAAAGTTCGGTAAGTTAATTAAGTTTAACTTTTGGCGATAACCCACTGAGTGCTTGTTGCTACTCACGCCCTACATTTGTTTTCTGAATATGCAGGTTGAGTTGTGAGATGACGATGGAAGAGGAAGCTGAGTTAGGGTCCTTTTGCTGTAAATATAATTATGCCCTGAATGTCATGTCTTCACACATGACGTTCATCCATCCTTCCGTTGTCAAACTCATATGTTTTTGATGTTGACTCATGATAACCGCTTTTGTATGTTGAAGTTGTATATGAAAACTTTAAATGTTAACTTTGATCTTTCTATTTGGTTGTCAATTAATTAGTTAAACCCTTTTTATCTCGAAAGACATTGCAGATTGGAATTTAGTATATTCGTATCATAACCAATCATAGCCTGATTACTTAGTTAATCACTTAATTAAGTAGTCGGGTCGTGACATTTATACACTCCTAGATGATCATGCATAAAAGGTAAACATTTAAACAAAACAATAATCAATAGAGGTTACCCCCACATGTTAGAGGAAAAGGCATAAAAACTGACTTTTTTTTTTGTTATAATCTAAAAGAGATTTTAGATTTAATTATATAATGCATCAAATTTTATTTTTACACTTTCCCAACCCTTGACTTTAATTGTGATATTAATATTTGTCCAATGAAAATATAAAACCAATAAGATTAGTACCACGCGTCAATACAAAGAAAAATTAGGCATTATTTATTGTGTGGTCATCTTTACGATGCTTCTTCTTCTTCTCAAGTTAATAATTCCACACGTGTTGTCATGTAACTTATTTTTTACCAAGCTACTAATTTAGCCTCAAATTGATTCAAGTGACAAAAGCATGGCTAAACTGATAATTTTAAAAGAATTAGCTAAAATTCGAGAAACATATCAAAGTCGTACACGATTGCATTTTATAAATTGAAGCATACAAATATATTAATCGTTTAACCTGCTATTATATCGATAATGACGCATAAATAATAAATCTTAAATGCACACAAGATATTTCAAATACCGATGGCCCTTCCACTCTCTCTCCCAAAATTGACAAATTATTAATATTTTATGCGAATTGCGTGGAACATGATTTTCAACGAAATCTTAAATTGAGAAATATAAAAAACAGTCTCCTCCAACGAATTTTTCTGCCTGAGAGAAAGTACATTGTGTTGATGGCAAGAAGAGTCCGAAAGGGAAGTTAAGCTATGATTTTCTTGCTAATCTGCAAAAGCAAAAGGGTAGTAGGCTCAAGGGCTTCATTATTTGAGAGGTGCAACATATGATTATCAATGGAGTTCCAAAAAAAAAAAAAAAGAGGTTTTATATTCAAGTAGATATAATTGTATTTAGTCTTAAATTGAGAAATAAAAAACCGTCTCCTCCAACGAATTTTTCTGCCTGAGAGAAAGTACATTGTGTTGATAGCAAGAAGAGTCCGAAAGGGAAGTTATCTATGTATTTATTATTGGGAGAACTTTATATATAACCAAAAGAAATAGTTGGATACGTTTTATATCCACACTCATAAAAACATGAGTTTTATAGCCATTTTGGCTTAAAAAGACATAAATATCCTTGGGTCCACTCTCTCTCTCTCCTCTGCCGAAAATAATAACTCTCCTCTCTCTCCCTCCTCTCTCTCTCTCTCTGCCGAAAATTCTGCCAAAAATTGAATGAAATTAAATTAAAGTTGGTAAACATTAATTGTAAAAAGAGGTTGGTAAACATTTAATTTGAAAAATCGGTAGACATTGAATTCAAATCACAAACAATTCATTTGTAACATTACAGTTTCAAAGTGAGGAAGAGAGGCGAAAAAATAATTAATAGAACAAGTTGTTACCTGTGTTTTTTTTCAATCGAACAATGGAAATCAAGCATTGCTAGCTGGATTAAGGTAAATTAAATCCGTATAGAATTTTTTTTTACACGTTCTTGAGTACACGGTTGATGATTTACAGCATAAATATGTTTTTTTTAATAATTTTATGTTACTGGATGATAAATTTCATGTTTTGAAGAAGAAAAAAATGCGTTCTTGAGTACACGGTAGAAGTATTATGCGTCACATATGTTATTTGTGTTGATTTTATGTTAATAAAGTGATTAATTTAATATTTAGGATCATTTAATTAGTTAAATTTAAAAATATGAGTTGCTAACACTGAACCGTGTACAGTACACGGCTATATCGTGCACTGATGAATTTCAAACCGTGCACAAAATTCATCAGTGCACGGGTTTATAGTCACGGCCGTGCATGGTCCGTGCACGGTGCACGACCGTGCATGGTCCGTGCACGGTGCACGACCATGCATGATCCGTGCACGACCGTGCATGGCCATGCATCCCGTGCATCCTATGTATCCCGTGCATCCTATGTATATGACTGTTATCTTTTATATCTTATTTTGCAACATATGTCTTGGCAACGTCTTATTATACGTCATGGTGGTAGTTGGGACAGAGCAGAGTATATAGGCGGCGACGAGGTTCTCATATACATGGCTGTAGAACAGATTTCACGTGCTAATTTGCTAAGAGAGATTCATGAGCAAGTAGGCAACAATGGTGGATCGGATTATATGCTTTTCTATACGACGAGCGCTAGTGATGGAAAAAGAATAAAAGTATCGTTGAAAACTAACACTGATTTGTTCCGATTGATTGTGGAACAAAAGGATGATCCAGTTGTGTATGTGATTGAAAAGGGCAAGCAGTTTGCAGCCATGGTACACACAGAGACACCGGTATTATATGGTTCACAACGATCTTGTAACAGCCCTCTAATCTTAATGACAGATTAACGAGGACTAATACTTGGAACAATAATCAAGGAACATGAAAGAGAATTAATCAACGACTGGTGGAACAAACATCAAGTGAACTAAGAAGTTTTAACCATTATGTACAAGACACACATAATTTACATGTAGAAAGAGACCTACAGATCCTTAACAAAAGATTCAAATGATCTGAAGGAATTCAACTGTCAACATCAAAACATAAACATAATGTTCTATCGCAGCGGAAAAGCATGTGAATACACATATGACGATGTGTATTCAAGGTTTCTAACATATTATCATCAAAAAGAGACCGACTACTCAACACGCCTCCATCCACCATCTGCTCAACCTACATATTTAAAAACAAATATGCAGGGCTGAGTACAAGAATGCACTCAGTGAACTCATGCCAAAACATTTTATCAAATTTAAATTACACTGCCCCATCACAGTAATACACGAGGTTTTTATTTGAAATACTCTTGGTTACTAAACATTTTCTGTCATTTTTCATAAATATTCGTATGGCCAGACATATTTTCCTTGTATGTATGATCCATATCCCATCTCACATGTCACAATATTTCCATCAACTCATCTCATAAATTCATCTCGCGTTGTAGAATGAGGCCTCCTCTCACGGACGCCGTGACCGGCCGAGAACCCTTTCAGCACACAGTCACCAAATTGTGCACTAAAATCCTTGCCACTCCGGCACAGGATACAAATTCCCAATCATCCTTGCGGGTACTAACAAGGATACGAATTCAAACATTTCATAAGTTGGGAGCTACCCAACAATATGCATCATTCGATCATGGATAGGATACATACATAAAACATAAATATTTTGGGCAGGTAATTAAATAAATCATTTCATCATCATTTCTTGCAAATAAGCATCGTAAATAAATCATTTGGTAAGCAATTTATCTTTTCGAGTATAGTAAAGCCCACCTGGACTGTAGTGTTTCTTAGTTCGATTTCTTTCTTCGTCGCTTTGATCACGTCTGCGTCCCACCTTTACGTAAAAACTACTTTAGTACGTTGGTCACGTTTTTCGAGATTTTCAAAGTTTAATAAACTTTGATAACTTTATAATATAATAATTCGAATCCCTTAACTAAATTAATACGTCGTTTCATCGCGTATCTTAACTAAATATTTCTCGTACTTCGATAGAGACGTAATATGATCTACGGTCTCATATTAACCATTTAGGTTAAACGTTGAACTTATATCAACGTTTTTCGATAAAATGATTTCAATTATGAAATCGCTTCTCACCAATGAGATATTCTTATAATTTTAATACGTTTTACACGTATTAGTGTATTTATTCAACGTACTTCATACGTTGAGACTTAAGTCAACGTTTTTGACTTTTCCAAATATACTTTTCAATTATTCACATATTTTATAACCAATTTCCATATAAATCGATTTTCAATCAATTTCTTTTCATAAAACCCTAATTCTCGATTTTTCACGTAAATCAATAAACATGATTAATATTTTACTTTAATATCATTTAACTTATTCATTACATACTATTTTTCATATTCAACGTTATTTAAAATAACGTTTCACCGTAAACATAGTATACTATGTTTCAAAAATTCCATAAATTCTTAATATGTCTAAAATATATTCTAAGTACACAATATATTATTTTTCTTGATAAAGAGAAATTAAAAATCTTAATTTCTCAACTTAAGCTCTCGGTCCTCAATCAAAAATTTTCAAACTTCTTCCAAATATTCTTCTAAATTCATATAGTACACTATATTATCATAGGATCCTTAATATATATTAACATTAGCTATAGAAAATTTTGACATAACTATCCATACCTTATAGCTTTCGAATTTTTCTCAAATATTACCAAACAATTTTCTAAAATTCTAATTAAATTCTACAACACTTAATCATCATTCTATATCATAAATATAACATAATATCCAATATTTACAACTCCTACATCAACCACCAATCCTTATAGCTCACGGTTTCTATCAACAATTAACCAAATATTTTTGTAAAATTTCTACAAATTCACACAATGCCTAAACATTATCATATAACAATAATACATCACAATATCTAACAATTTCAACTTACACATCAATGTACCAAGCATTACTCCTCTCGAAAATTTTAAAATACATGATCATATATTTTCTAAAAATTCCATTAAATTCACATGGTACTTAATTTATGCTCTAGATCAATAATATGCTAAAATATCACTTAAATATAATTTGTACATTAACACACAATTTCTCAAATATTTTCGGTAATAATAAAACAATTAGCATATGATTTCTAAAAATCCCCAAATAATCACAATGAGTTCTATTACTAATATATAACATTAATCCATCATCATATCAACACTAACAATTTTTGGTCATTGTTATAAAAATTATAACATGCTTAACTTACAATTAAAACATTATATGTGAAGCTTATACATCATACTAAGCATTATTAATGAACACAAAACATGCTAGCATAAATTATCATAGTTGTAGCACTAAGAACATAAGCTTATAAATATAAATCGAATGGTTGAAAATCGAAATTTTTAACGTATAAACGAAGCTTGTTCGATTCCTAACCTCTTTACCGGCTTTGATTTGTGATGAAAAGGATTTATCTCAAGGTTTTGGCTATTGAAAAAGAAGAACACTCTAAGTTTTTCTTTTCTAATGCTCACGGCAGTTTTGTGTTTAGGAAAGTGAAAGTGTTGTCTTGATTTAATAACTCTTATGCACTAAAGCAAATGAATTAAAAGACTTAGCCTCTTTCCCTACACTCTCGGCTCTCTCACTCACAAATTTTCAAGGCATGACATATTTTATTTGATGATTCACCACTTAATATGTCATCATTTTCCCTAATAAATGACTATCACCTCAACAATAAATGGAAGCAAAATCCTTTACTTTGATTCACTATGGACGTCGGCTACCTCTCTCCAAGGGATGAGTTTTTAATTTTGTTTTACTCTAATATTAATATCCTACACACAATATGCAAACCTTTAGTTTGATGACATACTCATTATACATAATAAATACACTTACACAATATTTTGAATGAAATAATTATCCTTTGCTTTTGATCACATTACTGCCGGCACTTTTCAATTCAAAAGGGATGAGCTTTTATTTATTTTGTCTTATACATGATATATAATATCTACACTCTTACAAATGCAATAATACATCATCAAAAGTGTTTTAAAAATCCTTCCTACCTATTTTGGTCAACAAAACACACGGCACTTTCACTTGATCTCTAATTAAATTCTTGGTTTGTGTGCAATTATACCACTTGATTCATTTAATTGCACATCATGGCAAAGATAGTATAAAAATCAAATCATGTTACTACACATTACAAAGTTCACGGCACTTTGTACACATTAAGTGTCCAACATTTATTACCTCGCAATATATAGATATAGAACATAGTATATATCTTAGATGATAAATTATATCATAGGAAAAATAATTAGAATGATTCATGTGTCAAAACCCTAATTTTTGAAATTAGGGTTTTCGAAAATTACACATTTTATTCCATAATTATTACTTAATTCTCTAGCATTATTTTAATGCTAAATAATGCTCTAAGTACATAAAATAATCATAGGAATTTAAATAATATAATTCATTGATCATTAGACTAAATTTTCTAATCGTCTCTAAACGTTGATGTTTGAAACGTCTCAAAACGTTCATAAACGACCCATCTCAAAATGGTCGTAATCACTCTATTAACTCATTTCATTAATAAGGGAATTTAATTCTAAGCTTCGTCACTTAGAAAAATTATGTAATATTAACTATCGATATTTAATCGACGTTATAATATTACTACCGAAAGAATTCATATAACTATATCCCTTAATTCACAATCATCAGTGAATATGATATAAGAATTCATTATATCAAAATTAGTCGAATTCAATATTCGATAAATTATTAATTCGATTATCGCGGCGAAACCCTAATTTACGAATTTTAAATATCGTAATTAGGCTTTAAAACGTCGGGATATTACAGATCTACAGTCTTGCCCGAGTCTAATGCAAGATGTACTGGTTTAGCTATACACGAAGATGAGCCATTGTCTTCGAATGAGGAGGAAGACGAGCTGGTGTATTCAGATGAAGAGGAAGACACGAACCGACGTAGAGATATATTTGATTCATTGGCTACTGAATTTGGTGCTTGGATTCGACAACCAGGACATCTTGATAAGGTTATCGGATAGCGCAACTTCACTTCCGAACAGCAGCATGATGGTGAGGCTCATGCTACAACTTCACGAACCAGAGAGGATGATACAGCGCATGAGTTGCGCAACTGGGTTATTCCACTACTTGATTGTGACATTACATTTCCATTAGATTGGGTCGAACCTTGTGGAGCCCATACCGACCAATTATGCATTGATTCGATATTTAAGACGAAATATGACTTGGCGATAACCGTGGGATTGTACCACTTGGAGAATCATGTAGAGTACGTGGTCGATCGGTCAAGTAAAACACGTTTGGGGTATGTTTGCAAGCATGACAACGGTTGTCCTTTTAAGCTACGAGCCGTCCAGAGGGCAACGATATGGAGAGTAATTAAGTTGAACAACAGTCATACTTGTCACTTGATTTGAATCGCTTGCCCACTGACGGTGCTCGCTAAGATTGTTGGCAAGTATTTTGCACGGAAATTGGTCGATGAAGGTGTGATCTTGTCGAAAGAGATGATTGGAGAGATGCATCGACAATTTGACATTGAGATGGATTACAGCTTTGCTCTCCGAGCAAGAAACGTTGCTATAGAGATGACATATGGCGATTTTGAACGGTCCTATCAATTGTTTCCATCATATTTGCATCTGTTGAGAGAATCAAACCCCGAGACACTATATGATATTGAGACGGCTCATAATGGCGAATTTCGATATTTGTTTCTTGCTCTTGGACAGAGTTTGCATGCTTTCAAGCATTACCTACGGTCGGTCGTCGTTGTAGACGGGACTCATCTTAAGGGAAAGAACAAAGGAATTTGTTTTGTCGCTGTTACGAAGGATGGAAATGAAGGAATCTTCCTCTTGCTATTGGGTTAGGTCCGATTGAGGATGAGAGTCATGGACTTGGTTTTATCTCGGCTGCGTTAGTGCATTGGTCATCCCGATGATCTCTTAGTTGTGTCTCGATCAACATAAGGGCATCGAAAAGGCGTGGAGTCCGTGTATCCGAGCGTCGTGCATGTGTTGTGCTTTTACCATTTGCAGAAGAATATGGCGCGATTTGGGTCGCATGTTTGTCTGATTATCAAGTCGTTGCATATGCCTATCGATCAGAGGATTTCGAGAGATTTTTTTTCTGCTGTGGATGTTCTAAAACCGACAGCACACCATCATCTACTCTCCATTGGGAAGCATAGGTGGTCTAGTTTGAAGTGTCCTGTACGACGCTATAGTTTCATGACTTCGAATACGGCAGAGAGTTTCAATAGTCGGTTGTTGTGGGCTCGACGTCTACCTGTTTACTCGTTGATTGAGACTTTTCGATCTATTACGAAGAAATGGTTTAACGTACGACGAGCTAGTGCAGCAACAAGGTCCGATGAGTTGACTGAAGTAGCCGCGTCGAAGCTACATGCCTCTGTCGAAAAGGGGCGTCGCTTGGTTGTTCGTTCAACGACCACACACATGTTTAAAGTCGAAGAGGAAAACACTTCATACGTGGTTGATTTGCAGAATGGGACATGTGAATGTCGTGAGTTCGATTTGGACGAGATCCCTTGTTGTCACGCTTGTGCTGCTATTAGGTATGGTATTTATCTAAAAGTAAAGTCCATTAATTGAATTATAAATATATAAACAAATTTTGAATAAATGTTGTAATAAAGTACCTCGCCCGTGAACTCAGCTCGTGGGTCGGTGATATGATCGAACAATGCTTGAGTCATAATATGCTGATTCAAATTAGCCACGACATAAGCATCTGGGCCTGACTGCCTAAAGATCTCGAACTCCCTTGGTTGCGCCTCAGGGGTACTTATATCTACGGGAGCTGGATGTGGGGTCTCCAATGCAGGGGTCTCCGATGCAGCATCCCCACTACCAGACGATACATCACCCTCAGGCACGACTGACTCTCGAGCTGCCGATCTCCGCTGGCTGGCGTGACTAGACTCTCGACGACCCGATCGTCGATAGCTAGTGCGAGCCCCCTCCTCTAGATCGATCTGCCGTGAAGCAGATCGTCGGTGGCTAGTGTGGGGCCCCTGATCTGGATCGACCTGCCGTGAAGCAGATCGTCGGTGGCTAATGTGGGGTACCTCCTCTGGATCGACCTGCTGTGTAGCAGATTGTCGGTGACTACTGCGAGGTACCTCCTCATGCTGGGACACTGAGCGCCTCTGACTGACATGCTCTGAATAGCCGGCGTAGCTCCCACGTGCAGATATAGGGGTACGAGATCTACGTCTCGAAGATCTACGCCCGAAGAAATCCGCCAACTACTCGAACACTCGTCGAGCCACTCGAGCTACGAGGCCCCTCTCCGAATCGTCGTCCACAATGGCACGACGGACAGTCTCAGTCACAGCAGCAATGAAGGCCTCGTCTAGTCGAACACTCCTGGCGTGTTCGCAGCACACGTGGTCTGGCTCTGGCGCCTCCTCATGCTGCGATGAGTGTTTGCGACGCTTCGACTACGATCGAGACACGCCAGGTCGACTGGGCTCAGCAACCCGAGATTTATCTCGGCACTTCAGCTTCCCAGCCGCCTTCGCCACCCGCTGCATGACAGGGACATGCTCTGCCACCCTCCTGCGGGGCACTCTCTCGTGCACATGCACTCGCTGTGGCTCAAAGAAGCTCGTCATGTGCGCCTCTGGCATGCCATCCCGCAGGCACAAACCGAATAGCCAAAGGATCGTCCTCGAATAGGCTCAAGTAGTATGCCTCTGTCAACTCGGCCTCAAGCGGCTCCAGCACAGGATGACATAGACGCTAAAAAAAATACACATTATTGATTATAATGTATTTAATAAATATATAATAAATACTAAACATGAGATTAAAATTACACTCGTCAAAAATCGATATCTTGGGTCTGGGACTTCCATGTAGTCCACATCAAGCATCTCGGCAACACTATCTCGCTGTCTCGGCACCCACACATACGTCCTAAGTCGGGGATGGCCTCATACGACCAAATCTGTAAGGCCCAAATAGGACCATAGAAATGGTACGTCTTCCTCGAAGCTGCCACCTCGCTCGGGTACCTCTTGAGCACATCAATCCCGTGACAGAGGACCTGGAATGAATAGGAGCCCCAAGGAAAACTCTGCCACGTATCCAAATCCTCAGCCAACGCCCAAACCCAAGGCTCGATGGCTTCCCTATCGCGGCAAAGGACGATGAGGTATGCTACTAATATAAAAGCCGCCTTCAAGTAGTCTGCGACATCATCACCCAGCCGTTGTTTGATGAATCGGCTGTGGAGCTCTGAAATAGTAGTCCTCCGACCCCGAAACAACCTATGGAACATGCTGGTCTGGGGAATATCGTGCCTCAAATTCGGATCAAAAGAAGACGGTCCAAAGCGTAATCCGGAGACTAGGGCAAACTCCAGCATCCCAAATCATATATCGGTTCCACAAACGTGAAACCAAATCTCGAACTCACGAAAACTAGGATCCACAACCTATCGGGCCATCAGATTGTGCAGCGCATTATTTGCGCTTTCCCCTCTCCTGAGACGAAGCAGATGCCCAAAGCAACTCTCTCTGAATACGACAATACATCCGCGCTGCTGTAGACATGTCCTCACCTCGACTAACACATGAATTCGGATGTATTGGTTGATGCGTCCGGCATAGCCTTGCATATGCGGTCGTAACCACCTATAACGAGGCTGTAAATGCACAAGATTAATCAGTATACACTAAATGAAGTTCTAACCGCATACACGATTCAAACCGTGAACACGATGCAAACCGTGTACTGAAGATCTGTACACGGTTAGCACCGTGTCTTGACGAACCGTCATGGTTCTTCAAGACAGTTGGGACCGTGTCAAGAACCGTGCACGGTTCGTCAAGACATGGTGCTAACCGTGTACAGATCTTCAGTACATGGTTAGCACCGTGTCGAAGAATCAGTGCTGCGGTTCGTCAAGACATGGTGCTACCATGTATTGAAGATCAGTACACGGTAGCACCGTATCTTGACGAACCACTCTAATTTTCACAAAATTTCAACAACATAGCAATCTGAATTCAATTTCTAAGTTTCTAAACACACAAACTATTGAAATTTCATCACTATCGTGTCATACATGAAAATTATCGTGTAACACATGAAAACTATCGTGTACATACTAAAATTCTATTTTAAATGCACGATTACTCACCGGAGGCTGTGGTGCTCGTAAATCGGTGCCTGAAGCCCGTCGACCAAGGAAGGAAGGTCGGCGGCGTTTATGCGTCTGGCGGCGGCGGCCCGGCGTAGAAGCTTCTTCCGCCGTGGAGGAGCTCTCTTCTTCGGCCGCCGCTTGCTCGGCCGCATACGGGGAGTACCGTGGATCTGTATCCGCATCACTCATGTTGTGCTAATGTGTGATTGAAAGAGTGCACGGTTTTGCTTGGGAGGGGGGAGGCGCCGTGAGTGAGTGAAGTAGTGAGAAGAGAAGTGGGTTTAGTGTGAGAGAGAGAGAGTAGGGCACACGGCTGAGAGAGAGATAGAGTAGTGCACGGCTGTTGTTCTTGGGCACACGGCTGTTGTTCTTGAATGTCAAGACACAGTTTTTGCTGGGGAAGGATCACGGCTGTTGTTCTTGGGCACACGGTTTTGCTGGGAGTGAGTAGTGAGAAGAGAAGTGGGTTTGGTGTGAGAGAGAGAGAGATAGTAGGGCACACGAAGAGAGAGAGAATATTCACTGTTTTTTTCTTTTTTTTTTTTTCCCAATGACAATTTTGTCTTTTTAAGCCAAAATGGCCTTATGCACCAACTCCATTTCCCATGTCTTGACAAGATTCTGAACATACTCTTCCAAGGATTCAGCTGGCCATACCTGCACACACACACTAAAGACATTACGACCACGTCAATTCAAATTCTTCCAAAATGATCGAAAATCTGAAGATACGTCAATCTTGAATGTAAGAGAAGGAAGCGTAGCTATTGTCATGTCTGCATACATTGGTTCTGCCTTCTTCAAAGAGCTTATCGACGAGGGTGTAATCGGGAGGTCCAGCTCTCCATTGGGTGGTCTTGAGCTCCTCTGGGCTCAAGTAGGATCGGTATTTGTTGCCACTGACGTCGGATGTTGCCATGTTTTCTCTCGAATAGGATTGAGCTGCTGGAAGTGAGATGTGTAAGGTTTGTTCTGGTGAAAGGATTGGGATGCAAGGCACATATATAGAAGTAATTTCGTCGAACAGGTTGTGTGTATACACATTGGATGAACTCGGAAATTTCCACCCAAATTGGAAGAGTCAACTGGAAGTTGTTTATTAATTGCACGGCTCTTGAAGATTCTCCAGCCACCGTGATTTGAATCTGCACATGGTAAAATCAGATATGAAGTTTGCAATCTGCACATGGTTGCTTTGAATCTGCACATGGTAAAATCAGATATGAAGTTTGCAATCTGCACATGGTAAAGTAATAGTTTTCATGAGTGCTGCCAAAAGTAAAGAACAAAAAAATATAATAATTTTCAAACTTGTACAAGTCGATAAGAAAAGGCAAAACGCATTCTTAGGTCCTTTTATTTTTGAATATTTATTTTATATATTTGATACCATCAAACCCCTATTTAACCGAACCTAATCAATTTGTTAATTAGACCGTTAGTTAAATTATATACAAGTCCTTTTATTTAGTTAAATTTCATTTTATATCCTAATGAAAAACCTGAATAAAAATCACAGTTTTTGAATAATTGTCATCTACCTTTCTGTCAAAAAAGCTTAGCAACTCTCTCTCCCACACAAGACCCGCTCTCGTTTCTTAGGCAATACACGTACACGCCTAATTTCTTCTTTATTTTGTTAGAGCTTATATCTAGTACATCTATCATAAGTATGGACGCCCTCATATATGTTTCGTATTCCTTTATAGAAGCATATAAAAACATGTATAAGCTTTCGACCCGCATATGTGGTGATATGCAGGACAAATATAGGTATGTTCATACGGTGGAGACGGATATATAATAGTTTTTATTATTTTATTATTGTGTTTGGTTAGCTCAATTGCATTTGCTTGTGTATGCCTGCATCCACTAATTTTAACGGCACTAAAAACTGCATATCAGGCCCAACAATTGCTTCTTTTGAAGAAAATATCTATTTTGTGGTAAATATACAATTTTGCATTTTGGTCTCTTGTTTTGTTTATAACGTCGTTTTGTGTCGATAATTGCCGAATTTTCTTTGATAATTGTCTCAATTTAGTCTGTGCTGAATGCTGAGGGCTATTTTCTACAAAGATTTTGTTTCGTGATCGTTGACTGTATTATCCTCATGTCAACTTTTGATAAATCTGGTTAGGTGAGTGTGCGAGATTTATGAAAAGCAATAAAGAACACCAAGGCTTTTACGTGGTTCGATCGTTAACGAGATCTACGTCCACGGAGGAGTGCTTCCTCAATATTTTCACTATAATACAGTGGTTACAAGCTCTTAGTATTCGATAAGTTGCCAACCCCTCTAATGTCAGTTTTCCTCCTATTTATCTGACTCCAAATCTGAATCAAGGCGCCCGACCTCTCCATTGGTCGCAGCGTGACTCTTCCTCTGGCGTGCCTTCCATTGGCCGGAGCAGGGACCTTTCGCCTTATGTGCGCCACGTGGAGGGTGGCGCCTAACCTTGGTTCTGGGGCGTCTTCTCCATTGGCCGAGGGTAGCGGTTCTGGAGGCTAGGGTTTTGGACAATGATTAGGGCTCGCTTTGGGCTCAGCCGCGTGGGCCCGCTACCAACGTTAGGCCCAGCTCGTTTGGGCCTGTTAGTGGGCCTAGTCGGTTGGGCCATATCCCATCATAGCCCCCCCCCGAATAGCCGAGGGACAGCGAGTCCGAGGTGGAGTGGCGCTTCGCGGCGGTGAGGCAGGCTAGGCAGTAGTTGTTTTTTTTTTAATGTGAGGGTCTTCTGGTGTCGAACTGAGTTGGGTGGTCTATTGTCCATCGCCTGGAAAAAGATGTGGCACCGAAGGAAGTCGAAGTCCGACCTGGATATCGCGCCTCTGCGTTGGTTACGCCAGTGCGGTGCAAAATGGCGTTACTCCTGTGGTGGGTGCCGATGTCCGTCCTGAGAGACCAACCTTTTCGGGGATGTCGTGGTGCGCTCCGGGCCGCACCGAGTCTGCGGCCTGGTTAGACGAGGTCCGATCTGGATGTAGGCTTTCCCGTAAAGGGCGAAGCCTCTTGGCAGGACGCCGGGGTCCGACGTGGATGTCCTTGGTATTTGTGGGAAGGGCGGGGTGCGACCTGAGGCGCAGCCATCTGGAGGATGCCGGGGTCCGACGTGGATTTCCTTGGTATTTGTGGGAAGGGCGGGGTGCGACCTGAGGCGCAGCCATCTGGAGGATGCCGGGGTCCGTATGATGATTGCTAGGTCAGACTGGCGGTCCATCTTATCCCGGCGTACGTCATACGTGCCAGGCAGTAGTTGGGTACTCGAACCGCGTTCGCACGTGTAACGCACATCCAATCACGTGTTGGCGCGTGTTGGATTTGAAACGGTAATTTGCAGGCGCCCCTAGTCTTATAAATAAGCTCAAAAGAGGCAACTGTTCACTTTCTTCTTCGACGCTTAAAATTTCTGAGAGAGAAAAATTTCTGAGAAATTCTCTGAGTTCATCCTGATCTTCACTGAAGGAGCCATATACTCGCCTGAAAAGTAAGTATGTTTTCTTCATCTTCTTCTCGCTCTGAAAGTTCCCTTTCCGCCTCGGGTTCTGGGCGTGAGTTCCCCGGCGTGAGGGATTATATGTGCTACAATGGTTTGGGTAGGTCTATAGGGCTGAGCTCTAGTGTTCCGCCGGTATCCTCCATATGGGATGGTATGAGGGTGGGCGTGGCGAGGTCGGGTTTGACCTTGCGGGAACTTTTGAAGTTGTGAGGAATCTGGGATCCGGAGGAGGCGTGGTGGTGTCCGCCGATCCGGATGATAGGCGATGGCCCTCCGGAGGGGTTTGTTACTGTTTATGTAGATAGTTTGAGGGCCGGTCTTAGGTACCCCCTGGCCCCCGTTTATCTTAGCCTTCAAGAGTATTTCCAGATCCCTATTTGTCAATTGACCCCGAATTCCGTTAGGTCGTTGGTGGGGAAGGCGAGGAGGAGGAGGAGGCGGAGGAGGAGGAGGCGGGGTTGGAGCTCCCACGGAGGTGGGCGGCCGAGGAGCATCGGGAGGTCGTCGAGACCGGCCATAGGCCGAGGTCGATGGACTGATGTAATAGCGTGAGCTAGGGGTCGATAGGACCACAGGTCTTTGTAATAATTTTCCCTTTTTGAGTAATAAGCGCAATATTTTTAAGATTTGTGTTGTCTTGTTTATTCTGATACTCCACACTGAATGGATCGGACTTGACCATGAATTGTTGACAAAGTTAAAGAGGTCCGAGGCGCCTGGCCGAGAAGGACGAAGAGGTGCTTTCTGGAGGAGCCGTTGTGCGGTGACCCAGTTTTGGCCACTATGGAAGTCGGCTCGGCCGTCTCTTGACACGAAGAGGAAGTTGGGCGAGGCTGATCGGGAAGTGGCCGCCTCTGGCCGAGCGAGGCCACGAAGTTGAGGGTCGCGCGGGGCGGAGTCCGTGGGCGGACTTATCCGCCGCGCTATCCAAGGGCGTTTGATGCGGTCACGAGGAACAACTTGAATTGATTGAGAGGCTCGCTCGGTTATCGGAGGAGCATGCGAGTCTGAGAGGCGATCCGCCGAGTGGTGGGACTACCATATCCGAAGGCGACGGCCGAGTCCGAGCTTCTGGCGGAGGGCATGGTCTTTGAGGATGAGGAGGGCCCAACAAAGAAGAAGTTCAAAGCTGCGTCGACTCCGTCGTGAAGTTTATGGAGATGTATGATATCGTCATAAGCGTCGCATGCCCGTGGCGGCGAGGCCTAGCGGGCTCCGCCGACCCGATCATAGAAGAACCCGCAGAGGAGGCGACTACTCCGATCATGCCAAAGTGCTCGGGTTGATGGGTCGGCGGGCGGATCGTCGAGGCAATCCTCACGGGGCGGTCGGTGACCGAGGACCTCAGTCGGCGAGGGAGGCGGCGGGGGGGGCGGTCGTACTCGGCCGGTGTCGGTCGGGGGTCGGGTGTGACCTCGGGTGCGTCCCACTCCCCGGAATGCCCGTCTTGGCGCGCCGCCACTTGAAGTGTCGAGGCGGGTGAAGATGACCACAGGTCATGCTTGTTCGGGCTGCCTCCGAGCCCGCCGAGCGCTTCGGGAGCAGGCCGTGGTGATTCCGGCCTTATCGACTGGGTTGAAGGCACCGAGTTCGTTCCAGGCATACACCGTCGGCCTGGAGATTTTGTAGAAAATTGGTGCGGCTTGACAAGTCTGGCAGCGGGCCGGAGGCCGAATGAGGCTATGTATAGTGTAGAACTTTGTACGTAGATATAAATGTATTTAGACTCGTTTCGAAGTGTATATTTCCCTCCTTGAGAGGTATAAACATAGCTTAGGACTTCGTTTTGGTCGTAAATGCATTTACTTGTATCTGAGTGTGTATTTTCCCAAATAAAGGGGTATAAACGAGCTCGGAAGCCGGTTGATTTGTCTATAGCTTGGTACTTGGTTTATAGTCGTTAATGCATTTAGACTTTGTACGGAGTGCATATCTTCCCAAATAAAGGGGTATGAGATGGCGAGATCGGTGTGGATGTCGCGTGCATGTAGGCGTCCAACAATGGGTAATCTGTATGCTGCGTGTAGGCGTCCAACTTAATGGGTAATCTGTAAGCTTTGCGTGTGGGCGTCAACTTAATGGGTAATCTCACGCGCTTTGCATGTGAGCGTCCAACAATGGGTAATCTGTATGCGTACCCTACTTGGTGGGATTTTCATCTTCGTAAGGGCGTCCCCTTGTGAAGGTTTAAATGTGGTGTATCCAAACAGATGTTCACATATGTATGAGACGAAGTGAAATATTCATTATAAAAACAGGTGTTTTATTGAACATGTAATCAACATCGTACTTTGGCAAAACAATTAAGGAACTAACATGATGCCGACTTTAAATCGAAGCTATGTAAAATACCTCCTTAAATGCATAATGTGCCAAGTTCGGGGGATAAGTGCACCGGACAAGTGAGCCAGCTTGTAAGCCCCTTTGCCGAGGTCCTCGTGAACGCGGTGCGGGTCTTCCCATGTCGGATCCAGCTTGTTAAGACGCTCAGCTCTACTGGCTTCATTATTTCTTAGGACGAGGTCCCCACATGGGCTTGAAGCTTTGACCGTTTGTTGTGGTACCGTGCGACTGGGCCTTGTGCTTGGCCGTTTATGAAGCGAGCTCGTGGCTTCTCCTCGAGGGCGTCAAGGTTGGCCCGCAGGTCTTCCTCGTTCCCGGCCTGGTCGAAGTGAAGAGTGCGAGGGCTTGGCGCGCCGATCTCAGCCGGTATGACGGCCTCGGTACCGTAGACCAGGCTAAAAGGGGTCTCCCCGTGCGCCGTCCGAGGTGTGGTCCTGTAGGACCAGAGGACTTGAGGGAGATTTTCAGCCCAGTCGCCTTTAGCTCGGTCCAGCCTCTTCTTCAATCCTTGTACGATCGTGCGGTTCGTCACCTCGGTCTGACCATTCGCTTGCGGTGTGCGACCGGTGAAGCGTTAATCGATCTGAAGCTCTTCGCACCACTCCTTGAAGTTTTGTCGGCGAATTGGGTGCCGTTGTCGAGACCGGGATGTGCGGTATGCGAGCGGCGAGACTATATTTTTCCACGAAGGTGCGAATCATACGCTCGTGAGGCTCGAAAGTGGCTCGGCTTGACCCATTTTGTGAAGTAGTCTATGGCTACGACTAAGTATCAAGCGACACGGTGCTCGGTCGAGCAGACCCAGCGATGTCGATCCCCACCGCATGAAGGCCATGGACTCGTAGGCTGCTCAAATCGATCGAGGCGCTTTTGGCGTGGGTGAATCGGCACTTTGGGCACTTCTTGACGAGCTCGGCGAATCTTGTACGGTGGGCGGTAATATCCCGACCTCGGCGTCTTCTTTGAAAGGGCTCGCGACCGATGTGGCTTCCACAAGACCCTCGGTGAATTCGTTGAGCACGTGGTCGACTTCTTCCGGCCCGAGGCATCTCGGGAGGGTTGAAGGTAAGACTTCGGTGAGAGCGCCTCATGCATGAGATATACGGGATTTCGCCATCATCTTTTGGCTTCGAGCGATCTTGAGGTAGTCGCCGTGTTCGGGTAGGCCTTGGAGACATCCATTCGGCTCTATCTCGGTGATGATGCCGGCGTGGGACTCGCGATGCTTGGAATGAATCTCCTCCTTTGGTGGTGGTTGACGTGTGACTAACTTGCCGAGGATGTCGGCTCGGTATTTTCCTCGGGGATTCGGTGGATCTTGAAGTACTGAGCGAGGTCAACATCTCCTTTGCCTTCTCGAGGTATTGTTTCATTCGGTCCTCCTTGGCCTCGTATTTGCCTAACACCTAGTTCACGACGACCTGGGAATCGCCGAAGATTTGGATCTTGTCCACCCTCAGCTCCGTGGCGAGGCGGAGTCCGGAGATTAGGGCCTCGTACTCCACCTCGTTGTTGGTGGTGGGAAGGTAAACCGGGCGTGGGTGACTTCTCGCTTATACGGGCCGAGGAGGAGGATGCCGCCCGCTGCACTGTCTTGCACGATGCACCGTCACGTACATCCGCCGCAACCATCTGGTGGTGCTAGGGCGACTTCCTCCGCCGTGGGGGCGGAGCTGGAGTTACCTCATTGTGAGCCTACCTCGGTGGTGGCCTCAACCGGGAAGTCGGCGAGAGCTTGCCCTTTATGGCGGCTGGGTGAGTACGAGATGTCGTGCTCGCCGAGCTCAGTGCCCACTTAGCTATACGCCCGGATGACTCGGGTTTCAAGCAAGACTTGTCTCAAGGTAAGTCGATTAGCACACAGACGGAGTGAGCTTGGAAGTAGGGTCGGAGGCATCGCTTGGCGTTCACCAGGGCCAGTGCTACTTTTTCGAGGCCGGTGTACCTTGTCTCCGGTCCTTTGAGAGCTCGGCTGATAAAATAGATGGGGAGTTGTCGACCCACCTCATCTCGTACCAGTACCGCGCTGATGGCCTCGTCCGAGGCGGCTAAATATAGAGAGAGGGATTCACCTTGCTTCGGGGCGGACAGGGTCGGCAGGTCGGCAAGGTACTCCTTCAGCTGGGCGAAGGCGGCCTGGTGTTCTTCCTGCCAGGCGAAGTCCGGAGCTCTCCTCAGGACCTTGAAGAATGGGAGCTGTTTCTCGGCTCGAGGCAATCTCTTGAGGCGGCTAGGCACCCGGTGAGTTTGTGGATCTCACGGATGGTCCTTGCACCTGCATGTCGAAACCTTGCTTCACCTTGGTGGGATTGGCCTTGAGCCTCCCGAAAACCAGCATCCAAGAACTTGCGGTCTTCACCATAAATGTACATTTACGGGGTTGAGTTTGAGGTTGGCCGACACGAGGAGTTGGAGGATGGTGCGAGGTCATCGGCGCAGCTCTCCGTTTCGACTTTTGACTACTATGTCGTCGGCGTAGACCTCGACGATCTCCCGATGTGGTCTTTGAATGTTGCATCCACCATCCTACGGTAAGTAGCCCGGCGTTCTTGAGGCGAAGGGCATCTTCGGCACGCAAAACGCGAAGTCGGTGATGAATCACGGTCTTTGGTGCGTCCTCCGGGCTCATCAAGATTTGGTGGTACCTTTGTATAGATCCAGGTGAACATCTCGTGGCCCACCAATGCCTCCACCTTCTTGTCGATATCGGGAGGGTAGCAATCTTTAGGCAATGCTTGTTGAGGTCGGTATAATCGGCGCTTACGCGCCACCCTCCTCCTCAGCTTTGGACCACGATGGATTAGCCATCCGGTCGGGTATTTGACCTCGAGCAGGACCTTGGCCTTGAAGTTGAGTCACCTCGCCCCTTATGACCGGCTGCGCCCGCCATGAATATCCTTTTCTTGCGGATGGCTTGGTAGCGGGTCGATGTTGAGGCGGTGAGTTATGAGCTCGGGTGACACTCCGTCATATCGGCGGGGACCAAGCAAACACGCCCCTATTGATCGCTCCTTTTTCACACGTCAAAAGGTGTAAGTATAGGTGTTAAGTATCGTATCCACAGGGATTGCAATCCGAAAACACAAAAGCTAATTCAACAATAATTCATCATTATCCCAAAGATGTAATTTAGGTTGTGAATTTTTAGGGCTTCAGATAATTAAATCCAAAGCAAAAGTAATAACAAGAAAATAAACTAAAGCAATAAAATATCAAGGAAACAAATATCAAGAAAGACTAACCCTAGGGATGCATTAATCCTATCCACAATGATGTTTATCCTGCTTATTACTAACCATTTTAATCCAGACAAGATGGAAGATCACATATGTAGCCAACAACTTCAGTTACGACAATTGTGACCGTTGATTACTAATTTTCCCTATTACTGTTACGTCTCTAGAGGAAAATAAGCAACTCCAAAAGGATCACAAAGAATATGCTTCCTACGAATGTTCCTATCTCAGTTACGACTCAAGGCTTATCCGTATCATACATTCAAGATCGATTGACAATTAAAACAGTTACGTAATTAACTGGCAACTATGATATGCATCAAAATTGATCAGAAATCAACACATATAAATAAGCACCAAGAATCATGAATCAATGCCCGGAAGGTAAATAACAATGAGGAATCACAACATATAGGATAGAATCATGCAAACCCTAGGATTAGAATGTAAATTAGCTAGACATAATTAACGACATAAAGTACGCAATAATCATAAAACGGAAATTAAATTGATAAAACCCGTAGGGAAGCGTCGAAGAACAATGGTTGGGTTCGTATCCAAACCAACGGAAAACGGAAAAGATGAAATTCCTTGGACGAAATCGTGCTAAATCGTTACCAATGCGAAGAACTAATGTAAACGATGGATAACTATTGCTATAACTAATCTAAATCAAAGCTAAAGCGAAAATAAATGAAAAACAGATAAAACCGAGGAAAACGTGCAAAATCGCTTTGAGTACGTTGGGGGCGCGGTGAAGCCTATTTATAGATTAGGCTGAAAACCCTAATTTTGGGGTCTGCCGCCTCGCCACGCGGCCGGGCTCATGGCGCAAGCAGCGGGCGCGAGGTTTTGGGCGTTACGGCGATTTCGCGCGCGCTCACGGTCGCGAGCTCGCTCGCCGGCAGCTCTGCGCGACTTCCTTTGTTTCGCTCCGTTCTCTCGCGTCCGAACTCGAAGTGCGATCCGCTTGCGCCTATGGACTCCTATCGAGATGCTCTTTAACATTGTAAACTTTTCACATCCATATTTTTCATATCCATTTAATCATCTTTGGTTACATCTTTGCCTTATGCATCGATTATCACCTGAAAAGCCTACAAAACACCAAAGAGAAACCCCAAGAGCAATATCTTCTAGAAATAGATAAAACATTAAGAATCGATACATAAACGCACATTAAATGATCTAAACTCATCTTTAAATATCAACAATAAACGTGTAAAATGCGCGTTTATCAAACCCCCCAAACTTAAAGCATTGTTTGTCCTCAAACAAAAACAGAATAGAAAGACAAACGAAAGATCAACGAGCGTAGCAAAGAGGATAATCATTATAAGCCTCGGAAACATCTCAACGCTCAAAAAGATTTAGCGCACATGACGACATTAGTCAACTCATCACAAACAACAATTGAAGGCAAAAACTCATTTAATTCAACCCTCACAACGGCATGTGTGTAAAATATAGAGGATACACTCAAACTCATAAAGAAATTAAGGATGTGTATACACTCAACGAACAATGCAATGCAACATCTTACCATAGGCTTGCCGTTTCTCTAATATCTCCACCGCATCATTGTGTTCAAATTAGGATCAAAGAGGTCTTTTCATAGGTTGTAATGTAGGCACATTGGTTAAGGTAGGATAAAATATGGCTAAGTGACTCAAGAATATTCCAAGCACCACCATTTATACATTTCGACACATATGGACTTTGTCCATTTTCCTCTTTTCTCCCAACGTGCTAAATCAACGTTTAATGCCACAGAAGGTACCTATACTTTGATTAAAGACCCTTTATGCTCAACACTCATAGTGAACTTAACATTTTTCTTTTTTGGTTTCTTTTCTAGAGCTTATAGGGTTTAATTTTCACGAACAAGGTACTATTCTTCACCACAGATGTATTTTTCTAAAAGAAACTTTTCTCGTCATAACTACATCAAAATTTCAACCCCTTTTGATTCCCATATCCATCCTCACCTCCTATCATCCGGTTAATCGAAAGAAAAAGTCTAATAAAGGCTCAAAGAAGGCGACAAATGGTATATATCATCGGGTTAGTGTTTGGGTGAATATGTGGTTAACAAAGATGGCCTTTTATCATTTCCAAATTCGAAACACATATTGCAGTCTCGACACAGAAAAACGGCAAGTTCTAGAAGATAATCACATGCATGATATCACACAATTAATGAAGCAGATCAAGATATGTATACGGTGAAGCTCAAGTCTCACAGGATAAGCAAATGGTGAAAATAACAAGCTAAGCCTTCTCACGTCATTCATGCGTCATTTTCTAACATATCATGCGCACTATCATTCAATTTCACAAAAATTTTCTATCGTCATTGGCCACATGGATTAACACACTTCACTTAACTCGTTGATCGACGCATACAGCGAAAAAGAAAAGCGAAACACGACAAAAGCAACACAAGCGAAAGACACGACAAAACACGAAAACAAAACAAAGAAAGCGTTGGGTTACCTCCCAACAAGTGCTTAATTAACGTCTTTAGCTAGACCATCACTAACCTTGTCAATCCGGCGTTTTTGTGGTAACAGAAATCCTTCTCAACTCGTGGATCTTCCTAAACTTAGCATTTACGGATCTCCACCACTGACTATGGAAGTGGCCCACCCCAAACTTGAATGATACACTCGGAGTTCCATGCCGAGTCCACTTCTTCCTTCTCGCACAGCATCCTCGATTGGTCGAGTACCCTCTAAGCGTGAGACGTGTGCGGCAGCAGCAGTCATGATCGAGCAGCAGTCTTCCGGCTTTCCAACGTCGTGTTGCTTGATGGCGTCGTATATGGAAATCTTGAGCTCCTCATCGTTAACACGAAGCGTGAGATTGCCTTCCCGCACATCAATCAGCGCACGACGGTTGCTAGAAAAGGTCTACCAAGGATTAGTGGTTGTTGTTTGAATTCGGAATATCTAAAATCACAAAGTCGGCGGGGAAAAACAAAATCCAATTCTTACCAACACGTCTTCGACGATACCTTTTGGATATGTGACTGACCGGTCAGCCATCATCAGTGAAATCTTCGTCGGCTTCATCTTTCCTAGGTGTAGCCGGTTGAAGACGTTCAATGGCATCAGATTGATGCTCGCCCCCAAATCGCACAAAACATTTGGAAAAGTCTGCTCGGCGATCTCGCACTCTAACGTGAAACTGCCGGGATCCTTCTGCTTCAGAGGGAGCTTCCTTTGCAAGACGGCACTGCATTCTTCGGATAGGGAAATTTTCTCAAATTTCCCAAGTTTCTTCTTGCTTGCAAGCGTCTTATAAAATTTCATATAGCCGGCATGTTTCGCAGCAGCTTCAAAAGAGGCAAATTTATCTCAACTTTTTGAAAAACCTCTTTGAAACGAGCAAACTCCTCGTCATATTTCGACTTGACAAGTCGACTCGGAAACGGGATCGGAGGAGTGTACGTGCGAGGATTTGCTTCTGGGGTTGCCTCGCGGTCGACCTCGCGACCGCTGGGAAGGTCGCGAGGTATCTGTTGTGAGCTGGACTCCGTCTTCGCGTGCGAGCTTGCGGGCGCGAGCTCGCGCGCTGATTTCTCGGCTGCACGCGCGACTTGATTGCTCGCGGGCGGGCTTGCGAGCGTTGGGTCGCTCGCGAACATATCTGGTGCTCGCATATTCTGATGGCTCGCGGTCGGGTGCACGGACGCGTGCTCGGTCACGGGTTTCTGTGGAAAAATTCTTGTATTCCTCGCGATCGGGCTCGCGGTCGCGAGTTTCTGCTCCAGTGTGTTTTCATGCTCTTCTTTCTCGGTAGGGCTCGAGTAAGCTTGTCCACTCCTCGTCTGGATGGCGAAGCATTGACTCTTCGGGTTCACCTCCGTATTACTCGGAAATTGGCCCGTCTTTTGTAGTGCATTCACTTGTACGCTATTTGACCAATTTGATTTTCCAACATCTTCATATGCTTCCCATAGCGTCACGGTGGACTCAGTGATTTATCTTACGCCGGTGTTGCTTATGAGCGAATTCGATTCGTTGCCAATTGTTGGTTGCTTACAACCAAGCTGCCGCATCATGTCTTGAGACTTGGCTTCTCGGCTCTTGAATTACACTATTCAAGGCGGCTTCTTTGGAGGTTGTTGGAAATTCGGATGATTCCTCGATTGATGTGGTCGGCGTTCTGTCATCTCAACGACTCTTCAAAATAGTGAACTTCTTCATGAGATCGTCATATTTTGAATCACTCTCAACAGCAGCTGCTTTGAACGATGGCGTTCTCTCCGTTGGCCATTGATAGCTGTTGGCAGCCATCTCTTCTAAAATACGGCTCGCCTCGTCTACTGGTCGGTTCAATAAGCATCCCCCACCGACGCATCCACCATGCTCCTTGTCTGCCATGTCAGTCCACCGTAGAACTGTGTGATTTGTTGCTCCTTGGAGAACCCATGTTGTGGACATCGTCTCAATAAACCTCTGAATCTCTCCCATGCCTCGAATAATGATTCGTCGTGGTTTTGGCAAAAATGAGAGATTTCGGCGATGATCTTCTGCGCGCCGCGAAAGTATTTCGAAAGAAACTTCTCACAAAGTCCCCAAGTGTCGATGCCAGCTCGGTCCAAACTCTTGAACCAATCTTTCGCCTGGCTGCGCAACGAGAAACCGAACATGCGCATCCGGATCGTGTCTTGTGGCACCCCATTCTGTTTGATGGTGTCACAAATATCGAGAAAAGTCTCGAGATGTGCATTCGGGTCTTCCGTGACTCCTCCCCCAAACTGCTCTCCTTGGACCATACTGATCAGGGCCGGTTTGAGCTCGAAATTGTTTGCATCTACGTGCGGGCCCCAACCGCCTCCTTGGAACTGTTCGGTGGGATGTCGGTACATGTGATTCAGAGGTCTTTCCTCTGGAGCAGGGACAATGATTCCCATGTTCGCCATCTGACGCTGCATCTCTGCAAAGTCAGCTAGCATGCGTGCTACTTGCTCGGGAGGAATGCCCTGTTACGGATTGGCCGCCATTGCAGCCCGTCTCTTCTCTCGTCCTCTTCTCCTTTGAGAACTTTCGATCTCGGGATCTAATAATATTTCAGGAGGTCCCTGAGATCTTGTACGCATAAACTACCTGAGAAAAGAGAGAAGTTAGCACTGACAAAAATAAATAAATATAATATAATATATATAACTTGAATTAATAAATCCAAATCGTCAAATTATTCCTATGTGATCTTAACAATCCCCGGCAACGGCGCCAAAATTTGATCGCTCCTTTTTCACACGTCAAAAGGTGTAAGTATAGGGTAAGCGAAGTATCGTATCCACAGGGATTGCAATCCGAAAACACAAAAGCTAATTCAACAATAATTCATCATTATCCCAGCACATAATTTAGGTTGTGAATTTTTAGGGCTTCAGATAATTAAATCCAAAGCAAAAGTAATAACAAGAAAATAAACTAAAGCAATAAAATATCAAGGAAACAAATATCAAGAAAGACTAACCCTAGGGATGCATTAATCCTATCCACAATGATGTTTATCCTGCTTATTACTAACCATTTTAATCCAGACAAGATGGAAGATCACATATGTAGCCAACAACTTCAGTTACGACAATTGTGACCGTTGATTACTAATTTTCCCTATTACTGTTACGTCTCTAGAGGAAAATAAGCAACTCCAAAAGGATCACAAAGAATATGCTTCCTACGAATGTTCCTATCTCGCCACGACTCGAAACTTATCCGTATCATACATTCAAGATCGATTGACAATTAAAAGCGATTACGTAATTAGCGGCAACTATGATATGCATCAAAATTGATCGAAATCAACACATATAAATAAGCACCAAGAATCATGAATCAATGCACGGAAGGTAAATAACAACAAGAGGAATCACAACATATAGGATAGAATCATGCAAACCCAGGATTAGAGCAGAAATTAGCTAGACATAATTAACGACATAAAGTGCGCAATAATCATAAAAGCGGAAATTAAATTGATAAAACCCGTAGGGAAGCGTCGAAGAACAATGGTTGGATTAGTATCCAAATCCAACGGAAAAGCGGAAAAAGATGGAATTCCTTGGACGAAATCATGCTAAATCGTTACCAATGCGAAGAACTAATGTAAAGCGATGGATAACTATTGCTATAACTAATCTAAATCAAAGCTAAAGCGAAAATAAATGAAAAAGATAAAAGCGAGGAAAACGTGCAAAATCACACTGGGGGAGTGCGTTGAGGCGCGGTGAAGCCTATTTATAGATTAGGCTGAAAACCCTAACTTTGGGTCTGCCGCCTCGCCTCATGGCCGGGCTCATGCATGAGCAGCCAGCCTTGAGGTTTTGGGCGTTCAGGCGATTTCTCGCGGCCGCCTCATGGTCGCGAGCTCGCTCAGCCAGCTCCTGCGCGACTTCTTTGTTTCGCTCCGTTCTCTCGCGTCCGAACTCCGAAGTGCGATCCGTTTGTGCCTATGGACTCCTATCGAGATGCTCTTTAACATTGTAAAATTTTCACATCCATATTTTTCATATCCATTTAATCATCTTTGGTTAAATCTTTGCCTTATGCATCGATTATCACCTGAAATGCCTACAAAACACCAAAGAGAAACCCATAGAGCAATATCTTCTAGAAATAGATAAAACATTAAGAATCGATACATAAACGCACATTAAATGATCTAAACTCATCTTTAAATATCAACAATAAACGTGTAAAATGCGCGTTTATCACCTATATTCTCTCAGAAGTTGTATGACATGCCGCCGGACGTCCGCTGGGCCCTGGGTGCCGACCTGGATGACCTTCGAGGGATCGTCGTCGTATAGTTGGAGGCCCTCGGTCAGGTCATCCCGGGGTGTCGGTCTCCGAGGGCTCGGTAATTGCTATGCCTGGGGCGAGGCCGCATCTTGAGTTGAGAGTCGTAGGCATTCTTTTGCTGCCGTTTGGTCCCCCTGGATGCTGAGCACTCCCACCGGGGTGGGAATCTTGACGGTGAGGTGGTAGACCGAACAGACGGCCTTGGTGGCGTCTGACCAATCTCTCCCGGGATGATGTTGTGCGGAGAGGAGCTCGGACCGGGAAGAATCGGATGGCCTTGGTGACCGACACAGGGAGCCCGCCTACCGTGACCGGAAGGGTAATGACCCCTCAGTTTGGGATCGCCTCTTGAGTGAAACTCCGTGGCGGGAGGCGCGGAAGTACACAATGCCTCCGACCTCAAGCTTATCGAGCACAGCTACGGAAGATGATCTTGACGAGGCTCCGATGTCGATATAGACCGGTGGACGTTTTGTTGCCCACCGCGCCTGTATGGTGATAGCGTCCCTGTGCGGCATGATCTTGGGTACGGGTCCTCCTTGGAGAACGTTATGTTCTCACCATCCCGGAGTCGCTTGTTCTTCGGCTCTTCAGGGGCCGGCCTCCGGGCGTCGTTCTTCAGGGACGACCTCGTCGTCCCGAGGGGCAGTCCGGTAACAACATAGACCTGCTCCATAGCGTTGGGACCTTCGTCCTCGTCGTCTTCAGGTTGGGTCGCCGCGGGGGTCGGCCCGCAGTTGTTGCCGCCTCCATTCCTTCTGCTGACTCGCATTTCTCGGACCGGCTCGTCCGAGGTATTTCTTGAGGGCTCCACCTTTAACGAGCTCGTCGATCGTGAGCCTGGGTTTACGCAATCCTCGGTATCATGACCATACCCTTGGTGATAGTCACAATACTGCCTCATGGACCTCTTCTTGGATCCCCTTCATAGGGGCGGGCTTGGGAAGAGCTCGGTGGAGCTCGAATATTTCCACCCTTGATTTGAGCAGGAGGCGCTCGCCGCTGGGGTTGGGCGAGGTCCGAGCCTAGACTCAGTGGCCCTCTTTGATTCTATCAAGGCGCCTGCGATCGGCGCCTCGACTTGATCATCCGACTTTTCTCTCGGACTTACGCTCGTCCCAGTTTCCGCTTCTTCCGATCCGACTCGTCTCCTTGACGAAGTTGTCCACCAGTTCCAAAGCTTACTTGCCGTCTTTGGTTTCTCCTGGTGATTTCTTTGTTCGGCGGGTCGGATCCGTTTTGAGCGCGTTGATGATGCAGAGGTCGTTCTTTGTCGTCGATTTTGAGCGACTCTTTGATGAACCTCGAGGCGAAGTTTGACATCGTCTCGTCCCGCCTGGCGGATTGTGAGCAGGTCGGAGGAAGGTGCCGGGCGGCATCTTCGATAGAAGCGCCATTTGAAGCGATCCATGAGGTCACAGGCGGTGTATCTGATTACGGCGGGCGCGGGTGAACCAGCGCCGTGCGTTGGAGATCGATACTCGGGAAGATTTTGCACATGTGAAAATCTTCCATTCCTTGATCGCCATGTTGGTGGTGTGGCGAAAAGGAAGTCGGAGGGTCTCAGAGGCCATCGTGAGGCCGCTATGTTGGTGCCCGTCACGGGGCGGGGCGTGTCTAGAATCTTCCGGAGAAAGGGAGATGATGCTCCGTGCATCGGTCGAACCCGGAGATCGTTGCCATCTCTTTACGGAGGGTGGGGAGCGATAGCGGCGCCATCGTCCCTCCTAGGGGTTCGACCACCTTTCTTCCCTCTGCTTTGCTCGGCTCTCTGGTCGGCATGACGAGGTGGAGAGCGGCTCCGCGAACGGCGAGGGGGCGACTGGTGGTGGCGGCTCGCCCGTGGTGAGCGGCTCCGCGAATGAGGGCGGCGGCTCGGCCGCGGTGAGCGGCTCCGCGCGTCGGGGCGTGATGCGCGTTCTCGGCTATCACGCCGAGGTGAGCGCTGGCTGTTTCGGATGGGGGAGCGGCTTCGGGCGGCCGTGGTGTTCAGTCCGGGGGCCCTCGAGGGGCCCGCTCCTTTGGTCCTCTGGTTGAGGAAGCTTTGGAATTGGCCAAGATTGGCGTGGAGGAACTCGGTCACAGCTCGGCCGAGGACCTCGTGGGACGAATGAGCTGTTTGCTCGTCCTCGTTGAGGTCGACATCTTCCCCTACGTTGGGGAGGCGGTCCTGAGGGTGTATGGAGACATTTTCCATGTTGCCCTCAGGAGTGTGGGCGCTCGTGGCGTCTGCGATCTCCTTCCCGCGACGCTGAGTGACCACCTGGTCGTCCTCAGCACGGTTGTTGCCAGCGTGGGCGGCGGTTGTGCGTGTTCTTGCCATTTAGTTGTAGAGGGAAACGAAGCTTTCTTGTTCGAATGTTTCCACAGACGGCGCCAATGATAAATCTGGTTAGGTGAGTGTGTGAGATTTATGAAAAGCAATAAAGAACACCAAGGCTTTTACGTGGTTCGATCGTTAACGAGATCTACGTCCACGGAGGAGTGCTTCCTCAATATTTTCACTATAATACAGTGGTTACAAGCTCTTAGTATTCGATAAGTTGCCAACCCCTCTAATGTCAGTTTTCCTCCTATTTATACTGACCCAAATCAGAATCAAGAAGCGCCGACCTCTCCATTGGTCGCAGCGTGACTCTTCCTCTGGCGTGCCTTCCATTGGCCGGAGCAGGGACCTTTCGCCTTATGTGTGCCACGTGGAGGGTGGCGCCTAACCTTGGTTCTGGGGCGTCTTCTCCATTGGCCGAGGGTAGCGGTTCTGGAGGCTAGGGTTTTGGACAATGATTAGGGCTCGCTTTGGGCTCAGCCGCGTGGGCCCGCTACCAACGTTAGACCCAGCTCGTTTGGGCCTGTTAGTGGACCTAGTCGGTTGGGCCATATCCCATCAACTTTCAAATTGATTTGTATGATTTCCTTTTGAATGTACAATTCATGTTACCTGATGTAATTTCTGAATTTTGAAATCATTTAAGATGCAGTAATTATCAAATGGGCTTTACTATCTCTATGACCGAAAAAGTGAATAGATTAATGAATTGTCTCTGCTTGTACTCTCTCGATGTCTTTGTTTCTCTCTATCTTACGTGTGCTTGTAGAAAAGTGACGAAAGGATTTTGCAGTTTTTTATTACGTTTTTCAAATAATATATTATATCAAATTTAATCAACTAGAAAATGGGCTTTCCCTCTATCTTACGTGTGCTTGTAGAAAAGTGAAGAAAGGATTTTGCAGTTTTTTATTACGTTTTTCAAATAATATATTATATCAAATTTAATCAACTAGAAAATGGGCTGACATTGCATTTAACAAACATGACTGAACTTTATTAAAGCTTTTCATTGGAACACGAATAGAATTTAACTAACTAAAAAGGACTTGCAAATGATTTTGCTAACGGTATAGTTAACAAATTGATTAGGGCTTGTTAAATAATGGCTTGATGATATTCAATATAGACGAACAAGGTTTATTAAAACAAGAAAATTGTATTGAGATTTGTTAAAACAAAAGTTCAAAGGAGCTAGTAATGTATTTTGCCATAAGAAATACTTGTATTAAGATTCATGATCCATTTAATTTTGATTTTAATGTACTAAGTACAGTTTAAGTCAAGTATTTATCACGATGACAACTTTCGTATGCTCCCATCTATACGTAATTCTTATATATATATATATATATCACTACAAGAAATAGCGCGATCAACGACGAAAATTTCCGTCGTTATACCGAATAAGTCCGTCGGTGATCATAAACAACGATGGAAAACGTCCGTCGGTACAAAAATATCGCTATTCCTATCAACTACGGACTCTTAGTCCGTCGTTGAATCACCGTCGGAACAACGACGGATATAGACGTCGCCGTTGTCTACGCACGACCGTCGTCGATCAACGACGTATCAACGACGGACAGTCCGTCGTTTATTAACGACGGATACTATCCGCCGTTAATCAAAGACGGATCAACGACGGAAAGTCCGTCGTTTATTAACGACGGATACTATCCAGCGTTAATCAAAGACGGATCAACGACGGAGGTGCCGTCATCGATCAACGACGGAAATAAGTCCGTCGTTAATTAACGACATATTTTATTCCGTCGTTGATCAACGACGGATGACAGTCCGTCGGGAATTAACGACGGATCAACGACGTACATCCCGGCGTTGATCAACGACGGTCCATTTCCGTCGTTGCTCCGCTGGTATTTTAGATTTTTTTATTTTTTTTAATACATTATATATTTTATTTTCAATGCAAGATTCAAAATCACAACCACTAAATCAATAAATTTTTTGCAACATTCAAATATAATTTTAGATAAACTAAAATATTTGCAACATTCAAAATACAATAAAACTACAATGTTTGCAACATTCGAAATACAATAAAACTAAAATTTTTGCAACATTCGAAATACAATAAGAAAATAAGTTATTCATGATCTATTTTTTCTCAAACAACTTCGGTATTAAAATCTTAAGCATCTCGGCATGAACTTCTTGCACATCTTGATCATTCAAGATAGATTTTTCTTCAACATTAATGACATCATGACGAATGGAATGTGTAGAAGAACGATGCATGTCGCATGTACTAAATGATGCTACTGCATCACTAATTTGCAAAGCAACATACTCAACTTTTTTCAATGATGCTTTTGCCTCTTCAAGAGCCTTTTCCAGTGATGTTTTTACCTCATCAAGATCATTTTCATTTGCCATTTTCAATTTCCTCTACAAAAATAAATTGAATATGAAAGCAAGAAATGATATAAATTATAACATTCCATTTATAATCTTTCTTTAAAAAAACTCTTTACACATTCCATTCCCACACCAATAAACTCAATCATTCCCGAACTAGAGTTAACAATCAACGTTAATCACAAACTCTACTTGAAGTCAAATTGAAAGAAAACCCTACAAAATCTACATCTACATTTATAACGTCCTACTTATATATTTGATATACGTTCATATAAAGTATGTGAATTTCAATTAAACTAAAACATACCCCAATAAATGGCCAACTGTCTCGTAGAGTCAACTGCTCGGATGAACTCCTTTCTGTGAAGTCTTTTGCAATCAAAATAAGGATAAAATGAAAATTTTGACATTATTTTACTATAATATCAAGAATGGGTTGAGTCTACGCACAGGCATCGTCTGAGGTCCATCCTTTTGTTTCTCATATTTTTCTAGATTCTTGACTACATTACGTATGCGAACTCAAAGCTCCTTCATTGAATGACAACATTCAAACCATCTTCCTCGTATTCACCATGACGAGTTGTCATGTTCCTTCAATTTTGCTAAGATAAGCATATAATGAGGATCATCCTTCTCCTCATTGGAAATATAAATTGTAATGCTAGTCTTCATTATTGTATCTTAGCTTTTCATTCGACTCCGTCCTCTTCTGCTCATCACATATTCTTGACAGATGACCCATGTATTCCTTGTCCATGCTGTGAACAAGCAGTCTTTTTTTTATATTACCTGATTCATCACAGGATAATGATTGTGATTATGAGCAGCATCAAGATCATACTTACTGCTTGAACAAGAAGTAAGGATGCTCTGACCGCTTGAAAAAGAAGTGAGGATGCTCATGATGCTACTCATAATCACAACCATTATCCTGCGATGAATCAGGTAATATAAAAAAATGCTGCTTGAAAACAGCATGGACAAGGAATACATATGCCATCTACCAAGAATATGTGATGAGCAGAAGATGACGACGTCGAATGAAAAGCTAAGATACAATAATGAAGACTATCATTACAATTTCTATTTCCAGTGAGGAGAAGGATGATCCCCATTATATGCTTATCTTAGAAAAATTGAAGGAACATGACAACTGTTACAGAATTGAATACGAGGAAGATGGTTTGAGTGTTGTCATTCAATACGAATGAGCTTTGAGTTCAGACACAGAGTGTAGTCAAGCATCTAGAGAAAAAATGAGGAAACAAAAGGTTGGACCTTCGTATCAGATGCCTCGTGTAGAGACTCGACCCATTCTTGATTTTATAGTAAAATAATGTCAGAATTTTTATTTTATCCTTATTTTGATTGCAAATTCTTTACTCTTTGAATTTTCTACGCAACAATTAGAAATGAAAATGATCAAGATCAAGATCATGACATTTTTGGAAAACTAATTCTAAAAATACTTATGAATGCCATAAGTAGGCTTAGTTTATAAGTTATGAATGCGGGTATTTTGAATTTTTGGATTTTATGAATTTTTTTTGTTACATAGACAACCTCTACGCAACAATCCATATTTTCCTTTAAATTTTATGAATGCCATAAGTAGGTTTAGTTATGAATGATATTTTTGAAAAACTCTTTGAATTTTCTACGCAACAATTCTATTATGTCGACGGCCTAAATCGATTGTTCTTTTCCTTTTTATTTATAAGTCGATTATTGTTAAAAACGATTTCATCACATTATGGTGGTGGGCCGAATTTAAGCTACAGAATACTTGAACGCAATTTGAAGTGAAGCAACCTATAGATGGCCAACTCTAAACCAACTTCAATCATTATTCAAATCAATTTCACCTTCGATGTACATGAACCAACCTATAGATGACTACGATGAATTTATCATCCCAACAAGTTAACAATCAAAACATTTTAAACATATGCGTCGAAATATAATCACATATTACTAAATCTCATCACATATTACTCAATTTCATCACATATTGGCTTATTCCAAGCAATTAATAACCACTCCTATAAGTCGTTTCTACTCAAACCGATATTTTCCTCACATAAATCTCAATATGATTTTCAACCATGCATCACACACTAGAAACTACAAAATCTACGAGGCCAACTAATGTTTCCATTCATTTTGTCTGTAACGAACGAGGTCTGGACCCCTGCTTCTATTTGTTTATGCGCATATATATAATTGCGAATGGGTCCAAAACTTCGATTATATTATGAGGTCTACTCCAAACAAAAGTAACTTGGTGACCACAAAAAATGCACATCCTAGATTCAGCTGTCTGTCGGCTTTATGTGCATAAAATTCCAACTCACTTTAGCATGTAATAAAAGGAAAAATGCAAAACTCATCCAAACAAAATAAGATGAGATGATTAGATATTTAGTTAGCTCCCATCTAATATAAATACTCCATACCCAATCGAAAAAATAGTAATTGAAATAGTAATTGAAATTAGTCGGACTTACAGTCGAAAATGAATTGCGGGACGAGGAGCCGGGTAGAGATGGGACGGCGGGGCAGAGATGGGACACGTCGGGAACGGGACAGAGACGACACGATGGGGCAGAGACAGGACGCAGCGTGGGGGGGAGGCAAGCCGAGATGAGGGCACTGTCCGAAGAGACGAGGACGCGGCGTGGGGAGGCGAGCCGAAGTCGGGAACGGGGCAGAGACGGAGGTGAGCCGAGCCAGAAACGGGAATGGAGACGGACGTGGGGAGGCGAGCCGAGACGAGGGGGGGAGGCGAAACGAGCCGAGATGGGGATGGGGAGGCGAGACAAGGCGAGGGCGGGGGGGACGTGGCGAGACGACGGAGGAGTCACCGGAGAAGACGACGGCGAGGTAAGTCAAGAGAAGGCGACGATGGCGTGGGATGCGGCGATCCGAGGCACTTCGTTGTTCGGAGAAGACGACGAAGTCCAACGAGAGCCGGCGATGTGGCTGAAGGTGGCGAGGTGATGGCGATGGCGACGACGGCACGGTGGGAGCTTCGGGTAGGGCGGCGCGGCGGAGGCGCGCTCGATTTAGGGTTTAGGTTTAGGGCTCTGAATGAAAATACAGAGGTGAAATCCCGTCTTATTTTAAAAATTCAACGACGGATCAACGGCGGATCAACGACGACAAAACAACGACGGAAAACCTACGTCGTAATTCCATTGGTGATCAACGACGGTCGTTTATTCCATCCTTGATCAACGACAGAATTACGACGGAGTAAGCAGCGACGGATCAACGACGGATATTCCGTCGTTGTTCCGTCGCTGATCCGTCGTTGATTTACTCTGTCGTAATTCCATCGTTGAATTTTCTTCGTTGATCCGTCGTTGATTTAAGCTGTCGTAAGTCCATCGTTAATTAACGACGGAGTCACGACCGTCGTTAATCAACGACGGAAAACCGACGGATGTTTTGGAATTTTTAAAAAGAGATCATCCACCTTCAAACCGACATTGTTCCGTCGTTGATTAACGACGGAATAATATCCGTCATGTGTCCGTCGTTGATCGAGTGAATTTCTTATAGTGTATATATATATATATATATATATATATATATATATATATTATCACGACCGGACTTTGCTAGGGATAGCCAAGTCGGGAAAACCGTGACTAGGGAGGAAAAATTAGAAAAGGGGGTAGAAAAGTGATTTATCTTGCTAGAATGAACCGACTTGAACGAAAATTATCCAAAATGAGTCATATACGAAAGAGGGTCAGTCACAAAGATCCGGCCATAATAAGTTCATAACATTAGCTCAATTACGAAGGATCGAGCATTAGACTCACAACAAAACGAGTGTACACAGTGGAATAAGAAATTAAGATACATGTATGAGGACATGCATCTTCCCCAAGAGTTTATGTAATATGTCTGACAAAAGCCCGCTCGGCACTCCACTTTCACCCATCACTGCTCAACCTGCACATTTAGAAATACATGCGGTCGAGTACAAAAGCACTCTGGTCACATGCCGAAAGATACAAATATAATTGTCAAGCCATCCCAACAAGAATCTGCGGATTTTATCGTAAAAGGCCCAAGCTTACTAAATTCTTTTGTGAATCTTAAAGTTCGATCGATCGCCTAAGTTCTTTTGTAATCTCCAGATTCAGAATAATTATTGTGTCTCGGAAGGAGGCCTCCTTCCACGGTCACCGGACCGCCAACCCTTTAGGATGACTCTCGGTCACTTGGTACACAAATCACGCTTAGGGTCCCCAAGACAGACTTAAATTGATTCTCGGATTTTTGGCATAGCCAAACACAGATATGTATCATACACAAATCTCAAAGCATTTATGGCAAGACAATACTTGAAAGATTTTCAGTTCAAAGATTTTGAGAAGAAAATAACTGCTTGAATGAATCATTTGATTTTGTCTATATATAAGAAAGCCCATCTGTCAATGCTATGCTCACAAGCTCACAGTCCTTTCTGTTGTTGTCACGTCACCTCATCGTCCGACCTTTATCGCAAGAAAATAAATAAGAAGTCCGAAACGAAGGACCATTCTTATCGAAAAACTTCTAAATCATATTCCATAAGAATTTATTAGGGATTTTGCATTCTTACTAAGTCTTGCATTTGTCGATTTTAATAAATATTGAGAATTCTAGCTCGTCCTCTAATATCTAGAAATTTAAAGATCGCTGCTTCGTTCGCATGATTGATTAAGATAAAAATCAATTGTAGTTAATTATGGAAATTAAACGGATTTTAATTAATTATTCCATAGTTAAAGGCTAAATTTTTTGGGTTTAAACCAATTTTGAATTTTTGGGTTTAAACCAATTTTGAATTAATTAATCGCATTATTCCATAGTTAAAGGCTTAATTTTTGGGTTTAAACCAATTAATCTTAAGCTAAATTTTATTAATCATTAGGGTATGAAAGCCTAATTTAATATTAAACGAATTTTGAATTTTTGTCCCAAATTTTCTCCAATTAAAGGTCTTATAAATATATAATATTAAGAACCATAATCAAAATTAATTTAATTAAAAACAAGTCCAAGGGATCAATAACAGTAACCCATATTTATTTACATAATTTAGTGGGCCCAGATTTAATATGATTTCAGTCCATCAGCCCTTTATTTTAGGCACATAATAAAGAATTAAAACAAGTCCATCCAATTTTTTACTTTCCTTCATTTTTGGCCCAATCCCAACATAACAAGCCCAAATAATTAATAAACCCCTAAACTATTTGGCCCAACTAAAAATAAATCAGCCTAACTAAAAAAATAAATCGGCCCAACCCATTACAGATATCAAAATAAACCCTAGTCTACCCCATCACTGGGTCGCCTCCATCTCTCTCACTCTCGTCGCGGTTCCTTCTCTCACAACAAAGGGGCGCCGCCTCCTCTCCTTCATAAGCGCCAACGCTTTCTTCCGGCAACGTATCGTCGTCACAATGCCGTCGCCGATACGACGTCGCAGCCCCACGACGTCGTCTTCCTTCCCCTACCCCTTATCTCTCTCTCTATCGTCTCTCACAAATTTTTTAGGGCGCCGCCTCCCCTTGTGCCTCCGGTGCCACGATTTTCTTCCGGCAACGTGTCGCCGTTATCCTCCTACTGCTCTCGCTCTTGGCTTTCTCTCACGACTCACCCACCAGACCCAACCCCTCTCCCCTCTTCTGGAATCGGCGCCGTCCTTTTGCTGGGGTCGCCGCCGCCGCTGTTTCAATCAAAAGTGTTCTTTTAATTGACTCATAATCGAATGAGGTGATGTAATAAGGAAAGTTAACCCAAGTCGTCTCTCAAGGAAAATTTAACAGGGCTTATTGTTCGTGTCAAAAACATAAAACGGTAAATCCTAAACACTCTAATTCCAACATGGGTTTGGAAACAACAAGAATTGAAATGCTAACAAAATGTAAATAAAAGAAATCTAGCTAGGAGTTGTCAATCCCTAGTTGATAAACTACGAAAGCAGGAAGCTAAGCATAGAACAAATTAATCTAGATCATTAAACAGAAAGCAATAAAATTCATCGAAGAACGATTCAACACTCTACTAAATTCCAATATCAAATGCATAGAAAGTAAATTATCAAAAACTAGAAGAAATATAATCAAAAGAACATGGAAACAATCCACTGTCACTATGCAATTGAATCCAACAAAAATCACCAAATAATAATACAATGAAAATGATTCCGATAGAACTGATAAATCCAAAAGCATAAATTGATAAACTAAATTATTCAATCGAAAGAAATGAAAGAACATAAAATAATACTGTGAATCTATCTCTGTCGTCTGAAGCTCCGGGAAGAAAATCTTTAGAATAGCGGCCATGAAATAAGTGGAAAGAGCAACACCTTGATCGAGTGAAAAATCCAAACTCCCATTTTGACCTGTTATATATATATATATATATATATATATATATATATGTAATGTCCCACCGACCAGTTAGGTCGGGACAGAGGGATATCACGGGGTTATAAGTGAAATAAGGAAAGGACAAATGAACCGAAGGAAAATAGTGACACTTATAATATTATATATATATATATTTAGGTAATATAATATATATTTGTTGGAACAGCAAACTAATGACGAAATTCTAGCGAACATATAATTTAAAAAGGGAATTAAATTCGAATAAATAATGAAATCGTCACAATCTTGTCACGAGAACAGGGTTGTGCAAATGTCATCCCAGATATTGGGGCCTATGCATTTTTGATTAAGCAACTCTAAAGCAAAATCAAACATTTGACACAGTTAGCGTCCAGGTTTATAGAATATTCGGGAAAATATTAGAAACTAGTCTACCAAGAGTTTTGGATTTCTTGACCAATCAATGTCTAAATGCCATAGTCGTCTCGCTCGGCCATGCTAGCTCATCAACCTGAAAACATTTGAAAAGAGTTTTGGGCTAAGTACTAGCGTACTCAGTGGGATCTTATGCCCCATTTTGAAAAATTACAGTTCATAAACAGTTCAAGAAAAGAGCATGCTAAACACATAGCAGGTTTTAAAGAGAAAAAGGCTGACTCTATATATGCAAAACATAGTTTTCTCCGAGTGAGCTCAGATCGCGATATACTTTCTTACTCATCACATCCGTGCTACCCATCGACCATATGGGAAACAATGTTCCACTAATGGCCGCCGCCAAGACTAGGAACTTGGCCAAGTTCACCCATCCGACTTCCGTGTACACTACCTCACCAAGATTTAGCTCAAGGCACGATCGTTAACTACTCCCGTCAAGCCCGAGCGGTTTAACCGCCCAAGGTCAGCACCAAGTAATGAGCATAAAAACAGCATGCAATTCTCAATTTCAATAAATATCTTGGGGCTTAATAACCCGAAATACATTGCAGAAAATAGATCCCACCTGTCACCGGAGTGGTAACAATAGCTCATCATACACGTACATATCCACTGGTTGTCCTTGGATAAACCTTAACCAGTCCTACAATATGAATCTAGTACTTAGGCACGATTATTTAATAATGGTTCTCAAAACCCAAGTCTTATGCTCTAGTTTTATCTATTTTCGAGTTTAGGATTTGGAGTCAGAGTTCCCGTTGTATCTTTAGATCTATATTTATATTTTTTTATGCATGTCATGATATGGTATGAAATCAAGTAGTCACGTATGTACACTTAGTCATATATACTTGCATCCAAGTCAAGTTTCTGTAAAAATACCATGTTGCGTTTACTTATCTAAATCTTGAAATATTTAAGCATCGAAATGAAATTCTTGTCAAGGAATGCACATAATTAGACAAATAACATCACATAATTAGAAAACACGTTTTTGTGTGCAATGGGAATTTTCAACACTTAGCCAAATTTTAAGTGTTTAACTTTTAGCAAAACTGCCAAAGTGGCCTACTTTGATGACTAATATCTCTCAACTCAAAACGCATATGTATTCAAAAAGACACATTCTGGAAACCTTTAAACATGTACTACAAGTTCTAAGAAGGAATCGGATCAAAATAAGTTGTGGTTCTGGAGATATAGGGTCTCAAAGTGGGCAACTCGACCTGACTTCTAGATTTGGCTTAACGACGAGCGATTTTGCGAGGCTCGTAACTTTTGACTCACAACACAAAAATGGGAGAGAGACTCCACTCTGGAAAAATTGTAACAAGAACTACACGTTCTATTAAGAAAGACTCGGAAGATACCCGACGCATCAAGAGATACATGAGCTCAAAATTGGCTGGTTGAAAATAGACAGTTTCGGGTAGGTGTCTTTGGGTGGATGAAAGGCATACCTAAAAGACTTGAATTGAGATCAAACTTTCCACATCATAACTAGGCATGGTAAGGAACATATTTTATGAAGAAACCTCAATCCAAATCAGACTACAAACGACTCGAACATCTCTCGCAAAATTCAGACTTGAATAGTTTATTAAAATATGAATTGGACTTGAGTAGTTTTGTCAAGAAGATTCACTGGAATGTATTAACTTCAAAAATTCACCTAGGGCTTATTAGAAATAATATATGAATGATACCTATCAATTTGGAAAGATATTTGAGTCTCATGTAATGCAGAAAAACCTCACTCAAAGATGTGCAATAGGCTGGGAGATAAAAATACTTTACTACAGACTATCCCTGCCGAGATAGTATTGAGCAGTTTATTTGTAAATTTCGAAATAATTAGTAAATGTATATAGAAAAATCTGAAAAATTACAGAGAGCTTCTAGTAACCCTAAATTGAGTTTCTACAAAATAGGGGCATGTTCCTAATATCCTAACTCTATACGGAAGCTAAATACCGTAGGTGCTGAACAGGGAAATTTTGACAGCTTGTGCAGTGAGTTTGAGAAATATATTTAAAATATTAAAACACCTTGGATCGACCTGAAATTTTATAGAGATATAATATACACGTTTATTTACAACATAGTTAAATTTGGTATTCATCGGACAACTAAAACCTAGTCAATTAATTCCACGCATTTACAATCGCGCAGCCAACTTTCAAAATTTCCATTAATCTTATGCTTCTTGCAAGCATTTCGACAAACACTTTATGGGCATATGCATAATACACGAAAATGACAGACTTATATCACTCCAATTGACAACCAAGTTCATAAACCCAGACATGCAATCCATCCCAATCGACATACAATGATCACAAGTCAAGAATCTAATCATTAATTCAACTTGAAATCACTTTTCAAGCATAGACCCATCATAATAAACATATAGGCATGTATGCATGTATATGAATCTGTCATCCCAAGGATTTAAGGAGATGGTATCTACCTTAGGCACGAAATTAGCAGGGAATCGAGAGGGATATGAAGTTTATGGAGTTCCGGCTCGACACGGAGCTTCGGTTGTTCCTTTCTAGCAAGGGGAGTTTGATTTCTTCTCAACGTAAGGTGTAAGGTGGAGTGAGGGTCATCCTCAAACTATGGTGGCAGTCGGTCTCCTTGTCCTTGCTGTAGGGAGCGATGATGATGGCCGGTAAAATCCAAGAGGTGGGAGCTCGAGAGAGCTCATGGAAAAGCTTAAGTGTAGAGAGAGAAGCTGTGGATTTGCGTTAGTGAGGTAGAAACGTGGGAGAGGAAAGAGGATGGTGTTGCCGTGAAGTATAGAGAGAGGTGGGTATTGTTTGCATTCCTATGGAGTGGAAAGTGGAGAAAGAGAAAATATGGGGTGAGCTGCCGAGAGGAAGTTCTAGGGGGACAAGGAAACTATCCTTGAGACACATGTCCACAAGGCTACATGAATAATCAACACCACAGTAGCGCATGCACACACACGTCTGCACAAGGAACACACATTACTCTCACACATCATACGGGACACACATGCACACTTACAAATATAACCATTTGTTTATTCTTATATAATATACATATAGCATGGAACTATGATATATATAGATATATAATATATTACAATATACTAACACTCATTTGTTAGGTAACACGGTGCACACATATGCACTGACTATTTATATTTATATATATACGCTTATTTATCTAATTAAGCTATGCATCTTAATTTAATTGCTATGCAATTCAAGTTGTATCACAGACTTGTCATGAAGAGTTATATTATTTTATCGCCATTAATGTATGTATATACATTATTTTATCTAGACGTTTTTATTGTGAAGTAATGGACTTTGCCTATACAAGTAAAATGCAACATATTGGCAATTAATCAGTAAGAATCTAAATTTTAACAGGTGTATAATTGCATTATCTTATGTAGGCAATTAGCTCCATGCAGTTATATATACGTTTCATTATTATTAGTTAATAGCTTCCTGTGACTATATATATACTTTATTATTATTATTATTATTAGTATAAAAAAAATTCATAGTTGCACTCAATTCAGTTAGTCAAATAGCAAGATTAATAATTCAAAATTCTTCACACATTATAATAATGCATGTCGATGAGAAATGATTTGAACTCCTAATTAATTTAAACGAAAAGATTTCCTTAGAAAAGAATATTATTATTATTAGCATCTTTCATTAAGCCGAGTTCTCAAGCAGACATCTCTATGGGATATTACAATATATATATTAAAATGAGTGAGCGCCGGATCACGCTGAGCGCAGGTTGAACGGGCGTTCTGGCTAGAAGGTGAGTGCCGGTACTGGAAGGAGCGCCGGTTCTGAAAACATTCTGTATTGAGAGTGAACGCCGGCTCAAGGGTGAGCGCCGGTTAGGTAGGAGTGAGCGCCGAGTGCGCGCGTTGGAGAGGTGAGCGCCTGCTGGGGCGCGAACGCCGGATCGGGTGAGCGCGCTGGAGCTGGGCGCAGGGCGATGCCCAGCGTCGGATGGAGTATCAGCGGGAGAAGGGTTGCACGGCACGGGCTGTCGAGCGCTGGCTGAGATAGCAATGCGCGTTGGAGCAAAAACGCTGAACGTGCGCGGGACTTCAGTGCCGGATGCGCTGGGCGCTGGAAGGGCGAGGCGCTGACGGGTTGTCGAGCACCGGTTTGATGCAAGCACGGACGCTGGAGCGGGCGCTCGGCATGGGAGCGCTGGTTGTTCTGTCGAGCGCCGGTTGTGCGTGGCGCTTTGTCGAGCACCGGGTGGACGAGGCGCCGGAGAGGCCACGTGCGGGGGAGCTGGAGCAAGGCGAGTGCAGCGGGCGTTGGGAGTTGACGAGCGCCGGTTGTGTGCGGCGCTTGGTCGAATGGGAAACTGGACGCGGGGCATCACAGCTGGCGCTGAGGAGTAGGCGAGAGCACGGGTGGAGATGGCCGTGCGCCGCTATGCGCGGACGCTGGGTTGGTACGCGGGCGCTGGGTGGCCGAGATGCGGTTTGCGGGCTACTGGCACGCGCGCGCTGGGGCTCGCGGTGCTCGGTCGAGCGTCGGGTGATGCGTGCGACGGGGTGCCATGCGTGACTTTGACTATTCGCCCCGTTCTCACTCGTCTGAATTCCAAATGACGATCCGTTTGCGCCAACGGACTCCTATCAAGATGCTCTTCAATTAATGATAATTTTTGGCAGATCCATTTCATCCTATTTAATACCGTTTTCCTACAAAATATCGAGACAGACCAAGTAAGTCCGAATCGATAAATAATAATCAAAACAACGGCATAAATAGGGCAAACTACTGAATATGATATGCAAAACAAAACAAAGAATAAGCACAAAATGAAACCAAACAACTCCCCCACACTTATCCATTTGCTTGTCCTCAAGCAAAGTCTATACTAATAAGAGTAGAAAAATAACTCATGCAACTTAACTCTTAATCCAATCAATCAAACCTCTTTTTGCAATTCCCCCAAACATGATGAATACATAATCAAAGTTAATGTGAAACAAATCTAAGATTGTGAGAATGTCAAATAAACAAGTAGGTGATTTTTGCTCAGACCCAACTCATCGCTAGGGGTGAATTAACTAAAGTGGTCACCTTTAGCAACAAGCGTCCTTTTAGAACACAAAGAAAGTATTAACAGATTTTAGAAACATGTTCGAAAGGTGAACTCTCGATGAACTCGAGTCTCCTATCGTGGTTTCCCATGTCCATTTCTCAATTTATGAGAAAGAGGGACAGAATGTCATCCTCCATTTCAACAATCTCAACAATTTACTGGAGTATTTATTCTCCTCATTTTCATCTTTTTTTTAAATGAAACGAGTATATAGGTAACCACAATGTTAAAACTCCCCCTAGCATTAGCCGGACAAATCACGTCAATAACCCCCGATTTAAGATCAATCCACACAATCTCGTCAATTCACATTGCACTTTAATCACATATCAACAAGAGAAATGAAATTACATCAAGGTCCGATCAATACCACAGAGTTCATTTGCACAAATCAAAATCCTAACTTACTCGCATAGACAAAGCTTGTGTCCAAGAGATCAAAATATGCACATCACCAAACATGCAAATAAACAAGATACGCACACAAAACCAAATAATCTTCCCCCACACTTAATTCGAGCACTGTCCCTAGTGCTCAAAACATTAATAACACAAAAAGGCCGATAGAAGGGGAGACTTCCCTGAAAGTAGATGGCGGAAACAGGGCTGGAGTGTGAGCGTGCGCTGCATAGCTGGAATATCAAGACTTCACTTCACTGCTTACAACGTCCCAAATCTGAACAAAACTAACACAAAGACAGCAAAATGATCAAAGAGAACAATAAAACAAGCAAAAGAGAAAGAAAGAAAAAGAAAATAAAAATCCGTGGGTAAACTCCCACATAGTACTCAGTTTAACGTCATGAGCACGACGTAATCCAGTCAACAACGGATTATCCATAGTCCTTTACCTGCAAGAATACCATCTCTGCCAGAGCATTAGTAGTAACCATATAAGCACAAAGGACAGTAAAGGAAGCCAATAATAGATCATTTAAGCTCAAATCGAACATCCTACTACCTCGACTTTTGTCCTCTCTTCATCCTCCTCCAAGAACACGTACTTCAAGTGTTGAGGCCGTTCCTTCACTTCCAGAGTGGGCTTTGGCATGCTAGCAACTTCACGTGCCCACTCTTCCTCGTCACCGATCCTCGTAACAACTTCCTCGAGGTCAGGCTCTCGCTTCTCATTCTTCAACCAAAGGGAAAGGTATGACTTGATCTCTTCTCATTTTCCACCTCCTGTGTGACTGCAGTGGCTCGTCTGATGTCTCTACCACCCCATTCTCAACAATTGGGTCACTTTCTAGAATAATGATCATCTGAGCCTGATCGAGTTAGTTTGGAAGTTCCCTCACTGTACATTGCTGCAACAGCTCATCAAGCATGCTATTAATTTGTCCCATTTGCGTCTCTAAACGCTGAAGTGTGGAGTCTTGAGTATCTATTCTTTGGGTGATCATATCCTCAAAAGCTGGTCTCTGAGGTGGTGGTGGAGGTGCTTGCTGATACTACTGTTGTTGGAAGAACGACTGCTAAATGGAGGTTGCTGGAAAAAGAGGTCCTCACTACTTTACGAAGTTGGAAGATGCTCCCAGTAGGGATCATAGGCTTGATGCTCATAGTGGGGATCATAGGCTTGATGCTCATAGCCAGACGGATATCCCTAAAAATAGTCGAACTGGGCTCTTATTCATAAGAAGAAGTTGCCCAATACGACGAGCTTTCCTCCCCCAGCCTGTTTGACCATATTCGTATTGCTGGTAACCCTGCATTAATAGACACCAACTACAAAAACAGGATCACACGCACCGAGGGGAGAACATAACAAAAAGAATGAAATGAAACACAAAAAATAAACAACTACACAAACAATATACCTAAAGTTTTCTCCGGCAACGGCGCCAAAATTTGTTTTAATCAAAAGTGTTCTTTTAATTGACTCATAATCGAACGAGGGGGTGTAATAGGGAAAGTTAACTCAAGTAGCTCTCAAGGAAAACTTAACAGGGCTTATTGTTCGTGTCAAACACATAAAACGGCAAATCTTAAACACTCTAATTCCAACATGGGTTTTGAAACAACGAGAATTGAAATGCTAACAGGAAATGTAAATAAAAGCAATCTAGCTAGGAGTTGCCAATCCCTAGTTGATAAACTACGAAAGCAGGAAGCTAAGCATAGAACAAACTAATCTAGATCATTAAACAGAAAGCAATAAAATTCATCGAAGAACGATTCAACACTCTACTAAATTTCAATATCAAATGCATAGAATGTAAATTATCAAAAACTAGAAGAAATATAATCAAAGGAACATGGAAACAATCCACTGTCACTATGCAATTGAATCCATCACCAAACAATAATACAATGAAAATGATTCCGATAGAACTAATAAATCTAAAAGCATAAATGTAACGACCCGGCTTCTGGATTGAGGGCTGACCCCACAGACCAACACGAGTCTTTTCAGTGTGCTTTGTCCTCACTCACACACTCCCTGAGAAAACTTTCCAGGGGGTTACCCATCTCAAAATTGCTCCAAGCCAAGCACGCTTAACTTTAGAGTTTTTATGAGATGGACTCCCGAAAAGAAGATGCATCTTGTTGGTATGAGTAGCACATATCAAATCCTTTGTTTCCTCGAATATGCAGTCCCATACCGCATATTCTCGAAATCCTCTCATTCAGGCATGCGTTTTTGTTCATTCATGTACCCTTCGCTTTGAAGCCTTAATCGAGCCGCCTTGTCCATGCCTCCGCACCGACGATCACTCCGCATTTCGCGCCCGGGCCACATGCCCACCAACTTCCGCTGGTTCATCCCCGAACCACACCGCATTTGGAGAGGTTCGGCTCGATACCATCTCAGAATTCACCCGGCTCGGATTAACGGTGACCCCATAAACCAACACGAGTCTTTTCAGGTGCTTTGTCCTCACTCACACACCCCGAGAAAACTTCCTGTGGGGTCACCCATCTCACAATTGCTCCAAGCCAAGCACGCTTAACTTTAGAGTTTTATGAGATAGACTCAAAAGAAGATGCATCTTGTTGGTATGAGTAGACATATCAAATCTTTTAGTTTCCTCGAATATGCAGTCCCATACCGCATATTCTCGAAATCCTCTCATTCCGGTGCTTTGTTCATTCATGTACCCTTCGCTTTGAAGCCTTAATCGGAGCCGCTCATTGTCCATGCCTCCGCACCGGCGATCACTCCGTACTTCTGCCCCGGGCGTCACAATAAATTGATAAACTAAATTATTCAATCCAAAGAAATGAAAGAACATAAAATAATACTATGAATCTATCTATGTCGTCAGAAGCTCCGGGAAGAAAATCTTTAGAATAGCGGCCACGGAAATAAGAGAGACGAGCAGCGCCGCGACTGAGTGAAAAAATCCGAACTCCTATTTTGACCTAAGCGCGGATATATATATATTAAAATGAGTGAGCGTCGGATCACGCTGAGCGCAGGTTGAACGTGCGTTCTGGCTAGAAGGTGAGCGCCGGTTCTGGAAGGAGCGTCGGTTCTGAAAACATTCTATATTGAGAGCGAACGCTGGCTTAAGGGTGAGCGCCGGTTGAGTAGGAGTCAGCGCCGGGTACGCATGTTGGAGAGGTGAGCGTCGGTTGGGGTGCGAACGTCGGATCAGGTTCGCGCGCTGGAGCTGGGCGCTGGGCGATGCCCAGCGTCGGATGGAGTATCAGAGGGTGAAGGGTTGCACGGCACAGGCTGTCGAGCGCTGGCTGAGATAACAACTCGCGTTGGAGCAAAAACGCTGAACGCGCGCGGGAATTCAGCGTCGGATGCACTGGGTGTAGGAAGGGCGAGACGCTGGCGGGTTGTCGAGCCCCGGTTTGATGCAAGCGTGGATGCTGGAGCGGGCGCTCGGCATGGGAGCGCTGGTTGTTCTGTCGAGCACCAGGTGGACGAGGCTATGGAGAGGCCACGCGCGGGGGAGCTGGAGCTAGGCGAGTGCAGCGTGCGCTGGGGGTTGACGAGCGCCGATTTTCTGTGGCACTTGGTCAAGCGGGAAGCTGGGCGTGGGGCATCGCAGCGGGCGCTGAGGAGGAGGCGAGCGCGCGGGTAGAGATGGCCGAGCGCCGGGTGTCGTGGGAGCAAGCGGAGTGGGGGGCTGAGTGGCTGGCGCCGATCGGCGCAGACGCTGGGCTGGTGCACGGGCGTTGGGCATAGGCGGGCACTAGGTGGTCGAGATACGGTTTGCGAGCTATGGGCGCGCGCACGCTGGGGCGCACGGTGCTCGGTCGAGCGCCGGGTGATGCTTGCGACGGGGTGCCGTGCGCGACTTTAACTATTGGCCCCGTTCTCACTCGTCTGAACTCCAAATGACAATCTGTTTGCGCCTACGGACTCCTATCAAGATGCTCTTCAATTAACAATAATTCTGTGCAGATCCATTTCATCCTATTCAATACCCTTTTCCTACAAAATATAAAGACAAACTAAGTAAGTTCGAATCGATAAATAATAATCAAAACAACGGCATAAATAGAGCAAACTACTGAATATGACATGCAAAACAAAACCAAGAATAAGCACAAAATGAAACCAAATAACTCCCCCACACTTATCCATTTGCTTGTCCTTAAGCAAAGTCTATACTAATAAGAGTAGAAAAATAACTCATGCAACTTAAATCTTAATCCAATCAATCAAACCTCTTTTGCAATTTCCCCAAACATGATGAATACATAATCAAAGTAAATGTGAAACAAATCTAAGATTGTGAGAATGTCAAATAAACAAGTAGGTGATTTTTGCCCAGACCCAACTCTCCGCTAGGGGTGAATTTAACTAAAGTGGTCACCTTTAGCAACAAGTTTCCTTTTAGAACTCAAAGAAAGTATTAAAAGATTTTGGAACAATGTTCGAAAGGTGAACTCTCGATGAACTCGAGACTCCTATCGTGGTTTCCTATGTCCATTTCAAAATTTATGAGAAAGAGGGGCAGAATCCCATCCTCCATATCAACAATCTCAACAATTTACTGGAGTATTTATTCTCCTCATTTTCATCTTTTTTTAAATGAAACAAGTATATAGGTAATCACAATGTTAAAAATTCCCTAGCATTAGCCGGGCAAATCACATCAATAACCCCCGATTTAAGATCAATCCACACAATCTCGTCAATTCACATTGCACTTTAATCACATATCAACAAGAGAAATGAAATTACATTAAGGTCCGATCAATACCACAGAGTTCATTTGCACAAATCAAAATCCTAACTTACTCACATAGACAAAGCTTAAGTCCAAGAGATCAAAATACGCACATCACCAAACATGTAAATAGACAAGATACGCACACAAAACCAAATAATCTTCCCCCACACTTAATTCAAGCACTGTCCCCAGTGCTCAAAACATTAATAACACAAAAAGGCCAATAGAAGGGGAGACTTCCCTGAAAGTAGATTTCGGAAACCGGGCTGGAGTGTGAGCGTGCGCTGCATAGCTGGAATATCAAGACTTCACTTCACTGCTTACAACGTCCCAAATCTGAACAAAACTAACACAGAGACAGCAAAAAGATCAAAGAGAACAAACAAAACAAGCAAAAGAGAAAGAAAGAAAAAGAAAATAAAAATCCGTGGATAAACTCCCACGTAGTACTCAGTTTAACGTCGTGAGCACGATGCAATCCAGTCAACAACGAACTATCCATAGTCCTTTACTTGCAGGAATACCATCTCAGCCAGAGCATCAGTAGTAACCATATAAGCACAAAGGACAGTAAAGGAAGCCAATAATAGATCATTTAAGCTCAAATAGAACATCCTATTCTCCAAAGTAAAATAGATAACTTCAACTCCTACAGCACAATACTTTGGTGAATTAGGATGTTGACATATTATAGAAGCTACCTCGACTTTTGTCCTCTCTTCATCCTCCTCCAAGAACACGTACTTCAAGTATTGAGGCCGTTCCTTCACTTCCAGAATAGGCTTTGGCATGCTAGCAACTTCACGTGCCCACTCTTCCTCGTCAGCCGATCCTGTAACAACTTCCTCGAGGCTGTGCTCCTGCTTCTCATTCTTCAATCGGTGTGGGAAATGTATGACTTCAGTCTCTTTCTCATTTTCCACCTCCTGTGACTGCAGCGGCTCGTCTGATGTCTCTACCACCCCATTCTCAACAATTGGGTCATTTTCTAGAATAATGACCGTCTGTGCCTGATCGGGTTAGTTTGGAAGTTCCCTCACTGAACATTGCTGCAACAGCTCATCAAGCATGCTATTAATCTGTCCATTTGCGTCTCTAAACACTGAAGTGTGGAGTCTTGAGCATCTATTCTTTGGGTGATCATATCCTCAAAAGATGGTCTCTGAGGTGGTGGTGGAGGTGCTTGCTGATACTGCTGTTGTTGGAAGAACGACTGCTGAATAGGAGGTTGCTGGAAAAAGAGGTCCTAACTACTTGACGAAGTTGGAAGATACTCCCAGTAGGGATCATAGGCTTGATGCTCATAGTGGGGATCATAGGCTTGATGCTCATAGCCTGACGGATATCCCTCAAAATAGTCGAACTGGGCTCTTTCTTCATAAGATGAAGTTGCACAATATGACGAGCTTTCCTCCCCTCCCCCAGCCTGTTTGACCATATTCGTATTGCTGGTAACCCTGCATTAACAGACACCAACTACAAAAAAAGGATCACATGCACCGGGGGGAGAACATAACAAAAGAATGAAATGAAACACAGAAAATAAACAACACAAACTATATACCTAAAGTTTTCTCCGGCAACGGCGCCAAAATTTGTTTCAATCAAAAGTGTTCTTTTAATTGACTCATAATCGAATAGGTGATGTAATTGGGAAAGTTAACCCAAGTCGTCTCTCAAGGAAAACTTAACAGAACTTATTGATCGTGTCAAACACATAAAACAGTAAATCATAAACACTCTAATTCCAACATGGGTTTTGAAACAACGAGAATTGAAATTCTAACAGGAAATGTAAATAAAAGCAATCTAGCTAGGAGTTGTCAATCCCTAGTTGATAAACTACGAAATCACGAAAGCAGAAAGCTAAGCATAGAACAAATTAATCTAGATCATTAAACAGAAAGCAATAAAATTCATCGAAGAACGATTCAACACTCTACTAAATTCCAATATCAAATGCATAGAATGTAAATTATCAAAAACTAGAAGAAATATAATCAAAGGAACATGGAAACAATCCACTGTCACTATGCAATTGAATCCAACAAAAATCACCAAACAATAATATAATGAAAATGATTCCGATAGAACTGATAAATCCAAAAGCATAAATTGATAAACTAAATTATTCAATCGAAACAAATGAAAGAACATAAAATAATACTGTGAATCTATCTCTGTCGTCTGAAGCTCCGGGAAGAAAATCTTTAGAATAGCGGCCGGGGAAATAAGGGAGACAAGTAGCGCCGTGACTGAGTAAAAAATCGAACTCCCATTTTGACCTAAGCGCGGATATATATATATATATTAAAATGAGTGACCGCCGGATCACGCTGAGCGCAGGTTGAACGGGCGTTCTGGCTAGAAGGTGAGCGCCGGTCTGGAAAGAGCATCGGTTCTGAAAACATTCTATATTGACAGTGAACGTCGGCTCAAGGGTGAGCGCCGGTTGGGTAGGAGTCAGCGCCGGGTGCGCGCGCTGGAGATGTGAGCGCCCGCTGGGGCGTGAATGCCGGATCGGGTGCGCGCGATGGAGCTGGGTACTGGGCGATGCCCAGCACCGAATGGAGTATCAACGGGCGAAGGGTTGCGCGGCACGGGCTATCGAGCACTGGCTGAGGCAGCAACGCGCATTGGAGCAAAAACGCTAAACGCGCGCGGGACTTCAGCACCGGATGCGCTGGGCACTGGAAGGGCGAGGCACTGACGGGCTATCAAGCATTGGTTTGATGCAAGCGCGAACGCTGGAGTGGGCGCTCGGCACGGGAGCACATGTTGTTCTGTCGAGTGCCGGTTGTGCACGGCGCTTTGTCGAGCGTCGGGTGGATGAGACGCTGGAGAGGCCACGCGCGCGGGAGCTGGAGCAAGGTGAGTGCAACGGGCGTTGGGGGTTGACGAGCGCCGATTGTGTGTGGTGCTTGGTCGAGCGGGGAGCTGGGCACGGGGTATCGCAGCGAGCGCTGAAGAGGAGATGAGCGCGCGGGTGGAGATGGCCGAGCCGGTGTCACGGGCGCGCGCGCGGAGAGGGTCGCTGAGTGGCCAGCTTCGGCTGTGCATAGACGCTGGGCTGGTGCACGGGCATTGAGGTATAGGCGGGTGCTGGGTGGTCGAGACACGGTTTGCGAGCTACGGGCACATGCACGTTGGGGCACGCAGTGCTCGGTCGAGCGTCGGGTGATGCGTGCGACGAGGTACCGTGCGTGACTTTGACTATTCGCCCCGTTCTCAATTGTCTGAACTCCAAATGACTATCTGTTTACGCCTACGGACTCCTATCAAGATGCTCTTCAATTTATGATAATTCTTGGTAGATCCATTTCATCCTATTTAATACCATTTTCCTACAAAATATCGAGACAAACCAAGTAAGTCCGAATCGATAAATAATAAACAAAACAACGGTATAAATAGGGTAAACTACTGAATATGACATGCAAAACAAAACCAAGAATAAGCACAAAATGAAACCAAACAGCCGCCACGACATTGCAACCACCGCGACGTCGTCTTCTTCGTTCCAGGAAGCACACCGCCGTGGGCGACTACCATCTCCTTGTGATGGCATCCCTTCCTTCTCTTATCTTTTTGTCATCTCTTTTCTTCGCCATTGCTCCACCTCTTCTCCTCTGCCCCAATCTTCCACACACGTGCGCATCGGAACAACGTCTCTACGCGTTTAGCCATCTTCCCTCACCATCACCGTGTCGTCTCTTCCGGTGAAGTGCCACTGTTTAGAATGATTTTGTTCTTAATCTTGGTATTCTTTTGTATGTCATTTTCAATAGTTTGTCCTATTTATGTCGTTGGTTTGATTAGTATTGATCTAATTGGACTTATTTTATTTATTTTGATGTTTTGTAGAAAAACGACATTAAAATAGGATGAATTGGATCTGCCAAGGTCAAGTTTATTGAAGAGCATTGCGATAGGAGTTCATAGGCGAAAACGGTTTGCAATTCGGAGATCGGACGCGAGAGAACGGAGCGAAATGTCGAAGTCGCGCATGAGCACCCGAGCGCCCGCGCACCCAAAGACCCTCTCCCGCCACACGCCCGCGGCCTCGGCTGCCCAAAGGCCGCTGCGGCCCCAGCTGCGTTCGCACGCCGCTCCTCCCGCGCTGGAAGCCGCGCCGCACGCCCACGCTGCACGCACACGCTGCCGCCCGCCAACGCCCAGCCTTCTCCGCTCGGGCGCTGGGCATCTCCTCCGTGCGTGCCTTCGCCCAACGGTCGTTGCGACCTCCACCCGGCGCTTCCTTCTCCAGCGTCCTCCGAGCGCGCCTTCACCCAGTGGGCGCTGCGACCTCCACCCGGCGCTGCCTTCTCCAACGCCTAGCCCTCCAGCCACGTCCGGTGCTTGATTCCCAGCCGGCGCTGGATGTGTGTCCAGAATCTTGGCGCGTCCGGCGCTGTGCTCCATCCGGCGCTCGGATGCTACGGCTGTTCAATCCAGAAACTCCTCACGTCCGGTGCTGCGCTCCGTCCGGCGCTGGGTGCTGAAATCTGCTGCTATTAATACTGATTTACACGCGGAAACCCTAGCCTGACACATTCTCTCACTCACGCACGCACGCATTCTTCTTTTCTCTTCCTTTTTCTTTCTTTTCCTTTCCCTCTCCATTTAATTATTTTGCACATGGATTAACAATTGGGATTATACGATTCCGGATTTTGGAAGACGAATTTGTCTATGAATGGTTGTAAGTTTTTCTCATTCATTTATGTCTATGTAATTGCAATGGGGATGATTTCTGCTATGAGATGAATTATTGTTTTATAGAGTAATACATGTTAGGTTGTTCTTATCTTGAATCGTGATTGTTGGGTTGATGATTTGGAATTTCCTCATCCGTATAAATTGTTTATTTTATGATCTTCATGCATGGTATTCGAAAGAATAGTGTGGGTTGATTGTATGCTTATGTTTGATTATGAAGATATGCGAGAGCAGATTTATATTAAATATAAGTTTGACAATAAAAGTGATCGAGAGATTAGTTTGTTGTTGAATAAATAATATATGTGGGTAGGGTTTTGCTATTGTGTGCTTTGTAGTAAAATATCCTTTGTAGTTGATGGTGGGTTGATTGAGAGATCCCCTGTCATTAAGTTCGAGTTTAAAGTTGACGTAATCGAGAGATTAGTTAGTGTTGACCGCTTTGGAGAGGCGTGGGTGTTTTATGCATTGTGTAATTGGTCCTTGATTTATTAATAGCTAGGATAGATTCAACCCTAGAACACCGTCTCCAATTCCGTGTATCTGCCAATTCCTCTTGTTGTCCAAGTGCATCCCGTTTTACCTGCTTTATTTTATTTCGTGCTTTCGTCCTTTTCGTGACAGCTCCCCCTTATTTTAGGACGTTAGTATTTCTTTTCTATTTCTGTGTGCGACATTAAACCGCAGCCCTGTTAAGCCTTCCTCGAGAGATTCGACTTGGGTCGACCTTACCATTCTATAAGGACCTCGTACTATTGCGAGCGACTGAAAAGAACAATTTGGTCGGAACAAATTTTGGCGCCGTTGCCGGGGAAGGCTTTAGGTTTTGTGTTGCTTTGTTTTTTGTGTTTCCTTTTGTTTTTCTGTTTCTTCCCCCGTGCTTCTTCTTTTTATTTCTTTCTTTTTCTTTTTCTTTGTTACTATTTTCTCCAACAGGTGCGTGTGATCTTGTTTTTGTAGTTGGTGTCATAATGCGGGGTTATCACGATATGAATATGGTCGACGGCCGGCGAGGAGGAAAGCACGTCGTATTGGGCAAATTCTCCTTACAAAGAAGGAGCCCAATTCGACTATTTTGAGGGATACCTGTCAGGCTGTGAGCATCAAGCCTATGATCCATACTGGAGGCATCCTTAGAGTTCTTCATATAGTCAGGACCTCTTCTTGCAACAATAGCCGGTGAAGCCGACATTGGAGGATTCATTGCAGGCATTCATTCAGGCGAGTCAGCCGGTGAAGCCGACATTGGAGGAGTCATTGCAGGCTTTCATTCAGGTGAGTCAGCCGGTGAAGCCGACATTAGAGGAGTCATTGCAGGCTTTCATTCCGGTGAGTCAGCCGGTGAAGCCGACATTGGAAGACACATCGACGCCTTTCATATGCACGAGTCAACAAAGGTTCGAGATGTTGGAAGCATCTATGGAGCATTTAGAGACTCAAGTCGGTCTACCACCGTAATAGTGGAAGAATTGGTCCACAACCAAAGTGTGGAGGAGATGTCGAGACAATTGGAGCAAACTTTTTCTTTCATAGTCTATGAAGATGATGAAGTTGAGGGGAGAATCATGGGTGATGATGAAATTAAAGAGTCAAGGTTTCATCAAACCGCGACTAACCATGAACAACCTGATATCTTTTCGAACCAGTTAGAGGAGGAAGAGAGGACATACGTTGAGGTAGCATCTATAATTTTTAAGTATCCTAATTCTCCAAAGTATTGTGCTGTTGGAGTTGAAGTTATCTATTTTGCTTTGAAGAATAGGATGTTTGATTTGAACTTAATTAATTCATTACTTGCTACCTTGACTGTCCTTTGTGCTTACATTGTTACCACCGATGCTCGTTGAGATGGTATTCTCGCAGTGAAGGACTATGGATAGTCCGTTTTTCATTGGTGGAGCTCGTACCATTGAAACGAGCGCTACGTGGGAGGCAACCCACGAGTTTATTTGTTTTTATTTGTTTTTATTTTTTTTGTTCCTTTTCTTTTTCTTTTCAGGTTTTTAATAAGTGAGATGAGAATTGTGGCGAGCTGCATAGCATGAACACTGCCATCGGACGCCGCCACCGCGTGCACTCGTTGACATGTTCTCTCAATTTCAGGGAAGTTCACTTCTACATTTTACCTTTATGTTTTTTTTTCAAAAGTGTGGAGGTGTGCTTGCCATTTTGTGTGTTTGCATGTGACTTGTGTTTGTTTGGGTGTGTCGTCCTCCATTTCATACCTTTTGTTTGGATTTGAGTATGCTTTATCGTCTAGTATACGAGTAGAGTTGAGTGAGCATGATTTGATAGGGTATGCACGTCTGAACTGATTTCTAGTCATTCTTATCGATGCGTGACTTGGCTTGATAAGTGTGGACGATTGATCTAGCTGTGGGGCACGTCGAAGTAAATTGTGATGAAGTGATATGTGTGGTTGATTGTCGTTGCTATTTATATGGTCCTCTTGTGTGTCTTATCTCTACAAAAAATTATTATGAAAATATGAAAAAGTTTGTTATAAAAAAAAAAAAGTCGGGATAATTTGTTGATGGTTGAATAAGTGAGCTTAAGGTTGGAATAAGGGGCTCTACTCATCTCGCTCTATGTTGCTTCTCGAATGGAAGCTCAAAACTGATGAGTATGGAAAACCACATTAGGATACTCGAGTTTTCAACTCAAAGGTTTGACTTAATGAATATTGTCCTATAATCCTCCTTGAGTCATCACATCTGGTATTGAAAGTTGTGTGTTACGTTGAAAATGAGATATGTTATGCAAGGATCTATATGAATTGGCTTTTCGATTATTAAATGCATGTAGATCAAAATTGTGATTTGCTTGGACTAAGCCGCAAGTTCAATTAATGGTTGATTCAGTATCATATTGAGAAGTGTATTGTTTTAGAATTTCTAGGATGATGTGAAGTCATGTTTTATCCATTTGAATTTATGTTTTCTTGATTTCTTTTCTCGTGTCGTGATGATGATGTTTGCTTGAGGACAAGCAAAGGTTTTAAGTGTCCGACCAAATTGTTCTTTTCAGTCGCACGCAATAGTACGAGGTCCTTATAGAGCGGTAAGGTCGACCCAAGTCGAATCTCTCGAGGAATGCTTAACAGGGCTACGGTTCTATGTCAAACACGAAAACATAAAAGAAATACTAACGTCCTAAAATAAGGGGGTCTGTCACGAAAAGGACGAAAGCAGGAAATAAAATAAAGCAGGAAAAACGGATGCACTTGGACAACAATAGGAATTGACAGATACACCGAATTGGAGACGGTGTTCTAGGGTTCAAATCTATCCTCGCTATTAATGAATCAAGGACCGTACACAATGTATAAAACACCCACGCCTCACCAAACGGTCAACACTAACTAATCTCTCGACACGTCAACGTTAGACTCGAACTTAATGACAGGGGATCTCTCAATCAACCCACCATCAGCTATGAAGGACATTTTACTACAAAGCACACAATAGCAAAACCCTACCCACATATATTATTTATTCAACAACAAACCAATCTCTCGATCACTTTCATTGTCAAACTTATATTTAATATAAACTGCTCTCGCATATCTTCATAATCAAACATAAGCATACAATCAACCTACACTATTCTTTCGAACACCATGCATGAAAATCATAAAATAAACAATTTATACGGATGAGAAAATCGCAAATCATCAACCCAACAATCACGATTCAAGATAAGAACAACCAAACATGTATTACTCTATAAAACAATAATTCATCTCATAGCAGAAATCATCCCCATCGCAATTACATAGACATAAATGAATGAGAAAAACTTACAACCATTCATAGACAAATTCGTCTTCCAAAATCTGGAACCGTACAATCCTAATTGTTAATCCAAGTACAAAATAATTAAATGGAAAGAGAAAGGAAAAGAAAGAAGAAAAGAGAAGAGAGTCGCGTGCGTGGAGAATGAGAGAATGTGTCAGGCTAGGGTTTCCGCATGTAAATCAGTATTTATAGTAGCAGATTTCCGCACCCAGCGTCGGACGGAACCTGGCCACGGACGCGAGGAGTTTCGATTGAACACGCAAGACCCAAAGACCGAATGGAGCATAGCACCGGACGCGCCAAGATTCTCGACACATCCAGCGCCGGCCGGAATCAGCGTCGGACGCTTTGGAGGCTAGGCTGGAGGCGGCGCCGAGTGGAGGTCGCGGCCACTGGGCGGGCGGCGCGCGCAGAGGACGCCGGAGAAGGCTACGCCGGTGGAGGTCGCAGTCTCACCGGGCGAAGGCACGACGGAGGAGATGCCCAACGCCGACGGAGAAGGCTTGGCGAGGGGCGACGCGTGTGGTGTGCGGCGTGGGCGTGGGCGCCGGCTTCGGCCGGGAGGAGCGGCGCGGCGGAACACGCTGGGCTGGGGCAGCTGGCGCCGGGCGGCCGAGGCTAAGCGCGGGCGCGGCGGGAGAGGGTCTTTGGGCGCGGGCGCTTAGGTGCTCATGCGCGACTTGACGTTCGCCCGCTTCTCGCGTCCAATCTCCGAATTGCAAACCATTTTCGCCTATGAACTCCTATCGCAATGCTATTCAATAAACTTGATCCTTTGAAGATCCAATTCATCCTATTTTAATGTCGTTTTTCTATAAAACAGCCACTGCTTCAGATCTAGCAGTGTCGTTGCTACTCGACGTCGCACCGTTCTCGGCTGCTTCTCATTCATTGCAACACACATGCACACATGCACTAGTCTCCATTTTTCTTTGTCTCTCACCCTCTCTGTCTCGTCTTTGTTTTTAGGTTTGCCGCTGTCATTTGGAGTTGGCTGGAGCCTCGTCGTCGTTGCTCCTTCGTTGTGCCGTTCTGGTGTCGTCTCTAGACAGAGCCTTCGATGGCGCCACACTCTGCCTTCAGAGCCACCATGCCAGGCAGGTTCGACCAGTGACCGATCGCTAAGTAGATCAACTTAACACCTAAGTTCTAAGCTCTAATTCTCTATGTTTTGTAATGTATCGATTAGTTTCGAACTTTGGTGAAATACAATGGTATATGAGGTCCAGGTTCATAAATTTAAAATTCTGCATTAGGTGAGACAGTGAATGTATAAATGTGCTCATGGTTTATTGCAGTAGTGTTTTTAGATTATGAGTTACTATCTCGAACTACATTGTTTGGTGAATGTTTACATCATTTTCTTTTTAAACGATGACAATTTTATACAATATTGAATTGGTAGAAGATAATTGGAGATCGGGTCGAGATGGATACCTTATGTTGTTGGTCCTTGATGGTTTTGGTGTATGTGATATTAAATGCAGAAAATATGGGCATTCTAGTTTATCACTAGAATAAGAATGTTGAATGCAGAGAGGTTGAGTGAAGAATTACCTGAATTGGAGAAAAAATTATGTGACCCTTTTTGTTTTCTTCTCCACTGGAATGATCGAATGGTACTAAGAAGGGAATATGAGTTGTTTGTATGATATAAATTCTTGTAAGGTACATAGTACATGCTAGTGACACGAGGGCATAGGGTGTAAGGTTGATGTTACATTTGATGGTAAAGGTTAGAAAAAGTAGCTGAAAAGCAAAAAGGGTTGATGTGATTCTTTAAAGTGTGATGTGACGTATATCGCGATATAATATATCTGGTTCGACTTGTTTCTGTATTAATTCTTGACTTTTGTTAATGTTTTTAATTCAATTTTGATTCTTGTTCGTCGAACACGTAATAATTCAATTATTCGATATATATTAAAACGCGATTTCATCGAAGTAGTTAAAAGTTAATAATTCGATATAACGTATTTATCGACACGGGGTATTACATTCTACCCCTTTAAGAAAATTTCGTCTTGAAATTTGCATCCATCATCAAACAGTTCTGGTTACTTTTCTTTCATCTTGTCCTCGAGTTCCCACGTGGTTTCCTCTTGACCATGATGTCTCCACAAGACTTTTACTGACGTGATTGATTTTTTTTTGAGCTGCTGCACTTTTCGATCTAAGATGGTTTCGGGCCATTCTTCATAGCTTAGGTCTGGATTGAGAATCATCTTGTCTTGGTGAATTACGTACTTTGGATCAAATACGTATTTTCGAAGTTGTGATACGTGGAAAGCGTTGGGGACATTTCCAAAGTTTGGAGGCAATGCAAATTTGTAAGCCACTGGACCTATTTTGTCTAGGATCTCGTAAGGTCCTACAAAAGAGGTCTTAGTTTATCCTTGACACCAAATCTGATTATCTCCTTAGAAGGTGATACTTTTAGGAAGACCTTGTCTCCTACTTCAAAATGTAGCTCAGTTCGGCGTGTGTCAGCATATGATTTTTGTCTATCTTGGGCTTCCTTTATTCTCCCTCTGATTTGTCTGACAATTTCTATCATCTCGCTGACCGTGTCTGGTCCTAACATTTTTCTTTCACCTACTTCATCCCAGTAAAGTGGTGATCTGAATTTCTTCCAATACAACGCCTCATATGGGGCCATATCGATGGTCGCCTGGTAATTGTTATTGTAGGGAAAATGCAATCAGTGGTAATACTGATTCCCAACTTCCACCTCAATCGAGTACCACTATCCTCAACATATCTTCCAGAGTCCGAATCGTTCTTTCCAATCGGCCATCAGTGTGCGGGTGGAAAGCGGTACTAAAGTTTTATCTTGTGCCTAACTCTTTCTGTAAACTTATCCAGAATCTGGATGTAAACTTAGAATCACGATCTGAGGTGATTGACACTGGCACACCATGCAGGCGTATGATCTCATGGACATACAATTGGGCTAACTTGTCGGATCCGTAAGTGATTGAGATTGGTATAAAATATGCGCATTTTGTGAGGCGATCTACTACTACCTAGATGGCATTATTTTTTTATAGACCTATCACAAAATCCATTGCGATGTACTCCCACTTCCACTCTGGTATTTCTAAAGGCTACCATTTCCCATAGGGTCGTTGATGCAAAGCCTTCACTTGTTAACATGCTAGACACCTCTCCATAAATGAGGCTATATCTCTCTTCATACCGTCTCACCAGAACCCTTTTCCTCAAGTCTTGATAAATCTTTGTACTCCCTGAGTGGGCAGTGTGAGGTGTTTCATGAGCTTCGCCCATGATCTCATTTTTGAGTTCTACGTCATGTGGGGTGCACACTCTGTTTTCAAACATGATTGTGTTGTCTGACGCCTCGTGATAACCTTCATGGTTATCTGTCCTTCAAACGAATCTTCTCCAAGATTGTGTCTTGCCTCTATGCGCTTATGGTCCTGTTCCTTAAGTCAGACGTCGCTACCCTTGTGGCAACAATTCCCTCGACTGACCTTGGTGGTTTCACTACTTCCAAGCTCATCTTTGGAACTCCTTTAAGAGTTGTTTTTCTTGAGTGAGGAGAAGTCCTAACTTAGGGTGAGTTTTACGACTCAAGGCGTCGACGACCATGTTAGCCTTGCCCGGGTTGTAGTTTATACCAAAGTCATAATCTTTAACCAGTTCAAGCCATCTCCTGTGCCTCATGTTGAGATCTTTCTGTTCAAAGAAGTATTTGAGACTTTTATGATCTGTAAATATTTCACACCGAAATTCGTAGAGATTGTGTCTCTAGATCTTCAAGGCATGTACCACTGTTGCTAATTCTAGATCGTGCGTAGGATAATTCAACTCGTGTGGTGTGAGTTGTCAAGATGCATAGGCTATCATTCTACCTTCTTGCATTAGTACGCAACCTAGCTCATTTTTGGATGCATCCGTATAGATCGCATATTCTTTGTCGGCTGCTGGAATAGTTAGCACTAGTGCAGTGGTCAATCTCTCCTTAAGTTCTTGAAAGTTTTTCTCGCATTCGCTGATCCACGTGTATTTGACTCCCATTCGAAGTAGTTGTGTCATTGGCCTTGCTATTTTGGAGAATCCTTCAATGAATCTCCTATAATAGTCTACTAATCCTAAAAAGCTTCGGATCTTGTTAGGATTAGTGAGTGATTTCAGTCACCTACTGCTTGCACCTTTGCGGGGTCCACTTTGATTCCTTCTGACGACACAATATGCCCAAGAAAAGTGACCTCACTGAGCTAAAACTCGCATTTGGAATTTGGCATAAAGTTGCTCCGCTCTCAATGTTCCTAAGACGACTTTTAAGTGTTCTTCATGGTCTCTCTCGTCTTAGAATAGATGAGGAAGTCATCTTTGAACACTAAGACAAATTTATCCAAGTATGAGTGAAATACTCGATTTATGAGATCCATGAACATTGCAGGTGCATTAGTTAATCCGAAGGGCATAACTACAAACTCGTAGTGGCCATACCTAGTTCAGAAAGCTGTCTTGGGTATATCTTCTGGTTGAATCTTCAATTGATGGTACCCAGACCTCAGATCTATCTTTGAGAATATACTTGCTCCCTTAAGTTGGTCAAACAAATCGTCTATCCTTGGTAGCGGGTATTTATTTGAGCATTAACTTATTCAGTTTCTTGTAGTGTATGCACATTCTTAAGGTGCCGTCTTTCTTATTCACGAAGAGCACATGCGCTCCCCATGGACAGCACTAGGTTTGATAAAACCTAAGTCTAAGATTTCTTGGAGTTACATCTTGAGCTCTTCTAGTTCCTTTGGAGCCATTCTGTATGCTGCCTTTGACACTGGGGCTGATCTGGGTCTCAAGTCAATGGTAAATTCCACATGTCTATCTGGTGGTAGTCCAGGTAGTACATCGGGAAAGGCATCTTGATAATCTTATACAATTGCTACGTCCTCGATTTTTTTCTTGTCTTCAGGATTTTCGATTAGGTATACAAGGTAAGCTTAACAACCTTTCTTCATCATCTTCGTTGCTTGCAGGGCAGAGACGACAGTCTTCTTTCTGCCAATGTTAATTCCATGAAAACTTGTTGGTTCCTTTTTCGGAGGTCGTCAGGAATTTTTCTTTTTTTTTTTTGGTCAAAACGAACGAAATAACATAAAAACGGGCAAAGACATGTTACACACTTTACTCAGGCATACCTGAGGGGGATACAGCCTAGTTTCCGAAGAAATGCGGCATGGGGAGGGATAAAACTCCTAACAGCCAAAACACATAGGCCAAAGAGCGACTCGCTCAATCTAGGAAAGCGGTAAAGACACAAAACCACATAAACGAACACCTTAATGACGAAGAAGGGGTGGGCCTCATTAAAAACCCCATGACCAGTGGGGAAAAGAGTACCCTTGTGCAGTGAGACCGTGGGGCACAGGGGATTGGGAATGTGAACACATGCAAGCTCATGAGGTGCACTGCTTCGGTTGGGCCTAAGCAGCCCCTCAACACACACACCCAAAAATCTACTATCAAATGTGAAGTACATGATATGGCATCCCAAAAGTGGATCCAAGAACAAAACTGAGACATCACTCAGCTCACTACAAAGCCAACTCAAAATGGAAAACCACAAGATCAAAGGAATACATAGAGTATAAAGCAGCATAAACATCTTCTTGGATGGTCTTCACAATGGTCTTAACATCGTAGGGGATGTCTTCAAAATTCAACTTGTTACGCGCATACCAAATGTGATTGACCGTCGCTGCTAGCCCAATCTGCTTGGCACGAAGGATGATTGCCGACCCCGCCTTCTTCTCCCTCTTGATGTGCTTGATAGCACTAGCAATGGTAGTCATCCTCCTCGGGAGGCGGAGCCACTCTTTAATCTTATTCCGCATCGCCTGCCTTTACACTTAAAAACAAGTGATCATGAGTCTCCAAATGGTTATTACAAATGGTACATACCGTGAGATATTCATGTAGCTCAGTCTATCCACCGTCTTAAGTCTACCCCTCATGGCAAGCCACATGGTGATGGAAAACTTAGGCGGGATATATTCCTTCCAGATTGCCTTGTGCCAAAACTGTCTCTCACCCTTCTCTCGAAGATAGTGATAGGCAGCTCCCGTCCCTCTGGATCCAAAAATGCTTTCCAAAAGATCAACGGCTGTGCCATGGTAACCTCCTGCATCCTGCAAAAAATGATCTCGAAGGATGAGGATATTCTTAATTAGAGGAGATAAACGAATGTGAGAAGGATACTCCCATATGGTGTTTGACGCCAGGTACTCAGCATGTATCCACTGAATCCACAAGGAGTCCTTCTTGGTATGGATGTTCCACAAGGTCTTTGCAAGAAGAGCTTTGTTCCAAGTCGAGAGGTCTCGTAATCCAAGGCCTCCTTCATCCTTAGGTAAACAAACAGCTTTCCAAGCAACCGGACAATGTGTCGATCCCCACAAGAACCTCCTAGCCATCGAATTGATGCGATCTATTACGGTGGCCGGTAGAGGTAGAACTTGTAGCCAGAAGCGCTCCACTCCTTGCAGAACTGAACGAATCAACTCCAATCGCCCTACAGAAGAAAGATTCATATTAGTCCAACGGTGAATGCAAGACGCTATCTTCTCCACTAGTCCACTATACTGAGTGACTCCCAGTTTCCTTGAAGATAGCGGGATGCCGAGATATCTTGTCGGGAGTTCTCCCATTGGAAAGCCGAACAGATCTAAGATCGCCTGCTTCTCAAAAGGTCGAACTCCCGTCATGAATATCATGGACTTGTGATTATTAATCTTTAACCCCGATGCCCGCGAGAATTCCCCGAGCGTATCAGCTAAGACCTCCATGGATGCAACGTCACCCCTTCCAAAGAGTAACAAATCATCAGCGAAGGCTAGATGCGTAATGTTAAGACTACTACACTTAGGATGAAATTGAAAATCCAACTCCCTGTGCGCTTTCTTCAACATCCGCGAGAGGTACTCCATGCAAGAGAGAAAAGAGAGGCGACATCGGGTCACCCCGCCAAGACCCCACGCCAGTTGATGAATCCATGCGTCCCTCCATTGATAGCTAGAGTACGCTGTCAAGTGACGCACGCCATGATCCAATATACAAAACAAGGGTGGAAACCAAGACCATCCAAAGCCGCCTCGAGAAAATCCCAAGAGATGGAATCGTAAGCCTTCAAGGTCAATCTTCAAGATACATCTCGGTGTGATCCGCGCCTCTCATAACCTCTAAGCGCCTCGTGTAAGAAGATGTTGTCTCAAATGTTCCATCCTCTCACGAACCCGCATCGTGCGGGTTAATGATCTTGTTCATCAAAGACGCCATTCTCTCGGCCAGATCTTTGTGATGGTCTTGTATATGACATTAGTACAAGAGATGGGTCCAAATCGACAACAGTGGGATTGTGATGCTTCTTATGTATAAGGGTGACCACCGAGTGGTTAAGCTCCTTCAACATTACTCACTTCTCAAAGAACTCTCGTACCGCCAGGATCACATCGTTCCCAACAATATCCCAATTCTCCTTGAAGAAAGCTGAAGGGTACCCATCCGGGCCCGGTGCCTTATCACTTGCAATGTCGAACATAGTATTCTTAATCTCCTGCTGCGATACCTCCATAACCATGTCCCTCCGATCATCAGTATCAAGCCGAGGTCCCTCCTCAAAAACTGAAGGATCAAAACCGATCGTTGAAACCTTTACACCAAATAACTCGGTATAAAAGGTTTCAAAAGCACCTATAATTTTCTCCATGTCATAAGTTGGTTCCTCCGTTTCCCTGCACAAGAAGGAAATAGTGTTATGCGTGTGGTTCCTTTTCACCATTGAATGAAAAAACTTAGTGCATCTGTCGGAGAGGTTGATGTGCAAGTTCTTCGTTCTTTGCTTGAAGAAACTTCGCTCAACCTCCTCCAAGAACTTAGTCTTCTTACGAAGACCAAGTTCTTGTTCCAACAGTATCCCCATTTAAGGGGTCACTATCAAGAGCTAGTTGCACAGAGTGCAACGCAGCTCTTGAGATACTCGTCCTCTCCGTCAGGTGGCTGAACTCCTTGAAGTTGAACTCCTTGAACACGTGCTGCATCCTCTTCAACTTTGCTGCCAATACCCACTGAGGCCGTCCATTCACTTGTTCACTCCAATTTTCTTCAAGCAGGCGTTTGAAGTCAGGATGCTTCATCCACATGTTGAAGAACTTGAAGGAACGGTGGTACCTAGTCACATCTCCAAAGAGAGTGATGAGTGTCGGTGAGTGATCCGACACAGTGCCTCTAGGCAGAAAGTTAGTCCTGCAAAAAAGGTTAGCATCCAACCAAGCATTATTAATCAAGACTCTATCAATCTTAGAATACTTCACCGTATCGGTCCACGTAAAGTGGCATCCCGTCGAGGGAAAATCCTCGAGTCCCACGAGAGCACAAGTATCAACAAAGTCCTTGTACTCTCGTTCAAGCGGGACTCGTCCTCCAATCCTCTCCTCCGGGTCAAGGACACAGTTGAAGTCTCCGCGATAATAGAAGGCTTTGATGTCTCGATATGGATGATCAAAGAATCCCAAAGATCCCGTCTATGTATGACCTGCCAAAAACCATAGACAATCGAGCAGCCAAAAGTGGTATTAGTAATTAAACAAGTGAAATTGGAATGGATCACCTGTTTCTCTCGTTTGATGACATCAACTTTAATCCTCTTCGGGTTCCAGATTATTAAGATCCTTCCCCCTGCAATCTCTTCAAAATTGTGGATACACTCCCATTGAATGAAATACTTAGCCATGAAATTCTTTAGCTTCAGCTGAGTGAGCTTCGTCTCAATCAATGCAATGGCATCAAGCTTATGCTTGAACACGTGGTCGGCAACAGCAGCTTGCTTTTGAGTCTTCTGGAGGCCTCTGACATTCCAAGTCGTAAAGATCATTGACGACGTCTTCTGCTTCTAACTGGACTCCTGGTCTTAATGGCAGGAGGGCTTTGACGGCTTATGTTCGATTTGCTCCTTGTGATGCGTGTAGTACGGATTTCTATATCTTCACTTTCATTGGACTTACCTGCAATGTTAGTTGCAGTATAATCATCTAATGAACTAGAGGATGTATAGTGTACCGTAGTTTCCGACACTGTGTTAATAGTCGGAGGTGCTTCCAATCCAAGAATAATCGGAGTACTTTCAGTGTTAGGATCTATTAACTCGGTAAAAAGCTTACGTTGTCCACCTGCAATAGGTGGACGAGAGAGATGGGTAGTACGTGTAGGGGGTTTTTGAGGCTGGGTTTCCTGTCGTTGAATCTCGACAGGTGTTGTGGGTTGTGGGTTTCTCAAAAATTACTAATGTTGGACATTAATATTCTTTAATAGTATAAATTCAATTTCCTCATTAATATAAAGATTCAAAACAAATAAATAAATTATTGGAATGCAAACCATATAAATATAGATTTAATTCTTTCATATGCAAAAATTCAAATAATTATTCTATTAATTCATAAATTTCGAAACTTATAGAAAATAATTTCCTTCCCACTAGATATTAATAAAATAAAATTATTTAAGCCATTTAATAGCTTAAACATTATTCCATTTCATTTTATGAATAAATCTCATATAAAAATAATTAATGCATTTCTTGAGAAGATTTTCTGTTTAATGAATTTTTTTATATCCAAACATACCATAATAACCATATATCTCCTATTTTATAATAATAAAACTTGTTTCTAAATAATCTCTACTTCTTCTAAATTCTATTCCTTCGATTAGCAATTAATCGAATTTCTATCGCTTACTAATTTATTATGCATTTCTGTATAAATTTTTAGAGATAAAATGTCTTTAAGTCCCTAATTAATACTTAATTAGGCTCTAATTAGGACTAAAAGATTTTCGGGTTACTACACTGCTCAACCTGCACATTTAGAAATACATGTAGGGTTGAGTACAAAAGCACTCAGTGGTCACATGCCGAAAGATACATATATAACTGTCAAGCCATCCCAACAGTAATGCAAGGGATTTTATCGTAAAAGGTCCAAGCTTACTAGATTCTTTTGTGAATCTTAAAGTTCGACTGATCAATCTAAGTTCTTTTGTAATCTCCATATCTGTAACAATTGTTGTGTCCCAGGAAGGAGACCTCCTTACACGGTCACCGGGCCAGCCAACCCTTTAGGATGACTCTCGGTCATTTGTGTACATAAATCCTGCCTAGGGGTCCCTAGCACATGACTCGAATTCGATTCTCGGATTTTTGGCATAGCCAAACATAGATAGGTATCATATACATCTCAAAGCATTTATGGTAAGACAATACTTGAAAGATTTTCAATTGAAAGATTTTCAATTGAAAGATTTTGAGAAGAAAATAACTGCTTGAATGAATAATTTGATTTTGTTTATATATAAGAAAGCCCACCTGTCAATGCTATGCTCACAAGCTCACAGTCCTTTCTGTTGGTGTCACGTCATCCCGTCGTCTGACCTTCATCGCAAGAAAATAAATAAGAAGTCCGAAACGAAGGACCAATCTTATCGAAAGAACTTCTAAATCTTATTCGATAAGAATTTAATAGGGATTTTGCATTCTTACTAAGTCTCACGTTTATCGATTTTAATGAATATTGAGAATTCTAGCTCGTCCTCTAATATCTAGAAATTTAAAGATCGCTTCGTTCGCATGATTGATTAAGATAAAAATCAATTGCAGCTAATTATGGAAATTAAACAGATTTTAATTACTTATTCCATAGTTAAAGGGTAACCCAATAGCTTAATTTTTGGGTTTAAACCAATTAATCTTAAGCTAAATTTTATTAGTCATTGGGGTATGAAAACCTAATTTAGTAATAAACGAATTTCAATTTGTCCCAAATTTTCTCCAATTAAAGGTCTTATAAATAAATAAAAATTAAGAACCACAATCCAAATTAATTTAATTAAAAGCAAGCCCAAGTGATCAATAAAGCAACCCATATTTATTCACATAATTTACTAGGCCCAGATTTAATATGATTTCAGTCCATCAACTCTTTATTTTCGGCCCATAACAAAGAATTAAAATAAGTCCATCCAATTTTTTACTTTTCTTTATTTTCAGCCCAATCCCAACACAACAAGCCCAAATAATTAATAAAACCCCAAACTATTTGGCCCAACTAAAAATAAATCAGCCCAACTAAAAAAATAAATCAGCCCAACCGATTACAGAAATAAAAAAGAAACCCTAGTCTACCCCCTCGGTCGCCTCTCTCTCTCTCTCTCTCTCTCTCTCTCTCTCTCTCGTCTTGGCTTCCTCTCTCACAGCAAAGAGGCGCCGCATCCTCTCCTTCATCAGGTGCCACCGCCTTCTCCCAACGACGTATCATCGTCGTAACACCGCCGCCGCTACGACGTTGCAGCTGTGATGACCCGACTTCTCAATGAAGTACGGATCATATGGATCGTCACTGGTATGATAATGCAGCGGATATATACATAACTAATCAATATAATTAACCATTTAACTACCCAAAATGCATGGACTGAAAGGAATAAGCTATTTCAATACAAACCTAAGTCACAGAAGGACTTGTCAAAAGGTTCAATATTCAAATATAACCTAATCAGGGCGTAATTCAAGGAACGAGGTACGACTCAAGTTCAATATGATAATGAAAAGAAGTTATAATCAAGGATACCCAAACAATATCAGAGTTTAGCAGCAATAAACGTGTGGACATGCATATGACGATACATGTCCAAGGTTCCAGAAACCTTTCTACTATAGCAACAAAACACCTGCCACTCTGCACCACCTCGCACTCATCGTCAATCCCTGCTCAACCTGCACATCAAAAACGAGATGTAGGGCTAAGTACAAAAGTACTCAGTGGACTCATTGCCGAAAACATTTTATTTGTAAAGTTATTGAACTGCCCACAATAGCGCTTGAGGATTTTAGTTAAAAGACTCATGCCTATCAAACATTTTATCATTTTCCAAAAGTGTCTGGCCGGACTATTTCATCCACGTTGTTCCATATCTGATCATTCATTCATTCGCGCACTATGGAGGTGACCACCTACACATAGTCGTCGTGACCGGTCGAGGTAGCTAACCTTAACACACAGTCACACATGTACACAATCCGAGTTAGTCCTTAACTAAGTCGGATCCAATCGTTACCCTTTTTTAACGTTGGTGGACCAACACATTCTCATACCACGTTGGATATACCAACCTCAGATAGGATCACAACAAAACTAAACATTTGGCAACCAATAACAGTTCATGCATTAATATTTCATAAAGCTTTTGTAAATCATGCTTTGAGGTATGCATATCATTTTGTTCAAGAGAGCCCACCTGCTAGTCCGAAGCTATAAGTTCTAAGAGGGACAGGGTGTGAATGTCCTTCTTCATCAACTACGTACGATCAAGCCCTTCATATGAAAATAGTCTTTCTTAGATTCTTTCTATTGATCGTGGGTCATTTATAAATTACGACTTAAAGTTCCCAATTAGGGTTTCTTTATGATTTCATGTGATGGTCTTAAGATAATTTCTATTATCTTACATTCTCAATTTCCAAACCATGTTACTTCATCATTCATAGATGAACCTCAAGTTATGAGTCATAAACTCCGAGTCTATCCTCGACTCTAGCTTTAGGGTTCCTTGAAATGTTATTATGCTATAGATTGTTAGTATTCAAGTTATGATTGGTATTTTAGAATAATCTCAAGCCACTAACTAGACTCAACAATTATAGTTACGTCCTAGTAGGTTATGCTTGACGACTTGTCGTATTAACACGATGAATGAAAGGGAATCTTGACTTATGATTCGAGATATCTCATACCATCGTGTAAGTAAATACTTAGGAACTAATGGAGTTCTTTGTGGATACTAACTCGACCCTTGAGACATAAGGATTGATATCTTATGTTTGAATATTAGCTTACACTTTTCGACATTGTTTGTTTCTCTTAACTCGTCGGAGATTGTGTACGTTATACAATCACTATTCGTATCGAGTTGTCTTAACGCTCAATCTAATATCGTATTAGGTTATCGTTGTTGAGCATTAACGTTGTAAGTCGACTTTTGGTTTCTTTAACTTAGGAACTCACATTTGAATTATCCTATTATTAATAGAAAACCCTAAATTTGTGTCTAACTTCGATTCTCATTAATTCTTTTTTAAGTAATCGAAACTTGTCGATTTCTTTTGGATTCTCGTACATAAAGTACTATGTTGTTTACGTTTGGGGTTTTGTTTGTCGGCACAACATAAATGTAACCATTCAACACCATACAACACCATACACAACTTAAACTATACTAAAGTATTTGAAAACCCTAATTTCTAACATAATATCCAACTATTGTGTATGTGTGCATGAGTGTTCCATTCATTCATCATAATCACAACCATTCATTCTAAACTTATAAATTAACTACCATGTCATCATTCATAATTAAAATCAACTCATACTTAACCATTTTGCTATATTTTTTATAATTAGCAATAATTAGCATAAGTATCTAATAAATTCCAATAAAATCATGTTATGCTCCTATCATACTATAGAATTTAATTACCAACTTAATACCATCAAAATAAAATTTTAATCCATGAGTTAAGAACATTAAAGTTTTTGGCACTTTCAATTTATTGCACATTGGTGTTCAATAAATTCCACAAAAATCTTATCATGTCTATATCATATACTAAACATGAAATATCATCTCATATCATACATTAAAATTAAAACGCATTCTCATTACTACATATATATTTTGGTAATATCACTATATATATATATATTCAAATAATTTCTACCAACTTCACAACATGTTTATAATATGTACTAAATGTACCATTCTTTTCAAGAAACTAAAATTTGCTCGAAGGACAAGCAAAGAGTTAAGTGTGAGGACTTAACATGGCTTATGATGTGTTACGATAAAAACAGTAAATCTAAATCCTAAACTTGATTGGGGATGATGCTTAACTAAAATTGACAGGAATTTAAATCATGCAGACGATTCAAACCAAAAGTTCAAAGCAATTCAATTGCAACAAGAGTAATTCAAGAATGTGAGAAAGACTAGGGCATTAGGTTCTTCGCCTTGATTAACTGATTAATGCTTGCTTAAGAAATCTACCTACTCATGCAGTCATCTAACCTTTAATTCAAACACTCGACTTTAGTTCCGTGGATTAAACCTAGATTATAAGACTTCACAAATACATAAACTATTAGAGTACTCGTTTTCGATAACTTCTAACCCAATTGATTCCTATGGATGCAACGTATCTATCTCTCGATAATACAAGAAATATAAACAATTAAATGGTGATCAATCACTTAACAGTAAACCCTAAGATTCAATTAGTATACTTAATCAAAACAAATAATCAATCAATCAATTTGAATCACCCAACCCTAGAAGAAGATTAGTTCATGCTCATCTCACGGATCAAACAATTGAAATCAATAAAAATCATTACTCAATAATTCAACGGAAGAAAAGAGAATAATAATCCTTACAATTGCAATAGTTGTTGATGAATCTCTTCAATCAATGTTGTATGATTTTTGTGTATAGAATGATCGTGTTTAAACGCTTTTGTGCACAAAACCGCACCCAAGCACCGGACTCGGCGTAGCCGACGCTGGGTGCGCATCGCGTCACGAGGAAGCATCGAGAAAACCCACATCCGACGTTGGGTTCCGCATCCTAAAAACGCCGACGTTCGGTCTTTGGGCGTCTGGTGGAATCATCCCGAGGCGCTGCGTCGGCTTGGCTCACGCCCGCCAGCGCCTGCTGAAATCATCCCAAGAGCTCGCGCGTCCGGTGCTGGCTCGCGTCCGGTGCTGGGCGCCCGAAGTGAATTGTCCAGACACTCGTCGCGTCCGACACTGCATTGCATCCGACGTTGGCTTCTCATTCCGAGAGCTGACGAGTCTGGCGTTGCGTGAGCCACACTTCGTCTTGTTTTTAAGCGCGCGCGTCAGGCGCTGGGTTCGCATCCGGCGTCGCGCGTGAATTTTTGGGCGCTATATATATGATTTAAAATGCTGAAAACCCTAGTTCCATTTTTATTCTTCAATTTTATTTAGTTTCGTGCGCCTCCTCACGCGAACTAATCATACAAAAAAAGGTCTCATGTATGAAGTATATGACAACCGATCACACACATTGTCTAATCACAGCTTCCTAATCATGTCCCATAGTTCAAATTGACACCTAAGTTTCATCACACTAAAAACCATATACCAAGACGCAATGAAATTCAGATCAAAACACAATTAATCCAACTTAAAGCATAATTCTTCATGCACCATTAATTTCAAGAACATAAAATCCTCTCTTATCCAAACAAAGAGCTAAGAACAAAACACAAACGACAAAAAACATAAACAAAACAGAAAATGAAACCCCCCACACTTAAAACAGGCAAGGTCCACATTGCAGATATATATATATATATATATAAGAGAAAAGAAGAGGCGACTTCCCTGAAAGCGAAGAAACGGAACGGCGGGGCATCAAGCACAAAACAAAACCTACAAAAAACAACAAACAAAGACAAGCAAAACAACTAAAGCAACATGACGCACCCAAAAAAAACACATACACTCCAATAGTGATAAATCACTATTGGGCAGAGGGCGGTGGTAGAGGAGGTGTTGGATTTGTATACTGGAAGCAAGTTTGGTTGATCTTGTATACAATGTTTCCTATTACCACTATTACAATCTCCTATCTGAATTGTTTACTTGATTGCATATGTATGTCCATTTATCTCATATATAAGCTAGATCATACAGTGTGTTGTAGATCACAGAAGTTTGTATGATTTGTCAAGCTTAATGAGATATAAAAAGAATCACAGCTGAGACAACTTGAGGACGAGTTGTCAGTATAGGCTGCGGTATAGATAAGAAGTGACTTGACTTAGTTGCTTGTCTATGCCGGCACGCCTCGACGTATTGATGGATCACGGTGAGATGAGTTCTTCTATCTGACCGTCGTGAAGAACCTAGATCTCGGTGACTTTACGTTGATCTAAACCTCGATAAGGTATTAGGTGAGTATGAGTTACTGACCATCACTTTGACTTGTTATGAGTGAGGGTTACATGAGATAACCCAATATTCTCCGTATCTTGGGTGGTGGCAGTGCTTGTATGTCATGCTAGTTGCCTGTATCGAGTCACCGTATCCGTTTAGGATGATGACGTCCCCTTAAGGAGCTCAAAATGTTTATTTTACAAAACCCTGCAGGTTGAGTTATCTCAAGTACAATAATAAGGTTGAGTGGTACTACTTAAGGAATTAAAGAAATTAATTATTTTAAGCAGTTAGAACGCTGTAAATAATTAATGGACGTACGATATCTTAAATACGGGGATTCGTGAAGTCTAAGTGTAAGCCCGACTCAACTTCGGAAATAAAGGGGTAAGTCAGCATTTATTCTCTAGTGACATGAATAAATGTTTATGAATTAGTTTATTTTCTGGGCTGAAAATAAGATAATTAATTTATTAGAGGCCCATCTTTATTCCTTACATTTGATCCCTGGGTTGACCCATCCAGGCCTGTTACTAAGAGAATTTTCGACCCTCCTTGTAGAGTCTCTCTGGGACTCTGTTTTGATCCTTTCTATCTGAAGAGATATTATTATATTTATTAGATATGCAGAAATCCTATCTTGATAGGATTTAAGATTGCATTATAAATATAAGGTGAGAGAAAATCAAACCCTAATCCTAAGTGTGAAATTTTTGAAAACCACAATATTCATTGTTGGGATTTTCGAAACTTTTCAAGAAGGAGGAAGGCGAATTTCTGCAGTACTCTCCATAGATTGTCCTCACTCGACATTGGAGTTTAGGTAATCGGGACACAGTCCAGAAGATCAAAGCAAGAGTCTTGATCCAATTCTTGCCTGACAAATTCATAGGTAAACACGAGAAAACACCAACGTGTTTCAATTAATTATATAGGTGCATGCTAGGAATATAATTAATGTATGGTGAATTAAACATCCAAGATAGATCCTCGGCAGAGGGTTAAAATAAGATTTCCCTACAGGAGGAGCGCCATGAAATGTGGTCCAAGCGTTCCACTAAGCCTCAAGAGCAGCTATGCGCTGATTCTGCTCGATCATCTGATGGTTATACTGATTCCAACGCTGGCTCTGCTTATGCCACAATCGGTTCTGTTCGTCAAGACGCTGGTTTTGCTCTTCAAATCGGGAATAGATGTCTTGACGAAATTCTATCTTGTGACCAACTAATTCACTCCTGAACTGGCTCAGCTCTTTACGTATGGAGTTATACCCTTGCCCCGATGCTCCTTGCTGATAAGGGAATTGTGGATGATTTGGATCGGCATTGCTCTGAACGGGCTCTGTATCATCTCTTGCCTCGGTATGCTCATCGCCTTCATCTTCGGATGCAAGAGTAGTATAAAAATGACCATATCGCCCGAAGGCACATGAGATGGTCCTGCACCTGTTGCTTGGGCTTCTGCGAGCTGCGCATGCATATATGTCTTCACACAATTCCTCAAATGATGAGGTACAAGAGTTGTCTCATTATATGCAAAAGGGGAGCCTCGAAGCTCACTAAGATCAATCATCTTAGATCGTATCAGATCTTGCCCAGGAATATATCGTCCCTCATTATTAATTATCCCTAAATATACTGATAGCCCGGTAGGGATTGGAAATAAGGTTGGCCGATATTTCTTACGCCGCTGAACCAGCTGCAAGTGATCCCAAATGAAGAATGTCGGTGAAACCTTTGTCTTCTTGACCGCTCATGCGAGCAAGAAAACCTCAGCAGTGTTGACCTTGTTGGCCTGCTCATTCCCAAAAACATTAAAGGCGATGAACTTATGCACCATAGCCAATGCTACATCCTTGATGAATCCACTCGGCATTCCTACTGATGACTAGTTGTTAAACCCTGGCAATTCTTGCCAAGCCTCTCTAATATTAAATGAAGGAGATACACCGCGTGCACCTGAAGTTTGAAATCCAAACACCTCCTTCATAATACGAGGCGTCACAGCATACTCTTGACCCAACAGATGACATGTCATAGTATTGGATTCATTATCAAAATTCATTGTGCAATAGAATTCAACCAATAATGGGGAATAACCCGATAATTCCATCATAGCATATTACAGCAGTCCTAAGTTCTTTAAATATTTCTTTATTCTATCTTCAAGGCCCAAACTTTGCATCAATTGCCAATTGAATTGACGCGGTGGAGTTATCTCTTGATGAATAAAGCGACGATAAAGTGTACATTCCATTGGATTGTAAATAGGAATTTTGGCTGAGTACATTCTATCGATATCTTCCACGGGTTCCTCCATTGGAACATCATCATCTCGAGGGTGACAGGAGCTGGACCCAGCAACCTGTTTTGTTCGAACCATATTGATATGCGTGCGAGTGAGCACTGAACGAACGGAGGTTGAGCACGGGAGCGCAGCGCCGGACTGAGGTAGGCGCGGCGTTGAGGCAAAACGCAGAGCTGAGCGCCGGACGAGTGATAGCACCGGAGGAAAGGTCAGCGTGGGTAGGGGTGAGCAAAACAGAATCCAAACTGAATAATCGAACGGAATCGTAGCAATTTGGTCGGTTTGGGTCGGTTTTTAAAAACTTTGGTTTGGTTTGGATGCAATAAATAAAAACCAAAGTTTTTTTCGGTTGGGTTCGGTTTAGTAATCCGAAATTTTGGTTCGGACCGAACCGAAACGAAATTTATATATATTTATATATATATATATATATATGATATTAAATTATTAAACCCTATTAAATTAAATTATATATATATATATTAAACCTTATTAAATTAAATTAAAAATATATATATATAGTAAATTAAATTATTAAAAAATTTAAAAGTTCTCTTAACCAAAAACCGAACCGGAACCGAAGTTTAAAATTCGGTTTGGTTCGATTTGAGTAAAAATTCGGTTCGGTTCGGTTGAAATTTTTGAACAGTTCAGTTTTTTCAGTTTTAGATTTTCGGTTCGGTTTTCAACAGAACCGACCAAATGCTCACCCCTAAGAGTGGGCACGAGATGCGCGGCGCGTGGCACTGGGACAGTGTCGGACGGAGCGGAGACGGGCGCTGGGCGAGGCGCGGCGCCTGATGGTAGCACCGGACTGGATCGAGCAGGCGCTGGGGCACAGTGCGCGGTGTTAGATTGTAGCGCCGGACGAGGTGGGCGCAGCGCTGTGGAGAAACGCGGAGGGAGCGCAGCGCGGGACGTAGCGCCAGACGGATGGAGAGCGCTGGATGGAGAGATGGAAAATGAGCGCTGGACGCGGCGTTGGGATGAGGCGCGGAACGCTGAGCGCCAGACGCAGGGTGAGCGCCGGACGGAGAGATGGAAGCGCGCGTTCTGAGAGAGAATGAAAGCAGCGCGAGAGAGAGAAAGAGCTAGGGTTAGTACACCGCCCTTTATGTAATATAAATAAATATATTTATTTTATTTTATTAATTTTATTTTATTATTTTTTTTAATGGACCCAACGCCAGTTTCATGGCGTCCGGTGCTGGGTCACCTTCTCTGCCCATTTACGTTTCGCACCCAGCGCCGGTTTCACCGCGTCTGACGCTGGGTGAACTCTATGTATTCTTTTTCAATGCTCACAGCGTCGGTTTGGGTGCATCCGACGCTTGGGTGCGTTTTTCGGCTGTAAAAAGGGTTGTGATCCACACTTCATCTTTTCAAATCCATGTTCCAATAACTCTAGATAAAACAACTCCTAATCCTGCACCACACAAAACCAAAACAAAGACGAAAAAAAAAAACGAAAAAAACAAGATCAAAACATAAAGAATCGTGGGTTGCCTCCCACAAAGCGCTAGTTTTACCGTCACTAGCCCGACCATTAATCCTTCATTCTGAAACTGCTTCTTGGAGTCTTATTGACTCAGTCTCCATCATATTCGGTGCTCCTTCAATGTACAACTTTACACGTTGTCCATTGACTTGGAAAGACTTCTTCTCATCACGATCATACAATTTCATCGTTCCGTATGGAAACACCTCTTCTATCTCATATGGACCATTCCATCTACTCCGAAGCTTCCCAGGAAACAGTCTCAACCGTGAATTAAAAAGAAGCACTTTCATTCCAGGTTGAAGATCTTTTCTCACCAATTTCTTATCATGGATTCTCTTTACCTTTTCCTTATAAACTCGAGCATTCTCATAAGCTTCATCACGCAGTTCTTCAAGCTCAGACAACTGTAAAGTTCGCTCTTTTTCGGCTTGAGACAAATCCAAATTCACGTTCCTAGTTGCCCAATATGCTTTATGTTCAATCTCAACCGGAAGATGACACGACTTACCATAGACCAACTTATAGGGACTCATCCCCAACACAGTTTTGTAAGTTGTTCGATATGCCCATAGAGCCTCATTCAGTTTAGTTGCCCAATCTTTTCTCGATGGCTTCACCATTTTCTCCAAGATCCACTTGATTTGCTTGTTGCTCGTCTCGGCCTGTCCTGAAGTTTGATGATGATATGGTGTTGCTACTTTGTGGGAAACTCCATTCTCCTTCATCAATTTCTCAAATAACTTACTACAGAAGTGTTTCCCCCCCATCACTAATTATAGCTCGAGGAAATCCATACCTGCAAAGAATATTATCCTGCACAAACTTGATGACAATATTAGCATCACATGTCCGGGTAGGAATCGCTTCCACCCATTTGGACACATAATCTACAGCAAGAAGAATATACTCAAACCCACAAGACTTTGGAAAAGGACCCATAAAATCAATGCCCCACACATAAAAAATTTCAACAGGTAAATTAGTATTAAGAGGCATCTCATTTCTAACTCCTAATGCACCAACCCGTTACCTATCACATGCTAAACAGAAATTATGCGCATCCTTGAAGATTGACGGCCAATAAAATCCAGATTGAAGAACCTTAAAGGCGGTCTTACGACCCCCAAAATGTCCTCCACAATGCGAAGCATGACACAACGTCAGGATCTCTAGCTACCCCTCTGCTGGAATACATCTTCTGATAACCTCATCCTTACCAAGGCGAAAGAGATAAGGATTATCCCAATAGTAGTTCCTGCAAGACGACAAAAACCTTTTCTTCTCTTGAGAAGAAATATCAGGACGTAATTTTCCACTTGCAAGATAATTGCATATATCAGCCTACCAAGGAAAAACAGAAGTCTCAAATGCATGCTCAAAGGGAAACTCATCACAAATGCCCGATTGATGTAAGTCATCCGATTGGGGATTAAAGGAAAGACGAGATAAATGATCAGCTACTGCATTCTCACTACCCTTTCTATCCTTAATCTCAACATCGAATTCTTGCAGCAATAAAATCCACCTAATCAATCTAGGTTTGGCATGAGGTTTAGACATCAAGTATCGAAGAGCTGCATTATCACTGTGTACAATCGTTTTAGATCTTAGAATATAAGATCTAAACTTGTTTAAGGCAAAAACCACAGCTAAGAGCTCTTTTTCTGTAGTCGTGTAATTTTCTTGCGCAGAATTAAGAATTAAACTTGCATAGTAAATCACATGCAACATTTTATCAATACGTTGACATAGGACAGCTCCTACTGCAGTGTTCGATGCATCACACATAATCTCAAAGGGCAACGACCAATCGGGGGCAACAACAATAGGTGCAGAGATAAGTTTTTCTTTCAAAGTATTGAAATCATGCAAGCAACTTTCATCAAACAGAAAAGGAACATCTTGGGCAAGCAATTTGCATAATGGTTGACTTATTTTAGAAAAATCCTTAATAAATCGTCAATAAAATCCTGCGTGCCCTAAGAAACTTCTAATTCCTCTAATATCAATTGCTGGAGGTAATTTTTCAATTACATCGATTTTTGCCTTATCAACTTGGATCCCCTTTTTAGATATCACATGTCCTAATATAATCCCACTTGTCACCGTAAAATGACTCTTTTCCCAGCTTAAAGTAAGATTGCATTCAATGCAACGTGCAATGACCACATCTAACTTCATAAGACAATCATCAAAAGATAATCCAAAAACTGAAAAATCATCCATAAATACCTCAATGAAATTACCAATCATTTCTGAAAAGATAGAAGTCATGCATCTTTGAAACGTTCCAGGGGTATTGCACAAACGAAACGGCATCCTCCTCCATGCGAAAGTGCCAAACGAACAAGTGAAGGTTGTTTTTGGCTTGATCCTCCGGAGCAATTGCTACATGATAATAACCAGACAAACAATCAAGAAAACAATAATATTCATGTCCAGCTAGCTTATCTAACATTTGATCAATAAATGGAAGAAGAAAATGATCCTTTCTAGTGGTGGCATTCAATTTTCTGTAGTTGATGCACATCCTCCATCAAGTGGTGGTCCTTGTTGGCACAAGCTCTCCTTTATCATTTTTCACCACAGTGATGCCACATTTCTTGGGTACCACGTGAACTGGACTGACCCACTGACTTTCTGCTACGGGATAGATGAGTCCTTCTGCAAGGAGCTTTAGAATCTCCTTCTTGACTACCTCCATAAAGTTAGGATTCAACCTTCGTTGTCCTTCCCGAATTGGCCTAGCCCCTTCCTCAAGTACTATCCGATGCATGCACATAGCTGGGCTTATCCCTCGAATATCAGACATACTCCATCCAAGAGCTTGTTTATTCTTTCTCAGCACCTCAATGAGTTGTTCTTCCTCTACCGTGTTGAGCTCGGAAAAGATTATGACAGGTTTCTGCTCACCCTCCTCGAGATAGACATATTTGAGGTGTTCGGGTAACTCCTTGAGGTATGGTTTCCCTTGCGGAGGTAATCTTTCCACTTCTACCTTTCGGTTTTCCTCCGCAATATTGCTCTCCAGACAGAGCTTCTCTTCCTTTTCATCAAAACATGCAAGAAAGGTTTCTACGCGATCTTCCTGTAATACACATGTCTCGACCACAAAGCAATCAATAGCATCTATGTAAGAACAATTATCAATCACATCGGAAGATGGTACTATAGTGCTATCTCTAACAGAAAAGGACACAGTTTCTCCCAACACTGTCATTTTCAATATTCCATTTTTAACATCAATCAACGTGTTGGTGGTAGCCATAAAAGGTCTACCTAAAAGAATTGTGTGTTCCCTACCATTTTCCTTAACGTCACCCACATCAAGAACAACGAAATCAACAGGAATAATCAACCCACCCACTCTAACTAATATGTCCTCGATAATCCCTTTAGGATAAAGAATTGATCTATCAACTAACTGTAGACACATGCAAGTAGGTTTTAATTCCCCTAATTCTAGTTGCTCAAAAATAGAGTAAGGCATTAAATTTATACCTGTACCTAGGTTGAGCATGCCTATAGCTTCCATTCCATTTCCCAAAGCAATCTTTATCACAAAACTTCCTGGATCGCACTGCTTGGGTGGTAATTGATGCTGAAAAATAGCATTAGAAACCTCGGATACAATCACCTTCTCGTCATCTGCAAACTTCCTCTTTTTCGATGCCAACTCCTTGAAGAATTTGACATATGCTGGCACGTTTCGAATAACATCTAGGAGAGGCAAGTTCACATTCACCTTAGAGAGCATCTTGTAGAACTCTAAGAACTGTTGATCCTTCTTTTCACTTCTCAACCTGCTCGGAAAGGGAATTGGAGGTTGATACGGATTCTCGGCTTTGTAAAGCCTCGGATGTCTATTCTCTTCCTCCTCTGTGCTTTCCTTTTTCATTTCCTTAGTCACTTTAGTCGATTCGGGTTCCTCTAGTGGAATTTTCACTCTATTGTCAATCGTTTTCCCACTTCTGAGAATCGTGATTGCTTGTGCTTGTTCAGGCTGACTAGGCAGTTTCCCTTTCTGTCCTTGTTGTGCCAATTCTCCAACGGTCCCCGCCAACTATCCTACTTGAGTCTCTATTCTTTTCATTGATGCTTCTACAGATTCAAATCTCTGATGACTTGCCTGGATAAAATTATGTAGAGAATCCTCAAGCGTTGGCTTCCTCGGTGAACCCATTTCTTTGTTGGGTTTGTGGAGGTGTTCTTCTTTGTTGTTATTCTTTATTCTTTGGAACCGCTGCCGAGGAGGTTGCTTTCTGAACTGAGCTCCCTGACTAGATCCCCCTTGATTTTGACTCCAGGAGAAATGAGGATGATCTCTCCAGCCAGGATTGTAAGAATTTGAAAAGGGATCGTATTTAGGCCTCGGTTGATAGCCTTGCTGATTGCCTCTTTGGAACCCTTGTTGGAAACCTTGCATAGCATTAACTTGTACTTCATCATATGCCATCTCATTGGCTCTTTGGCACATGTTCGCTTCGTGCCCCGCTTCACCACAAATACCACAAGTTTCCATTGACATCACTTGTTGCTGTTGGAATTAAGGTGGGGTTTGAGACTCGTTTGCTCTCAATAGCTGAACTTGGCGAGTGAGCTCCGCCAATTGCTGTGTCACTTCAAAGTTAGGCGTCACTTCATTTGCTGCAGCAGGCCTTCGTCCTGCGCTTCTCCTTTGCGAATTTGCAGCTAATGTCTCCAAAATCTCGCTAACATCATCGGTAGTATACTTACCAATGTCTCTTCTAGCCGCATTATCTATCATTTATTGGAAGTCCATCGTCAATCCATCATAGAGAAACTGATTGAGGAGCTCAGCTGGGTAATGGTGATGCGGGCCTTGCTGCTGTAGTGACTTGAAACGATCCCATGTCTCATGAAGAGGTTCTCCAGCCATCTGCTTGAAGGTAGCTATCTTGGCTCTCAGCTCTTGCGTTTTCTGGTTCGAGTAGTATTTTCCCATGGATTTATCATATATAGCTTGCCAACTCGTCAATGAACCAGGTTGTAGAGACATCAACCACGTCTTGGCTCTATCCTTTAAGGTGTAAGGAAAACACCTCATTCTCAGAGTATCTTCTGTGAGCCCGTTCAACGGAAAAGTGTGAACCACTGCATAGAACTCCCTGATGAAGTTCAAAGCATCCTCGCTTGGCATCTCGTAGAACGACGATAGGGTTGAAGTGAATGGGTTTCAACTCGTAGTTTCGGACAGGATCCCCGAGGACTATGCATGATGTTGTCACCCCAATGACGGGTCGAGCAAAGTCACGCATCCGTCGGTTTCCTTCTTCTTTGATTCATCCATTTGCTGCCATTTCTTCTGGCACGAATTCCTCACTCGGAGATCTACTCTCCAAATTCTCGTGCTCAACAGTCGCTGAACTCATCTCACTTTCAGACGTGCTTTCTTCTTCCGAGTTCGAAAAATTAAAATCTCTCACCTTGTGAATGTTGTCGAATACCGGTGCCAACCAAACGAAAATAAAATAAAGAAAAATAGAAGAAAATGAGGGAAAAATATCACAATCAAAAAATGCTTAAAGCCTTCCCCGGCAACGGCGCCAAAATTTGTTCCGACCAAATTGTTCTTCTAAGTCGCTCGCAATAGTAAGAGGTCCCTATAGGGTGGTAAGGTCGACCCAAGTCGAATCTCTCGAGGAAGACTTAACAGGGCTTATGATGTGTTACGATAAAAACAGTAAATCTAAATCCTAAACTTGATTGGGGATGATGCTTAACTAAAATTGACAGGAATTTAAATCACGCAGACAATTCAAACCAAAAGTTCAAAGCAATTCAATTGCAACAGGAGTAATTCAAGAATGTGAGAAAGACTAGGGCATTAGGTTCTTCGCCTTGATTAATTGATTAATGCTTGCTTAAGAAATCTATATACTCATGCAATCATCTAACCTTTAATTAAACACTCGACTTTCATTCCATGGATTAAACCTAGATTATAAGACTTCCCAAATACATAAACCATTAGAGTACTCGTTTCCGATAACCTCTAACCCAATTGATTCCTATGGATAAAACGTATCTATCTCTCGATATTACACAAAACATAAACAATTAAATGGTGATCAATCACTTAACAGTAAACCTTAAGATTCAATTAGTATACTTAATCAAAACAAATAATAATCAATCAATCAATTTGAATCACCCAACCCTAGAAAAAGATTAGTTCATGCTCATCTCACGGATCAAACAACTGAAATCAATAAAAATCATTACTCAATAATTCAACGGGAGAAAAAAGAATAATAATCCTTACAATTGCAATAGTTATTGATGAATCTCTACAATCAATGTTCATGAATCACAAATAGCAAAGGAAATACTTGAAAAGTTTGAAGGAAGAAGTTCGCGTGAGGAGACGCACGAAACTAAATAAAACTGAAGAATAAAAATGGAACTAGGGTTTTCAGCGTTTTAAATCATATATATAGCGCCTGAAAATTAACGCACAGCGCCGGACGCGAACCCAGCGCCGGACGTGCTCGCTCAAAAACAAGGCGAAGCACGACTGACACAGCCCCGGACGCGGGGCAGCATCGGACTCGTCAGCTCTCGGAACGAGGAGCCAGCGCCGGACGCATGCCAGCGCCGGACGCGTGGAGTTTTTGGAGGATCTTCACATCTTTCGCGGAGCCGGACGCGACGAGTCTCTGGACAATTCACTTCGGGCGCCCAGCACCGGACGCGAGTCAACGCCGGACGCGGGCGCTCTCAGGACAATTCCAGCTTCAAACGCCCAGCGCCGGACGCGTGCCAACGCTGGACGCGGGCGTTTTCGGGAAACGGAACCCAACGCCGGATGCCTTACAGCGTCGAACGCGAGTCTTCTCGATGCTTCCTCGTGACGCGATGCGCACCCAGCGCCGGCTACGCCGAGTTCGACTCTTGGGAGCGCTTTTATGCACAAAAGCGTTTAAACGCGATCATTCCCTACACAAAACGAAAATGAACATGATTCCAATAAAAGATATTCAAATATAAACAAATAGGAACCAAATCGTCTAAAACAACCAAAGAAAAACATAACAAAAACATGCAAAACACTAAACATGTAATAGTAACCTTAAACACCAACTAAATATTTATAATATGAAGTAAATGCTTGGAATTTTTGGTCCTTACCCATATATTGTATATGTGTTCAATAAATTTCCAACAATGCATAATAGGTTCATATTATTTCAAAACATCATATATCATATTATTTTTAACAATTAAAAATCAAATAAAGTTTAAAATATATTCTATTATTTTTGACCATTTTGAGCAAAAATAGGAGGAGTGTTTCAATAATTCTAAGATTAATATATGATATTCATATCATATATTAAATACTATATCTCAACTATTTCTCAACAAATAAAATCAAACAATAGCTTAAAAATACTTAAATAAATTCTGCCCTTTTGTGAAAATAGGAGTAGTGTTTCAATAATTTCAAGATTAATATATGATGTTCATATCATATATTAAACACTATATCTCAACTATTTCTCACCAAATAAAATCAAACAATGGCTTAAAAATACTTAAATAAATTCTGCCCTTTAAAAATAGGAGTAGTATTTCAATAATTTCAAGATTAATATATGTTGTTCATATCATATATTAAACAATATACCTCAACTATTTCCAACAAATAAAATCAAATTAAATACAAGATAACTTCAAAAATTCTCATGTTTATTCTACATGCTCCTAACACATCAACAAGCAATAATATGAAATAACATTCACAAAAACATGTTTCATCTTCTACAAAAAAAAATCTAACAAAATTCAAAAATAATAAACATGCTCCAAAATTTTCCAAACTTTAAACACAACCTTAGAACATATTTCATTCATGGCTTGAGAGAATTAGGTGGCTCAAAATTCATGAAGAAAATGAAGAACAAAAATTAGGGTTCTTCATGAAAGAATTAAAAAAGAAATCTAAAAAAAATTCTACTCCATTACAAATGGAGAGAATGTTGAATGCTACCTTTTTATGGTCTTAGAAAAATTATTGGAGGGTTGGAATGGAGGATTTGAGGCTTGGAGAAGGTGAAGAATTTAAAAATTTAGACAGGATTTTGTGTTCCAAAGAGAGAGAGAGAGGGAGGCACGAAAATGCTACTGCATTAGGGCAACAAATGGCTGTAATAAGCCTATAGGGAGTACCCTTGGTCATAGTTGGGAGAAAGACTAGTCAAATTACCCGATTTGGCATGTTAATACCGGTTCTCTAAGTTTTATCGCGCTTTCGATAGATTTCTCAGAACCTTAAGGTTTTATTTTCTTAAATATCCTTAAAAAGACTTATTTCATAGTTTATAATAATTTCATGAAGTTCGGATTGCATCCGGTAAGTCAATTCTGAATTATCGCGGAAAAACAGCCTTCGGCAATTAAATTATGCTCATTCTAATCTCTATTGAATTCTTGAGCTTTCATTATTAATTTGAGTCGTATAAATTATTTCTCATTGATTTAGGCCTTTGGTTCAAGTTTCGGTTCGTTCGGATCAGTTTAGGGTTTTTCGAGTATATATTCCTAGCGTTCGGTTAAGTTCTTCAGGAATTTCGTTCAGAAATTGATTCTTATGAATTCTAAATTCATTATAATATATTCCTTCATGATTTTGATTGTTCTCATTAATTTTCATGATTAGCACGGACTAGAATTTGATCCGAATCGTGAATAGTACTTTTGAGACTGATCAGGCAAGCATGCCCGAAAATTCCAATTCTTTGGCTTCTCACATGTTTTCGTGAGACGATTCTAGAAATGAAATATTTTAATTGAGATTCATTCTAGATCTTTCATTATATGCTCAGGCTATTCAGGAAACCCTAATCCGGTTGGACTAGTCACTAGTTTTTAATTTTCTCTAGTTTTCGATCACCGAATCGATTCTAAATCGTTTCGTTGGTTACCTTAAACATAATGAATGTCTAAACACCACAAGTAATTTTTTTAATCATCACTAATAAAATTTTAAATTTTTTCGGGTTATTACAGCAGACCCGCGATGTCGTCTTTCTTCCCTAACCCCCTATCTCTCTCTATCGTCTCTCACACATTTTTTAGGGCGTGATCTCCCCTTCTCCCTCTGGTGCCGCGGTCTTCTTCTGGCGACGTGTCTCCGTCGTCCTCCTATTGCTCTCGCTCTCGGCTTTCTCTCATGACTCACCCACCAGACGTAACCCCTCTCTCCCCCTTCAGAATCGGCGTCGTCCTTTTGGAGGGGTGGATGCCGCCGCCACGACGTCGCATCCACCACGATGTCGTCTCCTGCATTCCCGACAGCACACCGCCGTGGGCGACTACCATCTCGTTGTGATGGCACCCCTTCCTTCTCCTCTCTTTTCGTCGTCTATTTTTTTCGCCGTTGCTCCACCTCTTCTCCTGCCCCGATCTTCCACACGTGTGCGCATCGGAATAGCGTCTCTACGCATTTTGCCATCTTCCCTCATTGTCACCGTGTCGTCTCTTCCGGTGAAGTGCCACTGCTTCAGATCCAGCAGTGTCATTGCTGCTCCGACGTCGCACCGTTCTCGGCCCCTTCCCATTCATTGCAACACACACGCATACATGCCCTAGTCTCCATTTTTCTCTGTCTCTCACCCACTCTGTCTCACCTTTGTTTTCAGGTTTGCCACTTTCATTTGGAGTTAGCCGGAGCCTCGCCGTCGTTGCCCATTCGCTATGCCGTTCTGGTGTCATCTCCTGATAGAGCCTTCGATGGCGCTACACTCTGCCTTCAGAGCCACCGTGCCAGGCAGGTTCAACCAGTGACCGATCGCTAAGTAGATCAACTTAACACCTAAGTTCTAAGCTCTATTTCTCTATGTTTTGTAATGTATCGATTAGTTTCGAAATTTGGTGAAATACAGTGGTATATGAGGTCCAGGTTCATAAATTCCAGATTCTGCATTAGGTCAGACAGTGAATGTATAAATGTGCTCTTGGTTCATTGCAGAAGTGTTTTTAGATTATGAGTTACTATCTCGAACTACATTTTTTGGTGAATGTTTACAGCATTTTCTTTTTAAACGATGACAAGTTTATATAATATTGAATTGGTAGAAGATAATTGGAGAGCGGGTCGAGATGGATACCTTGTGTTGTTGGTCCTTGATGGTTTTGGTGTATGTGATATTGAATGCTGAAAATAGGGGCATTCAAGTTTATCACTAGAATAAGAATGTTGAATGCAGAGAGGTTGAGTGAAGAATTACCTGAATTGGAGAAAGAATTATGTGACCCTTTTTTGTTTTCTTCTCCACTGGAATGATCGAGTGGTACTAAGAAGGGAATATGAGTTGTTTGTATGATATAAATTCTTGTAAGGTACATAGTACATGCTAGTGACATGAGGGCATATGGTGTAAGGTTGATGTTACATTTGATGGTAAGGGTTTAGAAAAAGTAGCTGAAAAGCAAAAAAGGGTTGATGTGATTCTTGGAAGTACGATGTGATGTATATCACGATATAATATATTTGGTTCGACATGTTTCTATATTAATTCTTGACTTTTGTTAATGTTTTTAATTTGATTTTTATTCTCGTTCATCGAACACACAATAATTCAATTATTCGATATATATTAAAACGCGATTTCATCGAAGAAGTTAAAAGTTAATAATTCGATATAACAAATTTATCGACGCGGGGTATTATATATATATATATATATATATATATATATATATATTATAATAAAATAAATTAGTTATATAATTTTGTCATTTTTTTGTCCACCTTTTTCTAAGAACATTTTTGTTGTGCCCTTAGGATGATTTAGTAGTGAATTGGGATTTTTTTATGTTAAAAGTCTCAAACTCAAATCATTCTCTCACTCTCTATTTCTCTCTCTTTATATATAGAAAGTGATAGATTGAAATAAAAATAATTTTTAACTTAAGAATTAAGAACTGTAAAATTTCGCTATGAACAAAATGAATTCGCTATGAAAGTTGATGCATCCGCTGGGAAAGTTATTGAATCCAAAAAAATTTAACATTTTTCACCCATGTTCGAATCCCATGACGGACAAAAATTCCATTTTTCTGATTTTTTTGGATTCAGTAACTTTTCCGATTGATTCATCAACTTTCATAATGAATTCATCATTTTTTTTGTTCTCACGATAAAATGGTTCTTACGTTAACCCTCCCCTATCTATATATTTGATGGCACTAGGGGTACGTACTGGTGTATGCAGGGGGAACACACCAGTTAAGGTAAATCAAAACTTTTTCGATTAACACAAGACTAAACATTCTACTTGATCAGTAGATGTCAGTTCAGTACTAATAATCAATCCAAGTATGAAAAATATTGTACAATATAATATCAGTTAGCAAACCTACTAACTGCTAGGACATCTGGTCAGTTGGATTGATAACTGATGTAGTTATAGAATATGGTGGTTACATTTTTGCCATCACTGAAAATCGATACTCATAAAAATACTTAGTAAAGTATTGGCTTAGTCAATTTTCAGTTTATTACTTCAATATCAAACTGATATTAATAGCGTGTTTCAAAACAAAATGATGTCTTGCATGTGCTGATGATGTTCAGTTCAATAATATGTCTCTTACATCCACGGACCGATAACACACTCAATCCACTACTTGGGATTTGATCTTGTTTGTGGTACAAGAGTAAATCTAGATACAGACTTTAACTTTTTATATGTCCCGCCTAACTTGGCATATCTTACTACGCTTACTGGTGCTAGAAACCTTTACTGTTACGGGTGCAATCGACCTTACTTCTTGTTTACATGTGCAAGACAACCAAGCTTTCAACAACTAACACTTCGTTTCTTACTTGCCCAACTTCTACTTAAACTTTTAGGATTTTGAGTAGAGGATTTTTTCAACTAGGGTTTGAGCTATCACAAGCAACAACTCAATATTCCTATGCTTGAGATATTACAAGAATGTATCCTAAATTTTAAGGAAGTGTATATTAAATCCTGAGCCAATAAGTATATTTGAGCTCTGAGGATTTATTGATAACACTTTGGTACTTCTTTCTTCGAAAACGCTAGTGATTGTTCTTGAGAAACAAGCTCTGAGTGCTTTTGAACGTTAGAATGCACAATGTTTTGGTAACCTTCAAATGTTAGATTCTGCGCATATTTATAGAGCAGATGATGAATAGTATCGTTGGAGGGAACACCAGTCACATCCATTCCATTTGTCATTTGAAATTTGCCCGTTTGAATCCTCGTACGTAGCTTTCGGTGTCTACATCATCATATATTGTAGCTTTGCAACTCTGAACAATGGTTCTGGCATGTCAGGATCCTCTAAATATTCTCTATGACATATGGTAAATCAATCACTCAAGGTTTAAATGACTACGTGTTTATTCATTTGGATTGATTCCGTGTCTTTTCAGTATGTTGACTTTAGGTCGTATCAGTCTAGACCGCTCCGTGTTTTATCAGTAGCCTGGACTCCGTCTTTTCTCAGTTTGGTGACCCTGAGTCAGTATGCCGTTTAGCTCGACGTGGATCTCAACGGCTTCGACTTCTCAACTGTTGGTATGACACTTAGTCATATTCTCGATTTATTTGTTTTCAGCAGCATTGAGTCTTCACTCTTCAGTCTTTAGTATTCGACTTCATCGTTGTACTTCTATCTTCAATCTTTAGTCTGCTTGACTTCAGTCTTCAGTCTGCAATCTTCAGTAGTGTTTTTCTTTAGTTGCGCTAGTACTATAAAAAAATTCAGTACGACTGGCTTCAGTAATGGTTGAACTCCTTCATCAGTATTGGGTCTATCTAAACTAGTAGTTCTTCTACTGAAACCTATAAACACAAAGGCTAACTCCCTAATATGTGAACAACAGTATGTTACAGCTGCAGTGTAATCATCAGTAAGGTTTTGGGATCTAATTAAAACACATAGTTAAGATAGAATTTTTCCAACTATATTTATATTGATATGGAATAATAACAACTATGCTTATCCGTTTGAGTCCAAACTATACATATAAGAAATACCGATTGCTAAATTATGAAATGAAGAAGCCAAATCATAAAGACAGGTCTTCTTACCAGATTTGGCTCACTAGCTCTGACCAGCTTTGCTTTACTAGAACTGTATCGATAGAAGTAAATATGTTGACATATGCATTATGTCCTCAATTAAAACAGTCAGATGCAAAAACTCCTGTCCCAAATAAGAAAGTTTACTTTCTACCTTATTTAAATAGGTTTATATATACATATATATAATGGAGGTTGGTTATAGAGGGAACTACCTCTTAAATAAATACTAAGAACCAATAATCACCGTTAGATTGAATAAGATAGAACGATTTATAATTATTTAATGATAAAAATAGTTAAATCCCTAAATTCTCGCTATTTGAATATTTCATATTCAATTCTTCGTTGTTCGTGTAATTCATGTTGTTGTTCATGTAATCGTAGTTCTTGTGCATGCTATCACATTCCAATTAATTGTTATGTTCATGTAATTCATGTTGTTGTATATATAATCGTAGTGATTGTGCATATGAGAACAATTACGTAAATGAATATATAAAATCCCTTAATTATAGGGTAAAACGGTTACCATTAAAATGTGATGATAATAAACGATTTAAAATTAAGCATGACCGTTAGATTATAAAAAAAATTAGACTTCTCACTTGATCCACTATATATATATATATATATATATATATATATATATATATGGTTGGATTTCTATAATATCAAGTCCTCATGCAGTATGTAGTACCCAATATAAATCAAACATTTTGAACATGTTGGATGCATCACAATTTGACAAGTGGTAGCCCATTTTTCATTTTTTTAAAATTTTCGCAAGGGGTAAAATGGAAAAGGAACAAAATATTCTTATTCTTCTTCTTCTTCTCCTCATGTTCTTCGGTCTTTTTTTCTTCGATTTTTAAACCAACAACAATGGCGACAATGGCAGGAGCAACGGCGGAAGACGGCAACATCAATGATGACAAATAATAGATTTTGAGATAAAAGAAGAAGAATTGATTTTGAAAAGAAAATTGAGGGATTTTGAGGAAAAATAAGAATGCGAATTTGAGAGAAGATCGAGACAGGGGTGGCTATGAAGTTAGTTTCCGCTGAAATTCGTCGGTAATCGAAGAAGGAGATGGCAGAACTGAAGCAGAAGGATGAGAGAGAGTTTTGCTATCGGAAAACATACTTAGGGTGTGCAGAAATCGATCAAATAGACTAAACCGATCGAAACCGACTTAAATGGTCAATTTTCGGTCGGTTTATATACATTTAGGAGGTCGGTTCGGTCTTTATTTTTTAAAAAGATTCAATTAATCGATCGCTTTTGATTTTATAGATTTTGTATTAGTCAAAAACCGATTGACCGACCGAATATATATATATATATATATATATATATATATATACTTTAATATTTTAGTATAATTACATATCGTGAAACAAACCCTAGAAGCCTAGAATAAATATCTCGCGCCGTTTTCCAATCTTCATCTCTCATCTCGCTCTCACTCTCTCCACCCCTCACCTGCTGCTACAAAGCTGAGGTGAAGAATTGGTCATGGTTGCCGAAGAAGACGCCAAGCTCAAATTCCATATCCAAAAATCACGACACCAGCGGCAATTGGATCACTCTCACCAACAAATTATGTCATCTTATCTCTCTCTATACATAGACATATATATATATATATATATATATATATATAGAGGAGGGATCAAATAGTACCCGGGCCTGAGATAGTATGTAGTACTCAATCTCATCCACTCATCTCATAGATCCTATGGTTCAGATTTTTTGGAATTTTAAAGCTTAATTTCACTGATTTTCGCTTCATTAAGGGTATATTAGTAATTTGATTTGTTAGGTGATTGCGAAAAATATACTATGCATTTAGTTGAACTAAATAATGCATTTAAATGAACAAAAAATGCATACAATTGAACACAATAATGCATGCAGGTTTTTACAACATGATTGCTATGTAATACAGAAAATGAACCATGCATATTTTAATACAAAAAACTGCATATGCTTGAACAAAGAACTGCATAATGTTGAACACGAAAATGCATGTGATATTGATTTATTCATAATTTCTTCTCTAGTTTAGATCAATTACTTTTAGTTTCATAATTCGAAAGAAAACAAATGATCAACAAGAAAGAAAGCAAATGATCAATAAGAAAGTGTTTGTGCATATTGAAGAAGAGAGAAAAGAGAGATCAAAAATGATAATTTTGTTTTAAAACATCTTGAGGTTATGTTCTTTTCTATGCATTTTACGTTTAGTCGTATGCATGTTTTATTTTTTAATATGCATGCCTATATATTATTATGTATATGCATGTTTATGTACATTATGATGCATGTTTATGTGTATCAATATGCATATTCTTCGCAAATTGCATCATCTCGTCGTCTCCTTCTCCGATTCATTTATTTATTTGATTTCCGGCAAACTCCACCGTAAACCACCGTCTCCTACTCCAATTTTTGACGAACTTCCCCATAAACATCACCATAACCACCATCTCTCTTGATACCTCAATCTTCTATCAAAATTATATTTATTTTTCTTCAATTTCAAGCAACTAATCAATGATTTTTCTGTAATTTCAGGCAACGATCAACCACCACGATTGTCGTCATCGTAACAGCCACCACCGCGACCGCCTCCATTGTGTCATTGTTGTTGTCGGCTTCCTATTCTTCTCCGATGAACAATAGCAGTTGCAAATTAAGAAGAAGAAGAAGAAGAAGAAGAAGAAGAAGAAGAAGAAGAAGAAGAAGAAGAAGAAGAAGAAGAAGAAGAAGAAGAAGAAGAAGAATTACTGTATTGCCCCTCAGCGAAAATAAAAATAAAAAATAAAAAAATGCTATGCCACGTGTCGCTTATCCATGATATCCATATGGCCACAATGTGTGGTCTAGATTGAGTACTACATACTATCTGGGGACCGAGTACTACGAGAACCCAACCCTATATATATATATATATATATATATATATATATATATATATATATATATATATATATATTAGTTGTAATTAATTGATTGAGTATGAAGAGATATGGAAAAGCTAGCTGTCGGCTTAGATTGCTGAATAATCTAAGGCCTAACCTCAAGCACAACGGTTTCACTGCTGATGAAGATAACCAATTCTTCAACCTTTATGTCAGCATTAGAAACATGTATTCAATTTCAAATAATGAAATATCAAGGTGATATACATCATTTGCTAAAAGTTCAAGTCAAAGCCAACTATATTTTTTTTCTCAATATCAAATTGTATATTTTTTACGATTGCTAAAGGCTTTAGGATATTAGATTATCAATTGGGATTTGGGAATAAAATTCGATGATTCATTCGTATTTGAACAAGTTCTTAATTTCCTTTTATCTTTATGTTGTTATGTTACTTTTGTCAATGACTAGCATACTCTTGAAATTCAGGTTTGTCTCATTTTCGATCGATTCGTTCGATCAATCTAAAACCGACATTGCATGTCGGTTTGGTTTCGATCGATTTATTCAAAGGGAGCAATCGGTGTCACAGCCCGACTACTTAACCACGTAATTAGTCAAGTAATTGGACCGTGACGTGGGTTAAGAAAGATCTTTCGATAATCAATAAGAACAATTGACCAATAATACATCTCAAATCGACATATGACATCAACTTCCGTCATTAAGGAAACAAACATTTTATGATCAAAGAAATGACAGGAAGTTTAACAAAAGTTTAAGTTTAGGTTTTCAAACCAAAATGAAGAATTGAATGAAAACTAACAACGGCTGAGGGCAATAATTACAAAAGGATAACCATACTAAGAATATATGTATTTAAGAAATATTTTCACAACAATAAATATCTTTTGATGTTTCAAAGTATGGTTCGACAACATGCCCAAGACATGATATACATCTTATTGGGTCTAATAAAACTATTCTGAACTTTCAAGTAAATCCTTATTCATAAGGCATTTCAATGAATCCACATTTTCATAAGCAAGTCGACAACGTAACAACGATGCCGAGATCATAACAACAAACTAATTACCGTTATCAAGATTAGGTCGGTTGATTTGGCATAGCAAAACATAATAGCAAATGAAGGCCAAAGTTCGGCAAATGAAGTGTGGTTGAGAATTATGTATGAAGACATAAAACTCGGGGCATCAAAACATGATAACCTCAAATGATTAACATCAACAATTTAAACTTTTCATCATGAGTCAAACATTTAGAGAAGCTCCTTTGCACAGCATTCGATTTCAGCATCCTCTCGAGCTCAACCTGCACGTTTAGAAATACATGCAGGGCGTGAGTACAAAAATGCACTCAGTGGGTATTCGCCAAAAACATTAAAACATTGCCCTTAGGGCTATATGATTGACTTGCCATAACGTTAGCAATGCACAGGGGTTTTAGTGAAATAACCCGTGCATGCATCATAATAAACATAAACATTTACTTACTTGCTTTCAATTCTTAGCATCATCATAAAATATGCATATGCATGTTCTCATGTCGGCCGATAACTTTCTCTTTCCATATCCACGGACTTTGTCTATGTGTTGAGAAGTAGGCCTCCTTCTCAAACACGCTATGACCCGAAGGGTCGCTATCCGACGTCGGTAAATCTCAAACATCATAACATACCCGTGTTGATGGACCCGAAGGGTACCATGCCACGGTCATACTCTTTTATCATCTCTTTCTTTTCTTTCTTTCATTTCCGTGGATAGGTAATGCATCATGCTCATGTTCATGCTCAAAACAGGCAAGTCATTTAACTTTGAAACTTTGCTCATAATGAAATTCATTTTGGTTTGAAAACATAAAAACATAAGCATTTCATATTAGAAAATATTTATACCCACCTGGAGACAGTCCCTTGGCGACTGTAGTTTTTGTCTTTCATATCTTTCTTCTTCTTCTTGGTCCTTTAATCGACATAAAGCGGCGTATAAGCCTATCAAGAACCAAACACGAAATAACTTATCTTAGTCGTCGCTACGACTATATCTTCTCGGTATCAAGACACTATGGTCAATAACACTTGGGTCATTGCATCCTCAAACATCTTATATAAACAAATTCTAATGAAATTTCGGCAGAATAACGTTTATAAAACGCATTGCCATTTCAATACCAAAACAACCAACTTATCCCATACTTCATCAAATCATCACCGTATGTCTAAATGAGTATATAAGACTCAACAACAAGCTTCAATCATCTCATCTTAGCCATAATTTCAACGGCCCCTTAAGACGTCACTTTAGGTTTAACGTCGAAAATTCACGTGAGACGTCATCTAACACCAACGAACCTATATACATGCTCAACTATCTTTAAATATCATCATTTTATCAACAAAATATAAGGATCAAAGCTTTGGCATTGAAAACAAATTTTCGCCGACAAACTAAAATTTTACCGTTTTTGAATACGTCGGCGGAAAAATCCGAATAAATCATTTTAGGCTTTATTTATATCATAGAGTCCAAATATGAAGTCAAATTGATCAAATAAAATCAAAATTCCATCAATATGGAAGTTAAGGTTTTCGGCCATAATAGGGCTTTTATTATAGTTTCGATTTCAAGCGTTTTCTTGTTCCAAACACGTTTAGATCAATCCAAATATATATAATGACAATTCAATCATACCAACATCATAAATTCAATATCCAAGCATGCTCTTTTCAAAATTTCCATGATTTTCAAAATAATAAACATATGCTTTACAAATTCAACGTTAAACAATACGTGAGCGTCGAATCTATCATAATATTAACAATTAATCAAACAACACATAATCATTCAAAATTTTCAGCATATGACCGAAAATATAACATGATCATAAGTTCATGTTTTCAAATTTTCAAACCATAAATGTATTCTAGAGATTGAGATATACCTTAATTGAAGACGGATTGAAAATCCAGCGGTTGGATCTTCTAAAATTGGAGTATGAAATTTTCAAAATTTAGTGTGTGTATGTGTGTGTGAGGCACGAAAATTTGGAAAAATGAAGAAGAAAAAGGCTTGAAATGTGTATATATATGTAGCCACAAATTTTATTTTATTTTTCATTTTCTTTAATTTGGAGAAAATTCTCCAAAATTCTAGAGAATTCTTTAAAATTCTCCATTTTTCATTTTCTTTATAACATGATGAATAATCATGTTCTAGAAATTACAAAATGTACACTTCTTTATAAATAATACCAACGTTATAAATGCATACTATTAATCCATATCGTTCGATTTCAAAACTAAATTTCTAATAAAATGTTCTCTACTTGAAATCTTATTTTATAACTCAAATAACATATTATAAACATTAAACTTTGATTATAAAAATATTTTTGGCTTTAAAAACCATTTTAGACATTTAGCCGACGATTAGGGTTTAATCGGCAAATGCCGATATCACAAAAACAAAGATTTGAAATTTTCCATTTTATGAAATCAAAACTTTGTTGAGCATGTATCTATCATCTCAAGACCCTTGGAATCTAGGTCTTCTTATTCTAAACAAGACCTAAGAATCTTATCTTAGGTTCTATCTCGAATCGATTTCGAATAAATCTCAAATTCTATTTTTATCGACTCGAAGCTTAACATAAAAGCTTCTAGCTTAAACAACTCTTTCTTAAGGATGCAATGCCCTTCTCATAAGCTCTTAATCAAGAGCTAATCTACCTTCTGAGAATGCGGGTATTACATTCCCACCCTTAAAAAAATTTCGTCCCGAAATTTAGAACTCAGGGTACGAAAACTTCATTCTCATCTGATCTTCTTGCTTCCATGTCGCTTCTTCTAAACCATGATGATTTAATCTTTAAGCGGAAGGAATTGATTCCTTCCTTAGTTGTCATTCTTTTCGATCTAAGATGCATTTCGGCTTATCTTTATAGCTTAGATCTGGTTCACGAACAACGTTCTATTGATGTATGATGTGTTTAGATCAAACACATATCTTCGTGAATGCGACATGCGGAACATATTGTGAATATTGTAGAAACTTGGTGATAACATTAATACATGGCGATTGGCCCAATCTTTCTTGAATCTTGTATAACTAATAAATCTTGGTTTGAACTTTTCTTTGATTCCAAAGCGATACATTTACTTTCAGGAAAATTTTGTCTTCAATCTTGAAGCGTAGCTTCTTTCATCTTGTATCTGCATAGAATTTCTGACGATCATGAACTTCTTGGATTCTTTTCTTGTTGGTCATACAATTACAATCATTTCTTTAATAAACACGGTTCAAGCATTTTCTTTTTCCAAGCGTATCTCAAATTGAGCGATCTACATTTTACGTCGTAGAGGCTTTATAAGCGCCATATTAATCGTTGCTTGGTAACTATCGTGTGCGAATTGATTCGCCCATCTCTTGTTGAAACTCGTCCAAAGCGAGATGTAAACTTGAAGTTTCTATTTGAGGTGATTGAGACGAGCAATCATCATAAACGTACCATTTCGAGGGCATATGTTAGGGCTAACTTGTCGATTTCATAAATGATAGAGATTTCGGAGGAAGAACTTTCGACGTGCTTTTACAATCATTTTAATTGCAACAATGTACATAAGAGACATTCTCGATCGAGCACTCCAAATTTTGAGAACTCGCTTTACAAAGCGAACCCATCTTTAGCATCAAATGAGCTACCAACTTCATTAAAAGATGGAGGTTTGTGTAAGCTCGCAATTCTATGATTGGTTTAAAGGAAAGAAGGTACAAATAAATATTGAGGAGAATTAGCACTTTCTTATCATTCCTCTTCAAGAGAATGATTTTTTTTCTGGGTAGCATACTGCATTGCAAACGAATTCCAAAATGCAGCATATCTTACTTATCAAAAGCAGGAAAAAGGTTTTCAATTAACAACAGGCTTAGATCGCAAAGGTCTTCACAATTGCTTATCGCAAAGTTGTGATATGAAATAACATAGCTGGGTAGTAAAATGATCATATAGATATCAAAGGAAAGAAAATTGCTTCTTTGAGGGCTTTTACAAAAGCAGGGAAAACTTTGCAATCGGGGGTTTTCAAACATATAGGTGCTTTGGTATCTCGAGCAGAACACATCTGATATGGCTTCTCAGGTACGCTTTCGCATCAAAAGATATCTATATGCGTCACTAATATATATCCATATGTTCACGATAGATCGTTATCATCGTCATCATTCTTTTCTTCCATCTCTATTATTCATCTTCACTATTATCAATGACTTCATAGAGTCGGCATCTCTACGATCTTTCTCAATTTCTGGAGATAATAGATTGATAGCACAATTGTGAATTGAATACAAAAGAATGACTCCAGGGTAAAGGATTCCAGAATCAGTCACCAAAATATTTGACTGATATCTGGGGATTGTAGCTATGTTGTGCCAACAAGCGGTGAAACTCGGGTTTAAACATAAAAGATCTTGAGACATCGGAGTCTCGATAAATTAGCTTCGAGTCTTTCTTGAATCTCCAAAGGAAAAGTTTCGAAACATAAAATAGAACAGACTGAATCGGTATAGAAATCTCAAAAGACGTGAAGAATTGACCATACCAAAATAGGTCAATAGAAAACAACTCAGTATTGAGATAAAAATGATCAAACTGTATAGAATATACATCATACTCAGGGGTGGTAAGATCATCATTAATGGTTTCAACATTTTCTTTGTCATTAGGTGTAATCGAAAAGTTACCACCAACGGAATTGATGAATAGTGAGATAAAGCCGCCATAGGGAAAAAGAGCCAAAAGGAAATTCAAGTGTTCATAATAATAGAGCGATGATAGTTAGAAGTCTAGAAAATTAGCTAAAAGCGAGAGTTACGTGCTAATGGATGGTGCGAGGTGTTTATAGTTGATGGTGAAACCCTAATTCTCATCGGTTGTGTTACCTAGTGGTCGGACTAATGATCGCGAGGTTGATCGCTAGTTATAAGGTATAAACTTCTGGAATGAACTCACTAGCTGGCTAGCGATCGCGAGGGTGATCGCCGATCTTTTATTCCTTCTTATCTTTGATTACTTCTTTGCTTGTATATCGATCATCACCTGGAAAGCCAATCTTGTTACTCCTTAAGCAATAATATAAACTGGAGTATCCCATCTGGTCCCGTTGCATCGTACTCCTTTGCCTTTCTCATAAGCGATGGAATTGAGCGAGAAATTTCGCTCTAGATAAACTTGCTCATCGGTGTATACGGATGAAACGTTCTCGATCTTTCTTGATGAAGATAAGCGAAGCGACGACAAGCGTAATAGCGACAACGAGATAACGACAACAAGGCGGCGACAAACAAGTCGTACTTTTCGAATTGTCTAGACGATCCTCGTTGTCGTAGCTAAAAACAATACTCAAACTCTTGTAGAAAACATATTCATTTTGTTTTGCCAACTCTTCTCAGAACTTTCTTTTCAACTTCATCTCATAGAGCAATAGCTCATTTCAAGCATACATTCTCATATAACAATTCATTCAATAAAGCATATACTCAATCATCATCTATAATAATCATAATCATCATAATCATAAGCATAAGCTCATACCTGATGAGCTAGAGATGATGAAATCGAATCTTGAGCTTCTCTTTAAGAATAATGACTCTTTATCTCATTTCTCAAATCGTAATCAAACAACTAATTCAGTAAACTCTCAAGGTAGAGTCAAACAAATAACTCCATAAACTTAAATTCTCAAGCGAGTTAGCTCAAAAGATTTCATATGTTCAAAGTCATAAGCGCACAAGACTTACAAAGATTCATGAATTTAGAATTGAAACAGTAGCACAAGTCGCACAAGGATTCACAAGGATTTACATGTTCAGAATTAAAAACTATGCTCAGTTGTGCAAAAATTCACAAGGATTTACAAGCTCAGAATTTAAGATTGTGCACAAACTGCACAAGTTAACAAAGGCTCACGGTTGAATTCAGCGCCTCGATACCATTCATCACAACCGACTACTTAACCACGTAATTAGTCAAGTAATTGGACCGTGACGTGGGTTAAGAAAGATCTTTCGATAATCAATAAGAACAATTGACCAATAATACATCTCAAATACGACATATGACATCAACTTCCGTCATTAAGGAAACAAACATTTTATGATCAAAGAAATGACAGGAAGTTTAACAAAAGTTTAAGTTTAGGTTTTCAAACCAAAATGAAGAATTGAATGAAAACTAACAACGGTGAGGCAATAATTACAAAAGGATAACCATACTAAGAATATATGTATTTAAGAAATATTTTCACAACAATAAATATCTTTTGATGTTTCAAAGTATGGTTCGACAACATGCCCAAGACATGATATACATCTTATTGGGTCTAATAAAACTATTCTGAACTTTCAAGTAAATCCTTATTCATAAGGCATTTAATCCACATTTTCATAAGCAAGTCGGCAACGTAACAACGATGCCGAGATCATAACAACAAACTAATGACCGTTATCAAGATTAGGTCGGTTGATTTGGCATAGCAAAACATAATAGCAAATGAAGGCCAAAGTTCGGCAACGAGAAGTGTGGTTGAGAATTATGTATGAAGACATAAAACTCGGGGCATCAAAACATGATAACCTCAAATGATTAACATCAACAATTTAAACTTTTCATCATGAGTCAAACATTTAGAGAAGCTCCTTTGCACAGCATTCGATTTCAGCATCCTCTCGAGCTCAACCTGCACGTTTAGAAATACATGCAGGGCGTGAGTACAAAAATGCACTCAGTGGGTATTCGCCAAAAACATTAAAACATTGCCCTTAGGGCTATATGATTGACTTGCCATAACGTTAGCAATGCACAGGGGTTTTAGTGAAATAACCCGTGCATGCATCATAATAAACATAAACATTTACTTACTTGCTTTCAATTCTTAGCATCATCATAAAATATGCATATGCATGTTCTCATGTCGGCCGATAACTTTCTCTTTCCATATCCACGGACTTTGTCTATGTGTTGAGAAGTAGGCCTCCTTCTCAAACACGCTATGACCCGAAGGGTCGCTATCCGACGTCGGTAAATCTCAAACATCATAACATACCCGTGTTGATGGACCAAGGGTACCATGCCATGATCATACTCTTTATCATCTCTTTCTTTCTTTCTTTCATTTCCGTGGATAGGTAATGCATCATGCTCATGTTCATGCTCAAAACAAAAGTCATTTAACTTTGAAACTTTGCTCATAATGAAATTCATTTTGGTTTGAAAACATAAAACATAAGCATTTCATATTAGAAAATATTTATACCCACTGGAGACAGGTCCTTGGCATTGTAGTTTTGTCTTTCATATCTTTCTTCTTCTTCTTGGTCCTTTAATCGACATAAAGCGGTATAAGCTATCAAGAACCAAACACGAAATAACTTATCTTAGTCGTCGCTACGACTATATCTTCTCGATATCAAGACACTATGGTCAATAACACTTGGGTCATTGCATCCTCTAACATCTTATATAAACAAATTCTAATGAAATTTCGGCAGAATAACGTTTATAAAACGCATTGCCATTTCAATACCAAAACAACCAACTTATCCCATACTTCATCAAATCATCACCGTATGTCTAAATGAGTATATAAGACTCAACAACAAGCTTCAATCATCTCATCTTAGCCATAATTTCAACGCCCCTTAAGGCGTCACTTTAGGTTTAACGTCGAAAATTCACGTGAGACGTCATCTAACACCAACGAACCTATATACATGCTCAACTATCTTTAAATATCATCATTTTATCAAAAAATATAAGGATCAAAGCTTTGGCATTGAAAACAAATTTTCACGACAAACTAAAATTTTACCGTTTTTGAATACGTCGGCTGAAAAATCCGAATAAATCATTTTAGGCTTTATTTATATCATAGAGTCCAAATATGAAGTCAAATTGATCAAATAAAATCAAAATTCCATCAATATGGAAGTTAAGGTTTTCGGCCATAATAGGGCTTTTATTATAGTTTCGATTTCAAACGTTTTTCTTGTTCCAAACACGTTTAGATCAATCCAAATATATATAATGACAATTCAATCATACCAACATCATAAATTCAATATCCAAGCATGCTCTTTTTCAAAATTTCCATGATTTTCAAAATAATAAACATATGCTATACAAATTCAACGTTAAACAATACGTGAGCGTCGAATCTATCATAGTATTAACAATTAATCAAACAACACATAATCATTCAAAATTTTCAGCATATGACCGAAAATATAACATGATCATAAGTTCATGTTTTCAAATTTTCAAACCATAAATGTATTCTAGAGATTGAGATATTCCTTAATTGAAGACGGTTGAAAATCCAACGGTTGGATCTTCTAAAATTGGAGTATGAAATTTTCAAAAATTTAGTGTGTGTATGTGTGTGTGAGGCACGAAAATTTGGAGAAAATGAAGAAGAAAAAGGCTTGAAATGTATATATATGTAGCCACAAATTTTATTTTATTTTCATTTTCTTTAATTTGGAGGAAAATTCTCCAAAATTCTAGAGAATTCTTTAAAATTCTCCATTTTTTCATTTTCTTTATAACATGATGAATAATCATGTTCTAGAAATTTACAAAAATGTACACTTCTTTATAAATAATACCAACGTTATAAATGCATACTATTAATCCATATCGTTCCGATTTCAAAACTAAATTTCTAATAAAATGTTCTCTACTTGAAATCTTATTTTATAACTCAAATAACATATTATAAACATTAAACTTTGATTATAAAAATATTTTTGGCTTTAAAAACCATTTTAGACATTTAGCCGACGATTAGGGTTTAATCGGCAAATGCCGATATCACAAAAACAAAGATTTGAAATTTTCCACTTTATGAAATCAAAACTTTGTTGAGCATGTATCTATCATCTCAAGACCCTTGGAATCTAGGTCTTCTTATTCTAAACAAGACCTAAGAATCTTATCTTAGGTTCTATCTCGAATCGATTTCGAATAAATCTCAAATTCTATTTTTATCGACTCGAAGCTTAACATAAAAGCTTCTAGCTTAAACAACTCTTTCTTAAGGATGCAATGCCCTTCTCATAAGCTCTTAATCAAGAGCTAATCTCTGCTACAGGAATGCGGGGTATTACAATCGGTTTGGCTGAAAAAAATGCATACGGTCTGTTTGTGGTTTTACGGCATATCGATTGGTTGATTCGGTGCAATCCCATAAACATATCCATGCATATAACAAAATATAAATTTACATGTTGGCACACAATACAAACATACATATATAAAAAAAAAAAAATGCATATAATAAAACATAAACATGCATATTGGCCATGAAATACAGACATGCAAATAAAACACACTCATGTATATAATAAAACATAAACATGCACATTGGCCAACATGTGTTGGATAGTGTGCGCGCTTCTAACATACATAAATGTTTGTGTTCAATTAAATATGTGTTTATGTTTATTTATATGCATAAGATAGTTCAAATATATGTATGATTTATTTTTTTATATCATATTACTAATCTACCAAAACTGTAGCAAAATCAGCGAAAATAAACTTAAAAATGTATAAAAAAATTTCACATTAGGATCTATGATATAAATGAATGAGATTGAATACTACATACTTCCTAAGACTCATGCATTATGTGATCTCAACTATATATATAGAGAGTGGATCAAATGAGAACTTCAAATTTTTTGAGAAGAACTATGGTTCATCCATTTTTATCTAACTGTCAACATTAATTATAAATAATTTATTATCATCAAATTTTAATAGTAATTGTTTAACCCTATATTCAAGGAATTTTATACTCATATACAACAATTATTCGCATATGCACAATCACTATGATTTCATACACAACAACATGAATTACATGAACATGACAATGAATTGGAATGTGATAGCATGCATAAGAACTACGATTACATGAACAACAACATGAATTATACGAACACCGATGAATAAAATGTGAAAGATCCAAATAGCAAAAATTTAAAGATTTGACTATTTTTATCATTAAATAATTATAAGTCGTCTAATCTTAGTGGTTATTGATTCTTAGTTCTTATCTAAGAGGTAGTTTTCTAAAACCAATTCATATATATATATATATATATATATATATATATATATATATATATATTTATTTATTTATATTGGGTTGGATTAGTACCCGATCCCCGATAGTATATAGTATTCAATCTAGACCAAACATTTTGAATACATGGCCACACCACAAGCTGACACGTGGCAGATCATTTTCCTTTATTTTTATTTTTAATTTTCGTAAGGGGCAAAATGGGGAGAAACAAATTAGCCTTCTTTTTCTCCTCCTTGGCAGCAGCGGACGGCGCCGGAGACGATGACGGTGGCACCAGAGACGGACGACACCGGCGGCACTGACGGTAACATCAGTGAACAGCAGCAGCAAGATACACAAACAACTACATACATCAGATTTTGAAAGAAAGAAAAAGAAGAAAATTTGAGAACAAAATTGATGGATTTTGAGAAAAAATATAAGATGAATTTGGTAGATAATTGAAGAATCGAGAAAGATGGTGGTTATGGCGGTGGTTCACGGTGAACTCACCCATAATCAGGGAAAGAGACGATGGAATTGACAGAGAATGATGGATGAGAGATTTTCTATCGAAAACCATAAAAATACATTGAACAAAACATGAAACTGCATTGAACAAAACAAAACATGAAACTGCATTGAACAAAACATAAAACTACATGTTGCCATGAAACATAAACATGCATTTAACAAAGCACGTTCATGCATCGATAAAACATGTTCATGCATTAAACAAAACATGTTCATGCATTTAACAAAACATAAAAATACAGGTCAACGGATGCGCGAACGAGTGCCGGAGCGACGCGTGAGCACGATTGCACGCTCGGCGCACCCGCGCGCTGGGCGCGAGCTTCCAACCGAATGCATTTTTGTGTTCAACTGTATGTATTTTTTATTCATTTGAATGCATTATTCAGTTCAACTAAATGCATAGTTTATTTTTCGCAATCACATAACAAATCAAATTACTAATCCACCCTTAATGTAGCGAAAATCAGCGAAATTAAGCTTAAAAAGTTCAAAAAAATATGAACCATAGGATCTATGAGATGAGTGGATGAGATTGAGTACTACATACTATCTCATGCTCATGTACTATTTGATCCTATATATATATATATATATATATATAGTGATTAGATTCCCGTAATATCCGATCCCCATATAACATGTAGTATCCAATTTGAGCCACAACTTTCGAACATGTGGACACACCACAGCTTGACAAGTGGCATGGTAAATTTTTTTACTATTTATTTATTTTGCTAGGGGCATAACTGTAAACCTGCACAGTAATAATCTAGGTGGTAACTTTTCTTTTTTTACAGTCTTTCATCCTCGCCTCAACAGTTATCTTCTTCTCCTCTCTGCGACTTTCGATCTTATTCATTCGATTTTCATATTCTTCGTTTGATTTTAGCTGTAAAATTCAATCTCTAAGAATTCTACAACTAATTAACAACAAATCTTCAGACATAAACGCTTATTCATATATGAATTTTAGAGTTTTCTGAGAAAATCATGCCTCTGAGAAAAAGAAAAAGTCCAAAGGAAAATCCTAAAGGTATTTCAGTTGTTAAATGTTCCGACCAAATTATTCTTTTAAGTCGCTCGCAATAGTGCGAAGTCCTTATAGAGTGGTAAGGTCGACCCAAGTCGATTCTCTCGAGGAAGGCTTAACAAGGCTAAGGTTTTATGTCACACACAGAAACAGAAAAGAAATACTAACGTCCTAAAATAAGGGGGTCTATCACGGAACGGACGAAAGCAAGAAATAAAATAAAGAAGATAAAATGGATGCACTTGGACAACATGAGGAATTAGAAGATACACGGAATTGCAGACGGTGTTCTAGGGTTCAAAATCTATCTTCGCTATTAATGAACCAAGGACCGGTACGCAATGCATAAAACACCCACGCCTCTCACCTAGCGTTCAACAATAACTAATCTATCGATCCCGTCGATGTTAGAATCAAATTAATGACGGGGAATCTCTCAACCCAACCGTCATCAACTATAAAAGATATTTAACTACAAATGCACACGATAGCAAAAACCCTATCCACATATAATAATTATTCAAGAAAAAATCAATCTCTCGATCACGTTCGTTGTCAAACTTATATTTAACATAAATATGCTCTCGCATTACTTCATAATCAAACATAAGCACATAATCAACCTACACTATTCTCTCGAACACCATGTATGAAGATCATGAAATAAACAATTTATATGGATAAGAAAATTATAAATCATCAACACAATAAGACAAGAACAGTCCAATATTTATTTCTTAACAAATCAATAATTCATCTCATAGTAGAAATTATCCCCATATCAATTACTTAGATATAATGAAACGAGAAAAACTTACAAACCATTCATAGATACATTTGTCTTCCAAAAATCCAAAATCGTTCAATTCAATTGTTAATCCAAATGCAATAATTAAATGAAAAGGAAAAGGAAAAAAAAGGAGAAAGGAAAATAAATCGCGTGCGTGGGTGAGAGCCCTCAAATAGCGGCTGAATTCCAATTTATATAACCCTCAAAAAAGCCCATGAAAATAGTCGAATTATGGCCCAAAAATCACGCCCAGCACTGGACGGGACGAAGCACCGGACGCGAGCGCTCTCTGGAATGAATAGTGATAGGATCCCAGCGCCGGACGGGGACGAAGCGCCAGACGTGCGGTGCGAGGCACGGGATAAGGCACCAGACTGAGGTCGCAGCACCGACAGGCCGTGTCGTTGGGGAGACCGAGGCGTGGATGGAACGGGCGCTGGTTGATGCCCAGCGTCGGATGAGAGTGTGAACGCGTGCGGGTGGATAGTAGCATCGAGCGGGCGTGGAGCACCGTGTGAGAAGGCTGAACGCGCGCTGGGAGGCTAGATGCTGAATGAGCGCCGAGGTCGAACTCGCGCTGGTGCCGTGGGGCGCCTTGGCGTGCCAGTGCCGAACGTCGCAGAAGCGCCGAACGCGCTCAAGCACGCCGCGGCGCTTGTGAGAGTTGTTTCGCTCCGTTCTCTCTCGTCCGAACTCCGAATTGCAATTCGTTTGCGCCTATGGACTCCTATCGAGATGCTATTAAACATTGTAAACTTTTCAAATCCATCCTTGTTATATAAATTTCATTCTATTTAATATTGTTTTCTACAAAACATCGAAACAAACCAAATAAGTCTGAATCAATAAATACTAATCAAAACAACGGCATAAATAGGACAAACCACGGGAAATGGCATGCATAAAAATATGAAGAATAAGCACAAAATCATACTAAACAACTCCTCCACACTTAAACCTTTGATTGTCCTCAAACAAACATTATCAGCACGACACAAGAAAAGAAATCGAGAAAACACATATTGAAGTGGATCATCCAAAACTTCATGTTTTCCTAGAATTTCTAAATCGATACACTTTTTAGCATGTTAATGAATTAACAATTGATTGAGCATGCAGCTTAATCCAAACAAATCACAAATCTAATCTATATACATTTAATAATCGAATAGCTAACTCATATAGATCCTTGCATAACACATCTCATTTTCAACATAACACACAACTTCCAATACCATATATGACGACTCAAGGAGGATTATAGGATAATATTCATTAAGTCAAACCTTCGAGTTGAAAACCCGAGTATCCTAATGTGGTTTTCCATACTCATCAATTTTGAGCTTCCATTCGAGAAGCAACATGAAGCAAGATGAGTAGAGTCCCTTATTCCAACCTTAAGCTCACTTATTCAATCCATCAACAACTTATTCCAACTCTTTTATTTTTGTTTTATTTTTATAATAATTTTTTTTCATAACTTTTTTTTTCGGGATAAGACACACAAGGGGACCATATAAATAGCAACGACAATCAACCACACATATCACTTCATCATAATTTACTTTAACGTGCTCCACGGCTAGATCAATCATCAATAATTATGAAGCCAAGTCACGCATCGATAAGAATTACTAGAAATCAGTTTGGATGTGCATACCCAATCAAATCATGCTCACTCAACTCTACTCATATATTAGACGATAAAGCATACTCAAATCCAAACAAAAGGTTATAAAATGGAGGAGGACACACCCAAACAAACACAAGTCACATGCAAATACACAAAGATGGCAAGCACGCATCCACACTTTAGACAAAAACCAAAAAAGGTAGAATGTAGAAGTGAACTTTCCTGAAATTGGGAGAGCAAGCCAACTAGGTACGGTGGTGACGACGTCCAGTGGCTTGAGTGTTCATGATATGAAACTCGCCACAATTCTCATCTCACTTTGTAAAAACCTAAAAAGAAAAAGAAATAAAAGAAACAAAACAAATAGAAATAAATAAACTCGTGGGTTGCCTCCCACGCACGCAATGCTCGTTTCAATGGCACAAGCTCCACCAATGAAAAACGGACTATCCATAGTCCTTCACTTGCAGGAATACCATCTCAACCAGAGCATCAGTAGTAACAATTTACGCACAAAGGACAGTGAAGGCAGCAAATAATAAATCAATTGAACTTAAATCAAACATCATATTCTTCAAAGAAAAATAGATAACCTCAACTCCTAGAGCACAATACTTTGGTGAATTAGGTTGTTGAAATATTATAGATGCTACCTCAACTTTTGTCATCTCCTCATGCTTCATCTGGTTCGTGAAGATATCAGGTTGTCCATACTTAGTCTCGACTTGATGAACCCTTGAATCTTCACTTTCATCATCTGTCCTGATTCTCCCCTCAACTTTATCATCTTCAAGGAATATAAAAGAAGAAGTCTGCTTCAGTTGACTAGGCATCTCCCCAACACTTTGGTTGTGAACCAATTCTTCCATTGTCCTGGCTAACTGATTGACTTGGATCATTACACGTTCGATAGATGCTTCCAACATTTTGAACCTTTGTTGACTCGTATGTATGAAAGATATCAGTGTGTCTTCCAATGTTGGCTTTACTGGCCAACTCGCCTGAATGAAAGCCTGCAATGTATCCGCCAATGTCGGCTTCACCGGCTGACTCTCCTAAATGAAAACATGTAATGTATTCTCCAATGCGGTTTCACCGGCGGACTCGCCTGAATGAAAGCTTGCAATGTATCCTCTAATGTCGGCTTCACCGGCTGTTACTGGAACAAGAGGTCTTGACTATATGAAGAACTTTGAGGATGGCTCCAGTAGGGATCATAGGCTTGATGCTCACAGCCTGACGGGTATCCCTCAAAATAGTCGAATTGGGCTCCTTCTTTGTAAGAAGAACTTACCCAATACGACGAGCTTTCCTTCTCCAAGCTTGTCTGACCATATTCATATCGCTGGTAACCCTACATTAACAGACACCAACTACAAAAACAAGATCACACGCACCTGTTGGAGAAAAAAGTAACAAAGAAAAAGAAAAATAAAGAAATAAAAAGAAACACGATGGGAGAAACAAAAAAAAAAAAAACACGAAAAACAAAGCAACACAAAATCTAAAGCTTAAAGCCTTCCTCGGTAACGGCACTAAAATTTGTTCCGACCAAATTGTTCTTTTAAGTCGCTCGCAATAGAACGAGGTCCTTATAGAGTGGTAAGATCGACCCAAGTCGAATCTCTCGAGGAAGGCTTAACAAGGCTATGGTTTAATGTCATACACAGAAATAGAAAAAAATACTAACATCCTAAAATAAGGGGGTCAGTCACGGAACGGATGAAAGCAGAAAATAAAATAAAGCAGATAAAATGGATGCACTTGGACAACAAGAGGAATTGGTAGATACATGGAATTGGAGAGGAAATAAAATAAAGCAGATAAAATGGATGCATTTGGACAACAAGAGGAATTGGCAGATACACGGAATTGGTGTTTGGTATGATTTTGTGATGATTCTTGGTATTGTTTTACATGTCATTTTCTATGATTTGTCCTATTTATGCCTTTGGTTCGATTAATATTTATCGATTCGGACTTACTGCTCGTCTCGATGTTTTGTAGGAAAACGGTAGAAAATAGGATGAATTGATCTGTCAAGGATATGATATAATTGAAGAGCATCTCGACAGAGTTCATAGGCGAAAGCAGATCGAATCGGAGTTCGACGAAGGAGAACGGGTCGAACGACCAAAGTCGCACACGCACGCCCGCACGCTGCGTGCAGCGCCCACGCCACAAGACGGCCGGGCGCCAGCACAAGACGCCCCATGCGCCAGCGCCTCCCACCGGTGCTCAAAACCAGCGCGCTCATAATTTCGAGCGCGAGTTCTATCGCACTGCGTTCGCTTGCCGCCTCGCCCGACAATACCACATCCGCGCCTCCGGCTCGCCCCATCCGCGCTGAAGTCATAGCGCCCAACCCGGCTTGTTGGTGACCAACGCGGTGTTCCACCGGCGCTTGCCAGGCGAAGCCGCCAGCCTTCGCAGATGTATTCTCACCGCACAGACGACGCCAGCGCCTCCTCCTGCCGTTTCCCCGCCTGCTTTCTCGCTGCGCGCCGCGCGGCGCCGCTGGCGCCGTCCTGGCTGGCTTCGCTGGCGGCGCGCTGGCTCCGGCGCCCAGCGCTTAGCCTCCGCTTCTTTATCGCCCGCCCTCGCCTCGCGTCGCCTCGCTTTCTCACCGGCGTTCATTCAACCGCGCCAAGTTGAAGGCGTAACGTTTTCCAAGCGGCTTCAGTCATAACCGCGCCACCTTTATTTATATATATATGCGCGCATTAGGTCGACTTTCTCAATTTCGATTTTCGCACGCACGCTGCCGCGCCTCTCGCCATTTCCTGCTCACCATGGATTCTTGAGGAGCTCTAAAATGATCGAGATAGATGATAATTTCTAGTTTTAATTTTGCTTTCGTTTCATTGCACAATCTTGTTTATCAATTTATGCTTCGATCATCGCTCTATTGGATTTAATTTCGTAGTATTATTATTTGATGATTTATGTTGAATTCAATTCCATAGTGATAGTGGATTGTTTTCTTGTTCCGTTGATTTATATTGCTATGATTTCTTGCTTTCAATTATTCCTGTTCTTGTTGGATGATTGACGATCATGGTTCATTTACAAGTAGACCTAGATTAGGCTCGACGAACCCTAAGAATATGTTTGCTATCGCTTTGTTTATCGCTGATTTATCGCTTTCATAGTTCAACTAGGGATTGACAACCCCGGTTTAGATTTATCGCTTTATTAGTATAGCTCGGATTGACAACCCCTAGCTTAGGTTCATCGCTTATTCCTCGATTTCAATTCTTGCATGTTCAACCCTCGTTGTTGTTAGAATGTTTAGGTTTTAATCGCTTTCTGTGTATGACATGAACAATCGCCTGCTAAGTTTTCCTTGAGAGACGACTTGTGTTAACTTACCACGCCACGATTACCTCGCATTTATCATGAGTGAATTTGAGTGTGTTTTAGCTTTATCAATTTTGCGCGCTGTCGGGAAAACTTTAGCGTATTGTTTGTGTTGTTTGTTTTTCGTGTTTCTTTTCTTTCTGCTTGGTTTTTCTCCCCAGTGCGTGTGATCTTGTTTTGTTGTTGGTGTCTCATTAATGCGGGGTTATCAACAAGAAGAATATGGTCAACCCGGTTGGGGAGGAAAGTTCGATGTATTGGGCAAATTCTTCTCCCGAAGAAGGAGCCCAATTTGATTTTTCTGAGGAATACCCGTTAGGCTTCGAGCATCAAGCCTACGATCCCTACCCTGAGCAACAAGCCTATAATCCATATTGGGATCAACCACCTCCACCGTACTATGAGGATCAAGCCTCCAATCCCTATTGGGAACAACTGCCTCCGCAGCACTATGAGGATCAATCCTACAATGCCCACCGGGAGCAACCACATCCTCCACCTCAATATGAGTACCCACAACAATCACCTCAAGACTATATCCACAACACCGCCTCCGCTTCCACCACAATCATACCCAGCAGCCCACCTCCACCTCAAATGCCACTTGGGATGATAAGTTCACAAAAGTTGGATGCTGACGACACTAAAATCAGGCGCTTGCAAGCAAAATTAGAAATGATGACTGAGAAGCTGGACGAGTTGCTGCAACAAGATGCAATAGGGGAGCCTCCAAGCTCACCCTATGAGGCTCAGGCGACCACTGACCATCAGAGTTCGCCATTAGATGATAGAGACGCAACTCTTGAGTGTTTAGAGGAACAAGTGGGACTGGTTGCTGCGAAGTGGTTTGAGTATCAACAACGTGTAGCGAGGGAACTTCCAAACCAATCCGGTCAGGTCCAGGCGGTCACTGTTCTTAAAAGTGACCCAATTGTTGAAGATATGGTGGGAGAGACACCTGAAGAGCCGTTGCAGCCAGAGGAGGTGGAAATTGATGAAGAATGGGCACGTGAGGATGAGGAGCAAAATCAGAGCCACGAGGAAGTTGATACCAGGACGGCTGACGAGGAAGAGTGGGCACTCGAAGTTGATGACATGCCAAAACCCACTCTGGAGGTGAAAGAGCTACCCAAACACTTGGAGGAGGATGAAGAAAGGTCAAAGGTTGAGGTAGTTTCTATAATTTGTCAACATCTTAATTTACCAAAGTATTGTGCTGTAGGAGTTGAAGTTATTTATTTTACTTTGGAAAATAGGATGTTTGAATTGAGCTTAATTGATGTATTATTTGCTTTCTTTACTATCCTCTGTTCTTATAAGGTTGCTACTGACGCTCTGGCTGAGATGGTATTCCTGCAGGTGAAGGACTATGGATAGTCCGTTGTTGACTGGAACACGTCGAGCTCACGACGTTAAACTGAGTACTTCGTGGGAGTTACCCACGGATTGTTTTTTTATTTGCTTTTTCTTTCTTTCTTTTCTTTGTCTTGTTTTGTTGTTCTTGTTGATCTATCTGTTGTTGTTGAGTTTGTTTTGCTCGGATCCGAAAGTCGTCGCCAGACGAGATGAAGCCGTGATGCTCCAACTCTACATCGCACATTCTTCGATTATCGTGGAAGTATCATCCTCTATGGTTATTTTGAGCTTTTATCGTTTTGAGCACCGGGACAAGTGCTCGATTTAAAATGTGGGGATGTTTACTCGTTTTGTGTGTTTTTATATATTTTCGTATGCTTAATGACGTGCCCTTGTGCTTATTTTGATTGTTTGGACGTAAGCTTTGTCTATGCGAGTAAGTTAGATCTTGATTTGTGCAATCGAACTCGTGGTATTGATCAAATTGATTTTGAATTTCCAAACTTTTGGTGATATATGATTTGAGTATAATGTGAATTGACGAGACCGTGATTGATAGAAAATGAATAGGGGAAATTGATGTGATTTGTCCGCTAATGTTAGGGTAGTGTTAACATTGTGGTTGCCTATATACTTGTTTCATTTTATAAAAAAAAATGTGTGAAAAAGAAGTAGAAAATGAAGAGAATGAAAGCTCCAGTATTTTGTTGAGATTGTTGAAATGGAGGATGGGATTATGTCCCTCTTTCTCGTGAATTGAGAAATGGACATGGGAAACCACGTTAGGAGACTCGAGTTCATCGAGAGTTCACCATTCGAATATTATTCCAAAATCTGTTAAAACTTTCTTTGTGCTTTATAAAAGAAACTTGTTGCTAAAGGTGACCACATTAGTTAGTTCACCCCTAACGAAGAGTTGGGTCTGAGCAGAGATTACCTTTTATTTATTGGAAGTCAATTGCCATTCTTGATTTATTTCACATTATCTTTGAATTGTAAACACCGTGTGGGGAAATGCAATAAGGTTTGATTGATTAGAATAAGGGTTAAGTTGCATGAGTTATCTTTCGACTCTTATTAGTATAGATTTTGCTTGAGGACAAGCAAATGGATAAGTGTGGGGGAGTTGTTTGGTATGATTTTGTGATGATTCTTGGTATTGTTTTACATGTCATTTTCTATGATTTGTCCTATTTATGCCTTTGGTTCGATTAATATTTATCGATTCGGACTTACTTCGTTCGTCTCGATGTTTTGTAGGAAAACGGTAGAAAATAGGATGAATTGGATCTATCAAGGATATGATATAATTGAAGAGCATCTCGACAGGAGTTCATAGGCGAAAGCGGATCGTAAATCGGAGTTCAGACGAAGGAGAACGGGTCGAACGACCAAAGTCGTGCACGCCCGCACGCGCTGCAGCGAAGGCCACGCCACAAGACGGCGCGCGCCGCGTGCCGCACCGCACGCCCGCGCACCCGTGCGCCAGCGCCTCAGCCGGGCTCAAACCAGCGCGCATTCATAATTTCGAGCGTTCTATCTCGGCCGGCGTTGCTCGTCGCCCTCGCCGCAGACAATACCACGTCCGCGCCTCTCGGCCGCCCCATCCGCGCCGAGTCGCAGCGCCCAACCCAACGCTGTTCGGCGACCAGCGCGGTATCTCCACCAGCGCTTCGCTTGCGGCGCCCGCCAACGCTCTCGCATGCATTCTCGCCCGCACGACGCGCCTGCGTCCTCCAGCCGCGCGTTTCCCATGGGCGCTCGCGCTCGCCATCGCCCGCACCCGCCAAGACCCACCGCCTCCGTCCGTGGCTGGGCCGCCGGCGCCAGCGCTCACTCAGCGCCCGCGCTGACCTCCGCCGCCCGTCGCCCAGCACCTCGCCGCCTTGCCTTCTCACCGGCGCTCATTCCAACCGCGCTCAAGTTGAAGGCGTAACGTTTTTAAGCGAGCTTCGGTCGAACAAGCGCCACCTTTATTTTATATATATATGCTCGCATTAGGTCGACTTTCTCAGTTCTAATTTTCTTTTGGCACGCAGCCGCGGCGCCTCTCGCCATTTCCTGTTCACCATGGATTCTTGAGGAGCTCTACAATAGATCGAGATAGACAGATAATTTCTAGTTTTAATTCTTGCTTTCTGTTTCATTGCACAATCTTGTTTATCAATTTATGCTTTGATCATCAGTTCTATTGGATTTAATTTCAGAGTATTATTATTTGATGATTTATGTTGAATTCAATTCCATAGTGACAGTGGATTGTTTTCTTGTTCCGTTGATTTATATTGCTATGATTTCTTGCTTTCGATTATTTCTGTTCTTGTTGGATGATTGACGATCATTGTTCATTTACAAGTAGACTTAGATTAGGGCTTGACGAACCCTAAGAATATGTTTTCTATTGCTTTGTTTATCGCTTTCGATTTATCGCTTTCATAGTTCAACTAGGGATTGACAACCCCTGGTTTAGATTTATCGCTTTATTAGTATAGCTCGGGATTGACAACCCCTAGCTTAGGTTCGTCGTTTATTCCTCGTATTTCAATTCTTGCATGTTCAACCCTCGTTGTTTTTAGAATGTTTAGGTTTTAATCGCTTTCTGTGTATGACATGAACAATCGCCCTGTTAAGTTTTCCTTGAGAGACGACTCGTGTTAACTTACCACGCTACGATTACCTCGTACGATTGCGAGTGAATTTGAGTGTGTTTTTAGTTCGATCAATTGGCAGACGGTGTTCTAGGGTTCAAAATCTATCTTCGCTATTAATGAACAAAGGACCAGTACTCAATGCATAAAACACTCACACCTCTCACCTAGCGTTCAACAATAACTAATCTCTCGATCCCGTCAATATTACACTCGAAATTAATGGCGGGGAATCTCTCAACCCAACCATCATCAACTACGAAGGATATTTAACTACAAATGCACACGATAGCAAAACCCTATCCACATATATTAATTACTCAACAATAAATCAATCTCTCGACCACGTTCGTTGTCAAACTTATATTTAACATAAATATGCTCTCGCATTACTTCATAATCAAACATAAGCACATAATCAACCTACACTATTCTCTCGAACACCATGTATGAAGATCATAAAATAAACAATTTATATGGATAAGAAAATTATAAATCATCAACACAATTAATCACGATTTAAGACAAGAACAATCCAACATTTATTTCTTAACAAATCAAAATAATTCATCTCATAGTAGAAATTATCCCCATATCCATTACATAGATATAATGAAACGAGAAAAACTTACAAATGATTCATAGATAAATTCATCTTTAAAAAATCCGGAATCGTTTAATCTAATTGTTAATCCAAATGCAATAATTAAATGAAAAGGAAAAAAGAAAATAAAGGAGAAAAGAAAATAAATCGCGTCCGTGAGTGAGAGTCCGTCGAATAGCGGTTGAATTCAAATTTATATAACCCTCGAAAAAGCCCAGGAAAACAGTCGAATTCGAGCCAAAAAATCACGCCCAGCGCCGGACGCGAGCGCTCTCTGGAATGAACCATGAGAGGATCCCAGCGCCCGACAGGGAGAGAGTACCGGACGCGTGGTGCGAGGCGCAGGATTAGGCACCGAACGGATGTCGTAGCACCGGATGGGCCGTGTCGCTGGGACGAGTGAGGCATGGATGGAACCGCCACTGGGCGATGCCCAGCGCCGGATGAGAGTGTGAATGCGTGCGGGTGGATAGCAGAGTCGCTCGGGGGCGTGGAGGGCCAAGTGAGGAGGCTGAACGCGCACTGGGAAGCTAGTGCTGGAGGCTGAACACACGCTGGGAGGTAGGGCTGGAGGCTGAACGTGCGCTGGGTGCCGGAGCATGCGCTGGCGTGCCCAGCACCGGATGCGCTCGTGCATGCTCGTGCACGACTTCGCTGTTTCGCTCCGTTCTCTCTCGTCTGAACTCCGAATTGTGATCTGTTTGCACCATGGACTCCTATCGAGATGATCTTTAACATTATAAACTTTTAAATCCATCCTTATCATATATATTTCATCCTATTTAACATCGTTTTCTACAAAACATCGAAACAAACCAAATAAGTCTGAATCGATAAATACTAATCAAAACAACGGCATAAATAGGACAAACCACGGGATATGACATGCATAAAAATATGAAGAATAAGTACAAAATCATACTAAACATTAAACTTTGTGAACACTGTTAAAATTATAAGAAGATCAAACATGCATTTTAAACTTAGGTTTTTCAATTTTTGTGTGATATATTTACTAGGTTTTTGAAAAACAAATTTAATCAAACATGCAAGTTAAATATAAATTGCAAGTTAATCGAACATTGTGAAAAAATATAAGAAGATCAATGCATTTTAAACTTAGGTTCTTTGATTTTTGTGTGATATATTTACTAGGTTTCTGAAAAACAAGTTTAATCAAACATGCAAGTTAAATATAAATTGCAAATTTTAGTATTTTGTATAATTTTTCCTTTTTATAGACAAAAGTGATAGAGATCTAGTTCTTATGTTCCCAGTTCTTTTTGAGAATATTATTTCTTTTCAGATCCCCAGTTTTTTTTGTTTGTTTCACTGTTTCAAGATGTCATTTCGTACTTCACTTTCGCATGTGTATTGATGAATGTGCCTGTTAATGTCCATAATATTTAACATTTCTTTAATATAATCTTGACCATTTGTCATTGCATGCATATATATAGAGAACTATATGCAGTGTTTGGCATATTTGAATACATTATATATTTTATTACTTGTTTTTAGCATTGATCCAGCCTAATATATATATATATATATAGATATGCTTGATTGATATATTTTTAAATTCTTGATATTATATTATCTAATGTAGAGGTTGTATAGAGTTCTCTTTGTGCATTTAAATTCTTATTTTTAGTCAATCAATTAATTATATATGCATTATACATTGTTTCATTGTATGCATATGTATGGAGAACTATATGCAATGTTTGGTATCTAAATGCAGTATATATTTCATTATTGGTTTTCACAGTAAAATATATAGTATTTCATGCAGATGTGCAACAAAGTTCAATTTATGCGTGTACTACTTACTCTCAATCAATGAAATATATATACATTGACATGTAGTTTAATTTGTATGCATTTATATAAAGAATTGTATGCAGTATTTTATATTTTTGTCTGCATAATGTATTTCAGCATTGGTTTTGAGATTTGATCTTAACAAAATATATATGTGTGCATTATTGTCATTTTTTACATGCATATTATACTAATATTTAATGCATATATCCTATAGAGTTGTCTTTATGCGTATAATTTTTTAATCTTCTGTGCATCGAGGACAAAACACAAACATGACAGACCTAAAGATTCAAAGCAAACTATAGTCTGTGCTGATGATGATTTTGAAACACAGCCAAGAAAGAGATTGAAGATAGTGGCAAAAGATCAAAAAAAAATGAAAGATGGTTGTCAAATGAGAAAGTAGTAACCCTGTTCAAACTAGAAGAGTACAAAGGGTTATAGACTACCCAGTATTGATAAACAGAACAACCACCTTATCGTTGGTTGATTCAATACAAAAATTGAATGACAGACACAGAGAAGCTGTGAGAGAAATTGGCTTTAGGAATATTTTAGAATTAAAGATAAAGGAATTGTCATTAAGGCTTCCTCTTGGGTTGTGGATAATTTTAACATCCGTGACTGCTAATTAAGTTTGAAGAAGAGAAGTTATAGATAGAAGAGGATGATGTATACAGAATATTCGGATTTCCAAGAGCACAAAAAATTGAACCAAAGAAAAATGAAAGGACAAAGAATGAGGTATTGGAGCAATGGTATGGTGTTTTCTAGAATAGGAATAAAATAGTTTCTTCTATTTTGGCAGAAGAATTGTTGGAACATGAGGATGGTGGAATATAGTTCAAGAGACACTTCGTTGTTCTACTAATGGGGTCTCTCATTGCAAACAATACTGATGGGTACATACATTCTTTCACAAACCACAATTTGATTGATGTAGATAATCTGAAAAATCTTAAATGGGCACAATACTTGATAGGTTGTCATGTTGATCGCAAGTCAGCATGGGAAACAAAGAAGCAAGAATTTGGAGGCCCAACATTGTTCTTGACGGTAATTTCAAAACTTTAAAATAATCCTTTCATTGTTATTTTTGTTTACAGTGTCTAATCATTACTACTGAAAAAACATGTAGTTATTTTATCTTGACATAGTTAAATTCAAATCGATGATTGTATCAAGAAGCTATCCAATCTATTTGAACTGGGATTTAATCAAAATTAAAGAACGTGAATTGAAAGAAATAGAAGCTGGAGGTTTTGGATTTGGGTTGCCATTTGAACCTATTACTGTAGGAAAATCTAATTTTATCCATGCTCTCGACAATCTATCTTGGATGTTTAATTCATCATACATTGATTATATTCCTAGCATCTCCTATATAATTACCTGCAACACATAGGTATTTACTTGTGTTTACCAACTAATTTTGGGGATAGCAGATCTATTGCGGACTCCAGCTTTGATCTTGTGGAGGGTATCACGGATGCCTACTCTACAATACTGAGTGAGAGCAATCTATGAAGAATACAGTAAAATTTTGCCTTCTACGTTGTACTCTGTGATTTTCAAAAATCACTATAATGCATATGCTCATCTGATTTTCTCTCACCTTGTATTTATAATGCATTCCCCAGAATCCTATTTAGATAGTATCCTTGAATATCTAATAAATACAATAATTATGTTCAATACCTGAAGATAATTCATATCTAGAATAATTATCTCATGATATCTAATAATATTAGATAATATCTATTTAGATATACGAGATGTATTAAAATAATACATTAAGAACAAAGTCACAGTGGGATTCTACATAGGGGGGATGAAATTTCCAACAGTAACAAGCCTTGATGGGACAACCTAGGGATCAAATGTAAGGAATAAAGATGGACCTAAAATGAATTAATTATCTTATGCTCAGCCCAAAATATAAATTCATTCATAAACATTTATTCATTCCACTAAAGAATATTGTTGCCTTGATAATAATAAAGATTTTGTGTTAATTATTCACTGTGTTTTCGATTATCAGTCTCTGTGGATACGATATAATACTTGCTATTTTTACTATCATTTATTTTGGTAGAAAATATAGCGATCAAATTTATGCGCCGTTTCTGGGGACTCTGTAGATTTCATAGTGATAATTTTCTGAATTGAAGTTATTAATTCAGGTTTTTAAAAAAAAACATAAAAATAGAAAATAAAAAAAAATTTATTCTATGTTTACTTGGATCTAATCTGATTTTTATCTTTTTGCGCAGTGCATGATCACAAGGTCTCAGAGGAAAGAGATTGTCCCGTTGAATACTGAGATTGAAAGATCACACAAAAGGGAGCGCAGAGAAAGAAGACAAGCGATGGCAGATAGATAACCCCATTGAAATGATCGTGTCATGCCCCAATTCCCGAGGGAAGGCACGGATGCCGGGGTATGATTAGGGGTGGGGGTTAAGAAGCGGGGAAGAAGGGATACATATAACATACACGATAAGAAGATGTGACCATGAAATGGGCAAGATCTCCTCTATAACTAGGACATATCACGAAGGGAGGGTGCACAAACAATCCACCAATGTAATAATATCGATACCATAACTTCGAAACATGATCTTGGTTTATAACAAGTAATGCAAGAAAGCAAAATAGATTACATCCCATTGACTAGACCGATCCAACCACATAGCATGCTCAGACGAGACTCACAAAGATAATAACATAATAGCAAATCTTGTTCCAAATCGAAAGCAAAATAAGGGACAAGAATACATCAATATCACAAGACGATATAACACAACATCGCGGAAGCATAGCATGAAAACCCGCAGCCCACCCTCGCCGCCCGTCCAAACCTCCTCCATCCGTGAAAAGATTTGAAAAGAGTTTGGGGTGAGTACTAGCGCACTCACCTGGGTTTTATCATAAATCAAAAGAATCATGATGTCGTGTTCAGAGCACTTACCTTAGAAGGTTTTAAACGTAAACCACTTCTAAGTAAGCACAATAGATTTTTATTTTTCGATACCGATCCGTTATCACCGTTACTCCCATCATAGAACCATGAACCACGGCTCGAACGTATCCCGCCAGCCCATCACATCTCATTCATTCGCCCGAACATATCCATCGGCCCATGCCCTAACGTATCCGGTGGTTAACTCGGTGTGGACCTCAGGGGTCAAATCACCGTCAGAACCATAACCACCTCATTACCATTTCCGTGTGGACTTCCTGGGTCTATCCCCTTCAGAACCATAACCACGTGTTCGGGTCTATCCCTACGATCAATACTCAAGATGGTGATCAACCCACCGAATAGAGATCCGTGCACAACCATGATAAAACCATATCTCGGATCAGAGAACAGTAATAACTTCATCAAAATATTTTACGGCGCACATGTTTTATTTTGAAATATCGAGGAAATAACTCAAAATAAGCGTATATAACCCAACCCGAATGCATTTAAAACGTTAACCGGGAGGTATCTACGGATCCGATGACTTCACCGATCGCACGGGTAGGTACCTGGTAACAAGACGGAACAACTTTTGGGGTCACATCCCACAATGCAAAGCAACAACGTGATCCAAACGAAGATCGTAGCAAAATTAGGTTTTCGATTTTCGAACCCTCATTCGCACCTCCGGTTTTCAAATCAACTCGATGCGTAAGGAAATATATTCGTGGCATCAAGACCAATAATAGGGTACTTTCAAAATATGCATGCATGCAAGTCGACTCAAATCTTAGCGGTGAAGAAGCTTCAAAATCGATGCCTATCCTCGATCTAGGATAAACCATCCAAAATCGATGCATGAAAATGGAAACATAAGCAATATGCATAACGATCGAACATGGAATGACAAACTATGTTGAAAATGGATAACCCGGCATGTACTTCCTTTAGAAAACTCAAGCAATGGAAAACATCCCGACATGCGTAAACGCGAAAATGTAAAACTAATCGGTACTTTAGTGGAATGCATAGCCCAGAACTCAAAACCTAAAGGACCCGTAGCCAAAAGGTGGCTCGGTGGCCACCAAATCGGCGGCCACAGGGGCGGCGAATCGGCGGCGATTCGGTGGAGGTCGGTGGTTAAATTGGCGCCTCCATTGTTTTCCGTCCGTCCCTTTAGAATCCCGAGTTCTATGCTATACGATCTACTAAAAGACGGAATCAAAACAAGAAAAGGACAAAAATAGAAAAACGGGGCTACCGGGGAGAGGTTGATCGGCGGTGGTGGCTCGGCAGCAGCGCAATGGCGCCGCCGCTGAGCCTCCCCGGCTCGATCCCCACTCCTCCAGCTCCTGCAGCAGCACTGAGCTGCTCGCTCTTCCAGTAAACACGGAGAGACGAAGGAAAATGAATGTTGAAACCAAGGCCCTAGCCTCCTTTTATAGGAAAAATAGGGTCTGCTTGTGATTGCAGAAGCGCCCTTTTCGAAAACGCAAAAGCGACGCAACTTTTGCAAACGACTCAAATTTAGCAAACTTAGTACCCATGGACACGAAATAAAATACCGGACACAACGATTATAAACAAGATATGCTTTTAAAGACCCATGAAAAGTCCGGTTTTTGATAACTTCCTGAGTGCCAAACCTTCGTGGGTGGTCGAAAACCGATACTTAGTGTTTATGAATTCGTCATAAGACACCCTTCATTAACGCCTCGAGGTTTCGTGATGATCGCATCACCAAACAAAAGTTAACCTTTTGACCTTTTCTCGAAAAACATGCCATGCGAAACAGAAGCTTAAAAAGGACGGGGTATTACATCCCTCCCTCCATAGAAAAATTTCGTCCCCGAAATTTCAAACACGTGGAGAAAACAACTCAGGGTACTGAGCCCTGATCTTGTCTTCCAACTCCCACGTAGCTTCCTCCTCTCCGTGGTGATTCCACAACACCTTCACCAACGGAATCTGCTTGTTCCTCAATTCCTTAACTTCTCGTTCCAAAACAGCCACCGGGTCTCCTCGTAACTCAGATCCTGAGCAAGAACCACTTGGTCATGCTTGATCACGTGTTTTGGGTCGAACACGTACTTTCTCAATTGAGAAACGTGAAACACGTCGTGCACATCTCCGATGCTAGGCGGCAAAGCTAACCTATAGGCAACGGGGCCTATTCTCTCAAGAACTTCGAAAGGTCCAACGAACCTCGATCGTAACTTACCTCGCTTTCCAAAACGAACGACTCCTTTCGTTGGGGAAACCTTAAGGAAAACGCGATCTCCGATCATGAACTGAAGATCCGTACGACGCTTGTCCGCATAGGACTTCTGCCTGTCCTGAGCTTCCTTGATCCTTCGCTTGATCTGATCGATAACCTCGACCGTCTGCTGAACCATCTCTGGTCCTAACATCTTCCTCTCGCCCACTTCGTCCCAATAAAGTGGCGATCGACACTTCCTTCCGTACAACGCTTCATAGGGAGCCATTCCTATGGTGGCCTGATAACTGTTGTTATAGGCAAACTCCACCAAAGGTAGTATCTCTTCCCAATTTCCTCCTCTATCGGCCACGATCGCCGCAAAGATGTCTTCCAAAACACGAATCGCCCTTTCCGATCGACCGTCCGCTTGATGATGGAATGTCGACTAAGATTCGCTTGGTCCCCATTGCTTCCTCGTAGACTCCTCCAAAACCTTGATGTGAACCTCGGGTCACGATCCGACTAATCGACATCGCACACCATGTAATCAGACGATCTCTAACGTAAAGTCGAGCAAGCTTATCTAACCCATACATCATCCGAATCGGTAAGAAATGAGTGACTTCGTGCGTCATCGACGACAACCCATATAGCGGTGTTTCCTCTCGCGACCTTGGAAAACTCACCACAAAATCCATACCGATATGATCCCATTTCCACTGGGATTGGTAGCGATTGCAACAAACCCGACGGGCGTTGGTGTCTGCTTTCACTTGTCGACAAGCCAAACAACGCCCACAAACGCGGCTACATCCTTTTTCATCCCTTCCCACCAAAAGTTCCTTTTAAGGTCTCTGACATTTTGGTGCTTCTGGATGAGTGATATGGTGCCTCATGAGCTTCACTCATGATTTTATCTCTCAATTCCCTATTGAGTGGCACACATAACCTTCCTCGGAATAGTAGCGTTGTCCTTCGCTCGTGGAAACCCTTGCTATCTTCTAGCCTTGCTTTCAAACGCATCCTTTCCAAGAACTCGTCCTCGCGCGCCACGATCGCTTCTCATCGACCCATCCTTCTTCTTAACGAATGTAAGGCTGGCGCCCCACGACGACACGCTAGGTCGGATAAAACCTAGATCCAACAACTCCTCGAATCGCGCTTTCGCCTACAATTCTTTAGGTGCCATTTCGTATGGTGCCTTTGATATCGGCGCCGCTCCCGGTTCCGGATCAATAGTGAATTCCACTTGTCTATCAAAGCGGTAAACCTGCAAGTCCTCGGAAACACGTCCGAATATTCTCACACCACTGCTCTCTCTTGAATCGCTATGCTCTTGATGCGTGCCTGTCAAACTCACCAAGAAAGTTTGACAGCTTCCTTCCCGATCATCCTCACCGCCTTGGTCGAGATCATTGGCACGCAAACACCCATCCTTACGCCGTGGAAACAAACTTCCACTCCTTCTACTGTTCAAAAGCAACTTCTCTCGAGACAACGATAGTTGCCATGTGCTTTTCCAACCAATCCATGTTAAAGATGACATCGAAATCTTCCATTCCGATGACATGCAAATTGACAAAGACCTTCTCGCTCACGATTTCTACCTCCCGGTTCGGGCATATCTCTTTTCCTTTAACACTTCTCGACGGATGCTAATTTGTGGTACTGTGATTCCTGGGTACCAAACCCAACCTCTCACACGCGATTCTCGAAACGAAAGAATGTGAGGCTCTCAGATCAAACAAAGCAAAACGGGTATATCACTCATATGGATTATACCGCAAGATTTTCGGGAGCTGAGTCACGATTCAAGGTGTACACCCTTGCTTGTTGCGGTGGCCTTTGGTTTGCTGGCCTAGGGTGACCTCCTAATGGACAATCTCGAGCGTAATGTCCAAACTTCTTACAACGATAGCACTCGGTGCTACCTTGCCTGCACTTGCCGAAATGATTCTTTGGCATTTCGCACCAAGGTTTTTCCACACCGCCGCATTGGTTGGAAATTCCTTCCCAAGGTTGCCTTTCTCTCACTTGAATGCCTTGATTCCTGGAATCACTGGACCGCCTCGTTCCCTGGAACATCGATTGTCTTTCCTCGAACTTCCCATTTCTCTTACCTCTTCCTCCGTCAGCTGGCTGTCCGGGTGGCATTGTTCTCTCCTGGGGAAACATTGACTCAATGTTTAATGCCCGGTTCAAGGATCGCGATACGCCGATCTCCTTGATCGACGAGTGAAATTCGATCTCGGTCGAGTCCTCTCTCGAACTCGCTCGCCTGGCGACCTCGGTGCCGACAGTGCACGTAGCATAACGTGACGATTTATTGAATGAGCGATCGTGCTCGGTGACCGCCCTTCTCCTCGACGAAGATTTCGTAACTCGCGTTTGCCTTCTCTCTCCGTAAACGCCAGCACATACTTTTCCATGAGTTCTTCCTTGAAATCTTCCCACGTATACCTTCCCCACTGTCCTGGTGTTAGGGTCCTCCTCACGGATTCCCACCAGAAATCAGCCTCATCGGTTAGCTGAAAGATCGTGCAACTTCTTCGCAGCCGATGTATTCGAAGATCCTTTCGGTGGATTGTATCCAGTTCTCAGGTCGATCGATTCATCGAGACCGTCGAACATAGGGGGATTCTGCCTGCGAAAACTCTCGATCGCATGCCACTGAACCGAAGGTGGTTCCTGGGCTTCTTCCACGTTATTGTTTCTCTGGTTCCTTGTTCTCGGCATTCTGTACCGACGTTTGAAACATTAGAAACGCTTTTGCATAGATAACCGGGTATCATCGCATAACATATATCATCACCCATATCACATATCATCACATATATCACATATCACGCACGATCACATATAATCATGCAATCCTGTCAACATATCATCGTTATGCATTTCACATAACATTATCATCACACATCACATAGATCATATATCATCATGGCATAGCTCATATCACATATAAGCATCAAAACATAAACATTACGTCAGAGCGGCGTTAGTATCAAGAATATTGGTGTCCTCAAGGACCACAAAATACAAGATCAAGGTATGTCACCAAAAGGTCGATATGAGCAAAGAATCGACTCACATTGTCAAAAGATGCCGCCTGTCCATGCTTCTAGCGACTCGCGACCGCCACCGTCACACACCGACTACCTAGATCTCTGCCCTCCATATCCGCCCACTACTCCCCGCTCGTCCCAGCGGTTCCATTCGCTCTCCTTGTCCCTCTTTCCTTCCTATCGTGGCTTCAATTGGGCCGCTCGTAAAAGCGATCCCGCATGGAAGCAAGCCTCGTGGGTATGATCCCATCCAAGCTGCGCCTCGATCGCCTGAGTCTCGGTGAATGCTGTTCTCGGTTCCGCTCTGGCGCTGCCCTTCCTCAACGTGCTCAACCTCATCGAAGTTATCTCGCTATCGGATCACCGGGTCCTCGAGTCCTCACCGCCCTCCTCATCCTCCTCGGGTCTTCCTCCTCCTGAGTCTCCTTCCCTGGATGCCAACCTGATACAGTTCGGTGGCATGAAGATCCTGATCCTGGGCTTCTTCCCTGCCACTGTCGGATGGACAATCTCTCTCGCCCGGGAGGTTCCTGCCTCAAAATCGTTCCGGGTCCTTCGGAAGGTAAGGATCGTCGATGGAGGTGTAGTGACTGGTGTATCCTGATGCACTGGTGATCGTCTGAGCAATGGCTGCTCTCCCAAAGGTTCTTCAGGAACATCATCCCTATCATCGATCTGGATCGGTCCTCGAACATGCCTCGGTATCACGTGTGCCTCAGATGGTATGCCTCGATGATCGGTCCACTGTCTCCATACTCGAGCAGCGAACTCAGTGAAATCCAAGGTAAGGTGTCTGGTGATAGGATCCCGTCTGAACATCACGTATCCTTGCTTTCTCGCCCATGGTTGCCAACCTGTTGGTAGCCTCTCTGTCAACCGATAGTAAGCCTCATATTCTGATACTTTCCCACTGTCTCGGATCTTTCTCCACAATCCAACAAATCTCCCCAGAAATACTCCCAACGGCTCATGGACATTCCTGGTACATTCCCTGAACTTACGGTTATGCTCATCCATCCTGTGGGATCTTAACCAACGTTGTCTGGGCCACTGAATATCCATAAACCTACATGTTAGTTTATCAACATAACAACAAATATTCACGTTTCCTTTTTCTGTCCCAGTCATCTGGGTAATCATGTCTCAAACACATGTTCATTTCAACACATATCAATATCAATATCGATATTTATCATAGTAATCACGTAAGCAAATACAGGATTTAATTACAAGCACTCGTTTATCAAAATAAACAAGAATTTCAATCAACAATACATTGCTATGTAAACACATAGACTTATATCAACCATACGTGATCACATCAATCACATCATATCATATAAACGATTTTCACATCACAGTCGCATAGGCCCTTCCGTCCCATCGACAAATCATTTCCACATCCACATCAACACCCAACCATACCACATCCATCTCACTTCAACATCCACATCACGTAAACTCTTACCAGGCCAAAACATATGAAACCAAGAACACATCAAGCATCACGTAACCACATAAAGCATCAGCAAATAAACACATACCTCATCCCCATTTTAAAGGAGGCAGACTGACGGTGAGCTGAGGGTAGCTGTACCTGATAAACAGTTTAGAAGACAAAGTTCTAAACACTCAATTTCAAGAACGCACATGATATAAAGCAAACAAACTGCTTTGATATCGGATAACTAGGTCAAAGCCAAGAACCATTGCTCTGATACCATGTTGTCACGCCCCAATTCCCGAGGGAAGGCACGGATGCCGGGGTATGATTAGGGGTGGGGTTAAGCGGGGAAGAAGGGGATACATATAACATACACGATAAGAAGATGTGACCATGAAATCGGGCAAAGATCTCCTCTATAACTAGACATATCACGAAGGGAGGGTGCACAAACAATCCACCAATGTAATAATATCGATACCATAACTTCGTAAACATGATCTTGGTTTATAACAAGTAATGCAAGAAAGCAAAATAGCATTACATCCCGTTGACTAGACGGTCAACCACATAGATGCTCAGACGAGACTCACAAAGATAATAACATAATAGCAAATCTTGTTCCCAATCGTAAAGCAAAATAAGGGACAAGAATACATCAATATCGAGTACGATATAACACAACATCGCGGAAGCATAGCATGAAGAACCCGCAACTCCACCCTCGCCGCCTCGCCCGGCCCTCCTCCATCCGTGAAAAGATTTGAAAAGAGTTTGGGGTGAGTACTAGCGCACTCGGTGGGTTTTATCATAAATCAAAAGAATCATGATGCCGTGTTCGAGCACTTACCTTAGAAGGTTTCAAACGTAAATCCACTTCTAAGTAAGCAAAATAGATTTTTATTTTTCGATACCGATCCGTTATTATGTTATTCCCATCATAGAATAATGAACCACGGCTCGAACGTATCCCGCCAGCCCATCACATCTCATTCATTCGGCCCGGAACATATCCAGTCGGCCCATGCCCGGAACGTATCCAGCCGGCTAACTCGGTGTGGACCTCAGGGGTCAAATCCCCGTCAGAACCATAACCACCTCATTACCATTTCCGTGTGGACTTAGGGTCTATCCCTTCGTAACCATAACCACGTGTTCTGGGTCTATCCCCACGATCAATACTCAAGATGGTGATCAACCCACCGAATAGAGATCCGTGCACAACCATGATAGAACCATATCTCGGATCAGAGAACAGTAATAACTTCATCAAAACATTTTACGGCGCACATGTTTTATTTTGAAATATCAGAGTAAATAACTCAAAATAAGCGATATAACCCAACCCGAAGCAGATTTAAAACGTTAACCGGGAGGTATCTACGGATCCGATGACTTCACCGATCGCACGGGTAGGTACCTGGTAACAAGACGGAACAACTTTTGGGGTCACATCCCACAAAGCATAGCAACAACGTGATCCAAACGAAGATCGTAGCAAAATTAGGGTTTTCGACTTTCTGAACCCACATTTGGCACTCTCCGGGTTTTCAAATCAACTCGATGCAGAACGGAAATAAAATCAGGGCATCAAGACCAATAATAGGGTACTTTCAAAATATACATGCATGCAAGTTGACTCAAATCTTAGCAGCGAAGAAGCTTCAAAAATCGATGCCTATCCTCAGATCTAGGATAAACCATCCAAAATCGATGCATGAAAATGGAAACATAAGCAATATGCATAACGACGAACATGGAATGACAAACTATGTTGAAAATGGATAACCCGGGCATGTACTTTCTTTAGAAAACTCGAAGCAATGGAAAACATCCCGACATGCAGAAACGCGAAAAACAGAAAAACGGAATCGGTAATTTAGTGGAATGCATAGCCCGAAACTCAAAACCTAAAGGACCCGTAGCCAAAAGGTGGCTCGGTGGCCACCAAATCGGCGGCCACAGGGGCAGCGAATCGGCGGCGATTCGGTGGAGGTCGGCGGCCAAATTGGCCGGCCTCCGGCCGTTTTCCCGTCCCGTCCCTTTAGAATCCCGAGTTCTATGCTATACGATCTACTAAAAGGAGGAATCAAAACAAGAAAAGGATAAAAACAGAAAAACGGGGCTACCGGGGAGAGGTTGATCGGCGGTGGTGGCTCGGCAAGAGCAAGAATGCGCCGCCACCGAGCCTCCGGCCGATTTCCACTCCTCCGCTCAGCAGCAGCACTGAGCTGCTCGGCTCTTCCGTAAACACAGAGAGACGAAGGAAAATGAACGTTGAAACTGAAGGCCCTAGCCTCCTATTTATAGGAGAAAGTGGGGCAGTGATTACATGCAAATGACCTTTTTCGAAAACGCAAAAGCGACGCAACTTTGCAAACGGACTCCAAATTTAGCAAACTTAGTACCCATGGACACGAAAAAAAATACCGGACACAACGACTATAAACAAGATATACTTTTTAAAGACCCATGAAAAGTCCGGTTTTTCGATAACTTCCCTGGAGTGCCAAACCTTCGTGGGTGGTCGAAAACCTGCATACTTAGTGTCTATGAATTCGTCATAAGACACCCCTCACAACGCCTGAGGTTTCGTGAAGGTCGCATCACCGAAACAAAAAGTCAACCTTTTGACATTTTCTCGAAAAACGTGCCATGCGAAATAGAAGCTTAAAAAGGACGGGGTATTACAGATCGGATGGCCAAAATAGAGGAGATGTTAGCTGCAATGCAACCCCAACTGGCGTTGCAGAATCAGATGGGCCAAGTTGGAGGCCGAGCACCACCCATACCGCTCAACCACATGTATAGACCACCGACTGATCAGTTTCAAGGTGGAGGATGGGGGCCGAATGTCAATGCTAACAACTTTGAATTGAAGCCTGCCCTCATCAGCATGATACAAGCAGAGCAGTTTTGATCGCTACGTTTTCTAAAACGAAAACGTGCAAGTAGAAAGGGTAGTCGAGTATCGTATACACAGGGATTGGGACGGGAAAATACAGAAGCTAACTCAATAATCCTTCATCATTATCCAAGTGACAGATTTGGTTTTGGAAAAGGTTTTGGAACTTCAAATCTGAGATTCAAAGTCAAGAACAAAATAAAGCAATAAAGACAAATAAACAAATACTTAAAGAGATAATAAGACTGAAAGACTAACCCTAGGGATGTATTAATCCTACCCACAGTGTATGTTCATCCTGCTTCCTATTCACCAAAATTTAATTCAGACAAGATGGAAGATCACATATGTAACCAACAATTTCGCCATTCGATAATTGTATAGAGATTACTAATTTTCCTATTATCATACGCCTCTAGGTGAAAATTAGCAACCCAAAAGATCATAAATAATAGCTTCCTACGAATGTTCCTTGCGCATTCAAGATCGATTGACAATTAAAACTGTTAAGTATTCAACTGGGAACTATGTATGCATCAAGATTGATCAGAAATTAACACATAAGAATTAGCACAAAGAATCACAAATCAATGCCTGGAAGGTAAACAACAGATAGCACGAATCACAACACTTAGAATAGAATCATACAAACCCTAGGATTAGAACAAGAAATTTAGCAAGACATATGAATTGAAATAAAATAAGAATTAACCATAAAAATAAAAATTAAATAGATAAAACCCGTAATGTAGCGTTGAAAGAACAATGGTTGGTTTCTTATTCAAACCCAAGAAGAAAACGGGAAAATAATGAATTTCTTCGGATGAAACTTCCCCAAAGCGATTACAATGCGTAGAACAAAGAAAAACTAAAGCCTAGATGAATATAAATCAAAGCTAGAATGAAAAAAGAGAAAATATGTTGAAAATTGAAGAAAAACGTGTAAAATAGCGATGTTCCAAGTTGGAGGCGCATGAGCAAGCCTAGGGGTATATATAGGCACAGGGCTGAACACTAATTCGCGCCCAGCCGTCACGCCTCGCGGCCGGGCTCGCGGCCGCGAGCTAGGTCACGAGCTCTGCCTGATATGTTCTGGGCACTTTCTCGTGGCCACCCTCGCGATCGCGAGGGTGGTCGCTAGCTTCAGCAGAATGCGCGACTTCGCTGTTTCGTTCCGTTCTCTCGCGTCCGAACTCCGAATTGCTATCCGTTTGCGTCTATGGACTCCTATCGAGATACTCTTTAACAATGTAAACATTTCACATCCATATTTGTCATATCCATTTCATCATCTTTGGTTACATCTTTGCCTTGTGCATCGATTATCACCTGAAAATAGGGGTGAGTATTCGGTTATTCGGTCGGATTCGGACGAAAAAATAACCGAACCGAACAATAACCGGATTCGGATTCGGATTCGGTAACCGAACCGAAATAACCGAAATATATTTCGGTTATTTCGGTTAAACCGAATTGTTAGCAAAAAAAAATATTTTTTTCAAAAGAATAAATAAATAATATTATATATATAAAAAATTGTTTATTTTTAGGAATTTTTTTTTTTTTAAATGAATATATAAATAATATATATTGATATTATATACATTAAATAAATTTTTATATATTATATATATACAAAATATTATGCAAAAAAATAATTGATAGTATTATACAATAAATAAATAATATTATATTTTACAAATATTATATATTGATATAATAGGGAGAGAGAGAAATGGATAGGATTAAAGATATTGATATATTAAAATTATAATATTAAATAAATAAATAAATAATATTATATATAATTCGGTTTTCGGTTATTCTGTTAAAAATATTCCGAACCTAATAAAACCGATTATCGAATTTTAATTCGGTTTTAACCGAATTAACCGAACCAAATTTGATTTTTCGGTTTGGTTATTCGGTTTTCGGATATTTTGCTCACCCCTACCTGAAAATCCTACAAATCACCAAAGAGGAACCCCAAGAACAGTATCTTCCAAAAATAGCTAAAAAAATTAAATTCGACTCAATAAACGCACTTAACAGATCTAGAATCATCTAAATATATCATCAATAAACGGGTAAAAAGCGCGTTTATCACACCCCCAAACTTGAAGCATTGTTTGTCCTCAAACAAAACAGAAAAAATGAAAGACAACAAAACGACATGGAATGAGTCGAACAACAACAGCAATAAGCCTCAGAGCAATGAGCAACAAAAGATTCACTGTTTTGCATGTTTTTGTTTTGTTTTTCTTTGTTTGTTTTCGACGATTTGAATCCTTTTTGGTTATTTTTGAATATCTTTTGTTGGAATCATATTCGTTTGTGTTTTGTGCAGGGAATTATCGCGTTTCAACATTTTATGCATAAAGAGCGCACCCAAGCGCCGGACTCGGCGTAGCCGGCGCTGGGTGCGCAACGCGTCGCCTGGCATCGAAGAGAAAGTCCGCGTCCCGCGCTCGTCCGCTGGGTTCGCTCGAGAGCGCCGATCCGACGCTGGCTCGCGTCCGCCATTGGACGCCCTAATGCACGGCATCCGAGAGCGCCTGCCGCGTGCCGGCACGCATCCGCGCCGGGCGCCAAGCCAAGATCCGCGCCCGCGCAAAGACGCGCCCGCGCTGTGCCTATAAGTGAAAGTTGTCCAGAGACTCACCGCCTCCGGCGCTGGCGCCCGTTTCAGAGCATTGACGCGTCCGGCGCTGACTTCGCGTCCGGCGCTTGGGTCGAGTCCGGCGCTGCACATTAATTTTTCGTGCGCTATATATATGTTGTTTTAAAACGTGAAACCCTACGTTCATCATTATTTTCCTTCTTTTTATTCTTCTTACATTCTGGACGAGAATTCTCTCTAGTTTTCAAGTAATTCTACTATTGTTCTTTCTCTCTTCTTGGATTTAAGAATTATTGTAAGAATTATTGGATTCGTACTCTGAAGTTTGAATATCAATTCCATCGTTCGATTTGTTCGTAAGTTTCTTCTATCGCTTTATTCTGTCTTCTCGGATTTGATTGTTATTGATTTCTACGTTGGTTATGATTAATATTGGTATTTGTTTAAGAATTCTTGTCTTCCGTTTAATCCTTTTGATTCATGCCTAGGGTTTATAATTTGATTCCATGTTCTTCGATTCAGGGTTTAATTCTTGTCTAGATAATTTATCTGCTTTGTCAATTTCCGCCTAGTTAATTTGTCCTTCCTTCTTTTATTCTTCCTCGCCTAGGTAATCAATCAACCCCTTCGTGATTAGAGTGTTTAGGAATTTAATTGCTTTCGTGTGGTAACTTAGTAACGCCCTGTTAAGTTTTCCTTGAGAGACGACTAGGGTTAACTTTCCCTACTATAACACCTCATTCGATTATGAGTCAATTAAGAGTACACTTTTGATTGAAACAAATTTTGGCGCCGTTGCCGGGGAAAACTTTAGGCGTTTTATTAATGTTGCATGTTTTTCGTTTTTATTCTTCTCCTTGCCTTTCTTATTTTGTACCGTAGTTGCGTTTTATCTCGTTTGTTGAGTGTTGTGTATGCAGGGACGCCGAAGTCTAACTCCTAGATTGGCATCCCCGTTGAAGTATACTCGCAAGCCAAGGAAACCGCGACTGCCTAGTGTGGCGGATTTTGATCACTCCGATTGTGATAGCTTCGGTGAGGACAGTTCTCTCACGCTTGAAGGAGGATTTACTACCGTCGAGAATCTTTTGTTTGAAGAATTCCCTCCTCATATCATGGGTGACCGACGAAACAATAACCATGAGAATGTAAACAACAATCATGACGGAATGTGCGCCCACCGATGGGGATTACTTCCGCCCTAAGATAGGGAGACTACAAATCCTATCGTCTTTGTCAGGTTCTCGTGGCACGTGGGTATGAGTTGAAGCCAAATCATTTCAATCTCATTCCCACTTTTCATGGCATGGCAAATGAGGATGCCTTAAGTTTTATCAGAGAGTATAATCAAGTGGTGCAGTCATTCCCCGCTTGCCTCGAACGAAGAACAGCTTGAAGATCTTGCTGCTTCTCCTATTCTCTGAAGGATAAAGCCAAGTCTTGGATTATGAGCTTTTTCGCCGACTCTCTGACAAATTGGAACTCTGTGGTGGAGCAGTTCATGTTGAGGTTCTATCCGCAGCAGAAGACCAAGGATCTTCGATCAAAAATTATGACGTTCAAGCAAGATCTAGATGAGCCGTTCCATGAAGCGAGAGAAAGATTCAAAGAGCTTCCTTCAAAGGCAATACCCACATCACTTCTTCCCGTTGGTTCTTTTGTGCCAATTCTTCTATGACGGGATCCTGAAATCCGATCAGGAAAAGGCTGACGACGCAGCAGGGGGCAACATAGCTCATATCATAGCCGAAGCTCTTGACAAAATCTTTGACGTCATGGTGAGCAATTCCCTCCAAAAGACATCTAGTACTCGCCGATCTTTTGTCAACTCAGTGGAGACAGGATCGGAATTAACAAGGCAGATGGCGTAGCTCATGAAAGAGATGAATGAGATGAAGATGAAGCAGGCTGAGTTCCCTTCACCACCCCAGGAGTTCGCTGCTCCTTCGCAGGAGTTCGGCGCACCCCCTCAGGATTTCTCGATGCATCCTTGTGGAATTTGCATGGAAATGGGACATACAGCTGATATTTGTCCTAATATGGGAGCGCCCGTCTATGAAGGCGGAGTAGAGGCTTATTCTATGCAAGGTTTTCAGCCTCGACAACCTTATGAGCCGAGGCCGACCTATGAGCAAAACCACCGCAAAGACAACTCTAGATGGAAGAATCGTAACTAAGGTCGTGGTTCGGTTCAAACACGAGACTCGACGCCTCCGCGCACAAGTTAGATTGCCGTCGCAAGAAGATTAGAGACAGACGATGGTCAGCGAAGATCATTATCCACAGCAGTCATATCGACAGGCGTCATTTCCACAATATCCTTACCAGCAGCAGCCACCGCCACCTCAGCAGTACCCTCAGCAGCCGCCACCGTAGCAATACCCTCAGCAGCCTCCGCCGCCTCAACAGTTTCCACGCGGCCCCCGCAATCTCAGTGGACTTCTGCTGATGATTCTCTCGACGCCTACATCGCTAAGAACAATCAGAGGAATGACAGTACGGAGGCGACGATGAGGCGTCTTGAGGAAACTATGGGTCAGATTGCCACTTCTCTTAATGAGATGAGGCAGCAGAGTGAAAGGAACAAGTTGCCCGGGCAAGCTCATCAAGCTCATGCCGTGATGGTGCTCCGAAGTGGAAAGGTTATCGATAACATGGTGACTATGCCGACTCCAGTACCTTCACCGGCACCCACCGTCGACTTTGAGCGACCTCATGTTGAAGAAGAGGTTCCCGAGAAGAAAGATGAGAGTGAATTGCACAAAGCCACTGATCCTTATGTTCCGCCGGGACATTCTACAAAGGCAGTGTTCAAGCCGGGTCCCTTATCCCCATCGGTTGACGAATGCCAAGCAGGACCAACAGTTCAGCGATTTCTACAAGTTGCTATCTCAAGTACACGTCAACTTGCCTCTACTGGACGTCATCCGGGCTGTCCTCGCCTATGTCAAATTCTTTAAGGAGCTCACCTCCAAGAAGAGGAACTGGGGAGACATTGCCAATGTGGTCGTCTCCGAGACGGCTAATTCAATCATGTAACTTCCTCTTCCACCCAAACTTCGCGATCCAGGTAGCTTTATCATTAAGATTGCTATGGGGAATGGGAAAGAGGCCTTAGGTATGCTTGATTTGGGGGCGAGAATTAATTTGATGCCTTAATCTATCTTTCAAGAATTAGGTCTTAAGGAGTTGAAACCCACTGGCATGACCCTTCAATTAGCTGATAGATCTATGAGATACCCCAAGGGGGTAGTGGAAAATGTTATGGTTAATGTGGGGGGTCTAATAATTTTGATGGATTTTGTGGTCTTGGAAGTTGGGGATGTACGGAAGGATGGTAGGTCTCACACTGTTCTCCTCGGTAGACCGTTTATGGCCACCACTAATACCATGATAGATGTTAAGAGTGGTCTTATTAAGATGACTGTTTTAGAGACCACGGTTACATTTTTTGTGAGAGATAGCCTTAATGCCCCTACTGCTCATTATATTGATGATTGTGCTTTTGTCGATGCTATTGAGCCCTTGGTCGAGAATGTATTTTTGCAGGCACACACAGTTGAAGAGGTTTTCATGGGATCGGCCGATGAGCAAGAATTAGCACGTGAGCTGGCAAGCTTCCCCGAGCCACCTGTTGAACTCAAGGAGCTTCCAACGCATTTGAAGTATGTGTTCCTAGAGGAAGGGAGAGCCAAGCCAGTGATCATCTCCTCGACTTTGGCTCGATATGAGGAAGATGCGTTGATTGGTGTTTTGAAGAGGAACAAGCTTGCCTTCGGGTGGAGTTTGGCTGATATCCGTGGTATTAACCCCGCCACGTGTATGCATCGTATCACCTTGGAAGAAGGAGCTCGGCCGACGAGAGACGGTCAAAGGAGGTTGAACCATATGATTTCTGAAGTAGTGAAGAAGGAGATCTACAAACTCCTAGGCGAAGGCCTCATCTTTCCTGTCGTCGATAGTGAATGGGTGAGCCCCGTGCATGTAGTGCCAAAGAAAGGGGGCATCAATGTTACTGAAAATAGCAAGGGGAAGTTGGTGCCAGTCTGAGCCACCACGGGATGGCGCATGTGCATTGACTACCGGAAGCTGAATGCCGCCACCAAAAAGGATCACTTCCCTCTACCCTTCATTGATCAAATGCTTGATAGGTTAGCCGTAACGATTTATATTATTTTTCGACGGCTTATCGGTTATTATCAGTTGCCATAGCTCAGGAGGACCAATCCAAGACGGCGCTCACGAGCCCGCATGGGACATTTGCTTACCGCCGTATGCCTTTGGGTTTTGCAATGCACTGGACCTTCCAGCGGTGCATGATGTCCATATTCTCTGAAATGATTGGTGATTACAGGGAGGTATTTATGGACGACTTTTCTATTTTTGGCTCTTCGTTTGATGACTGTTTGGCTAAAATTGATCATGTGCTTAATAGATGTCTCGAGAGTCATTTAACTTTAAGTTGGGAAAAGAGTCATTTCATGGTTAAGAGTGGTATAGTGCTTGGGCATTTGGTTTCTCATAAGGGGATTGAGGTGGATAGGGCTAAGATTGATGTTATAGGGAAATTTCCCCCACCTGTTGACGTTAAGGGGATTAGGAGTTTCTTAGGGCATGCGGGTTTCTACCGTAGGTTTATTAAGGATTTTTCGAAAATCTCTCAACCCTTGTGTCGTTTGCTTGCCCAAGATGTGCCTTTTGTGTTTGATCATGATTGTATGCATGCTTTCTCTGTATTGAAAGAAAAGTTGACTAGTGCCCCCGTGGTTGTAGCCCCGAACTGGAATGAACATTTTGAGATCATGTGTGATGCTAGCAATCATGTTGTAGGGGCTGTTTTAGGTCAACGTGTTGATAAGATGCTCCGTGTAATTTACTATGCTAGTTCTACCTTGAATCATGCACAGGTGAATTACACGACAACTGAAAAAGAAATGTTAGTTGTGGTTTTTGCATTAGAAAATTTTCGCTTTTATATCATAGGTTCTAAAGTGATTGTTCATAGTGACCATGCAGCTTTAAGGTACTTGTTAACCAAACCTCAAGCCAAGCCTAGGTTGACCCGTTGGGTTCTTCTCCTTCAAGAATTCGATTTAGAGATTAAGGATAGGAAAGGGAGTGAGAATTGTGTGACTGATCATTTGTCTCGTCTTCAATCCCCGAGTGTTAAACTCTTGCATGAGACTGTTGCTAATGATTTTCCTTATGAAAATGCTTTTGCGGTCCCATCTTCCTCGTGGTTCGCTGACATTGTGAATTATCTTGCTTGTGGGGAGATGAGACCTGATCTAACCTTTCAGGAAAGGAAGCGTTTTCTAACCTTGTGCATGCAATATTTCTGGGACGAGCTATATCTGTTCAAATTCGGGAAGGATGATGTGATCCGTCGATGTGTGCCTGAGGAAGAGCAATTCCAAATGTTGGAAAGATGCCACAATGGTAATTATGGAAGGCATTTCGGTGGACAAAAGACTGCGTTCAAGGTCCTCCAGTCGGGATTCTACTGGCCATCATTGTTCAAGGACGCCCAAGCGTTCTACCGTGCTTGTGATCGATGCCAGCGCACGGGATCTATAGGTGCCCGGAATGAGATGCCCCTCAATAATATTCTTGTGGTAGAAATTTTTGATGTGTGGGGAATTGATTTCATGGGACCTTTCCCTAAGTCTTTTGGTTTTGAATATATTCTGCTTGCCGTTGACTACGTGTCCAAGTGGTCGAGGCTATCCCCACTAGGACATTTGATTCTTATATCGTCTTGAAGTTTGTGCAGGAGAATATACTTTGCAGGCTTGGTTTTCCCAAAGCAATCATTAGTGATGGAGGAAAGCATTTTTGCAACAAGTTGTTCGAGAAGTTGATGAAGAAGAGCGGGATTAACCACAAGGTGGCGATGCCTTACCACCCACAGACATCAGGACAAGCCGAGACTAGTAATCGGCAAATCAAGGGGATTCTAGAGAAAATGGTCCAACCTTCTCGAAAGGATTGGTCCACCAAACTACCTGATGCACTATGGGCGTACCGCACCGCATACAAAAGCATTCTTGGAATGAGTCCTTATCGTTTGGTGTTTGGGAAGACGTGTCATCTTCCGGTGGAGATCGAGCACAAGGCCTTGTGGCCATTAAAACCATTTCTTTGGAGATGCAAGATGCTTCCCAGCGCAGGATGTTACAACTGTCGGAGCTTGAATAATTACGTAATGAGGCATATGACAATGCCCGAATCTACAAAGAAAAGGTGAAGGCCATCCATGACAAACACATTGCACACAAGGATTTGAAGCCCGGTATGAAGGTTTTTGTAATACCCCTTCTTTTTTAAGCTTCTGTTTTGTATGGCACGTTTTTCGAGAAAAGGTTAAAAGGTTGACTTTTTGTTTCGGTGATGCGACCGTCACGAAACCTCAGGCGTTATGAAGAGTGTCTTATGACGAATTCATAGACACTAAGTATGCAGGTTTTCGACCACCCATGAAGGTTTGGCACTCCGGGGAAGTTATCGAAAAACCGGATTTTTCATTGGTCTTTTAAAGGCATATCTTGTCTATAGTCGTTGTGTCCGGTATTTTATTTCGTGTCCATGGGTACCAAGTTTGCAAAATTTGGAGTCCGTTTGCAAAAGTTACGTCGTTTTTGCAGGGTCAAAAGGCAGCAAGCAAGCAACTGACCCTCGCTTTTTCCTATAAATAGGTGGCTAGGGCCTTCATTTTCAACCTTCATTTCCTTCGTCTCTCTGTGTTTACGGAAGAGCCGAGCAGCTCAGTGCACGCTGGAAGCGGCTGGAGGAGTGGGGATCGAGCCGGGGAGGCTCAGCGGCGGCGCCATTGCGCTGCTGCCGAGCCACCACCGCCGATCAACCTCTCCCCGGTGTTCAACCAAAAGTATACTTTCAATTGACTCGCAATCGCACGAGGTGTTATAGTAGGAAAGCTAACCTAGTCGCCTCTCAAGGAAAACTTAACAGGCCTAATGTTCATGTTGCTCATGAAAACGATTAAATCCTAAACACTCTAATACCAATATGGGTTTTTTAAACATACGAGGAATCAAACACGAGAATTAAACAGCAAACCTAAGTCAGGGTTGTCAATCCCGAGCTAAACTACGAAAGCAATAGATCTAAACTAGAGGTTGTCAAACCCTAGATGATTAACTACTAAACACAGAAACAGGTAAACAAATCGAAAGCAATTAACTCAGATCTCCAAACAAGAAATGATGAAATTCAACAAAGAACGATTAATCATGAAATTAAAGTTCAACACCACTTGCATAGAATTCAGATTATTAAAGCCGGAAAACAAGAACGAAGCAAGCAACCAACAATTCCACAAAAATATAGAATCAACGCGAAAACGAATTGAACAAGATCAATGGAACAAATAACGATTAAATTACTTCCAATCCGAATCCGAAATATCACAGGATAGTACCAAGAATTCGTAAATCACAGTTAAAGTAAATGAATACCGATTACAGAACGTGAATCAAAGTCTGAATTGAAGAAAATTGAAGAACAGGTTCCGCGGCGCAATCCAGAGAAAAACAGAAAAATACGTAAAAGTTCGGACCCTGAAATAACCTAAAAAACGTATATATATATAGGCATTGAGCGCCGGCTGGAAACGAGCGCCCGCTCAGGAGGCGGCGCTTGTGGAGGCGGCGAGGCGCGAGAGGCGAAAGTGGGTGGCGACGCGAAGGTGAGCGGCGTTCACTCCGAGCGCGAGGTAAGTGGGAACGCGCCGGAGTGAACCGCGCCGGGCGGCGGGATGAACGGGCAGGCGGCGGGCGGGCACGCGGCGGAGGTGCTGTGAGCGAGCGGCGCTCACTCCGAGCACGCGAGGGAAATTGGGAACGCGCGCCGGAGTGAGCCGGCGTTCAGTCTTGTGGCATGCGCGGACGGAGGGCAGGCGCGCGGGCGTGCGACGTGTGTGCGCGCGGATGTTCGGCCATGCGACGGGGCCGTGCGCGACTTCAACAATTCGTCTCGTTCTCCTTGGTCCGAACTCCGAATTAGGATCCGCTTTCGCCTATGAACTCCTATCGCGATGCTCTTCATTATAATTGATCCTTGGTAGATTCATTTCATCCTATTTAATGCCGATTTTCTGTAAAACATTGAAACGAACCAAGTAAGTCCAAAACGATAAATAATAAACGAACTAACGGCATAAATGGGATAAACTAATGAAGACAACATGCAAAACAATACCAAGAATAAGCACAAAATGACACCAAACAACTCCCCCACACTTATTCATTTGCTTGTCCTCAAGCAAAGTCTATACAAGCAAGAATAGAAGAATAGCTCATGCAACTAAACTCTTAATCTAATCAATCAAACCTCTTTTTGCAATTCCCCCAGACATGATGAGTACATAATCAAGGTTAATGTGAAACAAATCTAAGATTGTGAGAATGTCAAATAAACAAGAAGATTATTTTTGCTCAGACCCAACTCTCCGTTAGGGGCGAATTAACTAAAATGGTTACCTTTAGCAACAAGTTTCTTTTGAGAACACAAAGAAAGTATGAACAAATTTTGGAACAATGTTCGAAAGGTGAAGTCTCGATGAATTCGAGTCTCCTATCGTGGTTTCCCATGCCCATTTCTCAATTTACGAGAAAGAGGGGCAGAATCCCATCCTCCATTTATACAATCTCAACAAATTATTGGAGTTTTCATTCTCCTTCTTTTCTTTCTTATTCACTCTTTTTTTTTTTTTGAAACAAGTATATAGGTAACCAAGCTGTTAACACTCCCCCTAACATTAGCCGGACAAATCAAATCAATAACCCCCGATTTTAGATTTATTCACACAACCTCGTTCATTCACATTGCACTTCAATAACGTAACATCACGATAAAAAAGAACACATCAAGGTTTGACCAATACCACAGAGTTCAGGTGCATAAATTACAATCCTAACTTATTCGCATAGACAAAAACTTGAGTACAAGATGACAAAATAAGCACAGATCCATGGTGTCAATCATGCACATACCCCGAGCACAACATATACAACATATCATCAACAACTCCCCCTCCCCCACACATAGATGAGCATTGTCCCCAGAGCTCTAAACATGAACAACAAATAAGGCTAAAAGAGAACGAGACTTCCCTGATAACAGCTGAGAGAAAAGGAGGTCGGGCGGACATCGAGTTCCAAGGATAGTCTGCGAGAAGCACCGTAAAAGACAAGGAAAACAAACAAACCACAAAGGAAAACAACGAACCACCAAATAAGGACGAGAGCAAAAGTGTTGGATTTGTATATTGAAAGCAGTTTGGTTGAGCTTGTATACAATGTTTTCGTTACCACTATTACAATCTCCTATCCGAATTGAATACTTGATTGCATATATCGTGTCCCCTTATCTCATATATAAGTTAGATCATACGATTGTGTAGAAGATCACGAAGTGCGTATGATTGGTCAAGCTTAATGAGATATAAAAGTTTCAGGGTGAGACAACTTGAGGACGAGTTGTCGGTATAGTCATGTATAGATAAGAAGTGACTTGACTTGGTTACTTGTCTATCTTTGGTGCGTCTCGACGTATTGAAGGATCACAATGAGATGTGTTCTTCTATCGACCGTCGTGAAGAACCAAGATCTCGGTGACTTACGATGATCTAAACCTCGATAAGGTATTAGGTGAGTATGAGTTCTTGACCATCACTTTGACTTGTTATGGGTGAGGGTTATATGTTCTAACCCAAGATTCTCCGCATCTTGGGTGGTGGCGATCTTGTATGTCACGCTAGTTATCAGTCGAGTCATCGATCCGTTTAGGATGATGACGTCCCTTAAGGAGCTCTAAAGGTTTATTGTACTAAACCCCGCAGTTGAGTTAGCTCAAGTACAATAATAAGGTTGAGTGGTACCGCTTAAGGAATTAAAGATATTAATTATTTTAAGCAATGATTGCTATAAATAATTAATGGACGTTCGATATCTTAAATACGGGATTCAGAATGTCTAAGTGCAAGCCCGACTCAACCCGGTAATAAAGGGATAAGTCAAGATTTATTCTCTAGTGGCATGAATAAATGTTTATAAATTCATTTATGTTCGGGTGAACATAAGATAATTAATTTATTTGAGGCCCATCTTTATTCCTTGCATTTGATCCACCGGCCCATCCAGGCCCTTAAGCTAGAGGAAAATCGGCGCCTATTTGCTCCCAATGGTAAGATTTTATTCTCTTTATCCTACAAGGATATTATTATATTTATGGGATATGCATAGATCTTTTCATCATGGGATTAAGGTAGTGCATTATAAATATAAGGTAAGAGATAGAATCAAGGTTAATCCACACTTTAACCTAGCATATTTTTGTGAGCTTCCTAGTGCTCTTTGAGAGAATTTCAAAATATTGTGAGAGTATTGGGTGATTTTCCAAGCATTCTCCATAGATCGCCCTCACTCGACGCGTTGGAGATTGGGCAACCGGATACTGATCCGAAGGTCAAAGCCGAGTCTCGATCCGTTCATTCCATTCGACCCCGACAGATCCAAAGGTAAACACGAGAAAACCCCTACGTGTTGCAATTAATTATATAGACGCATGCTAGGAATATAATCAATGTATGGTGAATTAAATATCCAAGATAGATCCTCGGGGCGAGGGCTAAACCTAGTTTTCCCTACAATTGGTATCAGAGCCAGGTTCAGGATCTTGGCTCTGTTGGATTAATTCACGTTTGATTATTACGTGCGCTTAATTAATTGTTGGATCTGTCGTTCATCGTGGCTCGTTTTGTTTTTGTTGGATTTTGTTTTTCACCACGAGAAAATCCGTGGTTAGATTAGATTTATTTTTCTGTAAATCTTATCTGTAAAAGAAGAACGAAGACGAAAGCACGAAGAACGAGACGATGAAGATTTACCGGGAGAAACCGGACGACGGAAGACTTTTCGGCGCCGCGCGTGCGTTCGTAGTATCGACGGCGTGGCGGGCGGGACGCGCAGCGGTCACGCTGGCGGCGGCGGGCGACGCGGGCGCACGATTTATCGCGCGGTAAACCTCGGCAGGCTCGACCGCGCTCGGCCGGCTCGACGCGAATCGCACACGAAACCTCGAGCGTCTCGGCAGCGCTGGCGACGCGAGGCGCGCGAATCTCGAGAGCCTCGGCGGCGCTCGGCGGCCCTCGCGTGAGACGCGCGCTGAAACCTCAACGTGCGCAGGCGTGGGCGGCGGCACCGGGCGGCGGCGGGCGTGCGGTTTTTGCGCTGATGGCCCGGCTTCGGCGATGTAGCACGGCTCGCCTCGGCGGCTCGACCACGGCGGCGCAAGCAAGCGCAAGGAAACCTCGGTGAGGTCTCGGCGGCGCTGGGCGATGCGGGCGGCGATTTTTGGCGCGGATGCCCGGCGGCGCCGGGCGACGCGCTCAAGACGTTCGGACAGGCACGGGTGAGCTCGGCGGGTCACGGTCGTCCACGCGATCGCGAGGCGAGCACGCCAGCTTGTGAGGAAGGGAGGCGGCGGTCTTTGGCGCGCGCATGGGGCGTGCCCTAGCGCGCGACCAGACATCTTGGGCCGACCCGACCCATACCGGGCCCGAACCCATTTTTTCGGCCCGAACCCGTTTTTTCGGCCCGATTCCAGATTTTTGGCCTAATCCGGCCCGTTCCACCGATCCGGCCCAAATAAAGTTTTGATGAATCCGGTCCGTGCCCGTGCACGCGAGGCCCGTTTTCGAAGTTTAATTCTGTACTTTGCAATTCTATGTAATAGATTAGGCAAGAAAGTGCAGGTTCCACGAGTGGGCCACGATGAACGTTTTTATTTTATTTTTATCGTTCATTGCATGTCGTGGATGTTTAAATTATGCAGTAGCATGCTATGTATGTTTAAATTACGTTGACAAACCTTTTAGTGTTTTACGTATTTAAGTGCGCATAGTAAGCATGCTAGGTTTATCGCGTTTTCAAGCATATTTTAGAATTCTGCGAGCATGTTTTACATGTTGAGTTCTATAGACAAGCATGCTAGGATTACGTGATCTGCATGGACAAACCTTTTGAATAAAAAGACTAAGCAAGCAACCCGACAAATTAATTTTTTCAAATTAAAATGTCAAGACCTCCACCTTTTGATCTCTAAACAAAGTGAGACGCACTGTGAGTAAACGTCCACCCGCGTGGCTTGCTTGCACTGTTTATCATAAGTTTGTTAGATGAGATTTCTAAATAAAATATTTTAAATCTATTGAGAAGTGGGAGTTTCATGTGTAAACGTCCACACGCGTGGCTTGCATGTGCGATTTTCATAAGTTCTCTAGAGATAGATATAAAATAAGATAACAAAAGAATTTGAATTGGAAGCGGTATGGTCCTAGTGAGTATGCCAATTCTAAGAATTCATTTTCTGCTGTTAAAAATGTGGTCATTGCTTAGACATCACCTCGAGTACAACTTCCGCGAAGTCCCTTCTTGCGATAGTGATGTGGTCTAGTAAGGTCCAATCGTTAATTTCATTTGTCATAAGGATAAGTTGACATGGATTGAAATTAAACGACTAAAAGGTATATTTTAGTCTGGTCGAGGGGTTCATGTGTAAACGTCCACACGCGTGGCTTGCATGTGGGATTCCTTGGGCGATTGGAGGTTTCAATTAATATTGTTTTATCAAAAGGTTACAATATTATTGTTATGAATTATATGCGATCGTATGCTTATGTGTTTTCATTATCGTTTCAGATATGTCTCTTACACCGATTATCAATATGCTCGCACAAAATCCGTTATCCGGTCCAAATTTTATCGAGTGGAAATGAAACATGGAATATGTTCTTATCGCTGAAGAACACATGTTTGTTCTCACTACTCCTAAACCCGATGCCCTTACTGACGCATCGACTAATGAGCAGCGAGAGTCAAGCAGACTTTGGAATAAGTCAAACAATATGGCTAAATGCTATATGATGACTACTATGTCCAAAGGCTTGCAGCTGCAGCATCAGTCGATGGTAGACGCGACTGATATTTGGTCAAGTCTCGAGAGTAAGTTTGGGCGATCGGATCGACGATCCTTCCACACAATGAGAGAAATCTTGGCGTGTAAGATGGAAGAAGGAAGTTCGGTCCATGAACATGTCTCCCACATGACTCATCTCATGGATAGTCTTGATCAGTTGGGAGGAGGTATTGACGGCGAAGCCAAGGTCGATATCATCCTCAATACACTGCCCAAGTCTTTTGAGAACTTTCGCGTGAATGCGATCATGAGCAAGATCGAGTTTACACTTAGTCAGTTGCTTAATGATCTCGTTGCTGCGGAAGGAGTTATGGGAAAAGGAGCACATGCTCTTGCTACCACATCTAAGGGCCCAAAATTTTCGTTGCAAAATGGAAAAAGAAAAAGGGGTACCAAAGGTGGAAGAGGCAAGGCAAATAGTGGGAGTAATGAGAACAAGAACGTGGTTGCCACCGGAGGCTTGAAGAAGCCAAAGGAGAAGGGCAAGTGCTTCAAGTGCGGTAAGACTTTGCATTGGAAGGCCAAGTGCCCTATGCTCCAGGCTCAAGGTACGCCGTTTGCTTTAGTAACGGAAACATGTTTAGCGACTTGTTCTACCCATTCTTGGGTAGTAGATACGGGCGCAACTGATCATGTTTGTTACACCTTGCAGGGGTTCCTGCGGACAAGGGAGCTGTTTGATGGCGAGATAACGATCTCCATGGGCAAGCGAAAGTCGAGGCCGTTGCGGTTGAGATGTTACTTTATGTTTTGAGAAAAGCAGTTTAGTTTTAAAAGACGCTTTATATGTGCGGATTTTCGGTGGAACCTTGTTTCGTTTCAAATTATTTTCTCATGGATATTACGTTATTTTTGATAGTGGTGTTTCTATCATAAGAAATGACGAAGTTATCTGTGTTGGCACGTTATATAATTCGCTTTATACTATTTCTGCCAAACATAATACCTATAACTATGTTGCATCTTCATCAAACCCTAAAAGAGAAAGTTTTCTTCGCAAGATGACACCACTTTTCTCTGGCATCTTAGATTAGGTCACATCAATCTAAATAGGATCCAAAGACTGGCTAAGAATGGAGCGTTGGGTAATCTAACAGTTACTCCATTCCCAGTCTGCGAATCCTGTATAGAAGGTAAGATGTCGACCAGACCCTTCAAAGCGAAGGGTTATAGAGCCAAAGAAATGTTGGAGTTAGTCCATTCTGACCTGTGTGGACCGATGTCCACACAAGCTCGTGGAGGGTACGAGTATTTTGTCACTTTCATTGACGATTACTCAAGGTACGGATACGTATACCTGCTTCACCGCAAGTCTGAATGCTTTGAGAAATTCAAAGAGTTTAAGGCGGAAGTGGAGACGAAGCTAGGTAAAAGTATCAAGTCCTCAGGTTCGATCGCGGTGGCGAATACCTCAGTAACGAGTTTATGGACTATCTAGTGAAGTGTGGGATTACATCCCAGCGCACTTCACCAGGCACACCACAGCAAAATGGTGTGTCAGAGCGAAGAAATAGGACTCTTTTGGAAATGGTTAGATCAATGATGAGTTATGCAACATTGCCTATTTCGTTCTGGGGGTATGCCTTAGAAACAATGCATACTTGCTAAATCTAGTACCATCCAAGTCGATCGAAAAGACCCTTTCGAAGTTGTGGTTTGGGCGAAGCCCGGTTTAAGCCACATAAGGATATGGGGCGATCCGACACGCGTCCGATCAAGAAGGCGACAAGTTGGAGGCTAGATCCGACGCAAGGCTGTTTATTGGCTATCCTAGAGGAACGAAGGTGGTTTATTCTATAGTCCTAAGGATCGAAGGTCATTATTAGCACTAATGCTCGATTCTTAGAAGAGGACTACATGAAAATCATAAATCCAAAGTTGAAATCATTCTTCAAGAATTAGAAGATGATTGTATTCCACCACCGATTGGGCCAAAGGTGCGAGATGTCGAGTCTAGTGGGAGGATCGACACCGATACTTCAAGAAATTGAAGTGGGTCGAGTTCCTTTGGAGATACCGACCGCACAAGTGGTACCTACCCAAAGAAGTTGTGCAAGATAGAGAACCACAAGTTTACGCACCCACCGTTGCCATAGTGCTGAGAACCTCGTCGTAGTGGGAGGTTGTTCGTCAACCCGAGCGATTTATGTTCGTGGGACAATCTTTGGATATAGTCGTGAAACAAACAGCAATAATCGACCCATGGACATACAAGGAGGCGATACAAGACATTGATGCAAGATCATGGCACACCGCTATGGACTTAGAAATGGAGTCCATAACGGCTATGGATGTATATGAAAGACATCTCTACCGGATGGCAAGGAAGCCGAGGTAGTAAGTGGATATACAAAAGGAAGAGAGATTCCGATGGAGAGGTTTCGGCTTTTAAAGCCAGGCTTGTGGCGAAAGGGTACACTCAGATTGAGGGCATCGATTTCGATGAGACCTTTTCGCCTGTAGCAATGCTCAAGTCCATCAGAATTCTTCTGGCCATAGCAGCCCACTTGAACCTAGAGGTTTGGCAAATGGATGTTAAAACCGCTTTTCTAAACGGTTACCTTGAGGAAGGTAGAGACATCTATATGCAGCAACCCGAAGGTTATGTGGTAAAGGGTGAAGAGCATCTAGTATGGAAGCTTAAGAAGTCCATTTATGGACTTAAGCAGGCCTCCCGATCATGGAACTTACGCTTTGACGAGGTGGTAAAGTCCTATGGATTTACCCAGTTGCCTAGCGAGAGTTGTGTGTATCGGTTAGATGTTAACGGTGATGTGGTATTTCTTGCACTTTATGTAGATGACATTCTTCTAGTTGGCAACAACGTGAAGCTGTTATCAGACGTAAAGAGTTGGTTATTCGATCAGTTTCAAATGAAAGACTTAGGAGATGCAGCGTACATTCTTGGGATCAAGGTTTACCGAGATCGCAAGAAGAAAATGTTGAGCTTATCTCAGGCGTCTTACATTGATACTTGTGATTACTGCTTTAGTATCTGCACCGCCAAGAAAGGATTGCTACCTTCGGACATGGCGTTCCTTTATCTAAGACACGATCACCTATGACCGCAAAGGAGATAGAGGAAATGAGACAAGTTCCTTACACTTCCGCCGTAGTAATTCTCATGTACGCAATGCTATGCACGAGGCCCGATATCTGATATACGGTAGGCATAGTAGCTAGATATCAGTCTAACCCTGGACAAGCTCATTGGATGCGCAAGAAGCATATACTCAAGTACCGAAAAGGACTCGAGATTATAGGCTAGTTTACCATGCAGATAGACTAATGCCTTTGGGTTATCTGACTGGATTTCCAAGCTGACCGTGATGAGAAAAAGTCAACCTCGGGCTATGTGTTTACCTTGGGAGGTGGAGCCGTATCCTGGCGGAGTGCAAAGCAGCGATGCATTGCGGACTCTACCATGGAAGCCGAATATGTAGCCGCTTCGGAGGCTTCTAAGGAGGCTGTATGGTTCAAGAACTACCTCATGGATCTAGGTGTGGTACCTGGTTTGCCCAAGAGTATCATAGTTTACTATGATAAATCAGGTGCAGTGGCAAACTCGAAGGAACCACGGACCCACAAGGCGACCAAACACATAGAGAGAAAGTACCATGTCATACGAGAAATCGTTAGACGAGGTGACGTGCTGATTGAAAAGATTGATACGACGGAAAATCTAGCGGATCCATTCACGAAGAGCCTGCCGCAAAAAGTCTACGATGGACACGTTAGAGGACTTGGATTGCGCTTGATGGCACCCACTTAGAAAGGAAACTTTTGTATATGTGGGAGAAGCAAAGTGAAGGTTGTTTGTAATAGCTAGTAGAGAGACACATTGTATACTAAAAGTTTGCTTTAGTATAAGTGGGAGATTGTTGGATTTGTATACTGAAAGCAGTTTGGTTGAGCTTGTATACAATGTTTCCTGTTACCACTATTACAATCTTCTATCTGAATTGAATACTTGATTGCATATATCTATGTCCCCTTATCTCATATATAAGTTAGATCATATAGTGTGTAGAAGATCACAGAAGTCTGTATGATTGGTCAAGCTTAATGAGATATAAAAAGTTTCCTGGTGAGACAACTTGAGGACGAGTTGTCGGTATAGGCTGCGGTATAGATAAGAAGTAACTTGACTTGGTTACTTGTCTATGCTGGTACGTCTCTGACGTATTGAAGGATCACAGTGAGATGTGTTCTTCTATCTGACCGTCGTGAAGAACCAAGATCTCGGTGACTTACGATAATCTAAACCTCGATAAGGTATTAGGTGAGTATGAGTTCTCGACCATCACTTTGACTTGTTATGGGTGAGGGTTATATGTTCTAACCCAAGATTCTACGCATCTTGGGTGGTGGCGATCTTGTATGTCACGCTAGTTATCTCAGACGAGTCACCGTATCCGTTTAGGATGATGACGCCCCTTAAGGAGCTCAAAAGGTTTATTGTTCTAAACCCCGCGGGTTGAGTTAGCTCAAGTACAATAATAAGGTTGAGTGGTGCCGCTTAAGGAATTAAAGATATTAATTATTTTAAGCAATCATTGCTATAAATAATTAATGGACGCTCGATATCTTAAATACGGGATTCGTAATGTCTAAGTGCAAGTCCGACTCAACTTCGGTAATAAAGGGTAAGTCGGCATTTATTCTCTAGTGGCATGAATAAATGTTTATAAATTAATTTATGTTTAAATTTGAACATAAGATAATTAATTTATTTGAGGCCCATCTTTATTCCTTGCATTTGATCCCTGGGCTGGCTCATCCAGGCCCTTAAGCTAGAGGAAAATCGGCGCCTATTTGCTCCCAATGGTAAGATTTTATTCTCTTTATCCTACAAGGATATTATTATATTTATAGGATATGCATAGATCTTTTCATCATGGGATTAAGGTAGTGCATTATAAATATAAGGTAAGAGATAGAATCAAGGTTAATCCACACTTTAACCTAGCATATTTTCGTGAGCTTCCTAGTGCTCTTTGAGAGAGAATTTCGAAAATATTGTGAGAGTATTGGGTGATTTTCCGAAGCATTCTCCATAGATCGTCCTCACTCGACGTTGGAGATTGGGCAACCGGGATACAGTCCAGAAGGTCAAAGCACGAGTCTCGATCCGTTCATTCCGTTCGACCCCGACAGATCCAAAGGTAAACACGAGAAAACCCCTACGTGTTGCAATTAATTATATAGACGCATGCTAGGAATATAATCAATGTATGGTGAATTAAATATCCAAGATAGATCCTCGGGGCGAGGGCTAAACCTAGTTTTCCCTACAAAAAGAAATAAGGAAATATATACATACTCTCCAACAGTGAAGCCTCACTGTTGGTCCGGCGGTGGTGGTGGTGGTGGTGGAGAGGCGGTGTGGGATAAGGACCAGGTGTCCCACTGGGCTTGAAGTTCAGCCAAATGCTGCTCATGGGTGTCTAAACGTCGGTAAACATCTTGACGGAAATCCCCAAACGCCTGCTATGAAGATTGACTGAAGGCGTTGAACTGGCGATTTTGGGCGTCAAGACACTGATATACCTCAGTACGGAACTCTCCGAAACCCTGGGTCGAAGATTGGCTGAACTCTGTGAATTGCTGACCCATCTGCTGCCGATACCTCTCAAAGTCTTGATTCCAGGAGGAGCTAAAGTCCCCAAAGCTCGCCGTGGAAGTGGCTCGCTGAAACCGCCAAAATCGAATCAAAATGAGCCCTAAGACCACTGAAAGCGTCGCCGTGGGACTGATGGGAGTAGGGGTATGTAAGGAGGGGTGAGACATTGGGTGCCGCTTGTCCTTCTTCGGTGGCCTGATCATCAGGGGAATCTTCATCCATTGGGGTAGCTGTCCCGACATTAGACCGGATGGTCGGTTCTGCTTGAATGTGATATACTCTTGAACAGTACGCCGTGCTTCATAAGGAAGCAATGTTCCCGGGTCAGAAGCAATCAACCGGAAATCACTGAAAGTGATGGGGAGATGCTCAATAACAGCGGAGCCCGAAGCAGGTATATCATCTCTAGTCACTCCCACAAAGTATTTGGCAAGTATAAAAGGGTATTGGCTCAAGGAGAGTTTGGCCTTACGGTTCCGCCTCATATACTCAAATCGCCGCCATAAGAACGGTGCTGCACAGACCTTCTTATTATTCACAGCACACCACAAGAAGAAAAGCTCTATAGCACTCACTTTATTGGCTTGCTCTTTCCCTGTTAGGTTGTATGCTAGGAACTTATGAGCGATAACCAAAGCAGGGTCCTGAATAAAGGCACTAGGAGTGCCTGCTGATGACCAATTGTCAAAACCAGTTAAAATTTTCCATGTCTCAGCCATAGGGAAATCCCTTGGTACATCAGAAAAACCACTACTATGAAAACCCAAAACCTCACGCGTAACCTTAGGTGTAACGGCAAATCTATTCTCCCCCAACCGACAGAACGCAGACTTAAAATCTTCACTGGTCTCGAGTGACACACAAAATTCCCTAAGCAAATGCTTAAAACCATCTTCGGGTTCCCTAGTTGCCAAACTAAGGGACTTATACTTTCAAATATCTTTTCACAGTACCATCAACACCCAATGAAGCTAAAATAGACCAATCAAAAGAACGAGGGTGACTTATCCCTTTTTGGCAAATAACGGAGAAGAAAATACCTTCTTGGGGCGAAAGAATAGCGAACGGGGCATTGTAAGTCTCCCGTAAATCTTCCGATTGTTCACCGGATCCCGAAGCACCTTCGTCAGTTCTTGCTCGTTTCGCCAAAGAGGCGAGAGGGTTTTTTGTGCGAACCATGCTTCAGAAATGCCCGGAAGGAGCTCGGAGCTAGGTGAACAGGCTGGGTGAGCAGGGTAGAGGGCTGTGCATGAGGAGGCTCGGCGCGAAGGAAGAGCACTCGGCACGCGAGCGCGTGCTGAAGATGAGCGCCTTCTGATGGAGAGGTGGGCGTCTTGGCAGAGAGGCGAGGAGAGCTGGTTGGTTGGGCGCTGGAATGCGCACTGCCGAGGTGGCGAGGGCGCACGGGTTCGTGAAAACAGGCGCCTTGGGCAAGGCGGGCGGAGCGGCGAACGTCTTGAGGATGAGTGGGGCACCCGGGCATTTCGAGTGAACGCCGCGGCCGAGCTGGCGCTGTGGTTACGCTGGGCTGCCGAGCTTCAGGTGAGCATCTGCGAAGATGGCGCGCGGCTGTGGATACGGGCGGAAGGAGTGAGCGTGGCTGGAATGCGCACTGCCGAGGAGACGGGCGGCGAGCGCGGGTCGCGGAGACGGCGCGCTTGTGTGGGTGGGTGGAGAGCGAGCCGGCGGCTGGGAATACGCACCGCCGAGGAGACGGCAGGCGAGCGTGCGTGGTCACGAGAGGCAAGGCTGTGGAGGCGGGCGGAGGGAGCGAGCGCCCGGCTGTTGGGTGGCACGGAGAACGCCGGTGGGGAGAAGGTGAAACGAGAGAGAAGGTAGGAGAGGTGCGGCGCGGATTTCTGAAATCTGGAAATGAACGAAAATAGGGCAACAACCCTCATTTAAGACCGGTTCACTGAGCGCCGGTTCACCTATATTTTTTTTTTTTTTTTTTATGAAAGTTGAACGCCGGCTGGGTTTGAGCGCAAGCTTTAAAATCATTCTGCCCATTTTATGAACGCCGGTTCACACTGAACACCGGCTGAAAAAAGCTACTGACCAAGATTTGAACGCCAGTTCTCATTGAACGCCGGATGAGAAAAGCTACTGTCCAAATTTTGAACGCTGGTTCATTTTGAGCGCCAGCTGAGAATGGCTTCTGTATTACTTCTGAACGCTTGTTCAGATTGAGCGCCAGCTGTAATTGGATTCTGTATTCCTTCTGAACGCTAGTTCAGATTGAGCGCCAGCTGTGAATGGCTTCTGTATTACTCTGAACGCTGGACAACTTCGAACGCCAACTTTGAATGGCCCATGTACATCTTTTAAACGCCAGTCTCAACAATAAAAGCTGCATTAACAGAGAGAGAAAGATCAGGATAACAAAACCAGATAAATCAGAGGATAAAAGAAAAAGAAAAACAGCAAAAATCCGTGGGTAAACTCCCACGTAGTACTAAGTTTAACGTCGTGAGCCCGACATAATCCGGTCAAAGATATTGGGGATCGACGAGCAGAACGCTCTCCACTTCTTCCGACTCCTCACGATCAAAGTACGGTTTGACTCGCTGACCGTTCACAGTAAATGATACGTTTGTTTTTGGGTCGCGCAGTAAAACCGCTCCATGGGAAAACACCTCCTCAACGAAATAGGGGCCACTCCACCTGGAGTTGAGCTTCCCGGGAAAAAGTTTCAGACGAGACTGAAACAACAGCACCTTCATTCCCGGTCTTAACTCTTTTCGGACTATTCTCCGATCATGAATCCTCTTGACTTTGTCTTTGTAAATGCGGGCGTTCTCATATGCTTCGCCTCAAGTTCTTCGAGTTCGGTGATCTCAGAGCTCTCCCTCGCCGCTTACGTGATGTCAAGATTCATGGCCTTAATCGCCCAGAATGCTCTGTGCTCGATCTCAACGGGTAGATGGCACGCTTTTCCATATACAAGCCGATAGGGACTCATCCCCAAAATGCTCTTGAAAGCAGTTCGGTATGCCCAAAGTGCAGCATTCAGCTTCATTGACCAGTCCTTCCGGGATGGTTGGACCGTCTTCTCAAGCACACCCTTGATCTGCTTGTTGCTTGTCTCAGCCTGTCCTGAAGTTTGTGGATGATATGGCGTGGACACCTTGTGGGTGATGCCATTCTTCTCCATGAGCTTTTTGAATAACTTATTACAGAAATGTGCTCTCCCATCACTTATGATCGCCTTGGGGAACCCAAACCTGCAGAGAATGTTCTCCTGCACAAACTTCAAGACAACATTAGCATCACTAGTCCTCGTGGGAATTGCTTTTACCCACTTGGACACATAATCTACAGCAAGCAAGATATATTCAAAACCATTAGACTTGGGGAAAGGCCCCATGAAATCAATACCCCAAACGTCAAAAATTTCAACTACCAGGATATTGTTCAGGGGCATCTCATTTCTCCTCCCCACATTCCCAACTCGTTGGCATCTGTCACATGAAAGGTAGAAGGAGTGGGCGTCCTTGAAAAGAGTCGGCCAGAAGAGACCACTCAAACACCTTGAAAGCCATCTTTCGCCCACCAAAATGTCCCCCGCAGTGGGTTTCATGACACAACTTAAGGACTTGACTTTGCTCCTCATCAGGGATGCATCTTCTAACCACCTCGTCCTTCCCGAGTTTGAAAAGGTATGGATCATCCCAAAAGTAATTCCTGCATACATTAAAAAATCTCTTCCTTTCTTGGGAAGTCAAATCAGGTCTTAAGGAGCCACAAACCAAGTAATTAACAATATCAGCATACCAAGGCGATGAATTGATTTCCAAAGCATGCTCAAAAGGATAAGACTCAGCAAGACTCTCTTGTGCGAGCAAAAGCGAAGGGGATTCGAGACGAGACAAATGGTCAGCTACACAATTGTCACTACCCTTTCTATCTATGATTTCTAGATCAAATTCTTGCAAAAGAAGGACCCAACGAATTAATCTAGGTTTAGCCTGAGATTTAGTCAACAGAAATCTTAAAGCAGCGTGATCACTGTGAACAATTACCTTAGAACCAATGATATAAGCTCGAAACTTATCCAAAGCAAAGATTACAGAGAAAAGCTCCTTTTCAGTAGTAGTGTAATTCATTTGAGCAGAACTTAAAGTTAAGCTAGCATAATAAATAACACGTAACATTTTATCCACACGTTGACCTAATACAGCTCCCACAGCCACATTGCTAGCATCACACATTATTTCAAAGGGTAGCGACCAATTTGGGGCAACAACAACAGGGGCAGTAGTCAATTTCTCCTTAAGTAAATTGAAAGCATGCAAACATTTTTCATCAAACTTGAAAAGAACATCTTGAGCAAGAAGATGACATAAAGGTTGGCTAATCTTAGAAAAGTCTTTAATAAACCTACGGTAAAAACCCGCATGTCCTAAAAACTCCTAATCCCCTTAACATCAGCGGGTGGAGTAATTTCTCAATTACATCCACCTTAGCCATATCAACCTCAATCCCATTCCTAGACACAATATGTCCCAATACAATCCCACTCTTAACCATAAAGTGACTCTTTTCCCAACTAAGAGTGAGATTGCTCTCCACACAACGTTTTAACACACGATCAATCTTATCTAGGCAATCATGAAAAGAAGATCCGAAAACCGAAAAGTCATCCATGAATACCTCGAGGAAATCTCCAATCATCTCGGAGAAGATTGACATCATGCACCGCTGAAAGGTGCCCGGTGCATTGCATAGGCCAAAAGGCATCTGTCGGTAAGCATATGTCCCAAAGGGACTTGTAAACGCTGTCTTGGCTTGATCCTCTGGAGCAATTGCAACCTGATAATAGCCAGATAATCCATCAAGAAAACAGAAATATTCATGTCCAACTAATCTATCAAGCATTTGATCTATAAAAGGGAGAGGGAAATGGTCCTTTTTTGTCGCGGCATTCAACTTGCGGTAGTCGATGCACATACGCCAGCCTGTAGTAGCCCTTGTAGGTACCATCTCCCCTTTCTCGTTCTCCACCACTGTGATACCTCCCTTCTTGGGCACCACATGTACTGGGCTAACCCACTCGCTGTCCGAGATAGGGTAGATTAGCCCCTCCATCAGGAGTTTCAAAACCTCCTTCTTTACCACTTCACTGAGGATCGGGTTCAGTCGTCTCTGGGCATCAATCACTGGTTTAACTCCATCCTCAAGCGTGATGCGATGCATACATGTTGCTGGACTGATCCCTTGATGTCGGCAAGACTCCATCCAAATGCCAGCTTATTCTTCTTCAGGACCGAAAACAATTCTTCTTCTTCAACACTTGAAAGCTCGGAGGAGATTATTACTGGCTTTTCATTTCCCTCCTCCAGGAAAACATACTTCAAGTGTCTCGGCAGTTCCTTCATTTCTAGAGTAGGCTTGGGCATACTAGCAACTTCACGTGCCCACTCTTCCTCGTCAGCCGATCCTGCAAAAACTTCCTCGAGGCTATGTTCCTGCAACAACACATTCTCGGCCAAGGGATCAATAGCATCAATGAAAGCACAATCATCAATGGAATTTACAGAAGGAAACATCACACTTGTCCCTAACGAGAAAAAGACACAGTTTCACCAAGCACAGTCATTTTTAAAGTGCCACTCTTAACGTCAATTAGTGTATTGGTTGTGGCCATGAATGGCCTCCCCAATAACAGTGTGTGCTCCTTTCCATCTTCTCTAACCTCACCAATTTCTAACACAACAAAATCCACAGGAACTATCAACCCACCAACCTTAACTAAAATATCCTCAATAATACCCTTCGGATATCTGACGGACCTATCTGCTAGTTGTAGACACATGCGAGTGGGTTTAAGTTCGCCTAATTCTAATTGTTTAAAAATCTAATAAGGCATCAAATTTATTCCGGCCCCCAAATCAAGCATGCCAGAAGCCTCCTTACCATTACCTAGAGCAATTTTAACGATAAAACTACCTGGGTCCCGGAGTTTGGGAGGTAGCGATCTTTGCAGGATGGAATTTGCCGCCTCGGAGACCACGACCTTCTCATATTCTCCAAACTTCCTTTTCTTTGAAGCCAGCTCCTTGAAAAATTTGACGTAGGCTGGCACATTTCTGATCACGTCCAAAAGAGGCAAATTGACATTCACCTTGGACGGAGTTTGTAGAACTCGTTAAGCTAGCGATCTTGTTTCTCATTTCTTAGCGGTGCGGAAAGGTATCGAAGGAGTGTAAGGCTTTCTTTGCCTTATGCAATCGGACCTCAGTATCCTTCTTAGTTTCTTCATCTTGAGAATTCAGTTGCCTCTCGGATTTCTCCCCCACCTCATTCTCAATCACACGACCACTTCTCAACAAAGGTGTGACTGAGCTGGTGGGGTTGGCTAGGGAACTTCCCCACTGCTTTTTGCTGTAGTACCTCGTTCAGTGAGCTAGCAAGCTGTCCTATTTGCGTCTCCATACGCTTGATTGTGGATTCTAGAACATCAAATCTTTGGTTCGTCACATCCTCAGATGCTGGTCTCTGAGGTGGCGGCGGAGGTGCCCATCGATCACTGCCGCTGCTGCGGGTATTCCGCCGCGCGAAGCTGCTGTTGTGGGGGTTCTTCCGCTTCTCTGTGGATATTGCCTCTGCTTTGAAATTCTTGTGGTGTGGAGGTCTTCGAATGGGCGCTACGATTAGAATTACGCCTTGACTCTGATTTCTCCATCCCACGTTAGATTGATTCCTCCACCCCGAGCCAAACTGTTGCTGATTAGACTCGAACTGCTGTCGGGGTTGGAATCCTTGCATGGCATAGGCTTCTGCTTCGCCCTCATGAGTTAGCTCCCCCATCCTAGGGCACGTATCAACGTTATGCCCGATTTCATTGCAAATTCCACAAGGCTCTAAGAATTCCTCGTGCTGGGTTGGTTGATCAGGCTTTCTCAATTTCAGCTCTTGTACCTCCCTCATCAACTCGGCCACTTGTTTAGTCATGTCGTATGAAGGGTTCACGGCATGAGCCTTTGCTCTCCCACCTCGACTGGACTTCTGTTGTGAAGTAGCAGCCATGGCTTCAAAAATGTCGACGATATCCATCGTCGTCCTAGAACCGATGTCTCCACCCGCAGCGTTGTCCACCATGTATTGGAAACTCTGAGTCAATCCATCATAGAAGAATTGATACAAAATTTAAATGCATTAAGGCATGATGATGACACTTTTGCAACAAGTCCCTGAACCTTTCCTAAGCTTCATGGAATGGCTCGTCAGCTGTCTGATTGAAAGTCATGATCTGTGACCTCAACTCTTAACTCTTCTTGTTCGGGTAGTACTTCGTCATGAACTTGTCTACCACGGCGTTCGATTCTGAGAGAGTTGGCGGGAGAGGCGAAACCAAGACTTTGCTCTATCTTTCGGGGTGTACGGAAACACCGCATCTTGGTGATCTTCATTTAGTCCTCCCGGTGGAAGGAGGCAAAACCGAGCAAAACTCTCTTATAAAGCCCAAAGCATCCTCACTAGCAAGCCCATGGAAAGTAGGCATGAGTGAGAAATGGTTCGGTTTCAACTCGTAATCTCGGGCTGTCGGTCCAAGAATAATTGGGGACGTAGCGGCCCCAATCACCGGCTTATAAAAATCACGCAGAGCACGTGCATTCTCACCCATCTCTCTCAACGGGGGAGTATCTTCAACAATAGGTTGATCTATGATAAACAGCTATGACTGTTCACCACTCTCAGAAGTGGCACCAAACTCCTCCAGTTCCGGAAAAAGCGATCTTTTAGTTCTTCGAGTGTGATCCAACGGGGTAGCAAGCGGTCTATTTAGACTGCGGCGACCTAGCATACAAAACACTCAAACAAGAAAAGATCACACGCAACTGGAGAATAACAAAATAAAAACAAAAGAAATACGAAAAAAAATCAACACAAACAATACGCTAAAGTTTTCCCGACAGCGCGCAAAATTTGTTCAACCAAAGTATACTTTCAATTGACTCACAATCGTACGAGGTGTTATAGTAGGGAAAGCTAACCCTAGTCGTCTCTCAAGGAAAACTTAACAGGGCCTAATGTTCATGTTGCTCACAGAAAACGATTAAATCCTAAACACTCTAATACCAATATGGGTTTTTGAAACATACGAGGACTCAAACACGAGAATTAAACAGCAAACCTAAGCCAGGGTTGTCAATCCCGAGCTAAACTACGAAAGCAATAGATCTAAACTAGAGGTTATCAAACCCTAGATGATTAACTACTAAACACAGAAACAGGTAAACAAATCGAAAGCAATTAACTCAGATCTCCAAACAAGAAACGATGAAATTCAACAAAGAACGATTAATCATGAAATTAAAGTTCAACACCACTTGCATAGAATTCAGATTATTAAAGCGGGAAAACAAGAGCGAAGCAAGCAACCAACAATTCCACAAAAATATAGAATCAGCAGCAGAATCGAACAAGATCAATGGAATAAATAACGATTAAATTACTTCCAATCCGAATCCGAAATATCACAGGATAGTACCAAGAATTCGTAAATCACAGTTAAAGTAAATGAATACCGATTACAGAACGTGAATCAAAGTCTGAATTGAAGAAAATTGAATAAGAGGTTCCGCGGCGCAATCCAGAGAAAAATAAAAAATACGTAATAGTTCGGACCCTGAAATAACCTAAAAAACGTATATATATATATAGGCATTGAGCGCGGTTGAAATGGCGCCCGCTTCGAGGGAGGCGGCGTCTTGTGGGAGGCGGGCGCGTGCGGCGGGTGACGCTGCGGAAGGTGAGCAGCGTTCACTCCGAGCGCGAGGTAAATTGGGAACGCTCGGAGTGAACCGCGCCGGGCGTGCGGGATGGCGAGGCGCGGGCGGGCGGGGGCAGGGGCGGGCGGCGCGGGCGGGCGGAGTGTTGTGGCGAGCAGCGTTCACCCGAGCACACGAGGAAATTGGGAACGCGCTCGGAGTGAGCCGGCGTTCAGTCTTGTGGCGTCTTGGACGGAAGGCGCTGGGCTGGGCGTCGGCGTGTGTGTGTGCGGATGTTCGGCCATGTGACGGGGCCGTGCGCGACTTCAACAATTCATCTCGTTCTCCTTGGTCCGAACTCGAATTAGGATCCGCTTTCACCTATGAACTCCTATCGCGATGCTCTTCATTATACTTGATCCTTGGTAGATTCATTTCATCCTATTTAATGCCGATTTTCTGTAAAACATTGAAACGAACCAAGTAAGTCCGAAACGATAAATAATAAACAAACTAACGGCATAAATGGGATAAATTAATGAAGACAACATGCAAAACAATACCAAGAATAAGCACAAAATGACACCAAACACCCAGCAGCCCCGTTTTTCAGTTTTTGTCCTTTTCTTGTTTTGATTCCGACTTTTAGTAGATCGTATAGCATAGAACTCGGGATTCTAAAGGGACGAGGCGAGGAAACGGCCGAGGCTGGTCATTTCGCCAAACCGCCGCCGCCGCCCATTACCGCCGCCGTGAGCCTTGTTGGCCGCCGTTTGGTGGCCGACGAGCCACCTTTGCTACGGGTCCTTTAGGTTTTGAGTTAAGGCTATGCATTCTCTTGAAGTACCGATTCCATTTTACATCCGCGTTTCGCATGTCGGGATTTTTCCGTTGCATCGAGTTTTCTAAAGGAAGTACATGCCGGGTTATCCATTTTCGCGTAGCTTGTCATTCCATGTTCGTCGTTATGCATATTGCTTATGTTTCCATTTTCATGCATCGATTTTGGATGGTTTATCCTAGATCGAGGATAGGCATCGATTTTGAAGCTTCTTGTTGCTAAGATTTGAGTCAACTTGCATGCATGCATATTTTGAAAGTACCCTATTATAGGTCTTGATGCCCTGAATATATTTCCCTTCTGTATCGAGTTGATTTGAGAACCCGAAGAGTGCCAAATGTGGGTTCAGAAAGTCGAAAACCCTAGTTTTTCTACGATCGTCATTTGGATCACGATGTTGCTTTGCTTTGTGGGAAGTGACCCCAAAAGTTGTTCCGTCTTGTTACCAGGTACCTACCAGTGCAATCGGTGAAGTCATCGGATCCGTAGATATCTCTCGATTAACGTTTTCGTCTGTTCAGGTTGAGTTATATATGCTTATTTTGAGTTATTTACTCTGATATTTCAAAATAAAACATGTACGCCGTAAAATGTTTTTGTGAAATTATTACTGTTCTCTGATCCAAGATATGGTTCTATCATGGTTGTGCACGGATCTCTATTCGGTGGGTTGATCACCATCTTGAGTATTGATCGTAAGGGGATAGACCCCGAACACGTGGTTATGGTTCTGAATGGGATAGACCCCGGAAGTCCACACGGAAATGGTAATGAGGTGGTTATGGTTCGACGGGATTTGACCTGAAGTCCACACCGAGTTAGCCATTGGATACGTTAGGGCATGGGCCATTGGATATGTTCGGGCCGAATGAATGAGATGTGATGGGGTGGCGGGATCGTTCCGAGCCGTGGTTCATGGTTCTATGATGAGAATAACGGTAATAACGGATCGGTATAGAAAATGAAAAATCTATTTTGTTTACTTAGAAGTGGATTTCGTTTAAAACCTTCTAAGGTAAGTGCTACGAACACGTCATCATGATTCTTTTGATTTATGATAAAACCCCGGTGAGTGCGCTAGTACTCACCCCAAACTCTTTTCAAATCTTTTCACGGATGGAGGAGGGCTGGGACGGCGACGCGGCGAGGGGTGGAGCTGCGGGTTCTTCATGCTATGCTTCCGCGATGTTGTGTTATATCGCACTACGATATTGATGTATTCTTGTCCCTTATTTGCTTTTTCGATTGGGAACAAGATTTGTTATGTTATTCTCACGTGAGTCTCGATATGAGCATGCTATGTGGTTGACGGTCTAGTTGACAAGGATGTAATGCTATTTTGCTTTCTTGCATTACTTATAATAAACCAAGATCATGTTTTCTGAGGTTATGATATCGATATTATTCTGTTGGTGGATTGTTTGTGCACCCCTCCCCTTCAGGATATGTCCTAGTTATAGAGGAGATGCTGCCCGATTTCATGGTCACATCTTCTTATCGTGTATGTTATATGTATCCCCCTTCTTCCCCGCTTCTTAACCCCCACCCCTAATCACACCCCGGCATCCGTGCCTTCCCTCGGGAATTGGGGCGTGACAGAATGGTATCAGAGCAGTGTTCTTGGCCCTGACATCTATCTTTATTATCTGATACCAGCTTGGTATCAGAGCAATGGTTCTTGGCTTTGACCTCTAGCTTTGTTATCCGATATCAAAGCAGTTTGTTTGCTTTATATCATGCGTTCTTGAAATTGAGTGTTTAGAACTTGTTCTTCTAAACATTTATCGTCTGACTACCCTCGACTCACCGTCAGTCCGCCTCCTTTAAAAAGGGGATAAGGTATGTGTTTATTTGTTGGTGCTTTATGTGGCTATGTGAGCTTGATGTGATCTTGGTTTCATGTGTTTTGGCCTGGTAAGAGTTTACGTGATGTAAACGTGATGTGGATGTTGAGGTGAGATGGATGTGGTATGGTTGGGTGTTGATGTGGATGTGGAAATGATTTGTTGATGGAACAAAAAAGGCCTGTGTGGCGGTGATGTGAAAATCGTTTATATGATATGATGTGATTAATGTGATCATGTATGGTTGATATAAGTCTATGTGTTTACATAGCAATGTAGTGTTGATTGAAAATCTTGTTTATTTTGATAAACGAGTGAATCCTGTATTTGCTTACGTGGTTATTATGATGAATATCGATATTGATATTGATATGTGTTGAAATGAACATGTGTTTGAGACATGATTACCCAGATGACTGGGACAGAAAAAGGAAACGTGAATATTTGTTGTTATGTTGATAAACTAACATGTAGGTTTATGGATATTCAGTGGCCCAGACAACGTTGGTTAAGATCCCAGGATGGATGAGCGGATCCAGTAAATTGTGGAATTTACGGGGAATGTCCATGAGTCGTTGGGAGTATTTCTGGGGAGATTTGTTGGATTGTGGAGAAAGATATCAGAATATGAGGCTTACTATCGGTTGACAGAGAGGCTACCAACAGGTTGGCAACCGTGGGCAAGAAAGCAAGGATACGTGATGTTCAGATGGGATCCTATCACCAGGCACCTTACCTTGGATTTCACTGAGTTCGCTGCTCGAGTATGGAGACAGTGGACCGATCATCGAGGTATACCATCTGAGGAGGATGTGATAGCAAGGCATGTTCGAGGACCGATCCAGATTGACGATAGGGATAATGTTCCCGAAGAGCCTTTGGGAGAGCAACCATCGCTCAGACGATCACCAGTGCATCAGGATACACCAGTCACTACACCTCCATCGATGATCCTTACCTTCCGAAGGACCCGGAACGATTTTGATGCAGGAACCACCCGGGCGAGAGAGATTGTCCATCCGATAGTGGCAGGGAAGAAGCCCAGGATCAGAATTTTCAGGCCACCGAACTGTATCAGGTTGGCATCCAGGGAAGTAGACTCCGAGGAGGAGGAAGACCCGTACGAGAATGAGGAGGATAGTGAGGACTCAGAGGACCCGGTGATCCAGATAGCCGATGACTCTGATGAGGTCGGGCATGTTGAGGAAGGGCAAGCGCTAGAGACAAGGACTCGAGCCTGACTTTCACACGATACTCAAAGCGATCGTGGCACAGCTTGGATGGGATCATACCCACGAGAGGCTTACTGTTTGGTGTCATTTTATGCTTATTCTTGGTATTGTTTTGCATGTTGTCTTCATTAGTTTATCCCATTTATGCCGTTAGTTCGTTTATTATTTATCGTTTCGGACTTACTTGGTTCGTTTCAATGTTTTACAGAAAATCGGCATTAAATAGGATGAAATGAATCTACCAAGGATCAAGTATAATGAAGATCATCGCGATAGGAGTTCATAGGCGAAAGCGGATCCTAATTGAGTTCGGACCAAGGAGAGCGAGGCAATTGTTGAAGTCGCGACGCCCCGTCGCATGGCCGAACATCCAGCGCACACACGCCGCACGCCCAGCGCCAGCGCCCTCCTTCGCGCGCGCCGCGCGCTGAACGCCGGCTCACCCGCGCGCCTTCCCAATTTCCCTCGCGCTCGGAGTGAGCGCCGGCTCGCCGCACGCCTCCTCCGCCTGCGCCGCCCCCGCGCCCCACCCGCGCGCCGCCCACTCATCCCACGCGCCCGGCGCGGTTCACTCCGAGCGCGTTCCCAATTACCTCGTGACGTTCGGAGTGAATGCGGCTCACCTTCGCGTCGCTCTCCCCCGCCTCTCGCGCCTCGCTCGCCTCCCCCGCAAGACGCCGCTTCGCCTCTGGCGGGTGCTCGTTTCACCCGGCTCAATGCTATATATATATCGTTTTTAGGTTATTTCATCGTCCGAACTTTTACGTATTTTTGTTTTCTCTCGGATTGCGCCACTGAGTCGTTCTTCAATTTGTTACAATTCAGACATTGATTCACATTGGTACTCTATTTCTTTATGAATTCTAGCAACGTCAGTTATTTGATTTACGGATTCTAGCAATATCAGTGTGTTATTTTCGGATTGGATTGAAAGTAATTTCTCGGTTATTTGTTCCATTGTTCTTGATCGTTTCGTTTACGTATTGATTTATCCTGCTTCGTTTAATTCCTGTTCTTGTTGGGTTCTTGATTAGTTCTTGCTTTCCGGCTTTAATTATTTGAATTTTATGCAAGTGGAGTTGAACTCGGATTTCATGATTAATCGTTCTTCGTTGAATCTCATCGTTTCTTGTTTGGAGAATTTATTTAATTGCTTTTGATTTGTTTCCTGATTCCGTGTTTAGTAGTTTATCATCTAGGGTTTGACAACCCCTAGTTTAGATCTATCGCTTAATTAGTTTAGCTCGGGATTGACAAACCCTGGCTTAGGTTTGCTGTTTGATTCTCGTATTTGAATTCTCGTATGTCTCAAAAACTCATGTTGGTATTAGAGTGTTTAGGATTTAATCGTTTTCTGTGAGCAACATGAACATTAGGCCTGATTAAGTTTTCCTTGAGAGGCGACTAGGGTTAGCTTTCCTACTATAACACCTAAATGCGATTGTGAGTCAATTAAGAGTATACTTTTGATTGAACACTTGCTTCCATGTAGGATCGCTTTTACGGCGGCGGCCAATTCAAGCCACGATAGGAAGGAAGAGAGAATGAGGAGAGGCGAGAATGGAACATTGGGACGAGCGGAGAATAGTGGGCGGATATGGAGGACATAGATCTAGGTAGTCGGTGTACAAGTGGCGATCGTAGAAGTCTGCTAGAAGCATGGACAGAGCGGCATCTTTTGTGATGACCGGAGTCGATTCTTTGCTCATATCGACCTTTTGGTGACATGCCTTGATCTTGTATTTTGTGATCCTTCATGGACACTTTGAATATTCTTGATACTAACGCTGTCTATGATGAGGATGTTATGTTTGATGCTTATATGTGATATGAGCTATGCCATGATGATATATGATCTATGTGATGTGTGATGATAATGTTATGTGAAATGCATAACGATGATATGTTGAACGATTGTATGATAATATGTGATCGTGCGTGATATGTGGTATATGTGATGATATGTGATATGGGTGATGATATATGTTATGCGATGATACCCGGTTATCTATGCGAAAGCGTTTCTAATGTTTCAAACGTCGGTGCGTAATGCCGAGAACAAGGAACGGAGAAACAATAGCGTGGAAGAATCCGTGAACCACCTTTGGTTCGATGGCATGCGATCGAGAGTTTTCGTGGCGTAATCCCCTACATTCGATCGACTCGCGAACCGATCGACGCCGAGAACCGGATACGATCCACCGAAGGATCTTGAATACATCGGTGCGAAGAAGCGTAAAAGCTGAATTGCACGATCTTTCGCCTAACCGATGAGGCTGATTTCTGGTGGGAATCCGTGAGGAGGACTCTAACACCAGGACAGTGGGGAAGGTATACGTGGGAAGATTTCAAGGAAGAACTCATGGAAAAGTACGTGCCTGGCGTTTACAGGCAGAGAAGGAAAACGACTCGGAATCTTCGTCGAGGAGAAGGACGGTCACCGAGTACGATCGCTCGCTCAATCGCTCGTCACGTTATGCTACGCACTGGTTGGCACCGAGGTGCCAGGCGCATGCAGTGCAGGAGAGGACTCCACCGAGATCGAATTTTGCTTGTCAGTCAGGGAGATCTGACGTATGCGCAGTCCTTGAACCGGGCATTAAACATTGAGTCAATGTTGCCCCAGGAGAGAACAATGCCACCCGGACAGCCAGCTGACGGAGGAAGAGGTAAGAGGAAATGGGAAGATCGAAGGAAAGGCAATCAGGTGTTCCAAGGGAACCAGAGCGGTCCAGTGATTCCAAGGAATCAAGGCGTTCAAGTGAGAGAAAGGCAACCTTGGGGAAGGAATTTCCAACCCATGCGGCAGGGTGTGGAAAAACCTTGGTGCCAGAAATACCAAAGGAATCATTTCGGCGAGTGCAGGCAAGGTAGCACCGAGTGCTATCATTGTAAGAAGTCTGGACATTACGCTCGAGATTGTCCGTTAGGAGGGCCAGCAGTGCAGCCGCCAGTAAGGCAGCATCCAGCTCCGCAGAGGCAGAATCAAGCTCCGCCGGGGACAAACAACGGAGGGTCACCCTAGGCCAGCAAACTAAAGGCCACCGCAGCAAGAAAGGGTGTATTGAATCAGCAGCAGGCAGCTCAAGCTCCCGGAAATCTTGCAGGTATAATCCATATGAGTGATATACCCGTTTTCGCTTTGTTTCATACAGGAGCCTCACATTCTTTCGTTTCGAGAATCGCGTGTGAGAGGTTGGGTTTGGTACCCAAGGAATCACAGAGTACCCTGGAAATTAGCATCCCATCAGGGGAAGTGCTAAATGCAAAAGAGATATGCCCAAACCAGGAGGTAGAAATCTGTGAGCAGAAGGTCTTTGTCAATTTGCATGTCATCGGAATGGAAGATTCGATGTCATCTTTGGCATGGATTGGTTGGAAAAGCACCTGGCAACTATACGTTGTCTCGAGAGAGAAGTTGCTTTTCGAGCAGCCGAAGGAGTGGAAGTTTATTTCACAAAGATAAGGATGGGTGTTTGCGTGCCAATGATCTCAAAGATTGAAGGCGGTGAAGATGATCGGGAAGGAAGTCACAAACTTTCTTGGTAAGTTTGACAGGCGCGATGAAGAGCGCAAACAGTTGCAAGATGAGCCGATGGTGTGTGAATATCCGGACGTGTTTCCGAGGACTTGCTGGGTTTACGCCGATAGACAAGTGGAATTCACTATTGATCCGGAACCGTGAGCGGCTTGAGATCAAAGGCACCATACGTAATGGCACCTAAAAATTGCAAGAACCGAAAGCGATTGCGGGGAGTCGTTGGATCTAGGTTTTATCCGACCTAGCGTGTCGCCGTGGGGAGCGCCAGTTCTGTTCGTCAAGAAGAAGGATGGGTCAATGCGGATGTGCATTGACTACAGAGAGCTGAATAAGCTGACGATCAAGAATAGATATCCTCTTCCAAGGATCGACGATCTGTTTGACCAGCTCAAAGGAGCGAGTGTCTTCTCTAAGATCGATTTGAGGTCAGGCTACCATCAGCTGAAGATCAGAAAGGAGGACGTTGCAAAGACCGCGTTCAAAACGAGGTATGGGCACTATGAGTTCATCGTGATGCCGTTTGGTTTGACCAATGCACCAGCAGTCTTCATGGATCTGATGAATCGAGTTTTCCATCAGTATCTGGATAGTTTCGTCTTGGTTTTTATCGATGATATTCTCGTCTATTCCAAGAATGCAGAGTTGCATAGAGAACACCTCCGCACTGATTCGAAAGCGTTATGAGCGAGAGAGGTTGTATGCTAAGTATAGTAAGTGCAATTTTGGCTCAAAGAAGTGATGTTCCTTGGACACATCGTGTCTGCAGAAGGAATCAAAGTCGACCCAGTGAAGGTTGAAGCAGTAAGTAACTGGAAGGTTCCGACTAATGCCAATGAGGTTCGAAGCTTTCTAGGCTTGGCCGGATATTATAGACCTTTCATCGAAGGGTTTTCGAAGTTAGCAAGGCCGATGACGCAAACACTCGTGAAAGGAATCAAGTTTTCATAGTCCAAGCTTGTGAAGCAAGTTTCAAGAGTTAAAGAAGAAGCTAACAACCGCTTCCGGTGTTAGCCGTGCGGAAGGAGCGATGGGTTTGTGGTCTACACCGATGCATCCAAGCTTGGTTTAGGTTGCGTTCTTATGCGAACGGAAGATTATAGCTACGCGTCTTGTCAGTTGAAACCGCACGAGTTGAACTACCCAACTCACGATCTGGAGTTAGCAGCAGTCGTTCATGCGTTGAAGATTTGGAGGCACTATCTCTATGGAGTTAAGTGTGAGATCTTCACGGATCACAAGAGCCTCAAGTATTTCTTTGAACAAAAGGAGTTGAACATGAGGCAAAGGAGATAGCTGGAGTTGGTGAAGGATTATGATTGCTCTATCAGTTATCACCCGGGGAAAGCGATGTCGTGGCGGATGCCCTCGACCGCAAGTCGAGAGAAGTTGGGATATCTTCTCACGCAAGAGAAAGAGCTTATTCGAGATTTTGAGAAGCTCACCGAAGTGATTCACCGCGGAATCGGTGCAAGGATTCATCGCAGACTTTGACGGTGAACCGGACCGAGAGAAGCCATCGTGAGTGCTTGTGAGGAGACGAATTCGGAGATGATGCGTTTGAAAGCAATGCTAGAAGATAGCAAGGGTTTCATGAGGCGAAGACAACGCTACTATTCCGAGGAAGGTTATGTGTGCCACTCAATAGGAATTGAGAGATAAAATCATGAGTGAAGCTCATGAGGCACCGTATCTGACTCATCCAGGAAGCACCAAAATGTACAGAGACCTTAAAAGGAACTTTTGGTGGGAAGGGATGAAAAAGGATGTAGCCGCGTTTGTGGAACGTTGTTTGGCTTGTCAGCAAGTGAAAGCTGTACATCAACGTCCGTCAGGTTTGTTGCAACCGCTACCAATCCCAGAGTGGAAATGGGATCATATCGGTATGGATTTTGTGGTGAGTTTTCCAAGGTCAGCGAGAGGAAACACCGCTATATGGGTTGTCGTCGATAGACTGACGAAGTCAGCTCATTTCTTACCGATTGGGATGACGTACGGGTTAGATAAGCTTGCTCAACTTTACGTTAGAGAGATCATACGGTTACATGGTGTGCCAGTATCGATTACGTCAGATCATGACCCGAGGTTCACATCAAGGTTTTGGAGGAGTCTGCAGGAAGCCATGGGGACCAAGCGAATCTCGAGACAAAGATTCCATCCTCAAACGGACGGTCAGTCGGAAAGGACGATTCAGGTTTTGGAAGACATGCTGCGAGCAGTCGTGGCCGATAGAGGAGGAAATTGGGAAGAGATACTACCTTTGGTGGAGTTTGCCTATAACAGGTTATCGTGCCACCATAGGAATGGCTCCCTATGAAGCGTTGTACGGAAGGAAGTGTCGATCGCCACTTTATTGGGACGAAGTGGGCCAGAGGAAGATGTTAGGACTAGAGATGGTTCAGCAGACGGTCGAGGTTATCGATCAGATCAAGCGGAGGATCAAGGAAGCTCAGGACAAGCAGAAGTCCTATGCGGACAAGCGTCGACGGATCTTCAGTTCATGATCGGAGATCGCGTTTTCCTTAAGGTTTCCCCGACGAGAGGAGTCGTTCATTTTGGGAAACGAGGTAAGTTACGATCGAGGTTCGTTGGACCTTTCGAAGTTCTTGAGAGAATAGGCCCCGTTGCCTATAGGTTAGTTTTGCCGCCTAGCATCGGAGATGTTCATGACGTGTTTCACGTTTCTCAGCTGAGAAAGTACGTGTTCGACCCAAAACACGTGATCAAGCATGACCAAGTGGTTCTTGCTCAAGATCTGAGTTACGAGGAGAGGCCAGTGGCTATCTTGGAACGAGAAGTGAAGGAATTGAGGAACAAGCAGATTCCGTTGGTGAAAGTGTTGTGGAATCACCATGGCGAAGAGGAAGCTACGTGGGAGTTGGAAGACAAGTTCAGGGCTCAGTATCCTGAGTTGTTTTCTCCACGTGTTTGAAATTTCGGAGACGAAATTTTTCTAAGGAGGGAGGGATGTAATACCCCGTCTTTTCTAAGCTTCTGTTTTGCATGGCACGTTTTTCGAGAAAAGGTTAAAAGGTTGACTTTTTGTTTCGGTGATGCGACCTTCACGAAACCTCAGGTGTTATGAAGAGTGTCTTATGACGAATTCATAGACACTAAGTATGCATGTTTTCGACCACCCATGAAGGTTTGGCACTCCGGGGAAGTTATCGAAAAACCGGACTTTTCATTTGTCTATTAAAGGCATATCTTGTTTATAGTCGTTGTGTCCGGTATTTTATTTCGTGTCCATGGGTACCATGTTTGCAAAATTTGGAGTCCGTTTGCAAAGTTGTGTGCTTTCGCGTTTGCTGAAAAAAGGTCGCTACAAGAAACGCTTGTGACCCGCTTTCCTATAAATAGGAGGCTAGGGCCTTCATTTTAAACGTTCATTTCCTACGCTGCGGAAGCGCGGAGGAGTGGTGATCGAGCCGGGGAGGCTCAGCGGCGGCGCCATTGCGCTGCTGCCGAGCCACCACCGCCGATCAACCTCTCCCCGGCAGCCCGTTTTTGTTTTTGTCCTTTTCTTGTTTTGATTCCGCCTTTTAGTAGATCGTATAGCATAGAACTCGGGATTCTAAAGGGACGAGGCGAGGAAACGGCCGGAGGCTGGCCATTTCGGCCAAACCGCCGCCGCCGCCCATTACCGCCACTGTGAGCCTTGTTGGCCGCCGTTTGGTGGCCGACGAGCCACCTTTTGGCTACGGGTCCTTTAGGTTTTGAGTTTCGGGCTATGCATTCTACTAAAGTACCGATTCCGTTTTTCTGTTTTTCGCGTTTCTGCATGTCGGGATGTTTTCCGTTGCTTCGAGTTATCGAAAGGAAGTACATGCCCGGGTTATCAATTTTCAGCGTAGCTTGTCATTCCATGTTCGTCGTTATGCATATTGCTTATGTTTCCATTTTCATGCATCGATTTTGGATGCTTTATCCTAGATCTGAGGATAGGCATCGATTTTTGAAGCTTCTTCGCTGCTAAGATTTGAGTCAACTTGCATGCATGCATATTTTGAAAGTACCCTATTATAGGTCTTGATGCCTTGAATATATTTTCCTTCTGCATCGAGTTGATTTGAGAACCGGAGAGTGCCAATGTGGGTTCGTAAAGTCGAAAACCCTTGTTTTCTACGATCGTCGTTTGGATCACGATGTTGCTTTGCTTTGTGGAAGTGACCCCAAAAGTTGTTCCGCCTTGTTACGTGTACCTACCAAAGGTAATCGGTGAAGTCATCGGATCCGTAGATATCTCCGGTTAACGTTTTAAATCTGCTCGGGTTGGGTTATATATGATTATTTTAAGTTATTTACTCGATATTTAAAATAAAACATGTACGCCGTAAAATGTTTTTGTGAAATTATTATCGCTCTCTCGATCCAAGATATGGTTCTATCATGGTTGTGCACGGATCTCTATTCGTGGGTTGATCACCATCTTGAGTATTGATCGAAAGGGGATAGACCCCGAACACGTGGTTATGGTTCTGAAGGGGATAGACCCCGGAAGTCCACACGGAAATGGTAATGAGGTGGTTATGGTTCTGATGGGGATTTGACCTGGAAGTCCACGATCGGATACTGAATGAATGATGATGGGTGGCGGGATATCGAGCCGATGTTGAATGTTACGGATCGTATCGAAAATGAAAATCTATTTTGCTTACGATATTGATGTATTCTAAGGTAAGTGTCCATGATTATTTGCTTTGACGATTGGGAACAAGCTTTGTTATGTTATTCTTCATGCTATGCTTCGCGATGTTGTGTTATATCGATATTGATGTATTCTTGTCCCTTATTTGGATTGGGACAAGATTTCTATGTTATTCTGTTGTCGATATGAGCATGTGTTACCGGTTTTGCGAGGATGTTTCTATTTTGCTTTTGCATTACTTATAATAAACCAAGATCATGTTTTACGTGGTTATGATATCGATATTATTACATTGGTGGATTGTTTGTGCACCCTCCCTTCGGGATATGTCCTAGTTATAGAGGAGATCTTTGCCCGATTTCATGGTCACATCTTCTTATCGTGTATGTTATATGTATCCCCTTCTTCCCCGCTTCTTAACCCCCACCCCTAATCACACCCCGGCATCCGTGCCTTCCCTCGGGAATTGGGGCGTGACAGTTTTATTGTTCAATTCCCGACTGAAGCTTTTTCCCGGGAAGTTGAAGTCTCGTTGGAGTGGCCCGTTCATTATCAAGGAAGTGAAGCCGTATGGTTCGGTTGTGCTCACCAAAGAAGATTCAGATGAATAATTCGAGGTCAATGGTCAACGTGTGAAGCCCTATGTAGAAGGGGGTCCAACCTCATTCAAGGTGGAATCGATTTCCATCTCTGACCCTTAGTCTTCATGATCTATTCTTGTCAAGCTAATGACAGTAAACAAGCGCTTCGTGGGAGGCAACCCACGTTTCTTTATGTTTTGTTCGTGTTTTCTTTCGGTTTTATCTTTGTTTGTGTTTTGATCTTTTTGTGGTTTTGTGTGGTGCAGGATGAGGAGTAATTTTATCTAGAATTGAAATATGGATCGAAAAAGTCGAAGCAGGCAAAATTACATCCAGGGAGGTACCCCAGGCACCGGACGCGACGAAATCGACGCTGGGGTACGTATCAACAAATTGGTCAGGAGGCTAACCCAGCGCCGGACGCGGTGAAACCGGCGCTAGGTGCGAAACTAAACATGGCCAGTGAGCTGACCCAGCGCCGGACGCCATGAAACCGGCGTTGGGTCCTTTTCTTAATTTTATGGTTCTAAAAAAAATTTAAAAAAAATGGTATATTTATATATTTTTCGGGAGTTAGGGTTCCTAACTCTCCCTCTCTCTTTTTGCGCCACTTACTCTCCCTCTCTCTTGCGCAGCTTCCCTCGCTCTCAGAACCGCCACCGTCCGGCGCTCATTCCCTCCATCCGGCGCTCCCTCTTCCGTCCGGAAAGACAGCTCCTCACGCGCACCCTCCCGTTCGGTGTTTCTCAGCATCCAGTGTCGCACAACGCTTCCCTCCACGTCCTCTCCATCCGGCGCCTCATCTTCGTCCGGCGCCGCACGCCATTCCCTCAGCTTCCGCTTCGCTCCGTCCGGCGTTTCCTTCCGTGTCCAGCCCCAAGCGCCGGCCTCCTCTCGTCCAGTGCTTCCCTTCTCCCGTCCGACGCTTACCCGAAGTGTCGCGCGCCTCGCTCATTTTTCCTCCGTCTGACGACTCACATCTAGTCCGCCTTCCCATCCGACGTTTCTCAAGCGTCGCGCGCCAGGGCCTAAGCTTTCGCCTAGCCTCCGTCCGGTGCCGCTTCTCCGTCCGGCGTTTCATCCCAGCGCTCGCTTCTCTGTCCGACGTTTTCTTACACTACCTCTTACACGCATTTCACCATGGTTCGGACTAAGAATGCTGTCGGGTCCAGTTCCCTTCATCCTCGAGCCGACGATTTTCCTATGGAGGAACCAGAGGAGGATATCAGTATAATGTACTCTGCCACTTTCCCAATTTATAATCCGGTGGAAGGTACACATTATCGCCGATTTGCATTTCAAGATATCACTCCTCCGCGTCAATTCAACTGGCAATTGATGCAAAGTTTAGGTCTTGAGGATAGGGTTAAGAAATATTTGAAGAATTTGGGATTGCTTCAATATGCTATGATGGATTTACCTGGTTACAACCCATTGTTGATTGAATTCTATTGTACGATGTGTATTGATGATGAATCCGATTCCTTGTCTTGTCGTCTGTTGGGGCAAGAGTATGTTATAACACCTCGTATTATGAAGGGGGTGTTTGGATTTCGACTTCTGGTGCACGTGGTGTACCCCATTCATTTAATGTTAGAGAGGCTTGGCAGGAATTATCATGGTTTAATAACTGGTCATCAGTTGGAATGTCGAGTGGATTTATCAAGGATGAAGCATTGGCAATGGTCCATAAATTTATAGCATTCAATGTTTTCGGAAATGAGCAGGACAATAAGGTCAATACTGCTGAGGTCTTCCTGCTCACATGTGCTGTAAAGAAAACAAAGATTTTGCCGACATTCTTTATTTGGGACCACTTGCAGCTGGTCCAGCGGCGTAAGAAATGTCGGCCAACCTTGTGCCAAATCCCTACTGGTCTGTCAGTGAACTTAGAGATCATAAATATTGATGGACGACCAGTTCCTGGGCAAGATCAGATACGACCTAAGATGATTGATCTTAGTGAGCTGCGAGGCGCTCCTTTTGCATATAACGAGACTACTCTGGTACCTCATAATCAGAGAAATTGCGTGAAGAGATTTATGCTTACGCAGTACGCAGCAGCCCAAGAAGCCCAAGCAGCCCAAGTAGCAGGTGCAGGACCATCTCATGCACCTTCGGGTGATATGGTCATCTTCGATACCACTGTTCCATCCGATAATGAAGGCGACCACCATACCGATGCAGAGGGGATCTGAGCCCATCAGGCGGCGTCGATCCAAATCATCCGCAGTTCCATTCTCAGCAACATGCATCGGGTCAAGGGTATAATTCAATACGTGAGGAGCTAGGACAGTTTATGAGTGAATTGGACGGTCACTGGACAGAGTTTCGTCAAGACATATATTCTCAATTTGATCAGCAAAATCAACGTCTTGACAGACAGAATCAATTGTGGCATGAGCAGAACCAGCGCTAGAATACGTATAACCAGCAGATGATTGAGCAGAATCAGCGCATGGCTGCTCTTGAGGCTCAGTGGAACGCGTGGACTACATTTCATGGCGCTCCTCCTCCGCCACCACCGTCTGACCAATAGTGATTCTTCACTATTGGAGCGTATGTGTTTTTCCTTTTTGTTTGTGTGTCGTTTCGTTTTCTTTGTTTCGTTGTTTTGCTTCTCTCTGTTTGCTGTTTTTGTAGGTTTTGTCTTTTGTTTGATCCCCCGTCGTTCCGTTTCTTCGCTTTCAGGGAAGTCTCCTCTACCTTTCTCTTATTTATTTATCTGCAATGAGGACCTTGCCTGTTTTAAGTGTGGGGGGGTTTCTTTCCGTCTGGTTTGTTTTGTTTGTTTTCTGCAGTTTTTTTTTTGTTGTTGTTGTGTTTTGTCGTTTCTTAACTTTTTGTTTGGATTATAGATGATTTTATTTTCTTGAAATCAATGGTGTATGAAGAATTATGCTTTAAGTTGAATTAATTGCGTTTTGATTTGAATTTCCTTGCATTTTGGTATATGATTTTTAGTTTGATGAAACTTAGGTGTCTATTTGAACTGTGGGACATAATTAGGAAGCTGTGTTTAGACAAGGTGTGTAATCGGTTGTCATATGCTTCGTAAATGGAACCCGTCTCTTGTATGATCTTTCAAAAAAAAAAAAGAGAAAAGAAAAGAAAAAGAAATTCGTTGTTGTGAAATAAGTGGGCTTAAAATTCTAATAAGGGGCTCTACCCCTCTTTCTTGTGTTGTCTCTCGAATGGAGACTCTATGCTATGGGTATAGATATCTACATTAGGATACTCGAGTGTACAACTTGAAGGTTCCACCTAATGATTATTGTCCTATAATCGGTTTTAAGTTCCACAAGTTCTTTTTTTTTTTTTTATCATTGGGATATCTTGCATGAAAGGGAACCATATAAGTTGTATATTGATTTCTGAAATCATGTTGAGTCGAAGCACAACTATTCTATGATAAGTCACATGTTTGGATTGATGAATGAGGATCATTATATTGAGAAGTATATTATTAAGATGCATTGAAGGGATGTGAATATGTGATTGATTCTATTTGAAGTATTGATTCTATGTGTACCATTCTTTTCAAGAAACTAAAATTTGCTCGATGACAAGCAAAGAGTTAAGTGTGGGGGTGTTGTTTTGCATGTTTTTGTTTTGTTTTTCTTTGTTTGTTTTCGACGATTTGATTCCTTTTTGGTTATTTTTGAATATCTTTTGTTGGAATCATATTCGTTTGTGTTTTGTGTAGGGAATGATCGCGTTTCAACATTTCATGCATAAAGAGCGCACCCAAGCGTCGGACTCGGCGTAGCCGGCGCTGGGTGAGCAACGCGTCGCCTGGCATCGAAGAGAAAGTCCGTGTTCGGCGCTTGGCCTGCGTCCGGCGTTGGGTTCGCTTCCGAGAGCGCTCGCGTCCGGCGCTGGACGTCCTAATGCACGAAGCGTCCCGAGAGCGTCCGCGTCCGGCGCTGGCACGCGTCCGACGCTGGGCGCTAAAGCTGAAGACCCCCGCGTCCGGCGCGGCATCGCGTCCGGTGCTGCGCCTATAAGTGAAAGTTGTCCAGAGACTCACCGCATCCGGCGCTGCGTTGCGTCCGGCGCTGGCGCCCGTTTCAGAGCATTGACGCGTCCGGCGCTGGGCGAGGCACGTTTCGCCTTGTTTTTAAGCGCGCGCGTCCGGCGCTTGTGTCGAGTCCGGCGCTGCACGTTAATTTTTCATGCGCTATATATATGTTGTTTTAAAACGCAAAACCCTACGTTCATCATTATTTTCCGTCTTTTTATTCTTCTTACATTCTGGACGAGAATTCTCTCTAGTTTTCAAGTAATTCTAGTATTGTTCTTTCTCTCTTCTTGGATTTAAGAATTATTGTAAGAATTATTGGATTCGTACTTTGAAGTTTTAATATCCATTCCATCGTTCGATTTGTTCATAAGTTTCTTCTATCGCTTTATTCTGTCTTCTCGGATTTGATTGTTATTGATTTCTACGTTGGTTATGATTAATATTGGTATTTGTTTAAGAATTCTTGTCTTCCGTTTACTCCTTTTGATTCATGCCTAGGATTTATAATTTGATTCCATGTTCTTCGATTCAGGGTTTAATTCTTGTCTAGATACTTTATCTGCTTTGTCAATTTTTGCCTAGTTAATTTGTCCTTCCTTCTTTTATTCTTCCTCGCCTAGGTAATCAATCAACCCCTTCGTGATTAGAGTGTTTAGGAATTTAATTGCTTTCGTGTGTTAACTTAGTAACGCCCTGTTAAGTTTTCCTTGAGAGACGACTAGGGTTAACTTTCCCTACTATAACACCTCATTCGATTATGAGTCAATTAAGAGTACACTTTTGATTGAAACATTCACCTCAAATGAAAAAAATCACAACATCTTTCGTTCAACTCCACGTATCATAAAAACCATAAGCACAAGCCTTCTCAAATTTAAATCCTCACGGCATGGATATATATATAAGAATCTCCGGCATGGATATATATATATAAGAATATCAAACACTCAAGTGTATCAATGAGGATGTGTATACTCTCTAAGTTTAAAAACACACGGAATCAACCATAAGCTTGCAAATCTTCTAATTCTCTATTGCTCAAATATGTGCTCAAGAACAAAGATCAAAAAGGCCTTTATAACAGGTTATAATGTAGGCTCTTTGGTAAGGTAGGATATATTTAGGCTAAGTGACTCATAATACCATAATGAAAACACCATAAATATCATAAGACACAATTCCCAACTTTTCACAATTCATTTCAATTTTCCATACCAAGAAGTCATTTTTCTTTTAAGAACATCGCACTTATAAGTAAGTGATATACTCATCTCAAAGCACTAACTACTTACCCATTTATGTTCTTTTCGCACACGTGTGCCATTTTTTCTTTTTCTTTTCTTTTCGAACTTATATGGGTAAGCAACTATTTTTGATTATCACTTTTCATCATCTATTTTCTTTTTCTTTTCTTTGTTTTCCTCAACCCTCAATTCTCGCAACCAAAAATCATACTATCTACATAACCCAACCCACGAATATATGAAAGAATAAGGTAGGCTCAAACGGGCTCATCAAAGGATAATATGAATAACAGGTTAGTGTTTGGATAGTGTATAGGCTAAGAAAAGAATGCCTAATATCATCTCCCAATTCTTAAGCACGTCAATGCAACCTCGAAAAAGATCCAGAGCAAGTTCTAGAGATACCATGCAATTTCAAACTATTCACACAGAAAGAAACAAGACTGAAAGATATGATAGTCAAAAGCTCAAGTCTCATAGGTTTCAAAAACGTGATCAAGTTCTCAAAGGCTCAATACTACAATAATCATAACATGCTTCATCTCAGAAAATCAGTTGCAATCGATTTTCTAATGAAAAAAATTCTCATCATCGGCTGCTCGTCATTCAACTCAACCCTAAACAGACACAAAACAAAACAAGAAAAACAAAACAAGAACGACCAAAATAAAAACAAAACAAAAGCGAAAGCAAAACAAAAACAAAAAGATTGGGTTACCTCCGAACAAGTGCTTAGTTTAACGTCTTTAGCTAGACCATCACATACCTTGATCAATCCGGTGATTTGGCAACTGCCTTCTTGCCAAACTTGTGCTTGCTCTTATACTTTGCATTCACAGCAGACCACCACTGAGTGTGGAAGTGCCCCCCCCCCCCAAACTTGAATAAATCACTCGGGCTTCCATACCGAGTCCATTTCTTCTTTGTAGCATCCTCATCGACTGGTCGGTTTACATCCAAGTGTGAGACTTATCTAGCTATGGCAGTGGTGATAGAATAGCAATCCTCATGCTTTTGGCTATCGTGTTCCTTGATGGCATCATAATTGAAATTTTCAGCTCCTCATCGTTGACATGAAATGTAAGATCACCTTCCTGCACATCAATTAAAACACGACCAGTTGCTAGAAAAGGCCGACCTAGGATTAGTGGTTGATTCTTGAATTCAGGTATGTCTAAAATAAGAAAATCAGCAGGAAAGACAAAGTCCCGAATTCTTACCAACACATCTTCAACTATTCCCTTAGGATATGTGACTAACCTGTCAGCTATCATCAATGAAATTTTAGTTGACTTTATTTTCCCTAGCTCCAAGTGGTTGAACACAGATAAGGGCATCAGATTGATGCTTGCTCCCAAATCACACAACATGTTGAGGAATGTATGCTCAACAATCTCACACTCCAATGTGAAACTTCCCGGATCCTTCTGTTTCATTGGCAATTTCCGCTGTAATATCGCACTACATTCTTCAGAAAGGTTAATTTTTTCAAATTTCCCTAACTTCTTCTTGTTTGCCAAAACATCTTTGAGAAATTTCACGTATCCAGGCATGTTTCTGAGCGCATCAAAGAGAGGTCTGTTGATGTTTACTTTTGTAATATCTCTTTGAATCGGTCGAACTCCTTGTCATATTTTGACTTAACTAGCCGACTTGGGAAAGGTACCGGAGGAGTGTACATTGGCAGAATCTTCTTCTGGACTGCCTCACGGCCACCCTCGTGATTGCAAGGATGGTCGCTAGACGTTGGAGCTACGTCTGCCTTCTTCCTCGCGGCCGGGCTAGCGGTCGCTAACTCGGTCGCTAGTTCTTCTACAGAACCCTCTGGACTCTTTCTCGCGGCCGGCCTAGCGGTCACTAGGTCGGTCGCTAGCCTCTCGGTAATACGATCTGTACCATTCCTCGCGGCCGGGCTAGCAGTCGCTAGCTCGGTCGCGAGCTCCTCCTCACTCATCGTACGTCCGTCTTCTCGTTCCGGTTGGCTCTGATAAGCTTTTCCACTCCCCAGCTGGATGCAAAGCACTGATTTATCGGGTTTACCTCCGTAGTGCTCGGAAATTGGCCCAACTTTTGTTGCGTATTCAGCTGTGCAGCTATTTGGCTAATCTGGTTCTCCATTATCTTCATGTGTTTGCCCATTGCTTTACGGTGGATTCCAGCTGTGTAATCCTCTGACCAGTCGTACTGATGAACGAGTTCTATTGAGTTGCCAATTGTTGGTTGCTCACAACCAACTGCTGCATCATTTCATCTAAGCTCTGCTTCTTCGGCTCCTTAATCATCCCATTACGCACCGCGCTTCTTTGGAGGTTCTTTGGAAGTTGTTGGGGTTAGCATACGACAAGTTGGGATGATTCCTGTTGTTAGGATGGTATGCTGGATTTTCCCTAGGACGGTTCCTCTGATTTATATAGTTTACGTTCTACGTCCCGAACTGGCTTTTCAGCAGAGTGAATTTCTCCATGAGATCGTCATATCTGGGATCGACCTCTACTGCAACTGCCTTTACCACATGCGTCATCTCCATCGGCCATTGATAGCTATTGATAGCCATCTCTTCTATGATTCGGCTGGCCTCCTCCACACGGCGGTTCAACAAGCATCCCCTTGCCGATGCATCCACAATGCTTCTCGTAGCAGTGTCAGCCCACTGTAGAATTGTGTGATCTGCTGTTCTTTGGAAAATCCATGTTGAGGGCACTTCCTCAATAAGCCCCTGAATCTCTCCCATGCCACAAATAAAGATTCGTCTCTTTATTGGAAAAAGTGGGAGATCTCGGCTATGATCTTTTGTGCTTTTACCGACGGAAAATATTTTGAGAGAAACTTTTCGCAAAGATTCCCCCAACTGTTTATGCCAGTACGGTCCAGGCTCTTGAACCAATCCTTCGCCTGGTTGCGCAGAGAAAATCCGAACATGCGTTTCCGGATCGTATCTTGTGGCACCCAATTTTGCTTGATGGTGTCACATATATCTAAGAATATCTCCAGATGAGCATTCGGATCTTCTGTCACTCCTTCCCCAAGCTGCTCTCCTTGTACCATGCTTATCAGGGCTGGCTTCAGTTTGAAATTGTTCGCATTTACGTCGGGGCCTCATCCGCCTCCTTGAAATTGTTCAGTAGAAGGTCGGTACATATAGTTCAGTGGTCTCGTCTCTGCAGCAGGGAGGAGTCCCATGTTCATCATCTAGCGCTGCATCTCATTAAATTCTGCCAGAAGACGTGCAGCATGCTCGGGAGGTACACCCTCTTTATTCGGATTTGGATTAACTTCCATCTCTTGCTCTCTCATTTCTTGTCTCCTTCTCCTCTGAGTGCTTTCGATCTCGGGATCTAAAAATTTTTCAGGAGGTCCCTGAGATCTTGTAATCATATACTACCTGGAGAAAAATGGAGAAATCAGCTCTGGCAAGAGATAAAGAATAAAATAAAATATACAACTTGAATTAATAATTCCAAATCAACGAGTTATTCCTATATAATCTTAACAGTCCCTGGCAACGGCGCCAAAATTTGATCGCTACTTTTTCTAACACTAAAACGTGTAAATAGATAGGGTAGTCGAGTATCGTATCCACATGGATTGCAACGCGAAAATACAGAAGCTAACTCAATAATCCTTCATCATTATCCAAGTGACAGATTTGGTTTTGGAAAAGGTTTTGGAACTTCAAATCTTAGATTCAAAGTCAAGAACAAAATAAAGCAATAAAGATAAATAAACAATTACTTAAAGAGATAATAAGACTGAAAGATTAACCCTAGGAATGTATTAATCCTACCCACAGTGTATGTTCATCCTGCTTCCTATTAACCAAATTTTAATCCAGACAAGATAGAAGATCACATATGTAACCAACAATTTCAGTTACGACTATTGTGGCAGTAGATTACTAAGTTTCCCTATTATTGTTACGTCTCTAGGTGAAAATTAGCAACTCTAAAAGATCATAAATAATAGCTTCCTACGAATGTTCCTATCTCAGCTACAACTCAAGGCTTATTCGTATTGCGCATTCAAGATCGATTGACAATTAAAACTGTTAAGTATTCAACTGGCAACTATGTATGCATCAAGATTGATCAGAAATTAACATATAAGAATTAGCACCAAGAATCACAAATCAATGCCTGGAAGGTAAACAGCAGATAGCAGGAATCACAACATTTAGAATAGAATCATACAAACCCTAGGATTAGAACAAGAAATTTAGCTAGACATATGAATTGAAATAAAATAAGAATTAACCATAAAAATAAGAATTAAATAGATAAAAACCTGTAATGTAGCGTTGGAAGAACAATGGTTGGGTTCGTATCCAAACCCAAGAAGAAAACGGGAAAATAATGAATTCCTTCGGATGAAACTTCTCCAAAGCGATTACAATGCGTAGAACAAAGAAAAACTAAAGCCTGGATGAATATAAATCAAAGCTAGAATGAAAGAAAGTGAAAATATGTTGAAAACTGAAGAAAAATGTGTAAAATATTTATGTTCCATGTTGGAGGCGCAGGAGCAAGCCTAGGGGTATATATAGGCGCAGGGCTGAACCCTAATTCGCGCCCAGCCGTTACGCCTCACGGCCGGGCTCACGGACATGAGCTCGGTCGCGAGCTCTGCCCGATATGTTCTAGGCACTTTCTCGCGGCCACCCTCGCAATCGCGAGGGTGGTCGCTGATTTCAGTGCAGAATGCGCGACTTCGCTGTTTCGCTCCGTTCTCTCGTGTACGAACTCCGAATTGCGATCCGTTTTCATCTATGGACTCCTATCGAGATACTCTTTAACATTGTAAAATTTTCACATCCATATTTTCATATCCATTTCATCATTTTTGGTTACATCTTTGCCTTGTGCATCGATTATCACCTGAAAAGCCTACAAAACACCAAAGAGGAACCCCAAGAGCAATATCTTCCAAAAATAGCTTAAAACATTAAATTCGACTCCATAAATGCACTTAACAGATCTAGAATCATCTAAATATATCATTAATAAACGGGTAAAAAGCGCGTTTATCAAGTTTGGGAGAGGGGTTACTAAAGACCCCAACACACACTTGGAGGCATTCCTTAATATATGTGATACAATCAAGTAGAATGGAGTGCCAGCTGATGCCATCCGGATGGGGATGTTCATATTTTCGCTGAGGAGTCGGGCGAAAGAATGGTTCAAGTGTTTGGACCGCTCACTAATTACCATGTGGGAGCAGCTCTGTGAGAAGTTTTTATCGAAATACTTCTCACCTGCCAAGGCTCAGAGGATCATTGCTGAGATCTCCAATTTTTCACATTTGGGAGATGAGTCGTTATTTGAAGCTTGAGAGAGGTTCAGAAGCCTCCTTCGAAAATGTCTGCAGCATGGTTTTTCACTTGAGCAATAGATGACTCAATTCTACAGTGGTCTAAATGCTAACACCCGTAGCATTGTGGATGGTTCAACCGGATGATGCCTGCTAAACAGAGATATAAATGAAGCGTTGAGGATTATAGAGGAGATGGCATCCAACAGTTATCAGTTGTCGATGGTGTAATAACCTGAAAAATTTAAAACTTTTATTAGTGATGCTTAAACCAATTATTTGTATTGTTTAGACCTTAATTATGTTTACGGTGACCAACGAAATGAATTAGAATCGATTCGGAGATCGAAAACTAGAAAAATTAAAAGCTAGTGACTAGTCCTACCGGATTAGGGTTTTCTGAATAGCCTAAACATAGAATGAGAGATCAAGAATGAATCTCGACCAAAGGATTTAATTTCTAGAATCCTCTCACGAAAACATGTGAGAAGCCAAAGAATGAGAATTTTCGGGCATGCTCGCCCGATCAGTCTTAAAAGTACTATTCACGAGCCGGATAAACTTCCAGTCCGTGCTATTCATGAAAATTTATGATAACAATCAAAATAATGAAGTAATATATTATTATGAATTTAGCATTCATAAGAATCAATTTCTGAACGAAATTTCTGAAGAACTTAACCGAACGCCGGGAAAATATACCGAAAAAATCATAAACTGTTCCGAACAAACCAAAACTCGAACCAAGGGTCTAAATCAATAAGAAATGATTTATAAGACTCAAATAAATTATGAAAGCTCAAGAATTCAATAGAATTTCGAATGAGCATAATTTAATCGCCGGACGCTGTTTTTCTGCGATAACTCGGAATTGACTTATCGGATGATATCCGAACTTCATGAAATTATTATAAACTATGAAATAATTCTTTTAAGTCTATTTAAGAAAATAAAACCTTAAGGTTCCAAGAAATCAATCGAAAGCGTGATAAAACTTAAAGAGTCGGTATTAACATGTCAAATCGGGTAATTTGACTAGTCTTCTCCCAACCACCACAATGGGCACTCCATATAGGATGAAAAAGGCTCATTTAGGGCAGAATTCATCAGCCAAAACCGAGCCCCTCCCACTCTCTCTAATTTGAAATTTCTCTCTTTCGTTCTTCAAACTTTTCTAGCTTTAATCCTCATTTCCCAATCATTCAACCCTCAAATAATTATTCTAAGACCATAAAAAGGTATTATTCATCATTATATTCATTGTTAATGGAGTATAATTTTTTTTAGATTTTTTTTTACTTTATTTCAGGAAGAACCCTAGTTTTGTTCTTCATTTTCTTCAAGACTTTTGAGCCACCAAATGCTCTCAAGCCTTGAATGAAATATGCTTAGAAATATGTTCTAAGATTTTTTTTAAAGTTTGAGAATTTTCGGAGCATGTTTAATATTTTTCGATTTATGTTATAATTTTTTTTATAGAAGATAAAGCATGATTTTGTGAATATTATTTGATATTGTTTCTTGTTGATGTATTAGGAGCATGTAGAATAAATATGAGAATTTTTTGGAAATTTCTTGTATTTTATTTCAAAAAAACCGAGAGCTATATCAAATTTTTAGGCCATGGTTCTAATTTTTTGTTGTTGAAAATAGTTGAGATATAGTGTTTAATATATGATGTGAACATCATATATTAATCTAGAAAATTTTGAAACACATCTCCTATTTCTTCAAGAAAACCGAAACATATACATATATTTTGGAAATTATTTTGATTTTACTTATTGAAAAATAGTTGAGATATAGTGTTTAATATATGATATGAACATCATATATTAATCTTGAAATTATTGGAACACTTCTCCTTATTTTCATGTGAAGTCCCAAACCTATATATATATTTTGGAAATTATTTTTATTTTATTTGTTGAAAAATAGTTGAGGTATAGTGTTTAATATATGATATGAACATCATATATTAATCTTGAAATTATTGAGGCACTACTCCTATTTTTCTATAAAAACCGAAAACCATATATATATATTTGAGATTTATTTGATTTTTATTTATTGAAAATAAAATGATATGTGATGTTTAGAAATAATATGAACATATTATGCATTATTGGGAATTTATTGAACACATATGTAATATATGTGTAAGGACAAAAAGAATTCCAAGCATTGGTTCATATTATAAATATTAGTTGATGTAATACCCCGTCTTTTTTTAAGCTTCAGGTTTGCATGGCACGTTTTTCAAGAAAAGGTCAAAGGTTGACTTTTGTTTGGTGACGCGACGGTCACGAAACCTCGAGGCGTTGTGAAGAGTGTCTTATGGCAATTCATAGACACTAAGTATCTGAGTTTTCGACCACCCATGAAGGTTTGGCACTCAGGGAAGTTATCGAAAAGGACTTTTCATTGGTCTTTTAAAAGCATATCTTGTTTATAGTCGTTGTGTCGGTATTTTATTTCGAGTCCATGGGTACCAGTATGCTAAATTTGGAGTCCGTTTGCAAAAGTTGTGTCGCTTTGCGTTTTCGAAAAAGGCGCTTACCTGAGCACAGAAATGACCCGCTTTCCTATAAATAGAGGGCTAGGGCCTTGGTTTCAACGTTCATTTTCCTTCGTCTCTCTGTGTTTACGGAAGAGCCGAGCAGCTCAGTGCCGCTGGAAGCCTGGAGGAGTTGGGAATCGGCCGGGAGGCTCGGGCGACGGCGCCATTCTTGGCTTTGCCGAGCCACCACCGCCGATCAACCTCCCCGCAGCCCGTTTTCTGTTTTGTCCTTTTCTTGTTTTGATTCCACCTTTTAGTAGATCGTATAGCATAGAACTCGGGATTCTAAAGGGACGAGATGGGAAAACAATCGAGGTCGCCGATTTGGCTAAGACCGCCGCCCGCCGTGGTGTTGGTCATTGTTTGAGGCCGACAGGCCCTTGCACAGCTACTGGTCCTTTAGGTTTTGATTTCGGGCTATGCATTCCACTAAAGTACCGATTAGTTTTACTTTTTCGCGTTTACGCATGTGGGATATTTTCCGTTGCTTGAGTTTTCTAAAGGAAGTACATGCAGGGTTATCCATTTTCAACGTAGTTTGTCATTCCATATTAAATCGTTTGCATATTGCTTATGTTTCCATTTTCATGCATCGATTTTGGATGGTTTATCCTAGATCTGAGGATAGGCATCGATTTTTGAAGCTTCTTCGCTGCTAAGATTTGAGTGAACTTGCATGTAATACCCCGTCTTTTTAAGCTTCTGTTTTGCATGGCACGTTTTTCGAGAAAAGGTTAAAGGTTGACTTTTTGTTTCGGTGATGCGACCGTCACGAAACCTCAGGCGTTGTGAAGAGTGTCTTATGACGAATTCATAGACACTAAGTATGCAGGTTTTCGACCACCCATGAAGGTTTGGCACTCCGGGGAAGTTATCGAAAAACCGGACTTTTCATGGATCTTTTAAAAGCATATCTTGTTTATAGTCATTGTGTCCGGTATTTTATTTCGTGTCCATGGGTACCAAGTTTGCAAAATTTGGAGTCTGTTTGCAAAAGTTGCGTCATTTTATGCCTTTTTAAAAGGGCCGCATGCATGAAGTGACTGTGACCCTTCTTTTCCTATAAATAGGAGGCTAGGGCCTTCATTTTCAACGTTCATTTCCTTCGTCTCTGTGTTTACGGAAGAGCCGAGCAGCTCAGAATGCTGTGCAGCTGGAGGAGTGGGGATCGGCGGGGAGGCTCGGTGGCGGCGCCATTCTTGCATCTTGCCGAGCCACCACCACCGATCAACCATCCCCCGGCAGCCTGTTTTCTATTTTGTCCTTTTCTTGTTTTGATTCCGCCTTTTAGTAGATCGTATAGTATAGAACTTGGGATTCTAAAGGGACGAGGCGGGAAAAGCGGCCGGAGGCCGGCCGATTAAGCCATTCCGCCGCCCGCCCATTTTGGTGTTGCCGCCGATTTGGTGGTGACGATCCACCCACAGCTACGGGTCCTTTAGGTTTTGAGTTCGGGCTATGCATTCTACTAAAGTACCGATCCGTTTTTACATTTTCGCGTTTACGCATGTCGGGATGTTTTCCGTTGCTTGAGTTTTCTAAAGGAAGTACATGTACGGGTTATCCATTTTCAATGTCGTTTGTCATTCCATGTTCGTCGTTATGCATATTGCTTATGTTTCCATTTTCATGCATCGATTTTGGATGGTTTATCCTAGATCCGAGGATAGGCATCGATTTTGAAGCTTCTTGTTGCTAAGATTTGAGTCGACTTGCATGCATGCATATTTTGAAAGTACCCTATTATTGGTCTTGATGCCACTCGAATATATTTCCTACGCATCGAGTTGATTTGAAAACCGGAGAGTGCCAAATGTGGGTTCGAGAAAGTCGAAACCCTAATTTTGCTACGATCGTCGTTTGGATCACGATGTTGCTTTGCTTTGTGGAAGTGACCCCAAAAGTTGTTCCGTCTTGTTACGGTACCTACCAAAGCGATCGGTGAAGTCATCGGATCCGTAGATATCTCTCGGTTGGCGTTTTCGTCATTCGAGGTTGGGTTATATATGCTTATTTTGAGTTATTTACTTCGATATTTCAAAATAAAACATATACGCTGTAGTAAAATGTTTTTGTGAAATTATTATCATTCTCGATCAAGATATGGTTCTATCATGGTTGTGCGGATCTCTATTCGGTGGGTTGATCACCATCTTGAGTATTGATCATAAGGGGATAGACCCCGAACACGTGGTTATGGTTACGAAGGGATAGATCTCGGAAGTCCACACGGAAATGGTAATGAGGTGGTTATGGTTACGACGGGATTTGACCCACAAGTCCACACCGAGTTAGCCTTTGGATACGTTCGGGCGTGGGCCATTGGATATGTTCCGGGCCGAATGAATGTCATGTTATGGGCTGGCGGGATACGTTCGAGCCGTAGTTCATGGTTCTATGATGGGAATAACGAGAATAACGGATCGGTATCGAAAATGAAAATCTATTTTGCTTACTTAGAAGTGGATTTACGTTTAAAACCTTCTAAGGTAAGTGCTCAAAACGACCTCATGACTCTTTTGATTTATGATAAAACCCCAGCTGAGTGCGCTAGTACTCACCCCAAACTCTTTTCAAATCTTTTCACAGATGGAGGAGGGCTGGACGGGCGACGCTGAGGGGTGGAGCTGCGGGTTCTTCATGCTATGCTTCCGCGATGTTGTGTTATATACGTACTCTGATAATTATGTATTCTTGTCCCTTATTTGCTTTCTGATTGGGAACAAGATTTGTTATGTTATTCTTTGTGAGTCTCAATCTGAGCATGCTATATCGTTGACCGGTCTAGTTGACAGGATGTAATGCTATTTTGCCATCTTGCATTACTTATAATAAACCGAGATCATGTTTTCTGAAGTTATGATATCGATATTATTCTGTTGGTGGATTGCTTGTGCACCCTCCCTTCGGGATATGTCCTAGTTATAGAGGAGATCTTTGATTTCATGGTCACATCTTCTTATCATGTATGTTATATGTATCCCCTTCTTCCCGTTTCTTAACCTCCACCCCTAATCACCCGGCATCCGTGCCTTCCGGGAATTGGGGCGTGAGAATGGTATCACAGCGGTGTTCTTGGCCCCGACATCTATCTTTATTATCGATACCGGCTTGGTATCGAGCAATGGTTTTCGCTTTGACCTCTAGCTTTGTTATCCGATATCAAAGCGGTTTTTTGCTTTATATCATATACGTTCTTGAAATTGAGTGTTTAGAACTTGTTCTTCTAAAGCATTTATCGAGTACTGACTACCTCACCACCGTCTACCCACCTCCTTTAAAAAGGGATGAGGTATGTGTTTATTCTTGATGCTTTATGTGGCTACGTGATGCTTGATATGATCTTGGTTTCATGTGTTTTGGCCTGGTAAGAGTTTTACGTGATGTAAACGTGATGTGGATGAATGGTGATGTGGATGTGGAAGTGATTGTTGATGAGACGGAAGGCGGTCTGGGCCGTGATATGAAAATCGTTTATATGATATGATGTGATTGATGTGATCACGTATGGTTGATGTAAGTCTATGTGTTTACATAGCAATATGTTATTGATTGAAAATCTTGTTTATTTTGATAAACGAGTGCTTGTAAGTGAATCTGTTTGCTTACGTGATAAATATCGATATTGATATGGATATGTGTTGAAATGAACATGTGTATGAGACATGATTACCCGGATATTTGGGATGGTAAAGGAAATGTGAATATTTGTTGTTGTTTTATGGTGAACTAACATGTAGGTTTATGGATATTGATGGCCGGACAACGTTGGTTGAGATCTCTGAGAATGGATGAGCATATCAAGTAAATTCGGGGAATGTGCCGGAATATTCATGAGCCATTGGAAGTATTTACAGGAAGATTTGTTGGGTTATGGAGAAAGGTTCGAGGCAGGTGGGAAAGTGTCGAATACGAGGCCTACTATCGGATGACCGAAAGGCTACCGGCGGGAGGCGGAGTGGGAGAAAGCAAGGACATGTGTTGTTGAGGCGGGATCTATCACGAGGCACCTTACCTTGGACTTTCTTGAGTTCGCTGCTCGAGTATGGAGGCGGTGGACGGACCACCGAGGTATACCATCGAGGAGGATGTGGTTGCGAGACACCTCGAGGACCGATCCAGATCGATGATAGGATGATGTTCCCGAAGATCCATTGGGAGAACAACCATCAATCAGGCGATCGCCAGTGCAACAGGATACACCAGTCACTACACCTCCATCGAAGATCCTTACCTTCCGGAGGACCCGGAACGACTTTGAGGCAGGAACTTCCAGGACGAGAGATATTGTCCGTCCGACAGTGGCAGCGAAGAAGCCCAGAATCAGAATCTTCATGCCACCGAGCGAAGGTCGGTGGCATCCGGGGAAGGCGAATCTGAGGAAGAAGAAGAGGACCCAGATGAGAACGAGGAGGATAGTGAGGATTCGGAGGACCGGTGATCCGAGATAGCCGATGACTCGATGAGATCGGGCACATTGAGGAAGGGCAAGCGCGCAGAGCAGGGACTCAGCACAACTTTCACGATACTCGAGCGATCGAGCACGGCTTGGATGGGATCATACCCAGAGAGGCTTTCTTCCATGCGGGATCGCTTTTCAAGCGGCACCAATTGACCACGATTGGAAGGAAAGAGAGGATGAGGAGAGGCAGAATGGAACCATTTGGAGCAGCGGGGAATAGTGGATGGATATGGAGGGCGAGGATCTAGGTAGTCGGTGTGTACAATGACGCAGATGATGCTAGAAGCATGAGCAGGCGGCATCTTTTGGCGATGACCGAGTCGATTCTTTTGCTCATATCGACCTTTTGGTGACATACCTTGATCTTGTATTTTGTGATCCTTCATGGACTTTGAATATTGCGATACTACGCCGCCTATGACGGGATGTTTATGTTTGATGCTTATATGTGATATGAGCTAGCCATGATGATATATGATCTATGTGATGTGTGATGATAATGTTATGTGAAATGCATAACGATGATATGTTGACATGATTGCATGATTATATGTGATCGTGCGTGATATGTGGTATATGTGATGATATGTGCTATGGGTGATGATATATGTTATGCGATGATACCCGGTTATCTATGCGGCGTTTCTAATGTTTCAAGCGTCGATGCGAATGCGAGAACAAGGAATCGGAGGAACAATAACGTGGAAGAAGCCGGGAACCACCTTTGGTTCAGCGGCATGTGATCGAGAGTTTTCGCAGCGAGAATCCCCCGTTCGGCGGTCTCGGTGAACCGATCGGCCGAGGCGGATACGATCCACCGAAAGGATCTTGAATACATCGGATGCGAAGAAGCGAGTAAAAGCTGGTGCGCGATCTTCGACTAGCCGATGAGGCTGATTTACGGTGGGAATCGTGAGAAGGACCCCAACACCGGAGACGATGGGCAAGGTATCGTGGGAAGATTTCAGGAAGAACTCATGGAAAAGTACGTGCACGGCGTTCTGAGCGAGAGAAGGTAAAATGAATTACGGAATCTTCGTCGAGGAAGAAGGACGGTCACCGAAATGCGATCGCTCGTTCAATAAATGCATCACGTTATGCTACGTGCTGGTTGTGATCGAGGTCGAGGCGCATGAGTTCGAGAGAGGACTCAGGCCGAGAGATCGAATTTCGCTCGTCGATCGGGGAGATCGGCGTATGCGCGATCCTTGAACGGGCATTAAACATTGAGTCAATGTTGCCCGGAAAAAACGATGCCACCGGACAGCCATCGGCGGAGAAAGAGGTAAGAGGAAATGGGAAGATCGAGGGAAAGGCAATCGGTGTTCGAGGGAACGAGGCGGTCCAGTGATTCCAAGGAATCAAGGCATTCAAGAGAGAAAAGCAACCTTGGGAAGGAATTTCCAACCTATGCGGCGGTGTGGAAAAACCTTGGTGCGAAATGCCAAAGGAATCATTTCGGCGAGTGCGAGCAAGGTAGCACCGAGTGCTATCGTTGTAAGAAATCTGGACATTACGCTCGAGATTGTCCGTTAGGAGGGCAGCGGTGCAGCAGCGCCGATGGCGACATCGACTCCATGAGGCGAGAATCATGCTCGCCGAGGACAAACAACGGAGCGGGAGGTCACCCTAGGCCGACAAACCAAAGGCCACCGCAGACAAGCAAGGGTGTGCGCGCCTGAATCGGCGAGCAGCTCAAGCTCCGGAAATCTTGCGGTATAATCCATATGAGTGATATACCCGTTTTCGCTTTGTTTCATACAGAGCCTCACATTCTTCGTTTGAAAATCGCGTGTGAGAGGTTGGGTTTGGTACCCAAGGAATCACAGTACCACAGAAATTAGCATCCCGTCGAAGTGCTAAAGCAAAAGAGATTTGCGAACCGAAGTAGAAATCGTGAGCGAAGGTCTTTGTCAATTTACATGTCATCGAATGGAAGATTTCGATGTCATCTTTAACATGGATTGGTTGGAAAAGCACATGGCAACTATCGTTGTCTCGAGAGAAGTTGCTTGAACAGCCGAAGGAGTGGAAGTTTGTTTCCACGGCATAAGGATGGGTGTTTGCGTGCGATGATCTCGACCTTGAAGGCGGTGAGGATGATCGGGAAGGAAGGCTGTCAAACTTTCTTGGTAAGTTTGACGAGGCACGCGAAAAGCGCAACGATTGCAAGAGGAGCGGTGGTGTGTGAATATCCGGACGTGTTTCCGAGGACTTGCCGGGTTTACCACGATGACAAGTGGAATTCACTATTGATTTGGAACCGGGGGCGACACCGATATCAAAGGCACCATGTAGAATGGCACTAAAGAATTGCAAGAACCGAAAGCGCGATTGCGGGGCTGTTGGATCTAGGTTTTATCCAACCTAGCGTGTCGTAAGTGGGGGGCGCCGATTCGTTCGTCAAGAAGAAGGATGGGTCGATGCGATGTGCATTGACTACGAGAGTGAATAAGATGACGATCAAGAATAGATATCCTCTTCCAAGGATCGGCGATCTGTTTGACCAACTCGAAAGAGGCGAGTGTCTTCTCTAAGATCAATTTGAGGTCGGCTACCATCGGTGAAGATCATGAAGGAGGGCGTTGCGAAGACGCGTTCGGGATGAGGTATGGGCACTACTGAGTTCATCGTGATGCCGTTTGGTTTGACCAATGCGCCGGCCGATCTTCATGGATCGATGAATTGAGTTTTCCATACGTATCACGGATAGTTTCGTCTTGGTTTTTTATCGATTATATTCTCATCTATTCCAAGAATGCGAGTTGCATAGAGAACACCTCCGTGCAGATTCGGAAGCGTTACGGCGAGAGGTTGTATGCCAAGTATAGCAAGTCGCGAGTTTTGGCTAAGAGAAATGATGTTCCTTGGACATATCATGTGCGAAGGAATCAAAGTCGACCCGGTGAAGGTTGAGCGGTAAGTAACTAGAAGGTTCCGACTAATGCCAATGAAGTTGAAGCTTTCTAGGCTTGGTCGAATATTATAGACGTTTCATCGAAGGGTTTTCAAAATTGGCGAGGCCGATGACGCAACAGCTCAGGAAGGGAATCTATTTTTCATGGTCGAAAGCTTGTGAAGCAAGTTTTCGAGGAGTTAAAAAGAAGCTAACAACCGCTCCGGTGTTAGCCGTGCGAAAAGGAGCGATGGGTTTGTGGTCTACACCGATACATCAAACTTGGTTTGGGTTGCGTTCTCATGCGAGCAGGAAGGTTATAACTTCGGCGTCTCGTCGGTTGAAACCGCGCGAGTTGAGCTACCCAACTCGCGATGCGGGTTAGCGGCGATCGTTCATGCGTTGAAGATGCGGAGGCACTATCTCTACGGAGTTAAGTGTGAAATCTTCGCGGATCACAAGAGCCTCAAGTACTTCTTTGAACAAAAGAAGTGAACATGAGGCAAAGAAGATGGCTAGAGTTGGTGAAGGATTATGATTGCTCTATCGATTTATCACCGGGAAAAGCCAATGTTGTAGCGAGATGCCCTTAGTCGCAAGTCGAGGCGAAGTTGGGATATCTTCTTCACGAGAGAAAGAGCTTATTCGAGATTTCGAGAAGCTCGACTGGAAGTGATTCACCCGCGGAATCGGTGCAGGATTCATCGCGACTTTGACGGTGAACCGGACACGAGAGAAGCCATCGTGAGTGCGCAGCGAGGAGATGAGTTCTGGAGAAGATGCGTTTGAAAGCAAGGCTAGAAGATAGCAAGGGTTTCTGAGCGAGAGACAACAGCTACTATTAGGAAGGTTATGTGTGCCACTCGATAGGGAATTGAGAAATAAAATCATGAGTGAAGCTCATGAGGCAAATATCTGACTCGTCCGGGAAGCACCAAAATGTCTGAGACCTTAAGAGGAACTTTTGGTGGGAAGGAATGAAAAAAGGATGTAGCAGCGTTTGTGGAGCGTTGTTTGGCTTGTAAGCAAGTGAAAGCTATACACAACGTCCGTCGGGATTGTTATATTGCTACCAATCGAATGGAAATGGGATCATATCGGTATGGATTTTGTGGTGAGTTTTCCAAGGTCGTGAGAGGAAACACGCTGTATGGGTTGTCGTCGATGGTAGCGAAGTCAGCTCATTTCTTACCGATTCGGATGGCGTCTTGGTTGGATAAGCTTGCTCGACTTTCGTCGGAGAAATCGTGCGGTTACATGGTGTACGGTATCGATTCGTCGGATCGTGACCGAGAGTTCACGTCGAGGTTTTGGAGAGTCTGCGAGGAAGCCGTGGGGACCAGGTGAATCTTAATCGGCATTCCATCCTCAAGCGGACGGTCGATCGGAAAAAACGATTCGGGTTTTGGAAGATATCTTTGCGGCGATCGTGGCGATAGAAGGAAGTGGGAAGAGATACTACCTTTGGTAGAGTTTGCCTATAACTGTGATTATCGAGGCCACCATAGGAATAGCTCCCTATGAGCGTTATGCGGAAGGAAGTGTCGATCGCCACTTTATTGGGACGAATTGGGCGAGAGAAAGATGTTAGGACGAGAGATGGTTCAGCAGACGGTCGAGTTATCGATCGAGATCAGCGAAGGATCGAGGAAGCGCGGGGCGGCGAGAAGTCCTATCGCGGACAAGCGTCGTCTGGATCTTGATTTATGATCGGAGATCGCGTTTTCATAAGGTTTCCCAGAGCGAGAGGAGTCGTTCGTTTGGGAAGCGAGGTGAATTCGACCAAGGTTCGTTGGACCTTTCGAGGTTCTTGAGAGGATAGGCCCGTTGCCTATAGGTTAGCTTTGCCACCTAGCATCGGAGATGTTCATGGCGTGTTCACGTTTCTCGGTGAGAAATGCGTGTTCGGCCAAACACGTGATCAAGCATGACCAAGTGGTTCTTGCTCGGGATCGAGTTACGAGGAAGGCGGTGGCTATCTTGGGCGAAGTCGAGGTTGAGGAACAAGCGATTCCATTGGTAAAGGTGTTGTGGATTCACCCGGAGAGGAGGAAGCTACGTGGGAGTTGGAAGACAAGTTGGGGCTCGGTGCCACGAGTTGTTTTCTCCACGTGTTTGAAATTCGGGGCGAAATTTTTCTAAGGAGGAGGATGTAATACCCGTCTTTTAAACACATTTTGCATGGCACGTTTTTGAAAAGGTCAAAGGTTGACTTTTTATTTCGGTGATCGACCATCACGAAACCTCGAGCGTTGTGAAGAGTGTCTTATGGCGAATTCATAGACACTAAGTATCACGGTTTTCGACCACCCATGAAGGTTTGGCACTCAGGGAAGTTAAAAGCTGGACTTTTCATGGATCTTTTAAAAGCATATCTTGTTTATAGTCATTGTGTCCGGTATTTTATTTCATGTCCATGGGTACCAAGTTTGCTAAATTTGGAGTCCGTTTGCAAAGTTGCGTCGCTTTTGCGTTTTTGAAAAAAGCCGCTTAGCATAAGCGGCTGTGTGACCCCTCGCTTTCCTATAAATAGGAGGCTAGCGCTTCATTTTCAACGTTCATTTCCTTCATCTCTGTGTTTACGGAAGAGCCGAGCAGCTCAGTGCTGCTGCGGTGAGCTGGAGGAGTGGGGATCGGCCAGGGAGGCTCGGTGGCGCCATTCTTGCTGTTGCCGAGCCACCACCGCCGATCAACCACCCCCGGGCAGCCCGTTTTCTATTTTGTCCTTTTCTTGTTTTGATTCCGCCTTTTAGTAGATCGTATAGCATAGAACTCGGGATTCTAAAGGGACGAGGCGGGGAAAAGCGGCCGAGGCCGGCCGATTTACCATTGCCGCCGCCGCCCATTGCCGCCGATTTGGTGGTATTGGCGCCGATTTGGTGGTGACGGCCCACCTTTGGCTCTGGGTCCTTTAGGTTTTGAGTTCGGGCTATGCATTCTACTAAAATACCGATTCCGTTTTGCTTTTTAGCGTTTACGCATGTCGGGATGTTTTCCGTTGCTTGAGTTTTCTAAAGGAAGTACATGCTGGGTTATCCATTTTCAATGTCGTTTGTCATTCCATGTTCGTCGTTATGCATATTGCTTATGTTTCCATTTTCATGCATCGATTTTGGATGGTTTATCCTAGATCACGAGGATAGGTATCGATTTTTGAAGCTTCTTGTTTGCTAAGATTTGAGTCGACTTGCATGCATGCATATTTTGAAAGTACCCTATTATTGGTCTTGATGCCAGAATATATTTCCTTCTCGCATCGAGTTGATTTGAAAACCGGAGAGTGCCAAATGTGGGTTGAGAAAGTGAAAACCCTAATTTTGCTACGATCGTTGTTTGGATCACGATGTTGCTTTGTTTTGTGGGAAGTGACTCCAAAAGTTGTTCCGTCTTGTTACGGTACCTACCGATGTGATCGGTGAAGTCATCGGATCCTTAGATATCTCTCGGTTGGCGTTTTAAATACATTCGGGTTGGGTTATATATGCTTATTTTGAGTTATTTACTCGATATTTCAAAATAAAACATATGCGCCGTAAAATGTTTTGTGAAATTATTCTCGTTCTACGATCAAGATATGGTTCTATCATGGTTGTGCACGGATCTCTATTCGGTGGGTTGATCACCGTCTTGAGTATTGATCATAAGGGGATGACCCAGAACACGTGGTTATGGTTACGAAGGGGATAGACCACGAAGTCCACACGGAAATGGTAATGAGGTGGTTATGGTTACGACGAGTTTGACCCACGAAGTCCACACCGAGTTAGCCGGTGGATCGTTCGCGTGGGCCGACTAGATATGTTCGGGCGAATAGAATGTCATGTGATGGGCTGGCGAGGATACGTTCGAGCCGTGGTTCATGGTTCTATGATGGGAGTAATGGTAATAACGGATCGGTATCGAAAATGAAAAATCTATTTTGCTTACTTAGAAGTGGATTTCGTTTTAAAACCTTCTAAGGTAAGTGCTCTGAACACGACCTCATGACTCTTTTGATTTATGATAAAACCCGGTGAGTGCACTAGTACTCACCCCAAACTCTTTCAAATCTTTTCACAGATGGAGGAGAATTTTGGACGAGGCGGCTGAGGGGTGGAGCTGGGTTCTTCATGCTATGCTTCCGATGTTGTGTTATATCGTACTACGATAATTATGTATTCTTGTCCCTTATTTGCTTTCGATTGGGAACAAGATTTGTTATGTTATTCTCATTGTGAGTCTCGTCACGAGCATGCTATATAGTTGACGGTCTAGTTGACGAGGATGTAATGCTATTTTGCCTTCTTGCATTACTTATAATAAACCGAGATCATGTTTTACGAAGTTATGATATCGATATTATTACATTGGTGGATTGCTTGTGCACCCCTCCCTTCGAGGATATGTCCTAGTTATAGAGGAGATCTTTGCCCGATTTCATGGTCACATCTTCTTATCATGTATGTTATATGTATCCCTTCTTCCCCGCTTAACCCCACCCCCGCATCCGTGCCTTCCCTCGGGAATTGGGGCATGACATTGCATGCATGCATATTTGAAAGTACCCTATTATTGGTCTTGATGCCACGAATATATTTCATACTGCATCAAGTTGATTTGAAAACCGGAGAGTGCAAATATGGGTTCGTAAAGTCGAAACCCCGTTTGCTTGATCTTCGTTTGGATCACGTTGTTGCTTTGCTTTGTGGGATGTGACCCCAAAAGTTGTTCCGTCTTATTACGGTACCTACCGTCACGATCGGTGAAGTCATCGGATCCATAGATATCTCCCGGTTGGCGTTTTAAATGCATTCGGGTTGGGTTATATATGCTTATTTTGAGTTATTTACTCGATATTTCAAAATAAAACATGTGCGCCGTAAAATGTTTTGATGAAGTTATTCTTGTTCTACGATCCGAGATATGGTTATATTGTGATTGTGCGGATCTCTATTCGTTGGGTTGATCACCATCTTGAGTATTGATCGTGAGGATAGACCCGAATACGTGGTTATGGTTACGAAGGGGATGAGACCGGAAGTCCACGAAATGGTAATGAGGTGGTTATGGTTACGACGGGATTCGACCACAAGTCCACACCGAGTTAGCCATTTGGATACGTTAGGGTATGGGCCATTGGATATGTTCGGGCGAATGAGATGTGATGGGCTGGCGGGATACGTTCGAGCCGTGGTTCTTGGTTCTATGATGGGAGTAATGATAATAACGGATCGGTATCAAAAATGAAAAATCTATTTTGCTTACTTAGAAGTGGACTTACGTTTTAAAACCTTCTAAGGTAAGTGCTCGAACACGGCATCATGATTCTTTTGATTTATGATAAAACCCGGTGAGTCGCCAAGACTCACCCCAAACTCTTTTCAAAATGATTTCCACGAGATGGAGGAGGGCGGACGGGCGGTGACGGGGTTGAGCTGGTTGAGCTGCGTTTTCTTTCAAGCTACCGCTTCCATGATGTTGTTATCTTATATATATATGTGTACTATGATGTTGGCGTATTCTTGTCCCTTATTTTGCTTTCTGATTGCGAACAAGATTCATTATGTTATTATGCGTTGAGTCTCGACGTGAGCATGCTACGTGGTTGACCGGTCTAGTTGACAGGATGTGATGCCATTTTGCTTTCTTGCATTACTTATAATAAATAAAGATCACGTCTATCGAAGTTATGGTATCGATATTATTCTATTGGTGGATTGTTTGTGCACCCCTCCCCTTCAGGATATGTCCTAGTTATAGAGGAGATGCTGTCCGATTTCATGGTCACATCTTCTTATCATGTATGTTATGTGTATCCCCCCTTCTTCCCCGCTTCTTAACCCCAACCCCTAATCACACCCCGGCATCCGTGCCTTCCCTCGAGAATTGGGGCGTGACAGCATGGTATCAGAGCAGTGTTCTTAGCCCTGACATCTATCTTTGTTATCTGATACCAGCATGGTATCAGAGCATTTTTCCGCTTTGGGTGTCCATTGGTATCTGATATCAAAGCAGTTTATTTGCTTTATATCATGCAAGTTCTTGAAATTGAGTGTTTAGAACTTGTCCTTCTAAACTGTTTATCAGGTACAGCTACCCTCAGCTCACCGTCAGGCCGCCTCCTTTAAAAAGGGGATGAGTTATGTGTATAATTGCTGATGCTTTATGTGGTTATGTGAGCTTGATGTGATTTTGGTTTCGTGTGCTTTGGCATGGTAAGAGTTTACGTGAAGTAAATGTGACGTGGATGAGATGTGATTGGATGGTGATGTGGATGTGGAAGTGATTGTTGATGGAGCAAAAGGCCTGTGTGGCTGTGATATGAAAACCATTAGTGTGGTATGAATTGATGTGATTGATATGTTCACAAATGGATGATGTGAATCTATGTGTTTACATAGAAAGGTATTGTTGATTGAAAATCTTGTTTATTTTGATAAACGAGTGTCTCTAAGTGAATCCTGTATTTTCTTACGTGATTATTGTTATAAATATCCTTATCAATGTTGATATGTGTTGAAAGTGAGTATGTGTCTCAAGACATGATTACCCAGATGACTGGGGCAGAAAAAGGAACGTGAATATTTGTTGTTATTTTATGATGAACTAACATGTATGTTTATGGAAATTCAGTGGCCCAGACAACGTTGGTTGAGATCTCACAGGATGGATGAGCAGATTCGTAAGTTCAGGGAATGTACCAGGAATGTCCATGAGCCGTTGGGAGTATTTCTGGGGAGATTTGTTGGATTGTGGAGAATGATCCGAGATAGTGGGAAAGTATCTGAGTACGAGGCTTACTATCGGATGATAGAGAGGCCGGCAACCGTGGGCGAGAAAGGCGAGTGCGTGATGATCCGTCGGGATCTATCACCGACACCTTACCTTGGATTTTACTGAGTTCGTTGCTCGAGTATGGAGCGGTGGACCGATCATCGAGGCATACCATCTGAGGCAGATGTGATAGCGAGGCATGTTCGAGGACCGATCCAGATCGATGATAGGGATGATGTTCCCGAAGAGCCCGTTGGAAGCGGCCATCACTCGGACGATCGCCGATTCATGAGGATCGCGATCACTACACCTCCATCTACGATCCTCACCCAGACGTACGGGAATGATTTTGGCGGGACCCTCCGAGTAAGAGATGATCCACCCGATCGTGGCGGGGAAGAGGCCGGGATCGAATATTCATTCCACCGGCTGTGTCGGGTTGGCATCGAGGAAGGAGATCGAGGAGGAGGAAGACCGGGAGGAGGATGAGGAGGGCGGTGAGGACTCGGAGGAGCCGGTGATCCGGATAGCGGATGACTACGATGAGGTCGGGCATGTTGAGAAAAAGCGGCCGGAGGCGGAACCAGATCTGACTTTCCCCGAGACTCGGGCAATCAGGCACGACTTGGATGGGATCATACCCACGAGACTTGCTTCCATGCGGGATCGCTTGCCAAGCGGCGGCCAATTCAAGCCACGATAGGAAGGAAGAGAGGATGAGGAGGCGAGAATGGAACCGCCGAGATGAGCGAAGAGGAGTCGGCGGATATGGAGGGCGAGATCTAGGTAGTCGGTGTATAAAGTGGCGATCGCAGAATCTGCTAGAAGCATAGGCGAGCGGCATCTTTTAGCGAGAACCGAGTCGATTCTTTTGCTCATATCTGACCTTTTTTGACTGACATACCTTGAATCTTGTATTTTGACAGTCCTTCATGGACATTGAATATTACTGATACTAACCCTGTCTATGACAAGATGTTTATGCTTGGTGCTTATATGTGATATGAGCTATGCCATGATGATGTATGATCTATGTGATGTGTGATGATGATGTTATGTGGAATGCACGACAGTGATGTGTTGACAGATTGCATGTGTATATGCGATCGTGATATATGATATATGTGATGATATATGGTTATGAATGATGATGTATGTTATGCGATGATACCCGGTTATCTATGCGACCGTGTTTCTAATGTTTCAACGTCGGTACAGAATACCGAGAACAAGGAACCAGAGGAACAATAACGTGGAAGAAGCCCTAGAACCACCATTGGTTCAAAGGAATGCGATCGAGAGTTTTCGCAGGGAAATCCCCATTCGACGGTCTTGGCGAATCGATCGACGCTGAGAACTGGATACGATTGTTTGGTATGATTTTGTGATGATTTTTGGTATTGTTATATTTTTCATTTTCATTGGTTTGTCCTATTTATGCCTTTGGTTCGATTAATATTTATCGATTCGGACTTACTTCGTTCGTTTCGATGTTTTGTAGGAAAACGGTAGAAAATAGGATGAATTTGATCCACCAAGAATCAAATATATTGAAGAGCATTTCGACAGGAGTTTGTAGGCGAAAACCGTGCGAAAATCGGAGTTCAGACGAAGGAGAACGGATCGAACGACCAAAGTCGCGCACGGCACCCGTCGCATGGCGCAAGACTCCACGCCTGCCCGCCGCCCGCCCGCCGCCAACAGCCACCCTGGCCGCTGGAGAGCTGGCGCGTTCCCCCACTCCGGCCTCGATACAGCGGCGCTCAGCCGCGGTCCTTCGGCGCCCTGTAGCCCCCCACAAGCCCTCGGCCCTCGGCGCCAAGCGCTCCCCGATCGCACTCGGCCCTCGGCGCCGTGCACTCCTCGGCGCACCTCGGCACTCCGGCGCCGTCGCGCCCCACAGCACCTCGACACCCCTTCGCCCGGTAGCGCAGATCTCCGCGCGCCTTCTCCAGAAGCGAAGCCGCGCTCACCCAGCGTTCACTTCGAGCGCTCACCCGCCAGCGCCCATGCCGTGCCGCCTGTTCGCCCGCCTCGTGCGCCCCAAAGTTGCTCTTCATGATGCCAGCTCGTTCGCTTCCCCAACGAGCGTTCTTTGTGATCCGGCGCCATTTCAAGGGCAGTGAGTTTTCTGAGCCGGCGCTCAACCCTCACCAGCGCTCACTTTCAAGTCAGAAGCTTTTCTGAACGTGCGCTCTCCTTGAACCGGCGCTCATCTTTAGTTTATATATATATCGCGCGCTAGGTCAAGAAAAGGAGTTCTTATTTTATTTTGGGCACGCAGCCGCGGCGCCTCTCGCCATTTCCTGTTCACCATGGATTCTTGAGGAGCTCTACAATGATCGAGATAGGATGATAATTCTTAGTTTTAATTCTGTTTTCATTTTCATTCTTGAATAATTTAGATTATCGTTCATGCTTTGGATTCATCTGCTTTGTCGAATCGGTTTCATAGTGTTTGTTTTATGATTTTTATCGATTCAATTCATAGTGACGATGGATTGTGTTCATGTTGCTTTAATCTATCATGCCTTCGCTTAATTCATGTTCTTGTTGGATGATTGATAGTTATAGTTTATTTGCAATTTGATTTAGATTAGGAATGACAAACCCTATGAATAATATGATTGCATATGCTTTAGTTACCGCTTCGATTTATCCTGCCAGTAGTTCAACTAGGGATTGACAACCCTAGTCTAGATTTATCGCTTTATTAGTTTAGCTCGATTGACAACCCCTAGCTTAGGATCGCTG